>CM076570.1:464370236-465047114 GCA_034641835.2 Pinus albicaulis | reverse complement strand
ACGTGGAGTTCAAACTCCCCGCAACCGTCCTTCCTCTTTCACCTGAAATACAAGAAGAAACCAGCACAAAGGACAAGTTGTACAGTATATTTCTACTCTATATGTTAGTGAGATTCATATAAAACATTAAATAAATCATCATGAATGTTTGTATAACAAATATTCTTCATACATTAAAGCATACACTAACACGTTTATTTCGGGAACAGCATGATACTTCTGTATTATAAAAATAGTACGTACAAAATTAAGTGGAGAGATCACCTGATCCTTCCAAGGCCTTCGCAGACCGTCGTCCGGATCCGTCCAACCC
Source organism: Pinus albicaulis (assembly GCA_034641835.2). Taxonomy (NCBI): domain Eukaryota; kingdom Viridiplantae; phylum Streptophyta; class Pinopsida; order Pinales; family Pinaceae; genus Pinus; species Pinus albicaulis. The sequence continues at coordinate 465,046,801 of CM076570.1, read as the reverse complement.
TTGCCTCGCTAAGACTCCTTCCAAATGAGTGCATACGAGATAACATATAAAGGGATGTGTATCTCAAGGAAACAAGGGTTTCCTAAAATGAACTGGGAAAGTGCAGGAGGCACGGGGAATCAGACTTGGATAGGGAACCAACAGAGTATAATATCAATACTTTCTTTCTCTCCCTTAGGCCATACACATGAGGGCTTTTTATAGTCCCTCCAAGTAGTTTCAGCAGTTGGAAACAGTTGGCCACGGGCTGGGGTGGTTGAACTACCTGAGTAACCATCAACCCAGCGCGAAATTAGGGATTTATATATATATTTTTAATCATTAAAATGGCATACGCGGAAAAGTCTAGCTGTACTCGCGTATACACGCGGAAAAACACGGGCATAGTCGCGTATGAAGGATTTTCCACTGTTTTTAAGTGAATTTGTCCAAGTCCGTAGGAATGGGTGCCCATAAAGCCATGTAGCAATCATGAATCATGTCAAGGTGAGAAATGATGCTATAACAGATGCCCCCTAATATATGAGGTCAGAAGGGGTACATGATGGTCGAAATGTATTATGCACATAGAAAGAACTTCGCAAGGACAAGAGAGGACTTCACCAGATTTCAGCCTGCCAAAAACCAATGAAAGAAACCAGAGAGTCAACCCATGCTGAGGCGAGCATACCCATGCTCAGTCAAAAATACATCATATATATAGAAAGTACCGAATAGATCCAACATGTATACAAGTATAACTGAACTGAAAATACATAGTGAATCATCTGAGCAGGGCCTGGAAAGACAAGTCTGTATCAATGTCCAAGTATCACATATAGAAAGCTGATCAAAGATAGTGCAACTGGATGTCTGATCAAGTAACTGAATCTCCAAGTACCGGATCATAAGAGGCGGATCAAACGGTACAATCACGCAACTCGGGGATCAACATATAAGATGCTGCTGTGCTGAACTGCAACATATAAGGGTGGACTGCAACACTGGCAGAAACTGAGAGAACTGTCAACAGTGAACCGAGAAATGCTGATGCAACCCGAGGTCTTCACCGATCACAACGGCACAATTCTACACACCGGGAATAAATGAGCTGAAGTCGACCATGTGAGAAATCGTTGGATTACCGGGCAATGATGTTTCCCGTTAACCAACGTGAGACAACCCACCGATAATGATAATGAGTGTCAAGGTGCCCCAGTACAATCTGACAAGTGTGAATGAATGAGTTGAAGTCGAACACTTGAAAGAATCTACCAATCAGGAGGCAATGATGAATCCTCACTGTCGATAGCGAAGAGTCTGCCACTGATGACTGCAAACCCTAAGGTACTAACAAAACGACTCTAGATCTTGTTCCCAGAGCAATGAGTCGGAGTCGATGGGAAAATATCTGCTGGAAGGAAGGCATTAAGGCATCCCACATCAGTCCAGCGCGAGTGTAACCCGCAGGCCAAGATTTGGAAGGAATCGGACGAAGGAGAGTGATGGAACCAAAACCGAAGTACGTTTCCGACGTGCACAAGATGAAGTTAGCGCACGGAAGAAACCCTCTGAACCAACCAATAATGAAAGCTGACACAGAGGCGAGAAATCCACCGATAGGGTCAAATGGAAATCCAGGTACTGCACGAATCCCAAGTGTGATAATGTGTGCTGACGTCGAACACAGGGGAAACCACTCAGCCAAAGACCCATGATGATGATCAAATGCTGAGCACGAGGTCACCTATCAATGATGAAAATAGGCCCAAGGTGCGGCTCTAGGCTTGCTCTCAGAGCAATGTGTCGTAGTCGATAAGAGACAAACCCGCCGGCAAGAAGTCAATGGGGACCTTCTCAAACCAGCACGAGCAGAAGATCAAAACATCCGATGTGATAGAACATGATACTGACAAGACCGGGAAGGCCGACTGAATAATGAGTCAAGAGACACCGCAGAATGGCCGACTCAGGCTAGACTTCCCTTGAACAAAATCACGACTCTGTGATGACCATGGCAGTAAAAAGTGACACTGTATAAGTCTGTCTTGCAGGAGGCAAAACAAACTCTCCATATGATTGGAAGAGATAACCAACCGGGGGAGAACTGACAAGTGAAACATGGTAAAGGTTGAACCTAGGTCAAAACTAGAACCATCCCAAATGAAGGAAATATATATAAGTATATGTGCTTTGTTCAAGGGCGACAAACTGACTCTGTACTGCCATCAAAATAACGAAGATACATCCCGTTCCCGCTCTTTTTGTTATATTTGATTTTTTTGTCTTTTTCATAATAAGCTTGAAAAAGAATAAAAGAATGCTATGGTACAATGGATAGAACGAGTATCAAGAAAGCAGATGCACTAGTTCCGGGGTTTGGAACAATCCTATGCTCAATGCAAGGTGGCGAAAACTGGTCAGTGATACTCAGAGGAACGTTCCATCCATGGGTACAAAGGTGTGAAGTCGTGATAGCTAAGCGCATGCAATGGTTAACTTGTACAGAAAGTCAAGGTCAAAAGTTGGCTTAAACATCGAGTCCAAATGAAGCCGGCTAAAGGCCAGGATAAACAAGTAGCCAATATGCAATGCAGGAATACAACTTAACGACACCAGGGAGCCTCTAGGGTATAAGCCAGAAAAATGATAAGTGATGAAGGAGAAGAATGAAGCTTCAACACGAAAGACATGGCGGGACTAAAGAGGACTCCCGAGCCTACATAAAAAGCAGCATGGGCAACAAGTGATAGCGAGGAACTAACTAGGAAGCTCATGTAAAGGAAGGCTCTACCATCAAGTCATGATTTAAAAAATCGGCGAGTGAAATGGGTATAATACTCATGACCTGATGGGATCGACCCTAAGGCAAGTGATCAGTATGGAGGCTAGAATGCAAGATGCAACGGAAAGTGATTCCCTAACCTATATGCCAGCGAAGATCATATACCTGCCGTGAAGAGTCTGAACACATGGGCCAAAAACTGGAAAAAGTCTCGAAATCGTCAAAATGTACCTGAAACATACCAAACTGGGCACTTCCAAGCAATCGAGTTATACAGCATAAGACAGATCGAAAAAATAAGCACAAGGAAATTTTTGCAAAAAATTTCAATTTTTTAGCCATAAATACACAAATTACCTCTCAATTGGTTCATTATTTCATAGCTGATTTGGAAAAAGAGCTCTGGAGCTAAAAACTTGTTTCGTCAAATCAGCAACAACCGACCGTCGGAATTCAGCGAAACTTCAGGTAGGCTCCTTATTCATCCTGTTGATTCATTTTGTCCGTTTAAAATTTAAAATTAAGTGGATTTTTACCTGGAGACCCTTATTAAAAAACGTGTACCTGTGCATACGCGGGTTCAAAGAAGGAAAGTCGCGTGTACACGCGACTGTGCACAGCGAAACTAGCGTATGCGCAGGTCCGAATTTCAAAAATGAGTTTCTAATGCAAATTTTAATGAATTTTTTCAGGATGACAATTTCATGGAGGGAACGCGAGCATAGTGCAATAGACCAAGAAGTCATGGAAGATCAAGTAGCGCAAAATGTCCTCCGAAACTGTGGATTATTCAAATTTTTCAAAATGCCCAATATGAAAAGTAATGTGAGATTGCTTGAAATGCTGGTAAATTATTGGGAACCGGATCAGGATTGTTTCATCATTGATCAAATGCCACTACGCATAGAAGTGGAAGATATATACTTCATCACTGGACTCTCCAGAAGGGGAGACCCAGTGGATCTGCACGGAAGGCCCCCGGGAGGGTTAACCGTGGAGGACTATGTCCAAATCTATTGCATAGAAAATTCCAAGAAAGTTGGCACACAGATTGCAATCAGAGATATCAGGGACTTGCACATAAAGATCCTCCTATTCACCATCGGCAGAGTGGCAGGATCTGCCTCACTGCATCAGGCGTCCAGGACGCACATGAGCATAGTTGTAGAGTGCTTAATTCATGTGTATGATTGGTGCACTGCCCTGCTACTGAACATGAAACAACAACTGACCTCCATTCGCAAAACACATACAAAACACTTTGGCTATGGAACCATTTTGACTACATTCTTCTTCGAGAGAGTTCCAGCTTTGAGACCCAAAGTCATCTCAACTATCAGCAGCCCTCGAGACCCAAGAATCGCCCGTTGGGCAGACATGATGAAGAGACTGGGGGGCAGCGAGGTACCCCGAACTACCTGGGACGATGAGTTCTTCTTATGGTGGAGAGAACAGATCATCGCAGTAGATGACTATCCCTATGCCGGGATGGATTTCCGAGGAGATCCAGATCTAGTACTTCCACCCGGTGCCGCATGGGGAGCAGTCGGTAAGTTTTTCAAAAAAAAATTTTAACTTATATGATTTTTTTTGGATTTTTCAAATATGTATGAAAAATGAAAAACAAACATGTTTTTGGATTGGATTCATAATGACTGACAAATGAAAAATGATCATGTTTCAGATGTTGGACCAGTGCATCCTGAGGGCCTAGCACGTCACAAACGCCGCAGAGGTGAAGCAGAGACAGCGGATTCTGACAGGACCCTCCAGGCCGTGCAGAGAAACTTGGAGGGACTGACCCGCCAAATCCCTCTGGCTGCTGTGGAGGACTTGCCCGAAGCCGTCCAGAGACGGGTTGTAGGAGTACCCCGGGACTGGGTTAGACTGTTCCGCCGTGTGGCCACTGCAGTGATGTTCTATAGGAACGCTGGGCAGGGTCCTCAGGAGTAGATAGTTTTTTCATATTAGATGACTGTATATTTTTTGAGACTGAACATGATGGGGCATAAGCCCAAGTTTTGTACGGCATTGATGGATCCAAAATTTTGTAAAGTTTTTTTTTTTTTGACATACTGATGATATATATACAGCGATATTTGATGTGATGTGATAAATGTATCAAACATATGATGTTTTTGATGATTAGATTTTATTGTATTGAATGATTAATATGCCAATCTAAAGCTTGATTAGCCAATGAGTCAGCAAACCAATTGTCAGCTCGAGGAATATGAATGAATGTTAAAAATTGAAATGACCTTTGTAACAAACGTACCCTCAAGAACAATCGTAATAAAAATGGATCTCGTACCCGATAAGTGTTGTTCAATTGCGACACCACCAGCTGAGAGTCCAAGAAAACTACCAACGAATCAACACCCAAAGATATTGCCTCCGAGAGTAGATGAATGACTGCAGTGTATTCTGCTACATTATTGGAAGCAGGACCAATGCAGACCCCTCTTGATACCAACAGCTGACCGGAAGGATAATGAAGCACTCAAGCCGCGGAAGCTAAGTTCCGGGTGTGTCTACTAGCACCATCGGCGAAACCATAATGACTCATGACATCAACACAACCTGCCAAAGCAGATCAAAAACATCACCATCCCATCAAAAATCGAAAATCAAACAGATATGTACAAGACAAAAAACTACTATATACAAAGCAAAATGCTAGGCCAAAGCCTAGGCATAATACTTCTTCAGATAGAGCCCATTTCGGGGCTCCGACAACTCATTTCCTTCAAAGTCAACCAAGGTATACGCTCCTTTCTTAAGGACCTTTTTGACGATATAGGGGCCATACCACATCGACTTAAACTTTCCTGCCCCCAACGCATCTTTTTCTTGGGCATAGACCAAAACAAGGTCACCTTCGGAAAAGACCCTAGGCTTAACCGCCTTATCGTACTGGACTTTGACTCGGTTTTTATGCGCTTCATTCAACGTGGCGGCATCTCGACGCTGCTCATCAAGATGTTCTATATGAAGAAGCCGCTCTGCCAGACTGGAAGTGTCAGGAAGAAGCTCAACAGCCAGTTTAAGGGAAGGAATCTCGCATTCAATGGGAAATACGGATTCCACCCCGTGGACTAACTGAAACGGAGTAAAGCCAGTTGCAGTTTTAACTGACGTCCTGTATGCCCAGAGTGCCGGATATAGCATAATGTGCCAGTTGGATCTATGTTTATCAATCGTCCGTTGAAGAATTGTCTTCAAGGACTTATTCACGGCTTCCACCTGGCCATTGGCCCGAGGATAATATGGAGATGAATGCTCCTGCCGGAAACCCAATTTAAGAGCCAACTCAGCCATCATACTGTTCTGAAAGTGACTGCCATGGTCAGTGACAATCTCTCTAGGTATACCGAAACGAGCAATGACTTGGTTGAAGAAGAAAAGAGCTGCAGCCTCACCATCGTTCCCAAAAGTAGGCATAGCTTCGACCCACTTCGTAAAGTAGTCTACTGCTACGATAATGTACTTGTGACCTTTTGCCGAAGGCGGGTTACAAGTAGTATAATCCATACCCCACTTTGTAAAGGGTCCGATAGTAACGACTGGAAAAAGCGGAGCTGGATGAGCGCGCATTTTTCGAGTATACACTTGACAAGGATGACACTTCTTGACCGATTCAATACAATCTTTGAAAATCGAGGGCTAGAAGTAGCCAGCACGCAAAATCTTTTGGGCTGTAGCAAGCCCCGATAAATGACCCCCACAAGCTCCACCGTGAGAATCATTGAGCACAGCCTCAGCTTCTTCGAAAGTTAAGCAGCGTCTTAGGATTGAATCAACCCCTCGACGGTACAAAGCATCACCAATAATCAGATAACTTTTAGCTAAGTGACGCAGCTTACAACGCTCATCTTTCGAAAAGAAGAGGGAAACTTCGCAGTCTGGAGATATACAATGATGTCCCCATACCAAGGATCTTGTGGAGAGATCAGAAACAAGTGTTCGTCCGGAAAGGACTCATCATAGATCATCGCCTCTCCACAAGGCAACTCGGAGATCAATTCCGCAACAACTAATGACTTCTTGGATTTGGCAGACATGAACTCTAGATCAAATTCTTGTAAAATCACAATCCATCTATTATATTTGCCCCCAATCACTCGCCTGCTGAGGACAAACTGAAATGGATTGGCAGCTGCCAAGACATAAGTTTTGCGAAGAATAATATAATGTCGGAGTCGCTGTACAGCATGGACTGCTGCCAAGGCTAATTTTTCAATCGGGGTGTATCGCAGTTCAGGTCCTACCAGTCCTCGACTAAGGTAGTAAATAACATGCTCAGCCAGAGCATCATCCTCCTGAACCAGAACCATACCAATGGTAGATTCTGCTGTAGCCAGATACAAAAGAAAATCTCCGCTATAATCGGGTGGACTCAGTAAAGGAGCAGAGGTCAATGCCTTTTTCAAGGCATCGAATGAGCGTTGAGCATAGTCGTCCCAAAGAAAAGGGACTCCTTTCTTCAACAGTCTCATATATCCCTTTGTAATCTCAGCATAGTTAACGATAAAACTCCGAAGAAAGTTAGACTTCCCTTGGAGACTTTGAAGTTGACGGATTGAAGACGGGGGAGGCAACCGAAGTATTGCCTCAACCTTGAAGGGATCTACCCTTATCCCTTCACTAGACACGATAAATCCCAACAGCCGACCGGATGTTACCACGAAAACGCACTTGTTCGGATTCAAACGAATTTTATAAAAACGACATCTCTCAAATATTTTCCGGAGGTGACCTGGACGATCCATCCTCTTTCGAGAATGAGCAGCTAGATCATCTAAGTATGCCTCTATAATTTTCTTGATGTCGTGGAAGGCGTAAGACATGGCCCGCTGAAAAGTAGCTCCAGCATTCTTCAGACCAAAAGGCATTTTCTTATATGCAAACGTACCCCAGGGACAAATAAATGCGGTCTTATATTGATCTTCTGGACGGATAGTAATTTGATTATAACCAGAAAAACCGTCCATGAAGGAGAAAATCTCGTTACCGGCACACTCGTCAATAATCTGATCAATGAAGGGTGTGGGGTAATTATCTTTAGGACACGCCTTATTCAGGTCTCTGAAATCGATGCACACTCGAATTGTTCCTTGCTTTTTATCAATAGGAACGGGGTTTGAAACCCATTCAGTCAGAGGAACTGGGAAAATGAATCCCGCCTTAAGCAGCTTTTCAACTTCAGCTTTGATAGCTGCTGCCTTCCTAGGATTAACCGGACGAAGTTTTTGCCTGACCGGCTTAGCGTTTTCATACTTCTTGATCTCATGCTGGACGATAGATGGATCTATGCCAGGCATTTCCTCATAAGACCAAGCAAAAACATCCCTATACTCTTTGAAGATCTCGGTATAGATTTGAACTTCTTCACCGGAACATTCAGCTCCAATGAAAACGTTCTCAATAATGTTGGGATTCCCGGAGATGTTCACCGGGATAGTCGGAGAGATCACAGCCATGTTCCCTTCAGCATAAACCTGTGCTGGTGCTAAGGGGCTCAAGACTGGGTGAACAGGTCCAGAAGACTGAGGACTTGGAAAACTAGCTTCGACTTCGCTCAAGTCAGGTAGGAAGTAAGACCGATGATGCAAGTCATCCCACGGTCTCTCTATACCTGTCATTGCTTCCAGGATGGCCTCTTCAGATGGAAGAGTGGTATCTAGACAATCCTGGGCAGAAGAAGAAGTAAGCGTCCAAGCCGAAGCCACATCACCATCCAACTCTTCCGGCGAAAGAGGAGCTGGATCAGACTCTGCAGTGTCAACAACAGACTGATATGCAATCTCAGCTGCAGAAATCAGGAATGCCATTCCACCCACTTGCCCTTCCTCCAAAGTGGCAGTTGGGGACGGTAAGGTCCAAGGGTCCGAAAAATAATGAGTTCGAAAGAACTCTCTTCGAAGGGGAGCCTTGGAGGATGAAATAGCATTGATAGACACCTTAGGAGGAGGAAGATCAAAAGATCCCATCAGGGAAGAATACATTCCCACTCCTAAATTCTCGATAGGCGCCTTGGTATTATCCAACTTAGGAACATATGAGTCAGGAGGCGCATCCAGGTCTACAGGAGGACAGTCCAGTTGATCCACCGTGACTATCCTCCCTTCGTGGGGGAAACATACTATCCGAAATAATGAGGATGCAATGGCATCCATATCATATATCCAGTTCCTCCCCAACAGAAGGTTGTAGTCCAAGGCTACATCTACTACCTCAACCTCTATGTTAACGGTTTTTCCCCCAACACAGATGGGCAAAGCCGGGACAATACCATGGGGCCTATGAGAATGGCCATCGAATGCAGTAAGAATAGTGCTAGATGGAACAGCTTTGGGAGATCCTAGTGTCTTCCAGCATCCGAGAGACATCACGCAAGTAGAAGCACCCTCATCAACGACCGTGCGAAAGATATTAGTCTTCCGGTACGATGATTTAATATGGAAGGCCATATGATGAGGAAGTCTCTTCTTAAAATTCTTCATATCAAAGGTAATCAGAAGAGAATTTTTCGGATCTATAGCCCCAATGGCAGCGAGCAAAGCACTGCGCTGAGCCGGACAAGACTGGAGTACCTCTAAAGCTGACATAGCACAAGGACTCTGCGCCAGATCTTCTACAATCGAGTAGTTCTGGGCAGCCCTCGCGTTCGGATTAATCGTTGACCGCTTAGAAGATGCTTTGGGCATCCGAGGCATAGACTCAACAGTTGGCTTCGTAATGTGAAGCGGCTCAGTATCATCAGGAACTTCCTTAGCTTTCGAAGATTCCTCTCCGCCATAATCACGGGATCTCGTAGCGACATCCACGTGAGCACTCATCATAAATATGTTCGATGGAATTTCCCCTTCCTGGGTACCTCCAGAGGAAGCCCCAGGATTTTGGTTCGCGCCAACAACTAATTGCTGCCCTTGGGGAAAAGGGTTTGTTAGCACAGCCTGGGAACTAGAAGAACCCTGCTGAGATAACAGGCGCTGAGCATCCTGAATTTTCGGGCAAAGATGCGTGAGATGGTCTCCAGCACAAAGCTTGCACGGAAACTTAACTTTATTTTTCTCCTTTTGCCCTTCGCCAACACGCTCGTTGGTCTTATTTGCATTGCCCTTCCCATTCTTGCCCTTCTTCTTGTTATTACGTCCCTTCTTCTTCCCATCGGACTGTTGATTCCCTTTGGGTTCAGAAGATTGGACAGCATTAACGGACAAAGACTGGGAAGGTGAAGAATCAGCAGGCACAGCCTGACCAGAAGAAGCAGATTGTAAAGACAACTGCTGCAATTGAGAAAGCAGGCTGGCTGCACTAATACTGACCGATCCGACAAGTCCGTCACCATGCGGACCAGGTTTGGGTTTCGATAGATCCAATTTGGAGCGAGGAGCATTAGGAAAATACTTGTAAAGCATGCCAGACTGAGAATAGATCAACTCTAACTGCTGGGCCCTAAAGATGGCCTGCTCCTCGGAATATACCCCCGACATGGATACATCCTTTGAAATATCTGACTGAAGCGATTTCAAAAACCACTCGAGAAGGAACTCACCTGGAATATGGGCTTTGATAAGCCTCTTCCTTCTCCTCCATTCCTGAATATGATCATAAATGTGAGTTGCCTCATCCTGCTTAAAATTAGCCAGGAGTTCGGTCCCAGCCTCATATCTGACAGGCAACTGGAAATGGTTAAGAAAAGTGACAGCCAGTTCTCCAAATGTGGCGAAACTGCCCCCAGTAAGCTCTATATACCACTTCGCGGCGTTTTCAGTTAAGGTGCGCTGAAATAATCTCAATCTAATCGAATCGTCGATCAGAGAGTTGGATGAACACCATAAGTGGAATGTGGTGACGTGGTCTGCCGGATCTTCACCATTCTTACCTTCAAACTTAGGAATGTCTGAAGGAAGTTTGGTTGGAACCGGAGGCCAACCCGGACTATATCGAATCGGGTCATTAGTTAACTTCGCCAAGTCTGTAAAGTTTAACGTTGCCATAAATGGTAATCGCGGCGGAGCCTGAGAATTCCATCCTTGATGGGATGGATTTCCCACATTCTGAAAAGAATAGCCTGGATTTGATGAGGCACCAGGCTGCCAGAAAGGACCCGTAGAAAACTGAGAAGAACCTCCTCCCCACGCCGAGCTACCAAGACCCAGACTAGTTCCCCCCGCTGAAGTATTGACTGAAGATGTAAGCCCCTGGTAGGGGTTCCATGCATTAGATAGAGGAGAAAAAGACTGATAAGCACTCGATGCAGGGAAAGAAGCATTCCCCGGATGACTCGCGATGAACTGATTCCCTGCCCCCGACGTTGCAAACATAGGATTCCATCCTGTAAAAGAAGCCGAACTTGGCCCCTGAGCCCAAGGATTGAAACTTAGGGTCTGGGACGTAAAAGGAAACGACCCTAAAGAAGGATTGGGACTAGGAATATGCCCAGTCCCAAAGGGGAAACCCTGAAAAGAAGCTGATCCACTAGCCATGTTGGACATGGGCGTAGATCCAGCTGCACCGGCGGTAAAGGAAAAAAAGGGATTTCCAGCAATGGACATCCCTGAAACAAAGGGACCAGATTGAGAAGCATATGCTTGGGTGAATCCAGAGCCAAACATAGCAGTGCTAGAAGCACTCGAAGACAGAGCAAGAGTGCCCCCTGCCTCGACAGAAGCAGGGGTCTGAATACCCGCAGCACTCACAGTAGAAGCCGCGTTCCCAGTCGTGGCCATCGAAAGATAAGAAAGATAAGGAAGATCCGGCGGTCTCTCAGACTCCGGTCCGATGTACTCTATAACAAACAGATGATCAAGAGGAAGAGGAGATGGACCTGTAGCCACAGGCTCAGGTATATCTTCTATCTGAAAATCTTCCTCCTGAGGAAACAATACCCTCGAGGTGAGCGAAACGCTCCTCTCGGAACCGACACCGGAATCAGCAACGAAACCTTCAGACCTTAGTGGAGGATCTCTCTCCACAGCGTCAGACTCCACAGGGTGAAAACCACCTGCTAGATCGCTCCTACGCCTTCTCGAAGAAGGCTCTGCACTCTCGGGAGATAACCCCCGGACTCTCCTCGAACGTCGAGGCGCTTGATCAGCCACTTTTACAAATTTATTATATTAGACTCAAGAAAAGTGAAAAGCTAGGAGCAAAGAGCACTCACTAAAATCAAAACCCTGAGAAACAGCAAGCAAACAGCCTCCAAGTATTTCCGCTCCGGGTGATGAGGACCGGACACCAAAATACAGGAAAGCGAAGTATAGGACCTTCCGAAAGCAGTCTGGGATGATTAGGGCCCAGAACAACTAGCGAAGGTATCAGAAGCAGTTACGCCGACCTCCTAACAACAGCCTTTGACGGCTCAAGCACCCAAGCTTCGCAAGGGCACCCCCCAGAAGTACTGCTGGAAGTGATGCGACGTCTGCCTCAGGTACCACGGGTATTCCCCCCCGCAGTCACCTGTGTGGAACCTAGGAACAGCAACTATGGACACCAATCCGTATCAGAAGCTGGGCGGAACGGTCTTGAGGTTAGATTCAGCTAATCGGAGGGGGGTATCCCTCTTCTTAACCTTCACTTCCCCTCGCGCTTGACTCTCGGATGAGAGCTTTCCCAGTCCACCTCACGGAGTTAGATTTCGCTCAATTAATAAACTTCTATGTTTGTTTGAGCGGCCTTGGAGAGTTAACTCTCCTCTCTCCTATTCCAAGGCCCTACAACCTAGCTAGTTGGTGATTGACACTTAATAAAACTTGCTAGTTGATTTTAGATTAAATCGCTGATTTTAAGGGCTGTTGTATTAAGTCATAAGGATATGGAGTTGAAACCAATGATGTTCTGACGCAAAAGAAATTAATAAAAACCTGACTACATGCACATGCAGTTCTTTGTCTTTCGATGAAGAGCAATTTCTATGTAAGTTCTACGAGACTAAAATGTATTTTTCTTTTCGAATTACAAACTCACACGCACAAAAAATTAAGAAGCTAACTAAATGATTCAATGCACCTAATGCAAATGACCACTAGCATGTAAATTCTAAGATGCAGAAAGTCCCTTGAAACAAGGTGAAATTTCCCAAAAAGGCTCCTTCAGTTTCAACTAATCTTTTTGATATCCAGAAAGCCAATTCTTGCGAACAAGAACTCTCAATATAAGACACCAAAATACTCAACAAGAAGAAGAAGAAATCAAAAGACAACCTCCCTTCACAATCAAGTGGGAAACTAGAAGCAAGAAACTTCACTAAAGTCTCAAAAGATGAAGCCAAACGAAAATGAAAAAGGCAACAACAAAAACAAAAACAAGAAACAATGTTTTTTGAGTTTTGGATATGCAAAAAAAAAAAAGCAAAACAAATGTTTTTGGGCTTTTCAGTTTTATAAAACAAGAGCTTCAAGAAAACCAAGAACAACTATCCCAATCCAAGCCAAAACGAGACCGAATTTCAAGCATAAACTTCAGCTATGCCCCCAAACCTTATAAGGCTAATGATAGCAAGATCAATAAGAGCAATGGAAGACTAAAAACTCAATCAAACAGCCAAGAGAAATAGTGCAAATTTGTTGCAACACAAAACTCCAAAGAAACAAGAAAAGTTCTTCGAAAAATGCAACAAAACCCTAGCTTATGAAACTCAAGAAAACCAATCGAAAACAAAGCAAAGAACGCAATGCGAAGCACAACACAAAGACAAGAGCGAGTCAGTGAGCAAAAGCTCTCTGTTCTGGTAAAGCAGAACAGCCAAGAACGCTCAGAAAGTGATCTTGGAACTCAATCCAGGAGTGCTAGCACCAACAAGAACACTTCGCCAAAAAGATCAGTTTTCGGACAAACGAAAGAGAACCAAGACTTGAAACCACTTCTGTCACACTCCAGTAAGTACAGAGACTCTGCAGACACAGGCCTCCACAGCCAGAAAAGACCAAAAACACCAGAATCTTGAAATTTCAAATTCAGCCCAGGTATACGCGACCTTGCAGTTATGCAACAGGCGTGTATACGCGTCTGTGTTGAGGGAAACCCGCGTATACGCGGTTCCTTCTACACAAACTCGCGGGTATACGCGACTGTGTGCAAGAAAAACTGCGTATACAAAGAAAGATAATGAAAACAAAAAGTACAAGCCTGGGAAAGCTATCAAAGCTTCAAACTGACTGCAAGAAAACAAACTGGACTTTAAAAGACAGAAGAAACTGTTGGCAACCTACCAAACAGCTGAAACAACCCAACAGGAGAATCACAAAAATGTGATCCCCAGTGGAGTCGCCAGTTCTGTTTCGGGGATTTAACACCCTAGAGGTTGGGTGGGATTCAACCTCCACAGAGCAGGGGCGTACTACTTAACAGAGACTCACACGATCATGCACAGTCATAAAAACGAAACCGAGTAGAATGAGAGGTTTACCCGTTGGTCCTACGTTTGAAGTAGATCCACGTGGAGTTCAAACTCCCTGCAACCGTCCTTCCTCTTTCACCTGAAATACAAGAAGAAACCAGCACAAAGGACAAGTTGTACAATATATTTCTACTCTATATGTTAGTGAGATTCATATAAAACATTAAATAAATCATCATGAATGCTTGTATAACAAATATTCTTCATACATTAAAGCATACACTAACACATTTACTTCGGGAACAGCATGATACTTCTGTATTATAAAAATAGTACGTACAAAAGTAAGTGGAGAGATCACCCGATCCTTCCAAGGCCTTCGCAGACCGTCGTCCGGATCCGTCCAGCCCTTGCCTCGCTAAGACTCCTTCCAAATGAGTGCATACGAGATAACATATAAAGGGATGTGTATCTCAAGGAAACAAGGGTTCCCTGAAATGAACTGGGAAAGTGCAGGAGGCACGGGGAATCAGACTTGGATAGGGAACCAACAGAGTATAATAATAATAATTCTCTCTCCCTTAGGCCATACATATGAGGTCTTTTTATAGTCCCTCCAAGTAGTTTCAGCAGTTGGAAACAGTTGGCCACGGGCTGGGGTGGTTGAACTACCCGAGTAACCATCAACCCAGCGCGAAATTAGGGATTTTTATATATTTTTTAATCATTAAAATGGCATACGCGGAAAAGTCTAGCTGTACTCGCGTATACACGCGGAAAAACACGGGCATAGTCACGTATGAAGGATTTTCCACTGTTTTTAAGTGAATTTGTCCAAGTCTGTAGGAATGGGTGCCCATAAAGCCATGTAGCAATCATGAATCATGTCAAGGTGAGAAATGATGCTATAACACTAATCACTAGCAAAAGAGAAAAGACTACAATTGCACTAATTCAAAAGCAAAAGAGATTTATATATATTTTTTTGATTTTCAATGTTTAATAGCTAATGTGCACTAATTCAAACTTGAAAACAAACGGAGCAATTTGAGAAACGATATCCAAGAGAGAAAAACAAACAAATTTCACTCCACAAGACAAACAATCAAATCCCGAACCGACCAAAGTCCCTCAAAGCAAAGAAAAGACTCAAAAACTTCCAATGGACTGTGTGATCTAAGTCCAAAGCAAGATCAAACGAAATTCGAATGAAGGAATGAACAATCACCCAAAATCGCAATAAAACAACCAACAACTACTAAGAGGATGTGGAGAATCAATCAGACAGTTGACAGGACAATCAAAACACCAAAATCCCCAAGGAGGGCTCGATACACTAAGCCACTAGATGCCCTAGGGCTCAAAACGTGAAATCGATAGATAAAAGCAAACAACCAAAGGACAGGGGTGAATTCCCAGTCAAACAGAACTCCAACACACTCAGGCAGTCGGAAAATCAAGAAGACAAACACTGATCAAACCCAGAGAGCTCAAAAATGAAGAAATTCAAAAAACTTACAGGGGTGGCGCGACTGTAAGCAGGAAACTAGCGCCAGAAGGCAATTGGCGCGGGCTAAACAAAAGCAACATGCGCCAATTGGCGCGACTGTCGGGTTAAAAACCGCGCCAGTCGAATTTCTCAATAAAAAATAAAAAGAAGCTGCTTCAGAAACAGATCAATGCAAGCTAAGCAAGCCAAGAAGCAATAAACAGGAAGAAAAACCCAACCCAGAAGGCTGATCAAGCAAGGAAAACCATAAAACAATCAAAACGAGACAACACAAGCGAGACAATACTCCAAGTTGTTCAGTCCGTAAACCAAACCGGAGATTGACTGAAGCAGCGTTGATCTACTCCGCTAATGCAGAGCAAAAGCGTTTCGAAGGCTATCTGGCTGTACTTTAGGCTCCGTCTATAGTTTACAAATCAAACAACCAGCTGGATCCCCAGTGGAGTCGCCAAATTGTTGGAGAGGTAAATCCCTCTGCAGACAGAGGCGATCCCTACTAGCCCAGCAGGGGTCTAGCAACAACCAAACAATGTTACGACGCAGGTTCCTAGTTACGAATGAAAAGACTAGATATAGAAGCCTACCTGGATTCCAACGCTATGATCTGAAGAAGAAGCGTCCCGGTTCCTCAACCTTGGCAGATCACAATCCTTCCACGATCTCCGCGGATGAACACCTGCACACAGAAGAAACAAACAGATACAAGCATAAAATCCGGCATGCGTAACTAAATGTCAGTCAGAAAGGACATTACTCACATTAACATGATGGAAAACATGGTGGAACCATAATCGCAA
Organism: Pinus albicaulis; assembly: GCA_034641835.2. Taxonomy (NCBI): domain Eukaryota; kingdom Viridiplantae; phylum Streptophyta; class Pinopsida; order Pinales; family Pinaceae; genus Pinus; species Pinus albicaulis. The sequence continues at coordinate 465,030,383 of CM076570.1, read as the reverse complement.
TCATCTATTAAATAATAAACGAAGAGAGATTACAACCAAGTTTTGACGTCGCGGTCTCTTTCGGACGGGTTTTCAGCTGTTCACGTCTCGCAAAGCTCGCCAGGGAAAGGGCAAACCTCTCCTGAGTCTCTCGACAATGGTCTCCTTCCTTGAGTAGGCCTTAAGGGAGAAAGATGGCTCTTTACAACACAAAGGCTCTTGGGAATATGGAGATGCAAAGCTTGGGCACTTCAAGACTAGCTTGCCATGGATTTGAGCAGGCTTTTATAGATGGGGAAGGAGGGAGTTGGGATCCCTATTATCATGGGATTGGCCCTATCAACAAGGAAGGTTCCATGGGAGGTGGCAAAACCACTTCCCTTCCATAGAACTCCCGCAGCCAAACCTCCCAACTCAAGATAGGCAATGGTTCCTGAGTTTGTTGGAACTCAAATTCCGCCATCTTTATTTAAAAAACACTCCTTGAATAAGGTGGCGCGACTACTGCTCTATGACAGAGTGCTAGTTGGCGCGACCTCTTTGCAGGATTTTCCTGATTGGCGCGAGTACTGAACTGTCTACCCGCGCCAATGCAAAAAGAGTTGTTTTTCATGAGTTTTGCAAGGAGATGTCTTAAGGGCAATTATAGCTCATGCTTAGAGGAATGCTTTGATGATGGTTTCAAGGCATGACAATGTTCACAGGTCACAAAATGGGTCCTCCATTGTGCGGGACGGGGAATGGTAGGGACGGTGACAAATTGCTGTGTAACAGGTAGTCCCTGCACTGGTCTTAGGTCTACATCTGTTGTGGGGTTTATACTCTAGTTGCTCATTCTCAGATGCATCCTCTGTTGTCATGTTGGTACTTTTCTGCTCCGGATTAGATTTCAATATGGTTTGTCTTTGCTCTGTTGTTCTTCTTCTCATATGACACCATTAGCTCCATGCGTTATGTCGGTGCTGGACTTGGGAGATGTTGCTGTCATTCATTCTGTTGCTTTTTCAATCGTCTCCTTCCGGCCGACTTCACTTCTTTTATGGGTGGAAGTTTTAACAGATTGTTTAGTTTCTCTTGAAATGGAAAGACGAGGACATAAGCCAGTTGGGGGGAAGGGTAAACAGGCCTTTCCTCCACCACCTCGGAAGCGTGGTCGTAAGACAATTGAATAGCATCTTGAACCTCTGGTTAATAATTTTCTGCATGACATTCCATCCTCTGTTCGTGATCGGGTTTATGGTTGGGAATCTGAGATTTTGGATAATCTTGACTCACAGGATGATACGACCTCTGAAGATATGCAGCGAGTCGCCCCAGACCCTAGCCATACCCGGGGTCGCACATCTCTTTATCAGCAGACTGTTCGAACATATTGGATAATTAAGTGTCTTCTTGCTAAAGCAATTGTCTCCATTGTAGAGCCTAAGCTGGACTCTAAGCTAGAGGCAACCCTGGCAGATAATAACAGGAATATTCAAGAGATTAACTTAATACAATTGCATCAGTATACGCATCTTGCCAGATTGGAAAAGGAGGTTAAAGCTCTCGCTCAGGTCCCTGTTGAACTTCCTGGTGCTACTCCTACAACGCCCGCACCAGTTGAATCTGATGAAGACTGATTTTCTTTACTGGCCTTATTTTTGTTGGAACTGTTGTTATTGGTCCTTATGTAGCTTTCCTTTACTATTTGTTATGGTTCTGGACATCCTCTAGTTTTTGTATAATCTTTAGCATAGGCAGATATGGCTCTTGTTATTAAGACTTTTTATGTTCTGGTTGAACTACTTTGAACTCAGATGGCCAAAATACCTGGTTTCCTATGGGCAGGTTGAGGTCTAGTTTTGTATCTTTTGCCTACTTTTTATTAATAGAAAATCGAAGGTAGCACCTAAGCTTACAAAAAAAATATAATATAAACATTCAATAAATAAGACCCTTAAATTCTATTAAAAAACATTACATTGTTAAGAGTAGGGAATTATTTTGAAAAAGTAAAACATAAACCATACAAATTTATAATAACTCTTTAATCACCTATCGTTAATCCCTAAAAAAATATTTAATCAATTTTTAAAAAATCAATTTAATAAATTTTTCCCATTAATTATTTGGGATAAATATAAAATATAGTAATTTTTACCAATGACCTTGACCTTACTCAACTTTTTAAAGCTATTTATGCCCTCTAGAAAATTGTCAATAATATTTTAGTTACCTAATATTATTTTGCAGAAATACTTAATTAATTTTAAAATATTTAATTTAATAATCGATACCCATTAATACCCAACTTAGTAATTTGTACCTAGAATGTTGACATTACCCAGCTTTCAAGGTTATTTGAGCGGACTTGAAGATGTTATCTACCCCGCTCTTAGCCGACTTCAAGGTTATCATTGCAACCATGACTTATTTTTCTGGGACGTTCAATCAATTCTATCGCTACTTTCATCTCCATACTCGTATCCAATAGTATCACTGTTGTTTGTTACTGGGTAGTGCCATTAATCATGGATGTTCTTCCACCGGAACTAATTAGACAATGTCTGTTAAGAGTGTCTTACTCATCTCACCCCAACCTCGCAGCCGTATGTAGAAGCTGGCGGGCCATGGTGAAGAGCCCCCAGTTCTACGAAGACAGAAAAAAGTTTGGCATTTCCAAGCAGTGTATATGCTTGATCTGGGAATATCATCACGCTTTGCAAAATCGGATTAGCGTGTATGACCCTGTTGGAACAACTCCCACGCCTTCCCCACTTCCCTGGGAATCATCGAGGAATTCCAGACTATTGTCACCAGGTTTGTGTGAATCGGAAGCTTGTTTTGATAGGGGGATTGAATCCCAATGACCAGAAGAGAATACATAACGGTTTCATCTATGATTTCTCTTCTGCTAAGTGGACACGTGGCACAGACACGCCGCTCCCTGCCATTGGCAGCGCTTGCGCCGTTTCCCCAGAAGGGTTCGTGTACGTTGCGGGAGGAAGAATGGACAGAAATGAAAATGCTGTTCGAGGAGGAGCAGCAGTTTACAATGTAGAGAAAAACGAGTGGAAGCTTCTCCCTGAAATGAAGAACCGACAATGGAACTTCTGCTTTGGCGCTTTCATTGATGGCAAATTCTTCGTTATGGGTTTGTGGGATGTGTTGGGTGGTGGAGCTCAGATGGATGCCCAAGTTTACGATCCAGAAAAACGAGTGTGGACCACGATTCCGAATATGTTTAGGGCCTCCAAGGGATGTGCGGTACGTTGTATTTGTTCAAGAACGAGCAAGGCCTGAAGGTATATGATTCGAGGGAAAACGTTTGGAGGTCAGTCACTTCTCTTCCATCAAAACTTGGAACGATTGCTTGTCGCACACCGTGGCGTGACAGAATTTTTGTGGGCGCTAATGTCGAAGGTGTAGGCCCTGGTTCTGACAGTAATGTTTTCTACATGTGGAAGCCTCCGCATAATGAATGTGGAGCAGAATTATCGCAGGACGAAGTAGTTGGAGAGTTGCGTGTAGTTCCCATTACTATGGACTGTGATCATTTTATTGGATCTGCCTTTACTTTTGAGGTTTAATATTAAAATTATAGGACTTAGTATCTCATCATAGGGGTTAACATATTATCGCTGATTGAATCAGTTAGTGACAGAACTCTGATATGAAAATTGTGACGGAACTCTGATAATATTGGTGATTGCCAAATCATTGTAGGGCTTAACATATCATCGCTGATTGAATCAGTAAGTGACAGAACTCTTGTATGAACTCTGGTATGAAAAATGTGAAAGTGTGACTGAACTCTGATAATATTGGTGATTTCCAAATCGTAATTGTTATTATTGGCAGAATTGAATTTTCTACTGCGTCGACTAAATTTATTAAGCCCAGGTTGCAAAATTCCGAGTATTTTGCAGTTTCTGGGTGAATGGTTTATTGGATTATTCTTTTTAAATATATTGATTATAGTTGATTGATGCATAAATGAAGAGAAAAATGCATCTTATATTTATCAAAATGTATAATTAGTGTAAATATTTTCTTATAACGTTCAGGTTGTGAATTTTAAAGAAAATGAATGGATATAGATTGCTGTAAGCTTTTGTCTGGATTATGCATATTTGTTTATTAAGAGATGTTTTAACCTGTAGAATTATTGTGAGTTTAAATACAAATTATTTGTTTTAATGGCTCTTTCATTTTCCACATCTTCTTGAACCACCATTTATTTGTTGATGTTTTTAGGTTTTGCATTGCAAGATTCTCCAACTTAGTTAAATAATGTCAGCTTGTAGTGTTATACAACCAAGCAATTTCATCATTGGAATCACTTAAACGAATGTGGGCTTTTCTTTAATTCATATATCAAATCATGTTCTTGGATCCATCACTATCTCCAAATTGTCATTCAATTGAAATCAGCATTTCTATTAAGTATGCATTGATGTGTCTCTGGAATTTGAACAATAAGTGTCTTTGGTAGGGAGACATTTTCTTGACAACCAACTATTGCATCTGCTCAAATTTTGACTCCTGTGATTGAACTCAACTTCCATGCTAGGTATTGTCCAAGTATGAGAAACGCTATGCTAGGTATTGTCCAAGTATGAGAAACGCTAGAGTTGAAGTCTACCATTGGTTTGATACATGAGAATTTTTAGGATTATGATTTAGGAAAGGTGTGCTTTTTTATGTTATTTTGTTTTTGGATTTTATGCATTTTGATTATCTATGAGTTGCCTAGTTTCAAATGGATTTGTTTGGATCATAAGTGGGTAGGTATTGTCCAAATCAGTTGGTGGTTTTACTACTTAAAATAGTGGTCTTGTCAAGGTCTTCATGAGAGGCAATCTGTAAATGAAATATTATTACAGAAAAATGTAAATCAGCAAGCATAAAGACACTCAAAATACTAGACATAACTCTTAGAATAGCACCAAGTTGAGTGATAAGAGCTCTTAGTAATTGGGAGGTGAGTAACTTGCTATAGAATTTAGTAAATGGTTGTAAATGATAAAGGAACTTGCTGTTGTGCACCTCTAGATCTAAGAAATGCACGAAGACATGGAAAATAATAAGCTAGCTAAATCATCCCTAGGCTGCCACGAAAATAATAAGCTAGCTAAATCATCCCTAGGCTGCCACCCACAAGTGTCAAAGCACTTTAAAGTGTTGGATATATGGGTAGATAAGCTACGAAAATGAATAGATAATAGCAAAAATCATCCCATCATTAAGAGTAGATGAGTAAAACTAATGATAATACAATTGATTACTCTACAATTGAGGTAAAAACCCAATTATGGTGAAATATGTGTGTCCACCAAACTAAAAATGCATGTGGGAATATGCACAATCATAATGTCTTCTACAAATAGAATGGAGATCCTAAAAAAATTATCGATATATCCTTGAAGTGGGTTGATATAGCTGCTACCCATATATGAAAATTCCATCTCCCAAACTAAAAATACATGTGGAAATCTGCACAATCATAATGTCTTCTACAAATAGAATGGAGATACTACAAAATTTATGGATATATCCTTGAAGTGGGTTGATACAGCTGCTACCCATATATGAAAATTCCATCTCACCAGCATGATATTGCATATATAAAATAAATGTCTCTGTAACACCAATATTCTCTTATCTATTTCTCTTTTGGACTGTTGTTCTTGCCCCCTCACTTTCCCTATGGATGAAAATGATGATTTCTTCTCCACATAAGGGGCTGCAAATTGAAAATTCAGATTTGAAATTGTCACATTCAACCGTTCTCCTCATAAGATCTTCAATGGTTGGGCTTGATAGAAGGCTGAAATATCATCATTGTTGCCACTATTTACTGTCCACAGCTTATGATCTTCAATCTTGGTATTGAGAATTTATTTTTCAAAATTTGGGCTGCAATTATCATCCACTGCTTGGGAGTTACTGATATCAAATTTCTACATCAAATGTTGTTTGTTGTCGAGATGTACATCATCATGAATCAGATCTTCTAGGATGGACTCTAGGAAAGGGGTAATCTATTGTTCCATTGTGTCCAAATCACACATGAGCTTCTTAATGATCCTGATGCTCATTTTGATCTGATTGAAAAGTTGGTTAAGCCAGAAGCCTTTAAATCTACTCATATGGTAGTATACATGCAAGGACTAAAATAAATTTTCTTGCTCCATTTTTACTTAGTGAAAGTTTAACATGAATAAAAATCTCTTTCCTTGTTTGATATTATCCCATTCCCTTTCTAGCCCCTATATTCAATATATACTTCATTCAATAGTTTTGTTCTTTTTCTTGCAATATACCCTACAACCTAGGTACCACTTTGATTGCCATGTTTAACAACTGGTTTGTCCTTGTCATGGCCCTTTTATTTCTTCTTCCCAACAAGTCTCTGGTCAGATGTAGATGATCACCATTATAATACACTATTTTTTGTAAACAATTGAGAAAGCTTAGAGATAGGTGTGAGCCATGATGAAAATTTGGTGGATCAAACAACATGTAGTTTTCCCTTCATTCTATCCAAATTCTCAACCTGCGAAATTGAAGAGTGACAGAGGCATCTTCAGAAATGATTAAAAGACATGGTGAATCACTCTGATAGGGCTTGTAGAGAAAGCGATCTTGATAGTACTCCACAACTGATGTATGATTCTTTCATGGACATAAATTCAGCTGGTGATCAAAATGTGAAGTTGGACAGTGAACACAAATGTATAGTGGAACAACATACCTATATTGGATGCAAGGTAAAACGTTTCTTTGTTTACATTTATGATTTTAGTAAATTTTAATTGCTCTTTAGCAAACTTCTTGAACCCTTTTTCACAAGCTAAAATTCTTGAACTTCTTGAACAAGCTAAAATTCTTGAACCCTTTTTCACAAGTCTAAATGTGAAAAAATACTTTTGGACTCTCCATTATGAAGGAGGCATTATGTTAGCAGAACAAGAAGAAGTATGGGATTTTAGAGGAATGCAAGCGAGCAATATTTCAGTGCAAAAGTAAAATTCAAGGTGCACAATGGATGTGGGAAACTCAACAAAGTGGATATCAACCACAAAAGGGACAAAAACTAGGAACAATGTTATGCAGTATTATTTCAAAAATCCACCACAGTTAGTATGAACTTGTTACAATAGAAATGTAGAAGAGCCTTAAGGAAAAGACAAAAAGAATTTTGGATAATATTCGAAAAAAATGGATCAAGAGAAGAAATAGGATTTTAAGAGAGGTGCATTGGTTACATCATTTGTGGCAAAGAATGCCTTTAATGATGCTTGGTATACCCATCTCAGTGTGACTAACCATATCACTAGAGAGAAGGAAGGACAAAAAAATATGAGGGTGTAGTCTTTGGGCGAGTTTGTAATATTTGGAGGTAACCATGTATCCAAAATCTAGGTCGAGGGAAATGAATCGAGAGAGTAGCGAGGTGATATGTGACTTAGTATAGGAAGATGTTGTCATGGAATGTTACATTAAATAGTATTAATAAGTTAAATATAAATAAATAATTCCACATGTACATAATATAAATGCTAACATTTAAAACAATTAAACTAACCTAGTTCCATCTTAAACCTAGATCTATCAAGCACTGAGATGGATCAAATTTTTGAATACATGACATGGAATTAAATGATAAAATATTTTCACATATAAAAAAATGTAATCCATCTTGGTGCTTCATAGATTTGAGTTTAACATGGATCTAGTGTGAGATACTCCCCTTCCTCCATGAATTTCCTTAGTTGGAGTTTCCTTTTGAATTCCCTCTACTTTATCTTCATTACACTGATTTGGAACCTTGAATTGATTTACAATTGAAGTCGGGGCTTTAATTTTAGTTGTTTGTGTTATCACTCTAGTAAATTCTTAAGTTGTGGGATTTTGGATTTAAGTCAAAGAACTCTAGAGGTAACCACAAACCTACTTCAAACTCTATGATCTAGCCTTCCTAGGGTTCAAAGAGGGCTCTATCTTTAAGATTTATCTTTTTTTTTTTTTTAATAATATCCGTCTATTTATGAAAGTACAATTTGGTTTTTCTTAAAGGGTTTGGTGGGAAAAAATCATTTAGAGGTAAAATAGAGAGAAATCTGCTTGTCCATTGGGCTATGGAGTCTAAATCAAGCTAGCAGCACTAAAAATGAAGACCAAAAAGGTACAAATATATTCAGGGAAAGATAGGTAACCCTCAGAGATTTGGGAAAATGGTTTTTTGTGAGGTGGTATGATCGGGATAAAGGGCACTTAAGGATCCTTTGATCTGGAAAATGGAAGTAGAAGATAAAGGTCAAACGGGAGAAGGAGAAATTAAGGGTTCCTTGCACCATAAATAAGAAGAAAACATTTAAATGGACACTAGTAAAAGACAAGGAGAACTTGACTAATCCTGTAGTAATACTCCTAGTTACACATTCAGACAGAACACACATAAAATGAATGCATGAAACTTAGAAAAGGAAATAGTGACAAGTAGGAATACTCCACTCATCAGCTTATCACACGGATCCTGAATTATGATGCTAGTCAGCTTGTCCTGTCTGCTACTTCGAATTCAAACACACAATAGCCTCCAATGTTCAATAAAAATGTCTATAATAAGTCCAAAAATTTTATTCCACACTAAATACTTCTAATGTAGAAGTATTTATACAGAAATGTTTTACAAATATCATAGAAGAGTTCTAGGAATTATCTTAGGAAAAAGAAAATATCATTACATAATAAAAGGGAAAGCTTCTTAACAAACAACAAGTTGTCCTTTTTATCCAGAATAAATAGAACTATTTAGCTAACAAAGAGTTGTTGACTGTCTAGGTGTCCTGCTTGCTAGCTGCTAGGAAATATCTTACATTTGACTTGCCTTCACTGATACTCTTTAACCTGATGCTCTTTAACGCTAATACTCTTTCACCATTAGTTTCATTGATTTACTGCTGTAAAATATCTTTTTGGCAGTAAAAACCAACAAACTATCCTTTTATTTCAACTATTTCTTTTGACTGTTTTAAGGTAATCTTATTTCACTATTTATCTTTCATATTTACATCAAATTAGTAAACGTTTGCCACTCTTCTGCCTTGGGAATTTGGACATTCCTCAACTTCTTGAAATTCTCATTAGCCTCTGTATATCTAGCAAAGGTAGGCTTGATGACAAAGAGATGCTTAATCTCATGCTGTAAAAAGAATAGATCTTCAAAATACTGAAGGAGAACTTTCCATGTAGGAGTGCCTTGTGAAAGTGGCTTGTTTACTTGCTCTTTAGTAAACTGCCTGATCTTTTTATCATAGTCCTTCTGGGGCATAATTTTTTCATTAAAAAAATGTATGTCTAGTAAGCCCCTCTTTCTTAAATTTGTGTATTTCACCATAAATCTAGTTATGGCCAAGTTCGCTGCTTCAAATTTTTCTTCAAGATTGTTCATTAAGTTCTTTTTAGTGATAACCTTTTTGATCTGTAAGATGGTTTCTGTCCTATATAAGACTTGCAAGTCTTCAAGTTCCTCCCTATTATTGCTGTTCAGAAATGGAATTAGTTTTAAAGCCTAAGCAAGTTTATCAGTCAACTCATCTTTTGTCTTTTGTATCTCTATCTGGGCTGCCAACAACAATTCTTTTTGCTCATAGATAACCTGAATTGAAGGCCATTGATTATGAATGGCTTCAATTATGTTAGTCTAGATATGATTTTTTATATAAGAGATCTGCTCCGTGAAAGCCAATTCTTTTTGTAAATTCTTGTGTTGTTCACCCAATTTGATTGCTTTTTGTTCATGGGTTTTAGAATTTATCAGAGCTATTTTATTTGTAGCTTCAATATGTTCAATCATCTTTTTCAGTCTGTTGATTTCATTTGTCTTTAAAGACATTTATTCCATGGCTCTGACAATTTGGCTGGCTTCATCTGTTTGCTGTGCATTTGTAGTAGAAGAGTTTGTAGCTGAAGTAGTGGTTGAAGTCACTGGCACTGCAGTTGCTAGTGGGTCCTTTGGTGCTATATTCTCTCCTAAAGTAGAAGCCATTGCTGTAGTTATGACTGGGATAACTGTAGGAATTGTAGGAGTTTCTAGCTCTTTTGCAATCTCTTTCTCTTGGACAAGCTGGTCCATTTGAGTTTCCATCTCCTTGATTTGTGCTGTCAATTTTAGTATAAGCTCCATAATTTCCTCTTTTTCACTTTGATCCTGGAGGATTTCCTTTGTTTGTGGATGCTCACTTTGAGGAAGCTTGAGCTGTTTCCTCAAAGCTACTATGTCTTCATTCTTCTTCTTGATTAATAGTTATGTTGCTTGAATGTTTGAGGGATCATATCCCACCTGTAAAACTAGTTCCTCTAAGGCTTTAATCCTTAGGTCCTTGGCATATAAGGATGCTTTATCCATTTTCCTCTGATCTTTCATATTAAGGATAGTATTCTATAGCTTAGTAGCACTCATTGCTTTAGTTACCACTATAGAATACAACATTTTAGAGCTATGCCTATGAAATTCAATCTAGTCTAGCTCATGAATATTTTCTGTGTCTACCTCAAAGTCCACCTTTTTATAGTCTGCTACTGTTTTGGGTGCTGAGGTAGTAGGTTGCAGGAATGACATGATCATTTTGTTGGTAGAATAATCAAAGGCTGATAATAGCCAATTCTGATTTCCAAGTATTTGTTTCAGGAATTGAGAATATATCTCAGTCTTTATCTCCTCATTCTTCTGCTTAATCTGCTTGTATTTCTCCTTGATGTCCAAATCCTTTTCCTCAGCTGACTGTGAGGAAGAGGCCTCCATGCGATGTTGCTTCTTAATCATCTGTGTATCATTCTGATTGGCTGTTGATTCCTTTTCTATTTCCATAAGTGTTTCATTGATTATAGTTGTGGCTATATCATCATTGGTTACTGGATCATCTGTCTCATCAACATCAATTGTTACTTTTTCCTTTGAACTGAGTTTAAGCCTTTTTTTATAGATTATTTTAAATTTGGTCTCAGTTTTTGTCTCTGTTGTATAAATTCCTTCCTCTCTGATTCTCTTTGCTAATGCTTCTGGTTATTTGACAACTTCTAGAGCTTGTACTGTATCATTTTTATTTTCTGTATCATTCAATGTGTTTTCCAGCCATTCAATTTGATTCGCAAACTTTTCTATGTTAGGCTTGGCTTCATGGATAAAGGGTGTCAACTTGCACTTTACCCTTAGCTTACTCAAGATCCCTTGAGGATCATAATTCCATGAAAAACTTTCCTCAAACATCTATTCTGATAGTTTCTTGGTAATCTCCTTTTCTGCATCTTTGTTGTTGATTTTGAATGGGCCAACTTGATTCTTTAACTTAAACTAAGTCTTCTATTTGGCAGCCATAATGTTAATTGAATCTGAGTTTAGAATTTGTCTAAGATATTCTAATGAAAAAATTCTCATACAAATTTCCTTGGGAAACTTATAGGGTAATAAGCTAGACTGAAAAATCCTTAACTCGGTGTATTTTTTTATAGAGATACTAACATCCAACCTTATTCTGTTCTAGGAGCTATAAAATTCTTTTCATATCCTCACTGATCCTGGGTTTTTCTGTTTTATTCAATATGTTCACTGCTAGATATAAAAAGAGCTCTAAAAAATCTGAATATGTAAAATCACTGCCCTCTTTTCTAAGTAGTGAGGTCCAAAAAATTATAGAAAGAGGATTTCCTTCTATATCCATCTTTTGTAATGAAATAAGAAATTTCTCTACTTGAAATAATGGAAACAATTGGAAAAGATAAGATGAATATCTAAAGACTCCTTCTGTGGGTAACTTAGTCAATTGATAATGAATGGCATCTGCTATGAAACTTACATAGTCAAAGATGACTGCTGGAGGTTGACCAGGAGACATGGTGGACAGGAATCCAAGAATAGATTCATCAATATACTCATCTATAAAATATCCTAGGACAAAATATAACATAGAGATAATCTGTCTAGAACCTTCAGGAAATTTAGTTGTGGAATATGGAGGATTAATCTTTGGAATGTCAACATGAGAAGGCATAAAATTCTGAAATATCATGAACCTTTTAGGAAAATCTATGCCAAGGTATAACTGAGTTAATGCTTCTATAGACAAGGGGACTACCTAGGGATCAAGGTGTAATTGAAGCATTTGATTAATTGACTGGGCTGTAATGGTAAAAAGTATTTCATTTTCTACATTTACTATAGCCCTTTGATCTGGCTCATAGTATCTTTAACATAGTCTGATGAGTTGTTGACTAGGGTGAGTCAATGAGACTATATACTTAGGCAAATGGGTTTCCCAAATTGGAATATCATCTTTGTCTAGATAATTTTCATAACACCAGTTGTGTATATCTAGCAAATTAAACTCAATAACAGGGTATGCAATTTTATAATCAAGATCATTCAAAGGAATTCTTTCAGCAACAACCACAGGTGGTTGAAGGGGATTTAATTTTGTAGCAGTTTTGGCAGTGATAGTTGGGGTAGGCTTAGGGGCTTTGGATACCTCTGGTTTGTCTTTGCTCTATTTTTTAGTCATTTTGGATAACTAGTGCAAGATTAGATTGTTTGCATGATTTTTTATATTAAACAGAGAGGAAATTGAGAAGTTGTAGGCTGAGGATGGATTCTTTTAGGCTTTTGGCTCAATTAGGTTTATCTAAGGATGTAAAAATGGCATAAAATAGAAAACAGGGGTTTTCTGAGTGGGTTTAACTGAAAAAAGGATTTCTATGGTATACTCAGTAGTTTTAACCCTTTAGGTTCTTTTAATTTGGTATTCAAGCTTTGGAAACTAGGAATTTGGCTTCAAGAAGGCTTGTCATGTGAAATAGGGTTTCCTGGGAAAATTTGGCCAAGGTTTGGCCTCTTTTTTGGTGTTTTTAAAAATTTAGTCCAGTGAAATCTCTTAATTAAAGGTCTGGTTTAATTACTAATGGTTTAGAATTGAATTTGCAAGCTTTAATTTGTCGAAAAATACCTTAAGATGCAAGTACTCAGCTTCATGAAGGTTTTGAGAGGACCATGGTTGATTCTGAGGTCTGGTCCGACTTACTGGTGTAGTGAAATAGCTCTTGGTCAATCTTTAATGGTGGAATTATGGTCGAATTTGTAACTTCTGGGTGTAATTTGACAATCGGGCTAAAAGGATTTTATATGGTCAAGCGGAGCTATTCAAAGTTCATAACAGGTAGATAAACATAAAAAAATGGTGTATCAAAGGTTTTAACCCTTGATATTAATCATGATAAATGTTTATTAAATGCAGGTCTCGTCAATGGCGGGAACGGTTTCAGGTCTGAAAGGGAAACTGGAGAGCGGTTATTGCATGGAATTGGAGTGGTAAGCGGTTTAACCTCAAACGAACGCAATCAAATGAAAGGCTACCACATTGCGGAGGGAAGAATGGGAAATACTGCGCATTTCACGTATGATTTGGTTTGTAGTGGTTGATTATTTTTTCCATGCGATAATCATTTGGGGCCGTTAGATCTTGCGATCAGGAGCGAAGGGTCAAGATTAAAAGGGAAACTGCGGCTTAATGAAATGTGGGACTGGGCTTTGATATGCATGTGTGGGCAGTTAAAAATTAAACCTTTATGTTTTGTTGTGGGAAAAAGCTTAACTCATATGAGGGGTGGGTTTATTATGTATGCGACATGGTTTAATTATATCAGGCGAATGGCTTATATAATATAGCTGGGATAGGCATACTGTAAAGGTTTTAATTTATTAAAATAAACCTTAGTTTATTTCAACTAAACCTTGGGTTATAAAATTATGCAGGGAGGGCTTATATATGCATTGCAAAGGTTCTTTTCCAACAAGGTTTTTAACCTTAAGCCTTGGTAAAATGTAAGGCGAGTTAAGTTCAATTGCATACATTGGCTTATATGATGGCGGACGGATAATGGTTTAAAATGGAGGATAAGGTTTTAACCAATACAAAGGTGTGGAATTAATATGTTTTCTCAAAACATTTGCAATATGCCTGAATAAAACACAATTGGCGTAGTATTTTGTTTATTATATAGTATTAGACCTTTTTGAATGGTTTAATGACCACAGGGGTGGGATATTTATTTAACGATAGTTTAGACAAAAGGGGTTTTTGATTGGGGTTTTTATTTAGAACATGGGTAATAACTTTGGTCTAAAACTTTATAATAGTGGGTTTTGGGGGTATTTAGATATAGGGAATTAATAAATAGGATAAGGTATTTGGTTAGGGATTTAATAAAATAGGTTAAAAGTTAATATGAAAAGGTATTGATATAAAACAAAAAATACATAAAATCACTAAGTAAAGTATAAAAGGTAAAGCATTACTTATCTTTATATTATTTCACCAATACTTAAGATAAATGCGATTTTGGGGATTTAATGAATGTTTCTGAAGGGATGAAGTTAATTATGTGGGATTTTATGCTTTACTAAGTAAGAATGTGTCTTTACTTAGGAAAAGGGGTTACAATGTATGGATGAAGGATGCATGATGATAAATGGGGTTTTAACTTAAGAACTCAATATTTTCAACTAACCAGTCATCGAGCCTTGAGTCCGGTCCCAACAAAAGTTAGAGAAATGCTCTGAGCTTGTTTGTCTGATAGTCTAAAACACTAAATACTTACAGGAGAGGGGAAATTAGTGATTTTTACCCAATTATGAATATTACATGCTTTTTCCCACTTCTTTCTACCTACCCAACATTACTCTAGCATTTTTTCTTCCTTTTGGTAGGTGCATTTAGGGTTGCAACCTTGAAACAATTTTTTTTTTTTTAAAGAAATAAAATTATTTAAATCTACCTTATTTCATCTGAGGGCTCGGATTAAACTGTTGAGCTCCTCATTATTCACTGTCTATCTACTGATTTTTCAGGATTAAATTATCTGACAAATCTTTATTCACTATCTAAACATGAAATTGAAAACATGACAAGTCAAGATTGAACAGTTCAACTCATCATGGATTGTGGCATTTATTGACACTCTACCATAATTATTTATTTTGCAAAAAAGTAAAAGTAGTGGCATTTGGACTTGCTCACTTTCAGGTTTTATTTTGATATTTTTTCTTTTGGAGTCTATATTTTCTAAGTCCTTTGATCTCCTTCTTTTAGGACTTTTTACCCACTTTTTTTATTTTTTTTATCATTTTTCTTTTTCTTTTATTTTTTATTTTTTCATAATATGGGAAAACAACTTGCAGAAATCAAGGTATGTACATATTTTACAAGACTATCAAAAGCCAATTCAAAATTATGAATCCTATATTTATAGGACCCTAACAGTTTGAAGTGATGGTTGCCTTCTCATTTGCTTGTTCCTTGTTTCCCTACTTCTCTCTTCTTGAGTGGGTTACATTGGGTTTGGCTAGCTTTGAGGGGATTTTTTTTCCCTTTTTTAAATGCTTGGAGAAGTAACCATATTCATGGAATATTTGCATTTGATTGAGATTTTCTCATAGTCTAACTTTTGTAGAGGAGACCAAATGTCCATGCTTAGTTGGATAACCTTAGTTAGGAATTTTTATAGATTCATCTTGATGTAATGCAGGCACATACATATTGAGAAAATTCAGAGTTAGTCTATCAAGAAAGCTATGTGCATATTTTTCCAATCTATCGAAGAGTTAGGTTATCCTAGAATAATAGAGATAGATGAAGAAGGGACACCAAGATTGGGATTGTTGTAAGGATAAGTTACCAGAAATAACCAGTTTGGCCATGTCATAGATCTAGTACTGAAACACTCAAATGGGGATGAAATTCCTTAGAAACACTATTGGTTGTATCTTATGATGTTTCCAAATCTAAAAATTTTGTACTATACGGTTGATGGTGTTTCCAAGGCCTTTCATACTTGTTTCTAATGTCATTTCAATTACTTTGAAGTTTATGGGCCCACCTAAGTGTGTGAGAGGGGTGTGGACTGATAGGAAATTATCTCTCTCTGTATGCCAATGACCCTTCAAAACAAATTGAAGATAGGAAATTAAGCTTTGGGGAGATTTTCACTATGGTAATTATGGATAATATTAAATTCTTAAAGTAAAAGCTGATTTATCTTTTATATTACCTTTTCTAAAAGTTGACATTTTCCTTTATCTTACCTTTTTTGTTAGCATTCTCCTTTATCCTACCTTTTTTAAAGTTTGACATTCTCCTTTATCCTACCTTTTGTATCGAGCTTAAATTTGTAATTATCATCAATTGTTTTAGAATCTTTGGGAGTGGTTCTAACCTCATGTTACTTCATGTTGAGAAAGTAAAATTTCATATCCCATTCAGATTTCATCAAATTTAGTAGTTTCAGGATTTTAGAGGTGGCATGATTGTAGCATTTCCATTGGATTCTATCATGTATGAGGGTTCGAGATTGAAATTTTTTAAGGGGACAAAGATATGTGATTTTTCATCATGTAATCATCTATGAGAGTCAACATATACATGGGTCTCCTAAAATGTCATTTAGGTGTATCACTCTTTCTTTATTGCAAGACAATGTAATTTTAAATAAAAACTACACATCTATGTGTTTTTATTTTTTATGTATTGTGCCCATACGTACCCATTTTGGGGTTTCAGGTTTCTAGTATTCCCATTACAGAAACTTTTAGATGTTTCTGTGTTTTTTCCAACTTAGCCATATGGAGATCTTATTCTATGATTAATTCCAACATCCAATGATTCTGATATATCCCTTGAGGGCTTAGGAAGTAGGTACTACTTTTGAAGATCAAGTCATGGGCTCTTCTTAAGATGAATCAAGAAAGCCATATCCTCTTATATAAATAAAAACAATGACCAATCCCTTCATAAAAGGGATCCGATACTCGATTATCTAGATATTAGTGTCCTTGTAACTTAGCCATTGCCCCATGAACTTTCCAACTAAGGTTTTATCTACAGCCAAAAGGGATTTTCTTTGGAGTGTGGGGGTTGTGATCATTATTTCCAGGAACTCTTCTAACTTTCTCACAAAATTCTCATGATTTGAGTGCACCTTTCTTCCTTTCTTTGCAGATTCTACAAAAAGGAGTTGTAAATCTACTACCTCCGTAAAATCCTTATCATTGGGAGTTTTTGGGGTCTGCCATGGAAAAAATTGTTCAGTTGTAGGTAGAAGAGAAAAGAAAAATTACAATTACTTAGAAAAGTGGTGACTAACTCGTACAAAAATTGCACACCTACTAAAGTTTGTGCTATTTTTTGGTTTAAGATAAAATTGAATTAGTGAAATCCACAAGAGATAGCATATTTACCTTTTTCACTAATCACCACCATAGTTTAAGCACACAAATTGTAGACCTGTTTTTTTTTAGTGTTTAGTATGGATGCAATGAAAATAAAATAATCTCAGTGAAACAACAAGATATTCAAGCATATATTTATCATCCACCTTGGTCACCATAAAACATGGAGTACAAAATTCTTGGTTATTAATCAATCAATCCTTCCAAGAATCGAACAAAATATTTCATTTCCACTTTAATCGCCACTTGGAGCCCCCTTCCTGCTTTGTATCCATAATCCAAAACCTGCTTGAAATTACTTTGATTTCATCTAAAGAGGAATGTTGTTGTTTTTATGGATTTATTTTCTGTTGTGTTATGAGACAATTACACTAGATTCTACAAACCAAACATGAGTGTACTAAATCTGACACAATTTAGAAACCTTTACCTACAAAGAATTCAAATATGTTATGAAAAATATATATGAAAGTCCTAGACCATCATATTTCAATGATAATCTTGGTTCTTGTCTGTATTGGAGTAGGGTTTGCGTACAAATTTCCTAGATCATCATCCCTCAATGATAGTTTTTTCTCTTATCTACATTGAAGTAAGGTTTTCTACTGCATCAAAAAAACCATGTAAAACACCTCTAGGATCTATTGGTCATTTTTTTGCTCCTAATATATCTATTAAGGAATTCAGTGAATTTCTTCCAAACTCTGATGGTTTGTGATGGTGAGTAACTCAGACCAGTTACTAGACTATCTATGATTGGACGATAGATCCCAATGGTGAGTCCCCATATCTAATGTCATTATCTTCTGCTTCATGGTCTCCTAAAATACATCCATGATAAACACACCCCTCTATTCACTCTTTATATACCTTCACTCTTGTTTGGCTCTCACCAAAACATTCCTCACCATTTTTAAAACGAGTTGGTGGGGAGCTCCTAAGCCATGGTGAAAACATGGGTGCCTAACAATTAAGGATTTATGTTTGAGCCCTAATATTGAAGCTCAAAACTAAAATCAACTATCTCAATCCAACAAACCAAAGTATTGATTGGATATCAAAATATCAATTGCAAAAATTTGAGTTAGATATATTGATTTAATATGTACATGTTTCTTCATCGTTTAAATGTGTTATTTCTTTGCATAATGTATAGTGTATCTTGGTGGTAATATCTTTGCGGAGAGTAATTTTTTGTCCATATAATACTTTTTAAATGGACTTACATTTATATTATAGTGTAGGCTTCTGATGGAGGAGCTTATGGATCATTTATATTGCAGTTTTTGGAGTTTCTGCTGCTAATAATCACTTTTCATGGATCACAGTAATAAGGCAACTGGAGCTCTATCCCAATTGAGGGAAGTTAAACTAACAAATGGATCAAATCAAGGACGATAAAAGGTCCCACTCCTGTAGCTGATTGGATTTACATTGTATGTCATTGTGCCAACTTTTCTCATCGAACGTCATGCTTTTAGGTCATTTTTAGCTCACTTCTGGGTTCTATTCATAGAAATACACTCTATGCATAAAATTTTGTCCTCTTCAACTTTTTTTTATTGTATTCTATATCCATGTGTTAGTTTTTTGCCTCTTTTATGGTTAAAATAAGTTTATTTGTTTTGTCTTATTCAAATTTAGAATGAATGAGAATGAGCTGGATTTTCCTTTTGTTAACAATATTGCTGATCAAACTTTCATTTTTTGAATAGGGTTGTTTATAAACCTCTTAGTGAGGGGAAAACCTAGTCCTACTATCAATAGCCATCATGTAACTTTTGGGAAAGCCACCGACTGTCACTTTGGTGGGCTTGCTTCCCACTTGTAAGTTGATAAGAAGGTGTCCTAGACATAGTTTTCCAAAATCAGAACTATTCATATTGGCCCAATGGACTTGGTGTGGTATTGAATTGGCTAATGGACCCAACTGAACGGCCAGATCCAACCCTAACTAACTAGTGAGATCTCACATGCATGGGGAGATTCCGATGTTGATTTTCTAGTGCAATTAGGGTAAAACACTATTACCCTTGATGGTATAAAGAGAATTGGATGGATACCTCAATGTGGATTTCATTTGGGTAGAGGAAATTCCCTTCTTCAACCTATGTTGAAGCTATTTCCTCAACCTGGTAGATTAAACCTATACTAGCTCTTGAACAATACCAGAAACCGCAAAAAAAACAGTACTTTTTCTCAAATTTACTTATATATGCTCTTCATTATTCTTCAATATATTTCAAATGATAATATTGCTTCTTATTTATAATTGAGTTCTCATTTCTTAAAATGAGTTATAATAAGTGGGCTCAAAACCACTTGGGCTCAAAACCAATTGTTAAAGACCATGAGTTGAATTACAAAGTGAATATATCACTGTCAAAATGCTCATTGAAAATAATATTTACAATGTGATATTAAAAAATTCCCTTAAGAGGATTTTTATTACAAATCAAAGGGGCCACAAAAGCGCTCTCTTCCCTAAATCAGGGATTCAACTACCCTTTGTGCAACTGGAAGTCAAGACAACTCTTAAAATTCAACATAATGTCTTTAAATTATCTCCTCCAATACTTGTTGAATAGAGTTGATGTGTCTAAGGTATATGGTGCGTGTAGAATTATTTTATATAATTGAACATTCGTATCTTAATTTGGAATGGTGGTATGGACCCTTTTCATGAGTTGTTAGGTGATGAAATCCTAATAATTCCTCCCGACACAAAATAATAAAGATAATTTTATAGGAAATCATCACTTGATCGGACAAGATGTGTTTCAAAAGAGGTTAGGAAAAGGTATGCTTTGTAGTAACTAATTATGGATTGGGATTGAAAGGGGGATCCTTCATGGCATGACCCTCAAATTCAATTGATGCATAACTATTTCATTTTTTTCATGTCTAGGTTTCTATAGTTAGGATTTATTTTTCAATAGTCTTTTAAGAGGGATCTTAGAGCATTGAGTTGTCCTTCCTCAAATTTATTTAACTAACCACTTTTTTTCATTCATTCAAGTGTTCAGTTCATTGAACATGTCCCATTTAAATTTAAATGTTCTTTAGACAAGCTAGTGAATAGGGGGGGCCTCATCATGATGTGGTAGTGGGTCAAGTACATTATGAAATCCATTATTACATGTGGTGTGCTTAATCTAAAAAAAATGTAGTTTTTGAAAGGATTGATATATTTCAGTTGGATTGCATGCTAGTACATGTATCTAAATGTAGTTTGTGGAATTTTCCAACATCTTTCTGTTATGTTGACATTGTCCCGAAAGCATGTTTTAATCTAAGTGTTTTGGCACTTGACCTCAGGAAATAAAGTGGACATAATTTTCTTCTGGCTATGTCAAATAAGTTGTGTAAGTGGCTGCTTAAAAGAGTAGAAATGAATATAGACTCTAGAAAGGTTCTTAATATCTCCTTTAAACTTAGGTGGAAATAATGTTTACCTAACTATTGTGTTTATAATTTTTCTCAATACATCATTTGTTCTCGAATTTTGATTTGTTTTCTACTCAATTAATTTAACTTTCACATTAAAGTAAAGCCATTGGATTGATGTGTTTCCTTTACTTGTTAATAATGTATTCATTATGATTTTTATCCTGGTATCAGAGTTGAATTTTGATTCGAGTAGACAAGGTTGTGGTTGATTGATGTGAAGTCGAGAGTATATTAAAAAATATCCTTTTCGTGGTCTGTCCTCAAATGTATAGCATGAGCTTCAAGGGGATGCGACAAGAGATGAGTCCTGGAAAAATTTGATAGAAAATATACCTCTAGACCATTTTGGCAAGAATAGATACCTCTCAACTTGATGCCTAAAATGAGGGAAATATGTTATACTTCCATGCAGCCTCTTAAAGAATATATTTCTGAAGTACTTTAAATTTTTTATGATTTTTTATGAAATCCCTTTATTTTTTCTATTTGGTACCTATTTGTAGGATTTGTTAGAAAATTTGCATATATTTTTATCATTTTTTTCTCTTCACCTCTTTTCCCCTTTAGATATTCAATTAGTCTTTGTTGTACTTTCATACTTGCATACACCTTTTAATAATGACCCTTGAGAAGCCTAGCATGAAAGGGGGACAATACCTTATCATGAGTGTAATTAAGGTGAAGAAATATAGCGCAGAGTGTGATGTGTGAAGGGGATATGGAGCACTACCTCAACAAGTCACCTAGTAACATAACCTAACCACGAGATATGGCACACATCAGCGAGTTGACTATGTCCCAAAATAGTATGACAAGAAAAATGCACAAATTAGAAAATTGTGAAGTGTTATTTGGTCCTACTTTGGTAAGCATCACTATCAGCACCCATTAAAAGCCATACCACCATCCAATTATGTCAATGCGAACATTATACATCATCTAATAATTGTTTTATGCCATATGGGAAGTGATAAAGGCATATGTTGCTTTTCCAACATCCAAAATGGCCTCTAGTCAGTCCAATGCTCTACTCTGTAGCATAGGAAACAAACTTGGCCTCTGGGTCACAACAACGTTACGATGCTACCCTTTTCTTCATCATACAATAAAATTTTAAGCATTAAACTCCAACCATTTTAATGTTTTGTTTTTTTAATTTTTAATTTTTAAATTTAAATTTAAATTTTATTTTATTTTATGAATTATAACTATAACTGGGCAATTTATATTATATAAGACTACAAAAAAAACTGCAGTTAGTGTTACATGTAGCGTTCATAAATTTTTAAGCTTGATTGCATTACAATTTTTAACTAGACATATTGCAAGCCATAAATACAAAATATATTGGTTTCTAAACAAAAAATCTCATATTTCCTTAGTACTATATACATTGTAGGAGATACTCGAAACTCATTATAATGCAAAATAAATATTTTGTTCCAATTCATGTAATTTAGAAGGCATGTTTAACATGGAGGATCAATTACAATGAAAATTTTCTTCGTGGATTTGAAGAGTCCCATAAATATATTGGAGTTAAGAAGAATCCACTAGTTTCCCAACTAAACCAGAATCATCAGTAGAAAAAGGTTGTCCATTGCCTCCATTGACCAAAGCGTCCTGTAACACCCCCAACAAAAATACCTTTGGAACTAAGTGACCTCAAACTATATAGCATCATGAATTTCCCTTTCTAAATTTAGCAAGGGGTGGTTAGAAGTTGTATGTGCTAGAATTTTGGAAGGGGGTAAGTTACCCTGGAAACTCTCTTGCTCCTAACAGAATTTGAAACAAAAAAAAAAATCCCATTCACT
The DNA here is from genome assembly GCA_034641835.2 of Pinus albicaulis. NCBI lineage: Eukaryota > Viridiplantae > Streptophyta > Pinopsida > Pinales > Pinaceae > Pinus > Pinus albicaulis. Next base: position 465,007,874 of record CM076570.1, on the reverse strand, counting down.
AAAAACAAAGTTGAGGAACACCCAGAAGAACTGGATTAGGGTAGAAACCATTAACCTACAATGAACTTGAAAAACAAGCGCTAATGAAAGATAATCATGTGGAATTAATGATTGGAGCATGTAGCGGATTAGCTCCCATCTCTTCATGTTACAAATTATATGGGTGATGAATAATGGTTGGTGCACCATGTGCCACTGAATGTGTACCATGATATTTTCCATCCAACCATTCAATACCATGCAATGTGGCATTAACTTGATGAGAGTTGGGGCATGGATTTTTTTTCTAATGTTCCAATATCCACTAAATCTGAAGCTTTTAGTATCACACCATAATTGGCCCATCAATCTCCCTAGTTATTAACCTCACACAATGCATGATAGAAGGATATGGAGATAAATGAATTTTCTTCTCATTTGCTCCTATCAAGAATTAATCTTAAATTATTATCACCTTGCTTTGATTTATGTACCATATGACTGATAATATTTTTGGAATCTCCTATGACAGTAAAATTTTGCAAACCCATTCCATTAGCTACTGTTAGCCCATTTCTATATAGCATAGTCTTATGTCCTATTGTTGGAAATAATACCAAGGTCTCAAGAAAAGTAAATTCTAGATATTGATGAATTAAATTTGTTCATTAATAAAAAAATAAAAAACTTTTACTTAAAGCAAACAAGTCATCTTCAACTCATTAATTGTCTTACACGAGTTTGAAAGTGACCTTTGTACATAGGCTTAAAAGATTCCACACATTACATGAGACTCCTTCCTTTGGGGAACACAAGGGAGATACCAAATGTAACCTCACCCATATGTTACATCCATTCCATCAGGATTGTTCAAAAAATAATTCATTGTCTTTGGTTTCTATAGAGGAACTATGCCTAATTGCATAGAAGACTCTACAGGCTGGTGCAACAAAGGTGGTGGTGACCTGTTTTGCATGTTTTCATTATTGAAATGTTGAAATATATAAGGACTAGATCTTGCCCCTAAGATTCCTCTAGGGCTGGGTGTGAGTAGATTATAGTACCATAGGTGGATATGATAGCTTGAGACATGGCTTGATGTTGCAATTTCCTACCAATGTTTGAACCTTTCCTTGTAATGAAAATCCAATCATATTTAGGTTTTAAATAACTGGTAATATTTTTTGCTACATGGGGGCAGACATTGATGCAAAAATTGTGGCTTTGGAAATAGAAACAGGTGTTTGGATGATTAATATACTACATAGGTTGGTGGATGATTATGTCCTCAAATTGGATATCAATGGACTCATAGTCACATGACATGAGGTTGATTCCAATCAACACCAATTTAACCCCTAAGTGAACCATGCCCCCCCTTCACTGACACACAACCATAGGCAAGAAACCATTGATTTGAATGTGGGGACTTGTATCCACATTTACTTTTCATTTTAACGAGCTTACAAAGTGAGATCCCTGGTGGGAACTGACTCCTTTATCGGATTGGATTATTGGGTCTAGGATAAGATACATTCTTGAGCTAACAACAAGCTCTAAAAACCTCTAAAAAAAATTTGAATATTTCACTGGTAGCTTAGTAGACTCTACCCAAACCAAGAAATGAAGAAAATAGCTCTTCACAACAAAATACTCAATCCAATGAGAAAATACAACTTGTAGATACAGGGAACTTGCTGTGGGACATCCATGCAACTAGAGGTCTCTTAAACTTATACATATAAAATCCCTTAGTAATATTCCAGATATATTTACTTAATATACAACCTTAAGGCTCCCCTAACTTCCAGACACAAGTCCTCGTCATACTTTCAGATGTGATTTTACCTACAAATTTTACCTATGAATACTGGCTACAATCAGAACATGCATTCTTATACTCATCCACTGAAGTTTGAACATGAAGATAAAAAAGAGGAGAACAAATATTACCTCAAAAGGATTTTGCTACAATGTAACAAACTCCTTTGGTGTCATTTTCCTGTGAGATCACTGTAGAATGGGCAGTTCCTATAGCATGCACCATTATGAGGTCTTCCCCTCACTGGTAGGAAAGGCCATAAAGGAATGACATGCAACCAAATGTAGATACACACACCACTATATCTCAAGCATGTGAGAAATATGATAGAGGCACATCAAGGAGACAATATATGAGCAAGAACTCCTTTAAATTGAGGCTTTCACACTTGAAAGTCAAAATCGATAACAACCACATAGTCATTTCTCACAGCACACAATCTTGCCATATTAACACCTCATTGGTGACATTTTAGTGTTGGTAAAGAAACACTTATTACTTTTTCTGTTGTTGAAATTTCAACCTTGGATTTGGCAAACCTGTAGAGTTTCATTTACACCATAAATAAAAATTTGAAAATAACCTTTGATTTTTTCCTTTCATATTTGATTTTCTCCTATTAAAGGTTAAAGTCAATCATGGTGGGATTAGTGTGTGGTAAGTAGGATGTCCAAGCTCAACTCAAATTAGAATTTTTCAAATCAATTCAATCCTTTTTTACTATAGATTGTTAGGATGAGCATGAGTAAATAATCAAATATATGATTCAAATGCATGTTAATTCCCACTTAATATATCCTAGATATATTGAGAGGTAAGAGAATTTTTTATTGCTATACTTGTAAGAGGCTCAATCCATTTGTGAAGACTATTTTGACTTCTAGAAAATCTTAGTTTGTATTTTCAAATCAAGCCAGTTACCTTTGGGCTCTAATTTTGAGAATTAATTAAAACAAATATTTTCAATCCAGAGTATTTAATCTGACTATTTGCTTGTTGAACTGATACATTGTTTTATATTTGACTTTAGTGAGGCATATTTTCTCTCATTACTTCCATAAATATCGTAGGATCAATCATTTTTTATTGTACAAGGAGAAATCTTAGAGGATGTGTGTTGGATTTTGATTTGTTGGAAGTCAAATGTGTTCACGTGCTTAAATCTTAGACATTTTTAGCAGATTTCATTGACATTTATTAGGAAGCACTTGCAATGAGTCAAACATTTCTCTATTATTGGAAAATCCACATCTTATTCTATCTTATGGTTATTAACACAATAAAATTAGAAATATCATAGAAATTATTTTATTCAAATAATAAAGGTGAAATTTAAATCTAGGTTGAATATCGTCCAAGAAAAATGCCATTGCTAATCCACGATGGAAACTCTAGTCAGGTTTCTAGAACATACTTCATTTAAGTTTAGTGAGACTCTATACATCTACTTGTTTATGCAATAGGGAATATCAGTCAAGATGAGCACCCTCCATATTATATGAATAACATGTGTCCTATACCTTATATAAATGGCATTTATCCTCAGAATTTATGTATAAGCTAGTGCTAATATAATGACCAAAACATTCAGCTCTAGAAAAACATCTATACTTAAAATATATGTATAATTCAGTCCCAATATAATGATAAACTCGTTAAGCTCCAAAACTGTGAAGAATAGGCCCCTCCCATTGGTTTTACGATATATTACAAAAATGAAAAGAAGAAGGGGCATCTTATGGCACTAAGGAAGGTTGTTTTTTTTGTTTATGAATGGAGGTTTCTATGAAATAAGGTTAGGATTGTAAAATTTTCCACACGAATAAGTTTAACAATGGCCTTATCAACCTATTCATTGCAAATCTCAGCAACACATGTAATACGTTGTGACTGGTTTTATCCTCTAAGACCCAAACTAGGTAGTCTCCTTTACCTTGTACATGTGTTTTACTGATTTCATACTTGACTTCATGAAAACACACAACAAATCCTTGAAACTAAATTATAGCACTAAAAAAGTCTGTGAGATGCATTTATGCATATATTTTCTTGGTATAGTATATGCCTCCCTTTTCTCTTGAAGTAACTCTTGTGGGTGACAATTGGGAGACTAGTTTGACTATTCAGGGGATGAATGCAACACTGTAAATGGACCTAACTTTTCCTAGTAACTAGTAACTAATCTATCTCCTTTCCTATTAAGTTTTCCATCGGTTACAACTCTTTAAAATCTACTTTATAATCATTTTGTTATAAACCAAAAAATAACTTTGATGCAACATATGCACATATTGTTTGTCCCCTGAAACTCTGATCATTGAAACACAACTAAAGTTCATGAAACTGCAACTTACATCTCTGAAAAAAGATCATGGCTAAAATCCATTGTGAATGTGTCTAGAAACCATCACTACCAAATTATCATGAGGGATTAAGGAGAAGTCCAAATTGATCATAAGTGTGCTCATCGACAATAATCTAAGAAAATACTTGAATTGACGAGGGGTAACTTCAATGATAACACAAATATACTGTTATTTTTTGTTGGGAGAGACCACGTTTTCTAAAAAAGTAACTGCTAAAAACAGTGGAATCAAGAATCACCCAAACTTTGCATGTAAACCCAATGCATTGGAAAAGATACTAAAAGGATAATGTTGGGAGCTTGCATGGATTTTATTGCACAAAATAGCACAAGATGTGTTCTCCCTCTAAAACAATAATCTTTGAATACTCACCAAAACTCATATATTACACCTTTAGATCAAGGTAGGGTTGGAACAAAGCTCTAAAACAAGGTATCTATATGGCTAAGGTACTAGTGAACCATTGATTTTTAATGGTGAACTTTGCTATGTTGAGATCGCCTCTAATGATGTCCATGAAAATATGCTGAAAAATAACACTTAGATTTACAAAGTCAAATTTGATTTTGATAGGGTTGTCTTAACTCAGGAAATAGGCAGTTGTATCTCACCCAAATCTCATAAAAGATAAGGAGCTTGAAGATGAAATGTTCCCTAGAATCAACCTATATCATATGACAAAGCTAATATCTTCTTTCCTATCACATGCTATAGTGCAAGTCAATTTCATTTTGTTGAGAACTTATCTTAAACTATGTAAGTTGGTTCCAAAGGCCTTGACATTATTGAGGTCAATGACGCGAAGTATACTCAGGGTGGAGAGTAAGAATCCCAACATACATGAAATGAAATGCGTTATTGTAGTATTAATCGACAGGGAATTTTCACAAGAACATTTAAGGAAGAAAATTTATAAAGTATATGTTTTTTAGCTCTATGTAATTAATCAGAATGAATGCACTATGATAGATGAGATGTTAGATACATTAAATTATGAATGTCTTATCTTGATTTCACTTACATCACTGGGTGGTATGAGTGAAGTGAATTTTCAAACATGTGTTGGAAGACTTCTTGCGGAAATTGCATAAAATAAGGTATCAATTTTTGATGTTGAGACTGAGCGCAATTTGCATACTTTACATGTATGTTTTTTTTTTATCTTGCATTCACATTGAGTATTTTGTTATGAAGATTAAATTTCTAAGTAATATTGGATGAAGGTTCTAAGTTCCTTGATTAAATTGGTTTACATAAGGTATGAGTATTTTCCACACGTGATGCCTATATATTCTAATTTTTTAAATAAGTTCTGCAAATATTTTTAGTGGTTGTAAACATTGATCAAATTTAGATAAAGAAAGGCTTGGAAATGATTAGTATCTTTAATATACTTATTATTTTAGAGGCATACAAAACCTGTGCACTCAGTTTTCTGGGACACAAGTGGAAAATATTTTGCGGCTGTAAGTGAGGATTTTGTTAGTGTATGGTATTTTATTCCTGGAAAGAAGGTGAATGTGTGAATGAAATGATATTTAGTGGAAATAAATTCCATTCATTTGTACTTCATCCAAGCTATCCAAAACTTTTCGTAATTGGATGTCAAGTATTGTTTTTCCTTTAAAATTAAAAGATGGTTCAATTATCCCCTCTCTAATAATACCCATTAAGGGACTTGCAACATAGGTTTGCTTTAGATCTCAACAACATATTTGATATATTGTTATGTTTTTATAATGATCAAGGGACTTGCATGATATGTTTTCTTGATATAATAGCAACATAATTGATATATTATTGAACTTTCTAATACTGTTGTACTCTTAAAATTTGATTTCATTTTTAATTTCTAAAAGATTTGTAGAAGTGATTAAGTATTCAACTTTAGCACATTGTTATATCGGGTGAATCCAAGATATACATGAATATTGTATAATTTCTACAAAAGGAAGGATGATAGTGATTGCAAATTATTGAAGAAAGAGAACTACAACATAAAGTTTAGAAGCATGGAACTCAGAAGAAGACAACAACATAACAACAAGAACATGACAGAACAAATGATCAAGGAAAAATTAAAGTTTCGGTTCCTCGAAGAGTTTAATCTGTCCATGAAGGCATATGATGAGGAGACCATGACCTTGTTTTACAGGAAGAGATTGATGCATGATAATCTAACCTAGGTTTTCTCAGGTTAGATTTAATTATTTATTTTGAAAGTATTTTCATATGTTTCTAGGAGAAATGTATGAGAATATGAATTATTGTAATTATATATATATTTTTTTAGGAGAGATCTAGAGAATATTTTTTAGAGTTAACCTTGAAGTTATAAGTCAAGCTGCATTAATATATTTGGCTTCAGGCTGTCTAGATGAGAAAGATCTTGTTTGGTTTGTTTGGTTCTCAGATGGATTTGATAGTGATTCATCGTGATAATCAGAGTTGCATTAAACTCTCGATTAATCTTGTGTTTCATGATAGGTCCAAGCATACAAATATCTGGTACCATGATCTCAGAGATTGTGTGTAGAGAAGAATTATGTTGCTTTAATTCATTCCCATAGAATATCAGGATGCAGATATTCTAACGAAGGTGCTCACCAAGAGCAAATTCGAATACCATAGAGATAGGATCAGGGTGAAGGATAATCCCTTTCTTGTTGAGAGGGAGTGTTGAGATTCAACAAGAAATTATTTTGGCACTCATGATCCTAGTGAATATTAAGCACCTACACTAGGGTGGAGCCCGCAAGCAATTTTTAGGTGAATTTCTATTTTTATTATCCTTTAATTTAGATGGACATTAAACTGTAACCTATTCTCAATGTGGACTTGAAAATAGTTAACTGAAGTGGAAAATAAAATAGGTAAGTGAATTTCGAGTTAGATTTTGGCTGGTGGGACATGCAGAATAATCCTAGTTGTAATTGAGTGATTCTATTTGTCACAAAGTTTGAATTGTAGTGGTGCATGACTTTGTGAAAGTTGTAAATAGTTTAACTCAGTTAAGCGAGTTCACCTCTGTTGTGCTAGTTGTAACTGAAGATACACAAGTGAGAGATCAAGTGAAATAAATATTAATTAATTCACATGTAGTGATCTCACATGCAACTAAATATTTAATATTTTTAACTGCATGCATGCCAGATCCAATGGAGACCTAGTTTGGTTCTCGGTGAAAACGAAGTAAACTATCAGTTGTGACATTATCCGCTTGAGCACATGCAAGAACACACACATTGGAGGTGCCCATGATACTTGCGCAGTCAAGGCACACAAGAAGGCATCAATTCAGTAATTGCTTTCAGCAGGGATTGCACAGTGAAGCCAGGCTGTCTCGAGACAGTAAATTGGCTAAGGGATTTACCAATTTTTGTAAAAGAGTGTGAGACAATTAGCTGATGCACTGAGGGCTCTTGTGAGAATATTTTTGTATGTAATTGTTACATGATCCATGATATAATATAAAATAGAATATAGTGGGGTTTTTAGCTGTAAGCTTTCCCTGGGAAATTATTTGTGCTCTGTATGATTGATCTTTCTTCATATTCATGTGATTGGAGATTGTGTTTTTAATTTTGAAAAGATTTGTAGAAGTGATTAAATATTTAACTTTATCACATTGTTAGATCAGGTGAATCCAAGATATACATGCATATTGTATAATTTCTACAAAATGAAAGATGATAGTTATTGAAAATTACTGAAGAAAGAGAACTGCAACATAAATTTTAGAAGCATGGAACTCAGAAGAAGACAACAACATAAAAATAAGAAGATGACAGAACAAATGATCAAGGAAAAATTAATGTTTGGGTTCCTCGAAGATTTTAATCAGTCTATGAAGGCATATGATGAGGAGACGAGGACCTTCTTTTACGGGAGGAGATTGACGCATGATAATCTAACCTAGGTTTTCTAAAGTTATATTTAATTATTTAGTTTGAAAGTATTTTCATAGGTTTCTAGGAGAAATGTATGAGAATATGAATTATTGTAATTATATATATTGTTTAGGAGAGATGTAGAGAATATTTGGTAAAGTTAGAGAAATTTGAGCATTAGGTGAAGAACTTGTGGATGATGGGAGGATTTTTGGGATCTATAGAGATTGTAGGAGTTAGTAGGAGCTATTTTATGATGTGAAACCAAAATTAATTTTAGATCTATTTTTTTAAATCTATGTAATCCTATGAGGAATGTTAGAGTGGAGAACGAAGGGTATGGGCCTCCTTCATTATTTTCTGACGATGGAAATAAGGCAACGGGTGGTGAAATTTTTCTGTCTCAATACAAGTATGTAAAGGAGATATTGGGTAATTTTAACATGGAGAGTTGCAAACCCATGGATACTCCTCTTCCAGAAAATTGGAAAGAGGATGCTACTTCGGGAGAGGTAGTGGATGCTACTATCTATCAACAGTTAGTGGGTTCCCTAATGTATCTAGTGAACATGAGACCATACATTTTCTATGCGGCTAACCAACTGATTCAAGTTATGGTTAATCCTACCAAACTCTTTTGGAAGGTGGGGAAGCATGTCCTGAGATACATGAGGGGAAAATTAGAGTATGGTTTATGGTACAGACACATGGATGGATTGAATTTGTATGGCTTCACGAATGCAGATTGGGTTGGAAGTCCATTAGACAGAAAGAGCACATCAGGGAGGATCTTTAGCATTGAATCTATAGTTGTTTCTTGGTACAGAAGGAAGGAGAGATGCATGGAACTCAGTTCAGTTGAAGTGGAATACATGGCTGCAAGTCAAGCTATATGCGAGGCTATTTGGATGAGAAAGATCTTGGCTGGTTTGTTTGGTTCTCAGATGGATCTGATAGTGATTCATTGTGATAATCAGAGTTGAATTAAACTCTTGATTAATCTTGTATTTCATGATAGGTCAAAGCATACATATATCTGGTACCATCATCTCAGCGATTGTGTGTAGAGAGGAATTATGTTGCTTCAATAAATTCCCACAAAATATCACGATGCAAATATTCTGACGAAGGCACTCACCAGGAGCAAATTCGAATACAATAGAGACAGGATCGGGATGAATGATAAACCATTTCTTATTGAGAGGGAATGTTGAGATTCAACAAGAAATTTTTTTGGAACCCATGATCCTAGTGAATATTAAGCACCTACACTAGGGTGGGGACCACAGGCTATTTTTAGGTCCATGTCTACTTTTATTATCCCTTAATTTAGATGGAAATTAAACTGTAATCTATTCTCAATGTGGACTTGAAAATAGTTAAATCAAGTGGAAAATCAATTAGGTAAGTGAATCTTGAGTTAGATGTTGGTTAGTGGGACATGAAAAATAGTCCTATTTGTAACTGAGTGATTCTAGTTGTAACAAAGTTGGAAGTGAATTGGTGCATGAGTTTGTGAAAGTTGTAAATAGTTTAACTCAGTTAAGCGAGTTCAACTCTGTTGTGCTAGTTGTAACTGAAGATACACTAGTGAGAGATCAATTGAATTAAATATTAATTAATTCACATGTAGTGATCTCACATGCAACTGAATATTTAATATTATTAGCTACATGCATGCCAGATCCAGTGGAGACCCAGTTGAGTTCTAGGTGAAAGGGAAGTAAACTATCAGTTGTGACATTATCCGCTTGAACACATGCAAGCACACACATGTTGGATGTGCCCATAATACTTGCATAGTCAAGGCACGCAAGAAGGCATCAATTCAGGGATTGCTTTTAGCACGGATTGCACAGTGACAGCAGGCTGTCTGAAGACAGTGAATTGGCTAAGCGATTTGCCAATTTTTGTATCACAGTGTGAGACAATTAGTTGATGTACTGAGGGATCTTGTGAGAATATTTTTGTATGAAATTTTTAATTGATCCATGATATAATATAAAATATAAGATAATGGGGTTTTTAGTTGTAAGCTTTCCCCGGGAAGTTATATGTGTGGTGTGTGATTGATATTTCTTCATATTCATGCGATTGGAAATTGCATTTTAAATTTCGAAAAGATTTGTAGAAGTGAATAAGTATTTAACTTTAGCACATTGTTATATTGGGTGAACCCAAGATATACATGCATATTGTATAATTTCTAGAAAAGGAAGGATGATAGTGATTGAAAATTACTGAAGAAAGAGAACTACAACATAAAGTTTAGAAGCATGGAATTCAGAAGAAGGAAACAACATAACAAAAAGAACATGATAGAACAAATGATTAAGGACAAATTAAAGTTCGGGTTCCTCGAAGAGTTTAATCAGTTTATGAAATCATATGATGAGGAGACCATGACCTTCTTTTACAGGAGGAGATTGATGCATGATAATCTAACCTAGGTTTTCTCAAGTTAGATTTAATTATTTAGTTTGAAAGTATTTTCATATGTTTCTAGGAGAAATGTATGAGAATACGAATTATTCTAATTATATATATTGTTTAGGAGAGATCTAGAGAATATTTGGTAGAGTTGGAGAGATTTGAGCATTAGGTGAACAATTTGTGGGTGATGGGAGGATTTTTGGGATCTATAGAGATTGTAGGAGTTAGTAGGAGCTAGTTTAAGTTGTGAAACCAAAATTAACTTCAGATCTACTTTTATAAATCTATGTAATCCTATGAGGAATGTTAGAGTGGAGAATGAGAGAAAGTGTTTAAGAAAGTGGAGAGTCAAAGAATTCCTATATTATGAATCTCACTCAATTTGTACATATTTTAAAGTGAATAAAAATATGTATAGATTATTATTAGCTCTTAATAATAATCCGATAATAAATATCAGCTTATTCTCTTGGAGCACTTAATTTCAGTGTAAAGATTTGGAAAATTAGTGGGCTGAAGGAATTACCCAATTCCTAGGGTTTATTGGTGGTTCATGCATGGAGGACTCAGTTAGAACTAAAGTGGCAAAGTTATGACAGAGTTGGAAGAGTAGTTCATGGAGTTGTTATTTAGTTTAACTCAGTTAATGGAGTTAAACTCAGTAGAGCTAGTTGTATCTAGTCTACCTGAATGATACATTAGTGAGAGTGGTGTGAATTAATTAGTTAATTAATTCACAAATAATAACTCATTAATCAACTAAACAAATACAACAGTTTACTACAGTGCATGTCAGTTCCAGTGGAGACCCATTCGAGAGATAGATGAAAGGGAAAGATGGACTATCCGTTGCGACTATAATGATGCATTGATTGCACCACACACACATTGGAGTTGCCAATGAGGATTGCATAGGTAGATTATAATTCATTCAGGGGTCTTATTTAGCAGGGATTATGCAGTGGAGGCAAGCTATCAGGTGGCAAGAAATCAATGCATGGATTTGTGGACTTCTTCTGATTAGTGTGTGACGATTGATCGTACTGAGAGCTTGATGTACTAAGCTTTGTATGAGATTGTTACATGATCTCCATGATACATAATATGTGATATTTGGAGTTTTTAGCTTCAGGTTTTCCTGTTAAGCAACTGTGTTATGTGCGATTGTTTTAATTGCTTCATGTGTTTGCAATTGAGTTTTTGAATTTCCGAAAAAGATTAACAGTGGAAGGATTCTGTATTTAACAAGAAGATAAATACTATTAGATCAAGAGAATTTGGACATATACATCCATCTTGTATATAATTTCTACAAATTGCAAGAGTGGTTGGCACGATTGGCGGAGTTCCAAACTTGTTGGAAAGACGATCAGGTCACACAATGGACCCCTGAATTGATCCGACAATTGGAAAATATTGATAACAAAATCACCAGGACTATAGACCACTAGGTTGATAGTATTTTGGGAGGATTCGTAACAGAATTTGAAGTTGATCAGTTTATGTCATATTTGAAAGTGGAGAGAAGGTTATTCAAAGGATTTAGAGGTAAGTTCCTGCAAACCCTTTCATTATTAATTAAGATGTTATTGAGTGAAAATAGTGTTTTGTGTGGCCACACTGAGTGAATGACCTCCAACCAGAGTGGAAGCACGACATGAAGTGGTAAATACTACCGGGTTAATCAAGAAGGAGATATATCGGTGTATAGTCCCTGAAGGAAATCGCCTAATCTTAACCAAGGTGGGGCTGCACAAGTTGGAACCAGTCTCCTGGCTATGCCATCATCAAACCCACGCAAGGGTAAGAATTCTCCTACCCCACCTCCGCCACCACTTGAAGAAGATGTGGTTGCGCACATGAAACTGCCTACCTTTAAGGGTGCGGGGGATGAAGATATGGATAGATTCTGGTTTGTAGCAATATCTTTATGGACAATTCAGAACATTAATAATGATGTTGTCAAAAGAGCACAAGTGTCCATAGCCTTTTAAGGAAGGGCCTTGGATTGGTTTATGGGATACATTTTTCAACATGTGAACGCATCAATACAAAATATTAAGGACACCCTAAAGTAGCAGTTCTGAAAGCGTAAATCATACTCTCAATGTGTAGTCAAATTGAAGGACTTGAAGTAGGGACCTACAGAGTCCGTATGGGAAGCTGACCAAAAATTGAAGAAGGTCATCAGTGATGGGGGAATTTTCTATGAGGAAAAGCAACACAAGGAATGGTTTATCGCCATGCTATTACCACATCTGTGTGGACCTATGGGAAATCAAAAGATCGACTTCCTAGAAGAAGCTCTGGATATTGCCATGAAGTTAGAAGCTGCACCAAGAGATGATAATCAGCTCGCGGCACTTCAGATCCAGAGCCAGCTGGAGCCTATTCAATTAGAAATTTAGAACTTACGGAAGGATTGGGTTAAGGAAGCTAGCCCGGATGTCTAGAGCATACACTGTAGGGTGTCAAGCAATACTAAGGATCAATGCCCTTTGTTATCGAATTATATGTAGGCTGGGGGACCAAGCCCTCTAAGCCCTAGGGAAATGGTTGGACCTAGTACCCCCATGCTGTGATGCGCTGACTGTTGGATTGAAGTAAGACATGATACAGATCACTGCTCATGACTAGGTGTCTATGTTCCAGAATTGAAACAAAAGTGGTGCAGATTCTGCTCGTCTGTGGGGCACGACGAATAAAATTTCCGAACACTCGACCTAATGGTAGATAGGGGAAACCTATACAAGGTGCAGGCTGACCCCTCATCACCACTATCTCTCTTTGGACGGGGCAAATCCCCCACAAGAGGAAGGGGAGGAGGGAGAGGAGGAAGTGTAGGTCGAGGATGAGGGCAACTGATCTGTTACAACTGTGGGGACATGGGACATTATGCAAGAGACTGTCTGATCCTTGCGTACCAATCTTGCAGATATTACAGGCAGTTCAACCATGTCCTTGAGGAATGCCCGATGCTAATAGAAAAAATGTAGGAGAAACAACAGAGGCCCACGCAGAACGTACAATAGGTTAAGGCAAAACCACGAGATGATGGGTCAAGTATCAATGTGATCACACACAGCAGCATTGCCACCAGAGGGGCTGATGAAAAAGCTATAGCTGAGTCACTAATCAGGAATGTTGTGGAGAAAAAGGAAAGCTTAGTTCTGAAAAAGGAGAAAGATACCTTCGTGGAAGCTCGAAGGGAGATGGCCAAAGACGAAGCATCTACCTCAAATATTTCGGTAGACCCAAAATAAAATGAAGCAGTTAAACCATTCTTTCAGGCATGTATGAGGTTGCTACGCAACCATAAGGCAGTAGATAATCTGCAAGCATTAATAGGTAACTTCACACCTGTCGCAAGGCACTCTTCCATAAGGACCATCCTTGCACTCTCAGTGTAGATGGCCTAGCGCATTCATCAAATGGATGTGAAAACTATGTTACTCAATGGGATCATTAAGGAAGAGGCGTACATAGAGGAGCCTGAGGGTTTCGAGATCCTCAACAATGACTCACATGTGTGAAGGCTCAAAAGAGCGGTGTATGGGTTGAAGCAAGCACCCCGTGCTTGGTACACTCGGATAGAAAACTATTTCACTAGATTGGGCTTCACCAAAAGTGAAGAGGATGCAAACATGTACCATATTGTGGTGGAGGGTAATCCTTTAATCATTGTTCTTTATGTTGATGATTTAATTTTGACTGGTGATGAGCAACTGATACACTCATGCAAGGAGGATCTTCCAAGGAAGTTTGAAATGAAGGGTATGGGCCTCCTTCATTATTTCCATGGATTGGAAATATGGCAGTGGGTGGTGAAATTTTTTTATCTCAAGACAAGTATGCAAAGGAGATACTGGGTAATTTTAACATGGAGAGTTGCAAACCCATCGATACTCCTCTTCTAGAAAACTGAAGGAAAGAGGATGCTACTTCTGGAGAGGTAGTGGATGATACTGTCTATCGACAGTTAGTGGGTTCCCTAATGTATCTAGTGAACATGAGACCATACATTTGCTATGTGGTTAATGTATTTTCTTGCTACATTTGCTAGTGATGCATGATAATCTAACCTAGGTTCATAGATTTAATATTTAGTTTGAAAGCATTTTCATACAGCCAGGAGAAATGTATGAGAATACGACTATTGTAATTATATATATTGTTTAGGAGAGATCTAGAGAATATTTGGTAGAGTTAGAGATTTGAACATTAGGTGAAGAATTTGTAGATGATGGGAGGATTTTTAGGATCTATAGAGATTGTAGAGTTGGGAGAGAGAGCCAGTTTAAGATGTGAAACCAGAACTACACTTCAGATCTTCCTTTTACAAATCTATGTAATCCTATGAGAATGTTAGAGTGGAGAATGAGGGAAAGTGTTTAATTAAGTGGGAGAGTCAAAGAATGCCTATATCATGTATCTCACTCAATTTGTACATATTTTAGTGAATAAAAATGTGTTTTTGTTTTTCGTGTTAATGTGTGGTCATTTATTTTGATAAAATCCAACAATTACACCACTTGTGAAAAGCTAGGTCCAAAAAACCTATTTGTATTTTTTACATTTTATCCTAATTTAATTTATTTATTTTTGAATAATTATTAATTTTAATTTGTTTTCTATTTTTTTGTCTTATAATGTAATTTGTTCATTAAATAATAATACCATGGGAAAATCCTTTGTCAGAAACATGGAGCCCAAAATCCTTCATCCATAAATTTTAATTATTTTATTTTAATTTTAGTTAAAATTAGTTATTATTAATTTTTATTTTTATTTTTAATTTTTAATTTTTATATAGTTTTACCATTTGAGAAGAATAACATGGGTAAAAACCAATTTTCTAATAAATTTACTATTTTATGTCAATTTTATTTTTAACTATTTTAAAATTAATTTTTAATGCAATTTGACCAACTCAAATTGTTTACATATAATATAACATAGATATAGTTAGGAGCCTAACATTTAAAATATTTGCTATTAATGTAGATTAGAGCTTCTCTAATTTTGTGTAATATGATTATATGATTGAAGAGCTCGGGTGAAACTAAAGAGTAAGATATGAAAGTGGATATTTAAATGATACACATCTAAACTAAAGATATACCCATGGCTATAAAGCACCTCTAGGCCCACACATTTTATATTACTTAATCTTCAATATAATATAAACATTCAATAAATAAGACCCTTAAATTCTATTAAGAAACATTATATTTAACTTTTACTTAAAATAGTTTAATTTAAGAGCAAGGAATTATTTTAAAATAAAATTAAACCATACAAATTTATAATAACTCTTAATCACCTATCATTGCCTCCTTTAAAAATATTTAATCAATTTAAAAAAAATTCAATTTAATAAATTTTACCCATTAACTATCCCGAATAAATATAAAATATATTTTTAATTATTACTCAGCTCTTTAAAGCTATTTATGCCTCAGAAAATTATCAATTAATATTTTAGTTATCTAATATTATTTGCAAAAATACTCACTAATTTTAAAATATTTAATTTAATTAATCGATACCCATTAATACCTAACTCGGTAATTTGTACCGAGAATGTTGACATTACCCAACTTTCAAGGTTATTTGAGCCGGACTTGAAGATGTTATCTACCCCCGCTTCTTCCTGGCTATTTGTTCTGACCTGAAGATTATCATTTCAGCCATGACTTATTTGCTTTATTCGGACGCAATCAATTCTTATTCACGCTTACTTTCATCTCCATACTCGCTCTCAAGAGTATCACTGTTGTTTGTTATTGGGGTAGTGCCATTAATCATGGATGTTCTTCCACCGGAACCACTAGACAATGTCTGTTTGGTACGAGTGTCTTACTCATCTCACCCCAACTCGTAGCCGTCTGTAGCTATGGCCATGGTGAAGAGCCCCCAGTTCTACGAAGACAGAAAAATGGCATTTCAGCAGTGTATATGCTTGATCGAGAATATCATCACGTTTTACAAAATCGGATTGGCGTATGACCCTGTGCAGGGCACCTTGGAACAACTCCCACGCCTTCCACACTTCCCTGGGATCATCAAGGAATCTTCCAGACTATTGGCTACCGGGTTTGTGTGAATCGGAAGCTTGTGTTGATAGGATTGAATCCCAATGACCAGAAGAGGCAAATACATAACGTTTTCAGGCACTATGATTTTCTTCTTGCTAAGTGGACCCGTGGTGCACAGGACACGCCGCTCCCTGCCATTGGCAGCGCTTGCGCCGTTTCCCCAGAAGGGCTCGTTTACGTTGCTGGAGGAAGAATGGACAGAAATGAAAATGCTGTGGGAGGAGGAGCAGCAGTTTACAATATAGAGAAAGACGAGTGGAAGCTTCTCCCTGAAATGAACAACCGAGAATGGAACTTCTGCTTTGGCAAATTCTTCGTTATGGGTTTGTGGGATGTGTTGGGTGGTGGAGCTCAGATGGATGTGTTTACGATCCAGAAAAACGAGTGTGGACCACGATTCCGAATATGTTTAGGGCCTCCAAGGGATGTGCGGGTACGTTGTATTTGTTCAAGAACGAGCAAGGCCTGAAGGTATATGATTCGAGAGGCAACGTTTGGAGGTCAGTCACTTCTTCTTCCATCAAAACTTGGAACGATTACTTGTTGCACACCGTGGCGTGACAGAATTTTTTGTGGGCGCTGTGGAGAGTAGTAATGTTTTCTACATGTGGAAGCTCTCCGCATAAAGAATGTGGAGCAGAATTATCGTAGGACGAAGTAGTTGGAGAGTTGAGTGTCCTTCCCATTACTATGGACTGTGATCATTTTAACGGATCTGCCGTTACTTTGAGATTTAATATTAAAATTATAGGACTTAGAATCTCATCATAGGGCTTAACATATAATCGCTGATTGAATCAGTTAGTGATAGAATTTCTGGTATGAAAAGTGTGACTGAACTCTGATAATATTGGTGATTGCACAATCATCGTACGGGCTTAATGGATATAGATCGCTATGTTTTTGTCTGGATTATGCATATTTGTTTATTAAGAGATGTTTTAACCTGTAGAATTATTGTGGGTTTAAATAATAAATTATTTGTTTTAATGGCTCTTTCAGTTTCCACCTCTTCTTTGAACCACCATTTATTTGTTGATGTTTCTAGGTTTTGCATCGCAAGATTCCCTAACTTAGTTAAATAATGTCAAATAGAAAAGTTATATTACCAAGCAATTTCATCATTGGAATCACTTAAAAGAATGTGGGCATTACTTTAATTCATGTATCAAATCATGTGGTTGATCCATCACTATCTCCAAATTGTCATTCAATTGATATCAACATTTCTATTAAGTATGCATTGATGTGTCTCCTCGAATTTGAACAATAAGTGTCTTTGCTGTGAGACATTTTCATTAAATCCAACTATTGCATCTGCTCAAATTTTGACCCTCAGGATTGAACCCAACTTCCATGCTAGGTATTGTCCAAGTATGAGAAACCATTGGTTTGATACATTCTAGTATTTTGCGGATCCAATTGGACATTGAGAATTTTTAGGATTAGGATTTAAGAAAGGTGTGCCTTTTTATGTTATTTTGTTTTTGGATTTTATGCATTTTGAATATTGATGAGTTGCCTAGTTTCAAATGGATTTGTTTGGATCACAAGTGGGTAGGTCTTGTCCAAATCCGCTTGTCCTTTTTACTACTTAAAATAGTGGTCTTGTCAAGGTCTTCTCATGAGAGACAACTGGAAATGAAATGTGACTACAAAAATGTAAATTAGCAAGCATAAAGACACTCCAAATACTAGACATAACTCTTAGAATAGCACCAAGTTGGTGATAAGAGCTCTTAGTAATTGGGAGGTGAGTAACTTGCTATAGAATTTAGTAAATGGCCGTAAATGATAAAGGAACTTGTCGTTGTGCACCTTCAGATCTAAGAAATGCAAGAAGACATGGAAAATAATAAGCTAGCTAAATCATCCCTAGGCCAATTACGTAAAATAATAAGCTAGCTAAATCATACCTACGCTGCCACCCACAAGTGTCAAAGCACTTTAAAGTGTTGGATATATGGGTAGATAAGCTAGGAAATGAATAGATAATAGAAAAAATCATCCCATCATTAAGAGTAGATGAGTAAACCGATGATAATACAATTGATTACTCTAATAATTCGGGTCAAACCTAATTATGGTGAAATATGTGTGTCTACCAAACTAAAAATGCATGTGGAATAAGCACAATCATAATGTCTTCTTCAAATAGAATGGAAATACTACAAGATTTATCGATATATCCTTGAAGTGGGTTGATATCGTTGCTACCCATATATGGAAATTCCATCTCACTAGTATGATATTGCATATATAAAATAAATGTCTTTGTAACACTAATATTATCTTATCTATTTCTCTTTTGACCGCCGCCCTCCTCACTTTCCTCTCGATGAAAATAATGATTTCTTCTCCACATTAGGGTTGCAAATTGAAAATTCAGATTTGATATTGTCACTTTCAACCGTTCTTTCTCATGATCTTCAATGGTTGGTCTTACAGAAGGATGAAATATCAACATTGTTGCCACTATTTATCGTCCACAACATGATCTTGAAACTTGGTATTGAGAATTTATTTTTGAAAATTTGGGCCGCAAATATCATCCACTGCTGGGTGGAGTTACCGATATCAAATTTCTAAAACAAATGTTGATGTACATCATCATGAATCCGATATTCTAAGATGGACTCTAGGAAAGGGGTAATCTATTTTTCCATCATTTGTCCAAATCACATAGCAGCCTCTTAATGATCCCGATGCTCATTTTGATTTGATTGAAAAGTTGGTTAAGCCGTGCCTTTAAATCTACTCATATCGTAGTATACATGTAGGCTAAAATAAATTGTCTTGCTCCATTTTTACTTAGTGAAATAGCAACATGAATAAAAATATCTTTCCTTGTGGTATGATATTATCCATTTCCATTCTGCCCCTATATTCAATATATACTTCATTCAATAGTTTTGATCCTCTTCTTGCAACATACCCTACAATCCTGGCACCACCTTGATTCGCATGTTTAAAGTTTGGTTTTTCCTTGTCATGGCTCTTTTATTTCTTCTTCCCCACAATATTTGTTTGCACTCACCTCAAGTAGGCAGAAACCTTGTGTTTCCCTTTATTATTTGGATGCTAGTCTTAGTCCCTTTAACCTTTGATGTTCTCCGAGAGTGAAAGGTGTCCATATATTCGTAGCAAACTTCACATCTAAAAAATGTTCTTTAGTCATGCTTCTCTCCAATGTGCTTCAATGATTCAAGATCATATTCTATAGGATCCCTTTTGTAAATATTCTAATCTATGCTCAGTTATCTTTTAAAATTCATTCCTTGTTGGGATACCATCTTAATGACAATCCGCATGGGAATTCCTCATCTCATTAGGGAAAATATTTATGTGACAAGTGTAGAGTTTTTTTTTTGAGCCGGCCAGGCACAGGGTCAAATGTGTGGCACTCGCGGATTGTTAAACATAGGTGTCATTGAATAACATAGCAACACGAATACCATGCCCAATTTTGCTAGCTGCAGTCCATCAAATCTTTGAACAGTATTTCACTGACTAGGTGGAGGAAGAAACTATAAGTTGCTTCGTTCAAGTTGATTAGTTAGCACTTTAGCTGTAGATTCAGATAAACAACAAGATAATTCTATTCAGTGCAACAAAATGAAAGACATGGAGATTATTGCAGAGTCGAATTTTCAGAGGAATTTCTGGGTACTTGGAAAATTACCTCTGCTGAGCATCACACGGAGATGAGGAAGGAACCTTTTCTTTGAACTGAGAAGGAAGTAAGGTAAAGTTTCAGTTGTTAGAAAGATGGGGCATGCTAGTCAAAATGATAATTAGGTTTTCAAGTCTCAGATGTAGATGGTCAATTATTCTAATACACTATTGTTTGCAAACAATTGTGAGCTCAGAGAGAGGTGTGAGCCATGATGAAAATTTGGTGGATCAAACAACATGTAGTTTTTCCTTCATTCTATCCAAATGCTCAACCTTCGAAATTGAAGAGTGGCAAAAGGCATCATCATCTGCACATTGCTCTTGTGTGCTTTCCTTCAGCAATGATTAAAAGACATAGTGAATACTCTGATAGGGCTTGTAGAGAAAGCCATCTTGATAGTACTCCACAACTGATGTATGATTCTTTCAGAGTTTGGCATCTCCCAGCAGTGTATATGCTTGATCGGGGAATATCACTCATGCTTGCCAAAATCGGATTAGCGTGTATGACCCTGCAAGGCACCTGGAACAACTCCCGCGCCTTCCCACTTCCCTGGGATCCTCAAGGAATTCCAGACTATTGCCATCGGTTTGTGTGAATCGGAAGCTTGCTTTCATAGGGGGATTGAATCCCAATGACATGAAGAGAATAATATAACGTTTTCATATATGATTTCTCTTCTCGCAGTGGACCCGTGGCACAGACACGCCGCTCCCCTGCCATTGGCAGCGCTTGCGCCGTTTACCCATAAGGGCTCGTTTACGTTGCGGGAGGAAGAATGGACATAAATGAAAATGCTGTGCGAGGAGAGCAGCAGTTTACAGTGTAGAGAAAGACGAGTGGAAGCCTCAAACGAAGAACCAACAATGGAACTTCTGCTTTGGCGCTTTCATTCATGGCAAATTCTTCGTTATGCGGGTTTGTGGGATGTGTTGGGTGGTGGAGCTCAGATGGATGCCCAAGTTTACCATCCAGAAAACCACAGTGTGGACCACGATTCCGAATATGTTTAGGGCTCCAAGGGATGTGCGGGCACGTTGTATTTGTTCAAGAACGAGCAAGGCCTGAAGGTATATGATTCGAGGGAAAACGTTTGAGGTCGTCACTTCTTCCATCAAAACTTGGAACGATTACTTGTTGCACACCGTGGCGTGACAGAATTTTTGTGGGCGCTGATGTCGAAGGTGTAGGCCCTGGTTCTGTGGAGAGTAGTAATGTTTTCCACATGTGGAAGCCTCTGCATAAAGAATGCAGCAGAATTATCGCAGGACGAAGCGTTGGAGAGCTGAGTGTCATTCCCATTACTATGGACTGTGATCATTTTAATGGATCCAAGCTGCTACTTATGAGATTTAATATTAAAATTATAGGACTTAGAATCTCATCATAGGGCTTAACATATTATAGCTGATTGAATCAGTTAGTGATAGAATTCTGATACGAAAAGTGTGACTGAACTCTGATAATATTGGTGATTGCCAATCATGGTACGGGCTTAATGGATATAGATTGCTATAAGCTTTGTCTGGATTATGCATATTTGTTTATCAAAAGATGCTTTAACCTGTAGAATTATTGTGGGTTTAAATACAAATTATTTGTTTTAATGGCTCTTTCATTTTCCACCTCTCTTTGAACCACCATTTATTTGTTGATGTTTTGTGGTTTTCCATTGCAAGATTCCCAACTTGGTTAAATAATGTTAGCTTGTAGTGTTATACGATCAAGCAATTTAATCACTTAAACGAATGTGGGCTTTACTTTAATTCATGTATCAAATCAAAGTTTGGATCCATCACTACAAATTGTCATTCAATTGACATCAACATTTCTACTAACTATGCATTGATGTGTCTCTCAAGAATTTGGAACAATAAGTGTCTTTGGCAGTATGACATTTTCTTGACAACCAACTATTGCATCTCTAAATTTTGACCCGTGGGATTGAACCCAACTTCCATGCTAGGTATTGTCCAAGTATGAGACACGCTATGCTAGGTATTGTCCAAGTATGAGAAATGCTAGAGTTGGAAGTCTACCATTGGTTTGATACATTCTGGTATTTTTTTGGCTATTTCAGATCCAATTAGACATTGAGAATTTTTAGGATTAGGGATTTAAGAAAGGTGTGTGCTTTTTTATGTTATTTTGTTTTTGGATTTTATGCATTTTGATTATCTATGATTTTCCTAGTTTCAAATGGATTTGTTTGGATCTATAAGTGGGTAGGTCTTGTCCATTGGTGATTTTACTACTTAAAATAGTGGTCTTGTCATGTCTTCATGAGAGACAATCTGGAAATGAAATATGACTAATAAATGTAAATCAACAAGCATAAAGACACTCAAAATACTAGACATAACTCTTTTAGAATAGTACCCAAGTTGGAGTGATAAGAGCCTTAGTATTTGGGAGGTGAGTAACTTGCTATAGAATTTAGTAAATCAAGTTGTAAATGATAAATGCTCAACTCACACTTGAAGAGTGACAAGGCATCTCTCGCAATGATTAAAAGACATAGTGAATCACTCGATAGGGCTTGTAGAGAAAGTGATCTTGATACTACGAGAAAGTGATCTCGATAGTACTCCACAACTGATGTATGATTCTTTCATGGACATAAATTTAGTTGGTGATCCGAATGTGAAGTTGGACAAGAACACAAATGGCTGGTGGAACAACATACTCATTTTTGATGCAAGGTAAAAGCTTTTCATATATTTATGATTTTAGTAAATTTTCACATTTAAAATATGTGGATATAGACTAGGTTTTATAAGAACATTAAACATGGCCATTTTAACTTCAATCCTTTCACGTGATGTTTATTCATCACTATGCCTTACCTATATGTTCATTGCTAGATATCTTGTCTATAAAGGGTGTGAACTCTACATGTTCAACATTTCTTTCCTAGAATTCTTATGCATAGATATTAGATTGCTTTTTTTCGTTAGAAGTGCTTTGAGAAAAACATTCCAAGGTCAAGTGTTATGCCACCGTAGAAGAGAATAATAACTTATTCAAAATTTCTCGCAATATTCTCAAATTGCATCATGATGAGGATAGATTATTGCAATATTGATCTTCAATGCAGTAATTTCTAAGTATATGTCATCACTGTGCCGACTATTTCCTTTCCCTTTATACACATTTTCCGTCATTGCTACCAATTGATAAGAGCACCGATGGAAAGAAAAAATTTTTGTGGTTGATTATAAGATATGGAAGGAATTTGACAATAGATCTCGTGTTTTCTCGCAATATAAGGCTAGGATTAGTCGAGATGCGAACCCATTCACAAATCATAACACTTAATGGTGAGCTTGGCCATGTTTTTAAATTTTTAATAGATTATTACTTGCATCCATGGTTATCAATCCATTTTTATTGATTTTTTCATTAATTTTACTAGGGAAAAAGTGTGACTTCACATAAAATCGATGTTTTTTTAAGAATATAAATTCAAGAGAGTAAATTTGCAAACTCTTGGGTGTTGAATGAAGAGTATGGAAGATTGAATGTGTTGGAAGAAATCAATCACAAGTTAGGGAGTTAGGACCATAAAGTTTCAAAGATAAGTTTGTTGATCCGGCACAAGTGACAATGCGTGTTGACTTAATCAAGTTTGGTTAGAGTCAAATCAACTTTGCTCACTAGAAAGTGGTGCCTATTAAAAATTAAGCAATTTAGTTATATGGATCCGTTATAGCAATAACTTATGAAGAATATTTTGATATCTAACTGAATGTGCATCTACCGTGGAGATTGAGATGGAAGAAGAATGAGTGTAAGTCATGATCAACCCTAAGATGATTTATAGATATGTATGTGCAAGATGTTTATGTTTGACACTAAGGCTATTATGAAGCAATAGAAGAATAGTTTAGAGGGACAATATGATTTGTAAGGGGCCATAGAAAAATCCAATTTTGTTTAGGGGAATGTAAGACATATATAATTTATAGGCCTTTCCTTCGTGCACAATTTTGAGTTGGCCTCGTGAGTTGTAAAATTTGTTTTGGGTTTTTGAGATACACATAGCCCAATTCGTTGCATCACTATTGTGATTGTATTTTTTTTGCATTTTCCTTAGTTAATTCAAGCTATTTTTAATGCAAACCTTGTGTGCCAAGAAGTACTATGCATCCATGTTCATGAAACCGAGATCGCATGTTGCATACTTTCATTTTTGAGTTAGTTGTGATAAAAATTTGGTAAAGGCAGAGCACAAAATAAGCAACTTTGGTGGAACTCTTGTGTGAAATCCTATTCAAGTGATCGGGTTTGCAAACCATTTGCAATGGTATAAGAACTATATTTGAAGTAATTGATAGTTTTATGCATTGATTTGAACATCTATACCTAAAATATATGTATAATTCAAACCCCAATATAATGATAAACTCAAGTAAGCTCCAAAATCAGAAGAATAGGCCCCTCCCATCGGTTTTACGATATCTTACAAAAATGAAAAGAAGAAGGGGCACCTTATGGCACTAAGGAAGGTTGTTTTTTTTGTTTATGAATGAAGGTTTCTATGAAATAAGGTTAGGATTGTAAAATTTTCCAAGGTAAATAAGTTTAACAATGGCCTTATCAACCTATTCATCGCAAATCTCAAGAACACATGTAATACGTTGTGATCGGTTTTATCCTCTCGAGACCCAAACTAGGTAGTCTCCTTTATCTTGTACATGTGTTTTAATGATTTCATACTTGACTTCATGCAAACACACAACAAATCATTGAAACTAAATTATAGGTGACTGTGTCCTGTGAGATGCATTTATGCATATATTTTCTTGGTATAGTATATGCCTCCTTTTCTCTGAAGTAACTCTTGTGGGTGACAATAGGGAGACTAGTTTGACTATTCAGATAAATGCAACACCGTAAATGGAACTAAATTTTCCTAGTAACTAGTAACTAATCTATCTCCTTTCCTATTAAGTTTGCCATCTACAACTTTTTAAAAATGTACTTTATAATCATTTTGTTATAAACCAAAAATAACTTTGATGCAACATATGCACATATTGTTTGTCCCAAACTCGATCATTGAAACACAACCAAAGTTCATGAAACCGCAACTTACATCTCTAAAAAGATCATGGCTAAAATCCATCGTGAATGTGTTCTAAACCATCACTACCAAATTATCGTGTGTGGGATTAAGGAGAAGTCCAAATTGATCATAAATGTGCCTATCAAGAATAATCAAAGCAAATACTTGAATCGACGAGGGTAATCAATGATAACACAAACATACCGTTATTTTTTGTTGGGAGAGACCACGTTTCTAAAAAAGTAACTCATAAAATAGGAATCAAGAATCCACCCAAATTTTGCATGTAAACCCAATGCATTGGAAATGCTAATAAAAGGATAATGTTGGGAGCTTGCATGGATTTTATCGCACAAAATAGCACAAGATGGGTTCTCCTCCTAAACAATAATCTTTGAATACTCACCAAAAACTCATATTACACCTTTAGATCAAGGTAGGGTTGGAACAAAGCTCTAAAACAAGGTATCTATATGGCTAAGGTACTAGTGAACCATTGACTTTTAATGGTGAACTTTGCTATGTTGAGATCAAGCATGTCCATGAAAATATGTCGGAAAATAACACTTAGATTTACAAAGTCAAATTTGATTTTGATAGGGTTGTCTTAACTCTAGAAATAGGCGCTTGTATCTCGCCTCCAAATCTCATAAAAGATAAGGAGCTTGAAGATGAAAATGTTCCCAGAATCAACCTATATCATATGACAAGTTAATATCTTCTTTCCTATCACATGCTATAGTGCAAGTCAATTCCATTTTGTTGAGAAATTATCTTAAACTATGTAAGTTGGTTCCAAAGGCCTTGACATTATTGAGGTCAATGACGCCAAGTATACTCTGCAGAGAGTAAGAATCCCAACATACATGAAATGAAATGCGTATCAGAAGTATTAATCGACAGGAATTTTCACAAGAACATTTAAGGAAGACAATTTATAAAGTATATGTTTTTTAGCTCTATGTAATTAATCTAATGAATGCACTATGATAGATGAGATGTTATATACATTAAATTATGAATGTCTTATCTTTATTTCACTTACATATCACTAGGTGGTATGAGAAGTGCATTTCAAACATGTGTTGGAAGACTTCTTGCGCAGCTGCATGTAAAATTAGGTATCAATTTTTGATGTTGAGACTGAGTTTTCGCAATTTGCATACTTTACATGTGTGTTTTTTTATTATCTTGCATTCACATTGAGTATTTTGTTATGAAGATTAAATTTCTAAGTAATATTGGATGAAGGTTCTATGCTCCCGATTAAATTTGTTTACATAAGGTATGAGTATTTTCCACACGTGATGCCTATATATTCAAATTTTTTTTTTAAATAAGTTCGGAAATATCTTTAGTGGTTGTAAACGTTGATCAATTTTAGATAAAGAAAGGCTTGGAAATGATTAGTATCTTTAATATATTTATTATTTTAGAGGCATACAAAACCCGTGCACTCGCTCGGGACACAAGTGGAAAATATTTTGCTGTCAGAAGTGAGGATTTTGTTAGGGTATGGTATTTTATTCCTAGAAAGAAGGTGAATGTGTGAATGAAATGATATTTAGTGGAAATAAATTCCATTCATTTGCATTATCCAAGCTATCCAAAACTTTTCGTAATTGGATGTCAAGTATTGTTTTTCCTTTAAAATTAAAAGATGGTTCAATTATTCCCTCTAATAATGCCCATTAATGGACTTGCAACATAGGTTTGCTTTAGATCTCAACAACATATTTGATATATTTTTATGTTTTTCTAAACATCAAGGGACTTGCATGATATGTTTCCCTCGATATAATAGCAACATAATTGATATATTATTGAACTTTCTAATACCGTTGTACTCTTAAAATTTGATTGCGTTTTTTAATTTCTAAAAGATTTGTAGAAGTGATTAAGTATTCAACTTTAGCACATTGTTATATCTGTGAATCCAAGATATACATACATATTGTATAATTTCTACAAAAGGAAGGATGATATGATTGTAAAATTATTGAAGAAAGAGAACTAAAGATAAAGTTTAGAAGCATAAACCTAAGACAACAACATAACAACAAGAACATGACAGAACAAATGATCAAGGACAATTAAAGTTTCTGCCTCTGAAGAGTTTAATCTTTCCATGAAGGCATATGATGAGGAGACCATGACCTTGTTTTACAGAAGAGATTGATGCATGATAATCTAACCTAGGTTTTCTCAAGTTGGATTTAATTATTTATTTTGAAAGTATTTTTCATATGTTTTGTGAGAAATGTATGAGGAATACGAATTATTGTAATTATATATATATATATATATATATATATATATTTAGGAGAGATATAGAGAATATTTGGTAGAGTTAACCTTGAAGCTACACGTCAAGCCGCATTAATATATTTAATGCAAGCTGCTGTATGTCGCTATCTCGGATGAGAAAGATCTTGTTTGGTTTGTTTGGTTCTCGATGACGAGAAGGATTGCCGTGATAATCAAATGTAGTTGAATTAAACTCGATTAATCTTGTGTTCCATGATAGGTCCAAGCATACAAATATCTCGGTACCATCATCTCGAGATTGTGTGTAGAGAAGAATTATGTTGCTTTAATACATTCCCACAGAATATCGTGATGCAAATATTGTAACGATGGTGCTCACCGTGAGCAAATTAATACTATAGAGAGATAGGATCAGGAAGGATAATTTCTTTCTTTGTTGGAGAGGGAGGTTTGAGATTCAACGAGAAATTATTTTTGGCACTCATGATCATAGTGAATATTAAGCACCTACACTAGGGTGGGGCCCACAAGCAATTTTTAGGTGGATGTCTATTTTTATTATCCTTTAATTTAGATGGAAATTAAACTGTAACCTATTATCAATGTGGACTTGAAAATAGTTAACCGGGCGGAAAATAAAATAGGTAAGTGAATTTCGAGTTATTGTCGGGCTGTGGGAGTATGTAGAATAATCCTAGTTGTAACCGAGTGATTCTATTTGTCACAAAGTTGGAAGTGTAGTGGTGCATGACTTTGTGAAAGTTTTGGGCCAGCCTAACTCGCTAAGCAAGTCTACCTTCATGTGCTAGTCAGAATCGAAGATACACTAGTGAGAGATAAAGTGAAATAAATATTAATTAATTCACATGTAGTGATCTCACATGCAATTGAAGATTTGTTATTTGCTAATCGCATGCATGCGAGATCCAATGAGACCTAGTTTAGTTCTCGATGAAAGCGAAGTAAACTATTAGTTGTGACATTATCCGCTTGAACACATGTACACACACATCGTTGTGCCCATGATACTTGTGCGCTCAAGGCACGCAAGAAGGCATCAACTGTGGATTGCTTTTAAAGGTGGATTGCGCAGCTGAAGCTAGGTTGTTCCTGAGACGAAAATTGGCTAAGGGATTTGCCATTTTTTGTATAAGAGTGTGAGCTAATTAGTTGATGTACTGAGGGCTCTTGTGAGAAGATTTTTGTATGTAATTGTTACATGATCCATGATATAATATGCAATAGAATATAGTGGGGTTTTTAGCTGTAAGCTTTCCCTGGGAAATTATCTCTGCTGTGTATGATTGATCTTTCTTCATATTCATGTGATTGGAGATTGTGTTTTTAATTTCGAAAAGATTTGTAGAAGTGATTAAATATTTAACTTTATCACATTGTTAGATCAGGTGAATCCAAGATATACATGCATATTGTATAATTTCTACAAAAGGAAAGATGATAGTTATTGAAAATTACAGAAGAAAGAGAACTGCAGCATAAATTTTAGAAGCATGGAACTCAGAAGAAGACAACAACATAACAATAAGAAGATGACAGAACAAATGATGAAGGAAAAATTAATGTTTGGGTTCCTCGAAGATTTTAATCAGTATATGAAGGCATATGATGAGGAGACCATGACCTTCTTTTACGGGAGGAGATTGATGCATGATAATCTAACCTAGGTTTTCTAAATTTATATTTAATTATTTAGTTTGAAAGTATTTTCATAGGTTTCTAGGAGAAATGTATGAGAATATGAATTATTGTAATTATATATATTGTTTAGGAGAGATGTAGAGAATATTTGGTAAAGTTAGAGAAATTTGAGCATTATGTGAAGAATTTGTGGATGATGGGAGGATTTTTGGGATCTATAGAGATTGTAGGAGTTAGTAGGAGCTAGTTTATGATGTGAAAACAAAATTGATTTTAGATCTATTTTTTTAAATCTATGTAATCCTATGAGGAATGTTAGAGTGGAGAATGAAGGGTATGGGCCTCCTTCATTATTTCCTTACGATGGAAATAAGGCAACGGGTGGTGAAATTTTTCTATCTCAAGACAAGTATGTAAAGGAGATATTGGGTAAATTTAACATGGAGAGTTGCAAACCCATGGATACTCCTCTTCCAGAAAATTAGAAAGAGGATGCTACTTCGAGAGAGGTAGTGGATGCTACTATCTATCAATAGTTAGTGGGTTCCCTAATGTATCTAGTGAACATGAGACCATACATTTTCTATGCGGTTAACCAACTGATTCAAGTTATGGTTAATCCTACCAAACTCTTTTGGAAGGTGGGGAAGCATGTCCTGAGATACCTGAGGGGAAAATTAGAGTATGGTTTATGGTACAGACACATGGACGGATTGAATTTGTATGGCTTCACGAATGCAGATTGGGTTGGAAGGCCATCAGACAGAAAGAGCATGTCAGGGAGGATCTTTAGCATTGAATCTATAGTTGTTTCTTGGTACAGAAGGAAGGAGAGATCCATGAAACTCAGTTCAGTTGAAGTGGAATACATGGCTGCAAGTCAAGCTACATGGGAGGGTATTTGGATGAGAAAGATCTTGGCTGGTTTGTTTGGTTCTCAGATGGATCCGATAGTGATCCATTGTGATAATCAAAGTTGCATTAAACTCTCGATTAATCTTGTATTTCATGATAGGTTGAAGCATACATATATCCGGTACCATCATCTCAACGATTGTGTGCAGAGAGGAATTATGTTGCTTCAATAAATTCCCACAAAATATCACGATGCAAATATTCTGACGAAGGCACTCACCAGGAGAAAATTCGAATACAATAGAGACAGGATCGGGATGAATGATAGACCCTTTCTTGTTGAGAGGGAGTGTTGAGATTCAACAAGAAATTTTTTTGGCACCCATGATCCTAGTGAATATTAAGCACCTACACTAGGTTGGGGACCACAGGTTATTTTTAGGTCCATGTCTATTTTTATTATCCCTTAATTTAGATGGACATTAAACTGTAATCTATTCTCAATGTGGACTTGAAAATAGTTAACTGAAGTGGAAAATCAATTAGGTAAGTGAATCTTGAGTTAGATGTTGGTTAGTGGGACATGCAAAATAGTCCTAGTTGTAACTGAGTGATTCTAGTTGTAACAAATTTGGAAGTGAAGTGGTGCATGAGTTTGTGAAAGTTGTAAATAGTTTAACTCAGTTAAGCGAGTTCAACTCTGTTGTGCTAGTTGTAACTGAAGATACACTAGTGAGAGATCAATTGAATTAAATATTAATTAATTCACATGTAGTGATCTCACATGCAACTGAGTATTTAATATTATTAACTGCATGCATGCTAGATCCAGTGGAGACCTAGTTGAGTTCTAGGTGAAAGGGAAGTAAACTATCAGTTCTGACATTATCCGCTTGAACACATGCAAGCACACACATGTTGGATGTGCCCATGATACTTGCACAATCAAGGCACGCAAGAAGGCATCAATTCAGTAATTGCTTTCAGCGCGGCTTTCATAGTGACGGCAGGCTGTCTGGAGACTGTGAATTGGCTAAGCGATTTGCCAATTTTTGTATCACAGTGTGAGACAATTAGCTGATGTACCGAGGGATCTTGTGAGAAGATTTTTGTATGAAATTTTTAATTGATCCATGATATAATATAAAATATAATATAATGGGGTTTTTAGTTGTAAGCTTTCCCTGGGAAGTTATATGTGTTGAGTGTGATGGATATTTCTTCATATTCATGCGATTGGAAATTGCATTTTAAATTTCGAAAATATTTGTAGAAGTGATTAAGTATTTAACTTTAGCACATTTTTATATTGGATGAACCCAAGATATACATGCATATTGTATAATTTCTACAAAAGGAAGGATGATAGTGATTGAAAATTACTGAAGAAAGAGAACTACAACATAAAGTTTAGAAGCATGGAATTCAGAAGAAGGGAACAACATAACAAAAAGAACATGATAGAACAAATGATTAAGGAAAAATTAAAGTTTGGGTTCCTCGAAGAGTTTAATCAGTTTATGAAGGCATATGATGAGGAGACCATGACCTTCTTTTACAGGAGGAGATTGATGCATGATAATCTAACCTAGGTTTTCTCAAGTTAGATTTAATTATTTAGTTTGAAAGTATTTTCATATGTTTCTAGGAGAAATGTATGAGAATACGAATTATTGTAATTATATATATTGTTTAGGAGAGATCTAGAGAATATTTGGTAGAGTTAGAGAGATTTGAACATTAGGTGAAGAATTTGTGGATGATGGGAGGATTTTTAGGATCTATAGAGATTGTAGGAGTTAGTAGGAGCTAGTTTAAGATTTGAAACCAGAACTAATTTTAGATCTACTTTTACAAATCTATGTAATCCTATGAGGAATGTTAGAGTGGAGAATGAGAGAAAGTGTTTAAGTAAGTGGAGAGTCAAAGAATGCCTATATCATGTATCTCACTCAATTTGTACATATTTTAAAGTGAATATTTGTGTTTTTGTTTCTTTTAGTGTTAATGTGTGGTCATTTATTTGAGGGTGTCCACTAGTTGACACCACTTGTGAAAAGCTAGGGTCCAAAAACCTCCATTTGTATTTTTACTATTTTATCTCAATTTTAATTTATTTATTTTTGAATAATTATCAATTTTAATTTGTTTTCTATTTTTTTGTCTTATAATGTAATTTGACCATTAAATAATAATACCATGGGAAAATCCTTTGGTTGTGAAAACCTGGAGCCCAAAATCCTTCATTCATAAATTTACTATTTTATTTCAATTTTATTAAAATTATTAGTTATTAATTTGTATTTTTTTTTAATTTGTATTTTTTATATAGTTTTACCATTTGAGAAGAATACCATGGGTAAAACCAATCTTCTAGTAAATTTACTATTTTATGTCAATTTTATTTTAATCATTTTAAAATTAATTTTTTTAATGCAATTTGACCAACTCAAATTGTTTACATAATATAACATAGATATAGTTAGGAGCCTAACATTTAAAAAATATTTACATAATGTAGATTAGAGCTTCTCGAATCTTGTGTGATATGATTATATGATTGAAGAGCTCGGGTGAAACTAAGAGTAAGATAAGGAACGTGGATATTTAGCTGATACACATCTAAAACCTAAAAATATACCCATGGCTATAAAGCACCTCTAGGCCCAATAATATTTTTTATATTACTTAATCTTCAATATAATATAAACATTCAATAAATAAGACCCTTAAATTCTATTAAGAAACATTACATTGAACTTTTACTTAAAATAGTTTAATTTAAAAGCAAGGAATTATTTTTAAAAAGTAAAACAGAAACCATACAAATTTATAATAACTCTTTAATCACCTATCATTACTCCCTTAAAAAAATATTTAATCAATTTAATAAATTTTACCCATTAATTATTCCGAATAAATATAAAATATAGTAATTTTTACCATTACTCAGCTCTTTAAAGCTATTTATGCCCGGTAGAAAATTATCAATAATATTTTAGTTATCTAATATTATTTTGCAAAAATACTTAATTAATTTTAAAATATTTAATTTAATAATCGATACCCATTAATACCTAACTCGGTAATTTGTACCGAGAATGTTGACATTACCCAACTTTCAAGGTTATTTGAGCGGACTTGAAGATGTTAGCTACCCCGCTCTTCCTGGCTATTTGAGCCGACTTGAAGATTATCATTTCAGCCATGACTTATTTATCTGGACGTGCAATCAATTCTATCTATCGCTACTTTCATCTCCATACTCGTCTCCAATAGTATCACTGTTGTTTGTTACTGGGTAGTGCCATTAATCATGGATGTTCTTCCACCGGAACTAATTAGACAATGTCTGTTAAGAGTGTCTTACTCATCTCACCCCAACCTCGCAGCCGTCTGTAGAAGCTGGCGGGCCATGGTGAAGAGCCCCCAGTTCTACGAAGACAGAAAAAAGTTTGGCATTTCCCAGCAGTGTATATGCTTGATCGGGGAATATCATCACGTTTTACAAAATCGGATTAGCGTGTATGACCCTGTGCAGGGCACCTTGGAACAACTCCCACGCCTTCCCCACTTCCCTGGGGATCATCAAGGAATTCCAGACTATTGCCACCGGGTTTGTGTGAATCTGAAGATTGTGTTGATAGGGGGATTGAATCCCAATGACCAGAAGAGAATACATAACGTTTTCATCTATGATTTCTCTTCTGCTAAGTGGACCCGTGGTACAGACACGCCGCTCCCTGCCATTGGCAGCGCTTGCGCCGTTTCCCCAGAAGGGCTCGTTTACGTTGCTGGAGGAAGAATGGACAGAAATGAAAATGCTGTGGGAGGAGGAGCAGCAGTTTACAATGTAGAGAAAGACGAGTGGAAGCTTCTCCCTGAAATGAAGAACCAACAATGGAACTTCTGCTTTGGCGCTTTCATTGATGGCAAATTCTTCGTTATGGGTTTGTGGGATGTGTTGGGTGGTGGAGCTCAGATGGATGCCCAAGTTTACGATCCAGAAAAACGAGTGTGGACCACGATTCCGAATATGTTTAGGGCCTCCAAGGGATGTGCGGGTGCGTTGTATTTGTTCAAGAACGAGCAAGGCCTGAAGGTATATGATTCGAGGGAAAACGTTTGGAGGTCAGTCACTTCTCTTCCATCAAAACTTGGAACGATTACTTGTTGCACACCGTGGCGTGACAGAATTTTTGTGGGCGCTGTGGAGAGTAGTAATGTTTTCTACATGTGGAAGCCTCCGCATAAAGAATGTGGAGCAGAATTATCGCAGGACGAAGTAGTTGGAGAGTTGAGTGTCCTTCCCATTACTATGGACTGTGATCATTTTAACGGATCTGCCGTTACTTTTGAGATTTAATATTAAAATTATAGGACTTAGAATCTCATCATAGGGCTTAACATATAATCGCTGATTGAATCAGTTAGTGATAGAATTCTGGTATGAAAAGTGTGACTGAACTCTGATAATATTGGTGATTGCACAATCATCGTACGGGCTTAATGGATATAGATCGCTATAAGCTTTTGTCTGGATTATGCATATTTGTTTATTAAGAGATGTTTTAACCTGTAGAATTATTGTGGGTTTAAATACAAATTATTTGTTTTAATGGCTCTTTCAGTTTCCACCTCTTCTTGAACCACCATTTATTTGTTGATGTTTCTAGGTTTTGCATCGCAAGATTCCCCAACTTAGTTAAATAATTTCGACTTAGTGTTATATTACCAAGTAATTTCATCATTGGAATCACTTAAAGAATGTAGGCATTACTTTAATTCATGTATCAAATCATGTGGTTGGATCCATCACTATCTCCAAATTGTCATTCAATTGATATCAACATTTCTATTAAGTATGCATTGATGTGTCTCTGGAATTTGAACAATAAGTGTCTTTGGCAGGGAGACATTTTCTTCACAACCAACTATTGCATCTGCTCAAATTTTGACCTGTGGGATTGAACCCAACTTCCATGCTAGGTATTGTCCAAGTATGAGAAACCATTGGTTTGATACATTCTAGTATTTTGCAGATCCAATTCGACATTGAGAATTTTTAGGATTAGGATTTAAGAAAGGTGTGCCTTTTTATGTTATTTTGTTTTTGGATTTTATGCATTTTGAATATTGATGAGTTGCCTAGTTTCAAATGGATTTGTTTGGATCACAAGTGGGTAGGTCTGGTCCAAATCAGTTGTTCTTTTTACTACTTAAAATAGTGGTCTTGTCAAGGTCTTCATGAGAGACAATCTGGAAATGAAATATGACTACAGAAAATGTAAATTAGCAAGCATAAAGACACTCCAAATACTAGACATAACTCTTAGAATAGCACCAAGTTGGGTGATAAGAGCTCTTACTAATTGGGAGGTGAGTAACTTGCTATAGAATTTAGTAAATGGCTGTAAATGATAAAGGAACTTGCTGTTGTGCACCTCTAGATCTAAGAAATGCAAGAAGACATGGAAAATAATAAGCTAGCTAAATCATCCCTAGGCCACCACGGAAAATAATAAGCTAGCTAAATCATCCCTACGCTGCCACCCACAAGTGTCAAAGCACTTTAAAGTGTTGGATATATGGGTAGATAAGCTAGGGAAATGAATAGATAATAGAAAAAATCATCCCATCATTAAGAGTAGATGAGTAAAACTGATGATAATACAATTGATTACTCTACAATTCGGGTCAAAACCCAATTATGGTGAAATATGTGTGTCTACCAAACTAAAAATGCATGTGGGAATAAGCACAATCATAATGTCTTCTTCAAATAGAATGGAAATACTACAAGATTTATCGATATATCCTTGAAGTGGGTTGATATCGCTGCTACCCATATATGGAAATTCCATCTCACTAGCATGATATTGCATATATAAAATAAATGTCTTTGTAACACTAATATTATCTTATCTATTTCTCTTTTGGACCGCCGCCCTCCTCACTTTCCCTCTGGATGAAAATAATGATTTCTTCTCCACATTAGGGGTTGCAAATTGAAAATTCAGATTTGATATTGTCACTTTCAACCGTTCTTCTCATAAGATCTTCAATGGTTGGTCTTGATAGAAGGATGAAATATCAACATTGTTGCCACTATTTACTGTCCACAGCTGATGATCTTCTTGAAACTTGGTATTGAGAATTTATTTTTGAAAATTTGGGCTGCAAATATCATCCACTGCTTGGGTGGAGTTACTGATATCAAATTTCTAAAACAAATGTTGATGTACATCATCATGAATCCGATCTTCTAAGATGGACTCTAGGAAAGGGGTAATCTATTTTTCCATTGTGTCCAAATCACATAGCAGCTTCTTAATGATCCTCATGCTCATTTTGATTTGATTGAAAAGTTGGTTAAGCCAGAAGCCTTTAAATCTACTCATATCGTAGTATACATGCAGGGGCTAAAATAAATTGTCTTGCTCCATTTTTACTTAGTGAAATAGCAACATGAATAAAAATATCTTTCCTTGTGGTATGATATTATCCATTTCCATTCTGGCCCCTATATTCAATATATACTTCATTCAATAGTTTTGATCCTCTTCTTGCAACATACCCTACAATCTGGGCACCACCTTGATTCGCATGTTTAAAGTTTGGTTTTCCTTGTCATGGCTCTTTTATTTCTTCTTCCCAATAATATTTGTTTGCACTCACCTCAAGTAGGCAGAAACCTTGTGTTTCCCTTATTATTTGGATGCTAGTCTTAGTCCCTTGAATCTTTGATGTTCTGAGAGTGAAAGGTGTCCATATTCGTAGCAAACTTCACATCTAAAAAAATGTTCTCTTAGTCATGCTTCTCTCTCCACAGGTTTCCTTCAATGATTCAAGATCATATTCTATAGGATCCCTTTGTAAATATTCTAATCTATGCTCAGTTATCTTTAAAATTCATTCCTTGTTGGGATGTTCTATCTTAATGACAATCCAGATGGAATTCCTCATCTCATTAGGAAAATATTTATGTGACAAGTGTAGAGTTTTTGTTTTTGAACTGGCCAGGAACACGGGTCAAATGTGGCACTGTGATTGTTAAACATAGGTGTCATTGAATAACATAGCAACACGAATACCATGCCCAATTTTGCTAGCTGCAGTCCATCAAATCTTTTGGAACAGTATTTCACCGACCAGGTGGAGGAAGAAACTATAAGTTGTTTCGTTCAAGTTGATTAGTTAGCACTTTAGTTGTAGATTCAGATAAACAACAAGATAATTCTATTCAGTGCAACAAAATGAAAGACATGGAGATTATTGCAGAGTCGAATTTTCTAGAGGAATTTCTGGGTACTTGGAAAATTACCTCTGAAGCTGAGACATCACACGGAGATGAGGAAGGAACCTTTTCTTTGAACTGAGAAGGAAGTATGCAAGTTTCAGTTGTTAGAAAGATGGGGCATGCTAGTCAAAATGATACTCAGGGGTTTTCAAGTCTCAGATGTAGATGGTCACCATTCTAATACACTATTGTTTGCAAACAATTGTGAAAGCTCAGAGAGAGGTGTGAGCCATGATGAAAATTTGGTGGATCAAACAACATGTAGTTTTTCCTTCATTCTATCCAAATGCTCAACCTTCGAAATTGAAGAGTGGCAAAAGGCATCATCATCTGCACATTGCTCAGGTGCTTTCCTTCAGCAATGATTAAAAGACATAGTGAATCACTCTGATAGGGCTTGTAGAGAAAGCCATCTTGATAGTACTCCACAGCTGATGTATGATTCTTTCAGAGTTTGGCATTTCCCAGCAGTGTATATGCTTGATCGGGGAATATCATCACGCTTTACAAAATCGGATTAGCGTGTATGACCCTGTGCAAGGCACCTTGGAACAACTCCCGCGCCTTCCCCACTTCCCTGGGGATCCTCAAGGAATTCCAGACTATTGCCACCGGGTTTGTGTGAATCGGAAGCTTGTTTTCATAGGGGGATTGAATCCCAATGACATGAAGAGAATACATAACGTTTTCATATATGATTTCTCTTCTGCAAAGTGGACCCGTGGCACAGACACGCCGCTCCCTGCCATTGGCAGCGCTTGCGCCGTTTACCCAGAAGGGCTCGTTTACGTTGCGGGAGGAAGAATGGACAGAAATGAAAATGCTGTGCGAGGAGGAGCAGCAGTTTACAATGTAGAGAAAGACGAGTGGAAGTTTCTCCCTCAAACGAAGAACCAACAATGGAACTTCTGCTTTGGCGCTTTCATTCATGGCAAATTCTTCGTTATGGGTTTGTGGGATGTGTTGGGTGGTGGAGCTCAGATGGATGCCCAAGTTTACCATCCAGAAAAATGAGTGTGGACCACGATTCCAAATATGTTTAGGGCCTCCAAGGGATGTGCGGGCACGTTGTATTTGTTCAAGAACGAGCAAGGCCTGAAGGTATATGATTCGAGGGAAAACGTTTGGAGGTCAGTCACTTCTCTTCCATCAAAACTTGGAACAATTACTTGTTGCACACCGTGGCGTGACAGAATTTTTGTGGGCGCTGATGTCAAAGGTGTAGGCCCTGGTTCTGTGGAGAGTAGTAATGTTTTCCACATGTGGAAGCCTCTGGATAAATAATGTGCAGCAGAATTATCGCAGGACGAAGTAGTTGGAGAGTTGAGTGTCGTTCCCATTACTATGGACTGTGATCATTTTAATGGATCTGCCGTTACTTCTGAGATTTAATATTAAAATTATAGGACTTAGAATATCATCATAGGGCTTAACATATTATCGCTGATTGAATCAGTTAGTGATAGAATTCTGATACGAAAAGTGTGACTGAACTCTGATAATATTGGTGATTGCCAAATCATGGTACGGGCTTAATGGATATAGATTGCTATAAGCTTTTGTCTGGATTATGCATATTTGTTTATCAAGAGATGTTTTAACCTGTAGAATTATTGTGGGTTTAAATACAAATTATTTGTTTTAATGGCTCTTTCATTTTCCACCTCTCTTGAACCACCATTTATTTGTTGATGTTTCTAGGTTTTCCATTGCAAGATTCCCCAACTTGATTAAATAATGTTAGCTTGTAGTGTTATACGATCAAGCAATTTAATCACTTAAACGAATGTGGGCTTTACTTTAATTCATGTATCAAATCAGGTGCTTGGATCCATCACTATCTCCAAATTGTCATTCAATTGACATCAACATTTCTACTAACTATGCATTGATGTGTCTCTGGAATTTGAACAATAAGTGTCTTTGGCAGGGAGACATTTTCTTGACAACCAACTATTGCATCTGCTCAAATTTTGACCCTTGGGATTGAACCCAACTTCCATGTTAGGTATTGTCCAAGTATGAGACACGCTATGCTAGGTATTGTCCAAGTATGAGAAATGCTAGAGTTGAAGTCTACCATTGGTTTGATACATTCTGGTATTTTTTTGGCTATTTCAGATCCAATTAGACATTGAGAATTTTTAGGATTAGGATTTAAGAAAGGTGTGCTTTTTTATGTTATTTTGTTTTTGGATTTTATGCATTTTGATTATCTATGATTTGCCTAGTTTCAAATGGATTTGTTTGGATCATAAGTGGGTAGGTCTTGTCCATTGGTGATTTTACTACTTAAAATAGTGGTCTTGTCAAGGTCTTCATGAGAGACAATCTGGAAATGAAATATGACTACAGAAAAATGTAAATCAACAAGCATAAAGACACTCAAAATACTAGACATAACTCTTAGAATAGCACCAAGTTGAGTGATAAGAGCCCTTAGTATTTGGGAGGTGAGTAACTTGCTATATAATTTAGTAAATCGTTGTAAATGATAAATGCTCAACCTGCGAATTTGAAGAGTGACAGAAGGCATCTTCAGCAATGATTAAAAGACATAGTGAATCACTCTGATAGGGCTTGTAGAGAAAGTGATCTTGATAGTACGAGAAAGTGATCTCGATAGTACTCCACAACTGATGTATGATTCTTTCATGGACATAAATTCAGTTGGTGATCCGAATGTGAAGTTGGACAGTGAACACAAATGCATAGTGGAACAACATACCTATGTTTGATGCAAGGTAAAAAGTTTCTTTGTTTACATTTATGATTTTAGTAAATTTTCACATTTAAAATATGTGGATATAGACTAGGTTTTATAAGAACATTAAACATGGCCATTTTTTAACTTCCAATCCTTTCACGTGATGTTTATTCATCACTATGCCTTACCTATATGTTCATTGGGTTAGATCTCTTGTCTATAAAGGGTAAAACTCTACATGTTCGGAACATTTCTTCCTAGAATTCTTATGCATAGATATTAGATTGCTTTTTCGTTAGAAGTGCTTTGAGAAACACATTCCAATGTCAAGTGTTATGCCACTGTAGAAGAGAATAATAACTTATTCAAAATGTCTGCGCAATATTCTCAAATTGCATC
The DNA here is from genome assembly GCA_034641835.2 of Pinus albicaulis. Lineage (NCBI taxonomy): Eukaryota > Viridiplantae > Streptophyta > Pinopsida > Pinales > Pinaceae > Pinus > Pinus albicaulis. The sequence continues at coordinate 464,967,354 of CM076570.1, read as the reverse complement.
ATGATGAGGATAGATTATTGCAATATTGATCTTCAATGCAGAATTTCTAGTAAGCATATGTCATCAGCTCGTGCTGACTATTTCCTTTCCCTTTATACACATTTTCCCGTCATTGCTACCAATTGATAAGAGCACTGATGGAAGAAAAAATTTTGTGGTTGATTATAAGATATGGAAGGAATTTGACAATAGATCTCGTGTTTTCCTCGCAATATAAGGCTAGGATTAGCTCTAGATGTGGCGAACCCATTCACAAATCATAACACTTAATGGTCAGCTTGGCCAGTGTTTTTAAATTTTTAATAGATTATTACTTGCATCCATGGTTATCAATCCATTTTTATTGATTTTTTCATTAATTGTACTAGGGAAAAAAAGTGTGACTTCACATAAAATTGATGTTTTTTTAAGAATATAAATTCAAGAGAGTAAATTTGCAAACTCTTGGTGTTGAATGAAGAGTATGGAAGATTGAATGTGTTGAAGAAATCAATTGTCAAGTTATTAGGAGTTAGGACCATAAAGTTTCAAAGATAAGTTTGTTGATCTGGCACAAGTGACAATGCAGAAGTTGACTTAATCAAGTTTGGTTAGAGTCAAATCAACTTTGCTCACTAGAAAGTGGTGCCTATTAAAAATTAAGCAATTTAGTTATATGGATTTGCTATAGCACACCCTATGAAGAATATTTTGATATCTAACTGGAATGTGCATCTACCGTGGAGATTGAGATGGAAGAATAATGAGTAAGAAACAAGTGATCAACCTCAGTTATGATTTATAGATATGTATGTGAAAGATGTTTATGTTTGACACTAAGTTACTATGAAGCAATAGAAGAATAGTTTAGAGGGAAAATATGATTTGTAAGGGGCCATAGAAAAATCCACTTGTTTAGGGGAATGTAAGACATATATAATTTATAGGCGTTTCCTCTGTGCACAATTTTGAGTTGGCCTGTGAGTTGTAAAATTTGTTTTGGGGTTTTTGAGACATACACATAGCCCAATCTGGTTGCATCACTATTGTGATTGTATTTTTTTTGCAGTTTCCTTAGTTAATTCAAGCTATTTTTAATGCAAACCTTGTGTGCCAAGAAGTACTATGCATCCATGTTCATGTTGAAACTGAGATTGCATGTTGCATACTTTCATTTTTGAGTTAGTTGTGATAAAAATTTGTAGTGTGGTTAACAAAATAAGCAACTTTGGTGGAACTCTTGTGTGAAATCCTATTCAAGTGATTGCTTTGCAAACCATATTTGCAATGGTATAAGAACTATATTTGGAAGTAATTGATAGTTTTATGCATTGCTTTGAACATCTATACCTAAAATATATGTATAATTCAGTCCCAATATATTGATAAACTCGTTAAGCTCCAAAATTGTGAAGAATAGGCCCCTCCCATTGGTTTTACGATATCTTACAAAAATGAAAAGAAGAAGGGGCATCTTATGGCACTAAGGAAGGTTGTTTTTTTTGTTTATGAATGAAGGTTTCTATGAAATAAGGTTAGGATTGTAAAATTTTCCACACAAATAAGTTTAACAATGGCCTTATCAACCTATTCATTGCAAATCTCAGCAACACATGTAATACGTTGTGACTGTTTTTATCCTCTCAGACCCAAACTAGGGAGTCTCCTTTACCTTGTACATGTGTTTTACTGATTTCATACTTGACTTCATGCAAACACACAACAAATCATTGAAACTAAATTATAGCACTAAAAAAGTCTGTGAGATGCATTTATGCATATATTTTCTTGGTATAGTATATGCCTCCCTTTTCTCTTGAAGTAACTCTTGTGGGTGACAATAGGGAGACTAGTTTGACTATTCAGGGGATAAATGCAACACTGTAAATGGAACTAAATTTTCCTAGTAACTAGTAACTAATCTATCTCCTTTCCTATTAAGTTTGCCATCGGTTACAACTCTTTAAAATGTACTTTATAATCATTTTGTTATAAACCAAAAAATAACTTTGATGCAACATATGCACAAATTGTTTGTCCCCTGAAACTCTGATCATTGAAACACAACTAAAGTTCATGAAACTGCAACTTACATCTCTGAAAAAAGATCATGGCTAAAATCCATTGTGAATGTGTCTCGAAACCATCACTACCAAATTATCGTGAGGGATTAAGGAGAAGTCCAAATTGATCATAAATGTGCTCATCAAGAATAATCAAAGCAAATACTTGAATTGACGAGGGGTAACTTCAATGATAACACAAACATACTGTTATTTTTTGTTGGGAGAGACCACGTTTTCTAAAAAAGTAACTGCTAAAAATAGTGGAATCAAGAATCACCCAAATTTTGCATGTAAACCCAATGCATTGGAAATGCTACTAAAAGGATAATGTTGGGAGCTTGCATGGATTTTATTGCACAAAATAGCACAAGATGGGTTCTCCCTCTGAAACAATAATCTTTGAATACTCACCAAAACTCATATATTACACCTTTAGATCAAGGTAGGGTTGGAACAAAGCTCTAAAACAAGGTATCTATATGGCTAAGGTACTAGTGAACCATTGACTTTTAATGGTGAACTTTGCTATGTTGAGATCGCGATGTCCATGAAAATATGCTGGAAAATAACACTTAGATTTACAAAGTCAAATTTGATTTTGATAGGGTTGTCTTAACTCGGGAAATAGGCAGTTGTATCTCGCCCAAATCTCATAAAAGATAAGGAGCTTGAAGATGAAATGTTCCCTAGAATCAACCTATATCATATGACAAAGCTAATATCTTCTTTCCTATCACATGCTATAGTGCAAGTCAATTCCATTTTGTTGAGAACTTATCTTAAACTATGTAAGTTGGTTCCAAAGGCCTTGACATTATTGAGGTCAATGACGCCAAGTATACTCAGGGTGGAGAGTAAGAATCCCAACATACATGAAATGAAATGCGTTATTGTAGTATTAATCGACAGGGAATTTTCACAAGAACATTTAAGGAAGACAATTTATAAAGTATATGTTTTTTAGCTCTATGTAATTAATCAGAATGAATGCACTATGATAGATGAGATGTTATATACATTAAATTATGAATGTCTTATCTTGATTTCACTTACATCACTAGGTGGTATGAGTGAAGTGCATTTTCAAACATGTGTTGGAAGACTTCTTGCGGCAGTTGCATAAAATTAGGTATCAATTTTTGATGTTGAGACTGAGCGCAATTTGCATACTTTACATGTGTGTTTTTTTTATTATCTTGCATTCACATTGAGTATTTTGTTATGAAGATTAAATTTCTAAGTAATATTGGATGAAGGTTCTAAGTTCCTTGATTAAATTGGTTTACATAAGGTATGAGTATTTTCCACACGTGATGCCTATATATTCAAAATTTTTAAATAAGTTCTGGAAATATCTTTAGTGGTTGTAAACGTTGATCAAATTTAGATAAAGAAAGGCTTGGAAATGATTAGTATCTTTAATATATTTATTATTTTAGAGGCATACAAAACCTGTGCACTCAATTTTCTGGGACACAAGTGGAAAATATTTTGCGGCTGTAAGTGAGGATTTTGTTAGGGTATGGTATTTTATTCCTAGAAAGAAGGTGAATGTGTGAATGAAATGATATTTAGTGGAAATAAATTCCATTCATTTGTATTTCATCCAAGCTATCCAAAACTTTTCGTAATTGGATGTCAGGTATTGTTTTTCCTTTAAAATTAAAAGATGGTTCAATTATCCCCTCTCTAATAATGCCCATTAATGGACTTGCAACATAGGTTTGCTTTAGATCTCAACAACATATTTGATATATTTTTATGTTTTTCTAAACATCAAGGGACTTGCATGATATGTTTCCCTGATATAATAGCAACATAATTGATATATTATTGAACTTTCTAATACTGTTGTACTCTTAAAATTTGATTGCGTTTTTAATTTCTAAAAGATTTGTAGAAGTGATTAAGTATTCAACTTTAGCACATTGTTATATCGGGTGAATCCAAGATATACATGCATATTGTATAATTTCTACAAAAGGAAGGATGATAGTGATTGCAAATTATTGAAGAAAGAGAACTACAGCATAAAGTTTAGAAGCATGGAACTCAGAAGAAGACAACAACATAACAACAAGAACATGACAGAACAAATGATCAAGGACAAATTAAAGTTTCGGTTCCTCGAAGAGTTTAATCTTTCCATGAAGGCATATGATGAGGAGACCATGACCTTGTTTTACAGGAAGAGATTGATGCATGATAATCTAACCTAGGTTTTCTCAAGTTGGATTTAATTATTTATTTTGAAAGTATTTTCATATGTTTCTAGGAGAAATGTATGAGAATACGAATTATTGTAATTATATATATATATATATATATATATATTTAGGAGAGATATAGAGAATATTTGGTAGAGTTAACCTTGAAGTTACACGTCAAGCTGCATTAATATATTTGGCTGCAAGTCAAGTTGCATGTCAGGCTATCTGGATGAGAAAGATCTTGTTTGGTTTGTTTGGTTCTCAGATGGATCTGATAGTGATTCATCGTGATAATCAGAGTTGAATTAAACTCTCGATTAATCTTGTGTTTCATGATAGGTCCAAGCATACAAATATCTGGTACCATCATCTTAGAGATTGTGTGTAGAGAAGAATTATGTTGCTTTAATACATTCCCACAGAATATCAGGATGCAAATATTGTAACGATGGTGCTCACCAGGAGCAAATTCGAATACCATAGAGATAGGATCAGTGTGAAGGATAATTCCTTTCTTGTTGAGAGGGAGTGTTGAGATTCAACGAGAAATTATTTTGGCACTCATGATCATAGTGAATATTAAGCACCTACACTAGGGTGGGGCCCACAAGCAATTTTTAGGTGGATGTCTATTTTTATTATCCTTTAATTTAGATGGAAATTAAACTGTAACCTATTCTCAATGTGGACTTGAAAATAGTTAACTGAAGTGGAAAATAAAATAGGTAAGTGAATTTCGAGTTAGATGTTGGCTGGTGGGACATGTATAATAATCCTAGTTGTAACTGAGTGATTCTATTTGTCACAAAGTTGGAAGTGTAGTGGTGCATGACTTTGTGAAAGTTTTAAATAGCTTAACTCAGTTAAGCAAGTTCACCTCTGTTGTGCTAGTTGTAACTGAAGATACACTAGTGAGAGATAAAGTGAAATAAATATTAATTAATTCACATGTAGTGATCTCACATGCAATTGAAGATTTAATATTGTTAACTGCATGCATGCGAGATCCAATGGAGACCTAGTTTAGTTCTCGATGAAAGCGAAGTAAACTATTAGTTGTGACATTATCCGCTTGAACACATGCAAGCACACACACATTGGAGGTGCCCATGATACTTGTGCAGTCAAGGCACGCAAGAAGGCATCAATTCAGGGATTGCTTTTAGCAGGGATTGCGCAGTGAAGCTAGGCTGTCTCGAGACAGTAAATTGGCTAAGGGATTTGCCATTTTTTGTATAAGAGTGTGAGCTAATTAGTTGATGTACTGAGGGCTCTTGTGAGAAGATTTTTGTATGTAATTGTTACATGATCCATGATATAATATGCAATAGAATATAGTGGGGTTTTTAGCTGTAAGCTTTCCCTGGGAAATTATCTCTGTTGTGTATGATTGGTCTTTCTTCATATTCATGTGATTGGAGATTGTGTTTTTAATTTCGAAAATATTTGTAGAAGTGATTAAATATTTAACTTTATCACATTGTTAGATCAGGTGAATCCAAGATATACATGCATATTGTATAATTTCTACAAAAGGAAAGATGATAGTTATTGAAAATTACAGAAGAAAGAGAACTGCAGCATAAATTTTAGAAGCATGGAACTCAGAAGAAGACAACAACATAACAATAAGAAGATGACAGAACAAATGATGAAGGAAAAATTAATGTTTGGGTTCCTCGAAGATTTTAATCAGTCTATGAAGGCATATGATGAGGAGACCATGACCTTCTTTTACGGGAGGAGATTGATGCATGATAATCTAACCTAGGTTTTCTAAAGTTATATTTAATTATTTAGTTTGAAAGTATTTTCATAGGTTTCTAGGAGAAATGTATGAGAATATGAATTATTGTAATTATATATATTGTTTAGGAGAGATGTAGAGAATATTTGGTAAAGTTAGAGAAATTTGAGCATTAGGTGAAGAATTTGTGGATGATGGGAGGATTTTTGGGATCTATAGAGATTGTAGGAGTTAGTAGGAGCTAGTTTATGATGTGAAACCAAAATTGATTTTAGATCTATTTTTTTAAATCTATGTAATCCTATGAGGAATGTTAGAGTGGAGAATGAAGGGTATGGGCCTCCTTCATTATTTCCTTACGATGGAAATAAGGCAACGGGTGGTGAAATTTTTCTATCTCAAGACAAGCATGTAAAGGAGATATTGGGTAACTTTAACATGGAGAGTTGCAAACCCATGGATACTCCTCTTCCAAAAAATTAGAAAGAGGATGCTACTTCGGGAGAGGTAGTGGATGCTACTATCTATCAACAGTTAGTGGGTTCCCTAATGTATCTAGTGAACATGAGACCATACATTTTCTATGCGGCTAACCAACTGATTCAAGTTATGGTTAATCCTACCAAACTCTTTTGGAAGGTGGGGAAGCATGTCCTGAGATACATGAGGGGAAAATTAGAGTATGGTTTATGGTACAGACACATGGATGGATTGAATTTGTATGGCTTCACGAATGCAGATTGGGTTGGAAGTCCATTAGACAGAAAGAGCACATCAGGGAGGATCTTTAGCATTGAATCTATAGTTGTTTCTTGGTACAGAAGGAAGGAGAGATGCATGGAACTCAGTTCAGTTGAAGTGGAATACATGGCTGCAAGTCAAGCTATATGCGAGGCTATTTGGATGAGAAAGATCTTGGCTGGTTTGTTTGGTTCTCAGATGGATCTGATAGTGATTCATTGTGATAATCAGAGTTGAATTAAACTCTTGATTAATCTTGTATTTCATGATAGGTCAAAGCATACATATATCTGGTACCATCATCTCAGCGATTGTGTGTAGAGAGGAATTATGTTGCTTCAATAAATTCCCACAAAATATCACGATGCAAATATTCTGACGAAGGCACTCACCAGGAGAAAATTCGAATACAATAGAGACAGGATCGGGATGAATGATAAACCATTTCTTATTGAGAGGGAATGTTGAGATTCAACAAGAAATTTTTTTGGCACCCATGATCCTAGTGAATATTAAGCACCTACACTAGGGTGGGGACCACAGGCTATTTTTAGGTCCATGTCTACTTTTATTATCCCTTAATTTAGATGGAAATTAAACTGTAATCTATTCTCAATGTGGACTTGAAAATAGTTAACTCAAGTGGAAAATCAATTAGGTAAGGGAATCTTGAGTTAGATGTTGGTTAGTGGGACATGCAAAATAGTCCTATTTGTAACTGAGTGATTCTAGTTGTAACAAAGTTGGAAGTGATGTGGTGCATGAGTTTGTGAAAGTTGTAAATAGTTTAACTCAGTTAAGCGAGTTCAACTCTGTTGTGCTAGTTGTAACTGAAGATACACTAGTGAGAGATCAATTGAATTAAATATTAATTAATTCACATGTAGTGATCTCACATGCAACTGAATATTTAATATTATTAGCTACATGCATGCCAGATCCAGTGGAGACCCAGTTGAGTTCTAGGTGAAAGGGAAGTAAACTATCAGTTGTGACATTATCCGCTTGAACACATGCAAGCACACACATGTTGGATGTGCCCATAATACTTGCACAGTCAAGGCACGCAAGAAGGCATCAATTCAGGGATTGCTTTTAGCACGGATTGCACAGTGACAGCAGGCTGTCTGAAGACAGTGAATTGGCTAAGCGATTTGCCAATTTTTGTATCACAGTGTGAGACAATTAGTTGATGTACTGAGGGATCTTGTGAGAATATTTTTGTATGAAATTTTTAATTGATCCATGATATAATATAAAATATAAGATAATGGGGTTTTTAGTTGTAATCTTTCCCCTGGAAGTTATATGTGTTGTGTGTGATTGATATTTCTTCATATTCATGCGATTGGAAATTGCATTTTAAATTTTGAAAAGATTTGTAGAAGTGAATAAGTATTTAACTTTAGCACATTGTTATATTGGGTGAACCCAAGATATACATGCATATTGTATAATTTCTACAAAAGGAAGGATGATAGTGATTGAAAATTACTGAAGAAAGAGAACTACAACATAAAGTTTAGAAGCATGGAATTCAGAAGAAGGAAACAACATAACAAAAAGAACATGATAGAACAAATGATTAAGGACAAATTAAAGTTCGGGTTCCTCGAAGAGTTTAATCAGTTTATGAAATCATATGATGAGGAGACCATGACCTTCTTTTACAGGAGGAGATTGATGCATGATAATCTAACCTAGGTTTTCTCAAGTTAGATTTAATTATTTAGTTTGAAAGTATTTTCATATGCTTCTAGGAGAAATGTATGAGAATACGAATTATTGTAATTATATATATTGTTTAGGAGAGATCTAGAGAATATTTGGTAGAGTTAGAGAGATTTGAACATTAGGTGAAGAATTTGTGGATGATGGGAGGATTTTTAGGATCTATAGAGATTGTAGGAGTTAGTAGGAGCTAGTTTAAGATTTGAAACCAGAACTAATTTTAGATCTACTTTTACAAATCTATGTAATCCTATGAGGAATGTTAGAGTGGAGAATGAGAGAAAGTGTTTAAGTAAGTGGAGAGTCAAAGAATGCCTATATCATGTATCTCACTCAATTTGTACATATTTTAAAGTGAATAGAAATTTGTGTTTTTGTTTCTTTTAGTGTTAATGTGTGGTCATTTATTTGAGGGTGTCCACTAGTTGACACCACTTGTGAAAAGCTAGGGTCCAAAAACCTCCATTTGTATTTTTACTATTTTATCTCAATTTTAATTTATTTATTTTTGAATAATTATCAATTTTAATTTGTTTTCTATTTTTTTGTCTTATAATGTAATTTGACCATTAAATAATAATACCATGGGAAAATCCTTTGGTTGTGAAAACCTGGAGCCCAAAATCCTTCATCCATAAATTTACTATTTTATTTCAATTTTATTAAAATTATTAGTTATTAATTTTTATTTTTTTTTAATTTGTATTTTTTATATAGTTTTACCATTTGAGAAGAATACCATGGGTAAAACCAATCTTCTAGTAAATTTACTATTTTATGTCAATTTTATTTTAATCATTTTAAAATTAATTTTTTTAATGCAATTTGACCAACTCAAATTGTTTACATAATATAACATAGATATAGTTAGGAGCCTAACATTTAAAAAATATTTACATAATGTAGATTAGAGCTTCTCGAATCTTGTGTGATATGATTATATGATTGAAGAGCTCGGGTGAAACTAAGAGTAAGATAAGGAAAGTGGATATTTAGCTGATACACATCTAAAACCTAAAGATATACCCATGGCTATAAAGCACCTCTAAGCCCAATAATATTTTTTATATTACTTAATCTTCAATATAATATAAACATTCAATAAATAAGACCCTTAAATTCTATTAAGAAACATTACATTGAACTTTTACTTAAAATAGTTTAATTTAAGAGCAAGGAATTATTTTTAAAAAGTAAAACAGAAACCATACAAATTTATAATAACTCTTTAATCACCTATCATTACTCCCTTAAAAAAATATTTAATCAATTTAAAAAAATTCAATTTAATAAATTTTACCCATTAACTATCCCGAATAAATATAAAATATAGTATTTTTTACCATTACTCAGCTCTTTAAAGCTATTTATGCCCGGTAGAAAATTATCAATAATATTTTAGTTATTTAATATTATTTTGCAAAAATACTTAATTAATTTTAAAATATTTAATTTAATAATCGATACCCATTAATACCTAACTCGGTAATTTGTACCGAGAATGTTGACATTACCCAACTTTCAAGGTTATTTGAGCGGACTTGAAGATGTTATCTACCCCGCTCTTCTTGGCTATTTGAGCCGACCTGAAGATTATCATTTCAGCCATGACTTATTTATCTGGACGTGCAATCAATTATATCTATCGCTACTTTCATCTCCATACTCGTCTCCAAGAGTATCACTGTTGTTTGTCACTGGGTAGTGCCATTAATAAGTGATGTTCTTCTCCACTGAACTAATTAGACAATTATTTGTTTAAATACAAATTATTTGTTTTAATGGCTCTTTCATTTTCCACCTCTTCTTGAACCATCATTTATTTGTTGATGTTTCTAGGTTTTGCATCGCAAGATTCCCCAACTTAGTTAAATAATGTCAGCTTGTAGTGTTATATTACCAAGCAATTTCATCATTGGAATCACTTAAAAGAATGTGGGCATTACTTTAATTCATGTATCAAATCATGTGGTTGGATCCATCACTATCTCCAAATTGTCATTCAATTGATATCAACATTTCTATTAAGTATGCATTGATGTGTCTCTTGAATTTGAACAATAAGTGTCTTTGGCAGGGAGACATTTTCTTCACAACCAACTATTGCATCTGCTCAAATTTTGATCTGTGGGATTGAACCCAACTTCCATGCTAGGTATTGTCCAAGTATGAGAAACCATTGGTTTGATACATTCTAGTATTTTGCAGATCCAATTCGACATTGAGAATTTTTAGGATTAGGATTTAAGAAAGGTGTGCCTTTTTACGTTATTTTGTTTTTGGATTTTATGCATTTTGAATATTGATGAGTTGCCTAGTTTCAAATCGATTTGTTTGGATCACAAGTGGGTAGGTCTTGTCCAAATCAGTTGTTCTTTTTACTACTTAAAATAGTGGTCTTGTCAAGGTCTTCATGAGAGACAATCTGGAAATGAAATATGACTACAGAAAATGTAAATTAGCAAGCATAAAGACACTCCAAATACTAGACATAACTCTTAGAATAGCACCAAGTTGGGTGATAAGAGCTCTTAGTAATTGGGAGGTGAGTAACTTGCTATAGAATTTAGTAAATGGTTGTAAATGATAAAGGAACTTGCTGTTGTGCACCTCTAGATCTAAGAAATGCACGAAGACATGGAAAATAATAAGCTAGCTAAATCATCCCTAGGCTGCCACGAAAATAATAAGCTAGCTAAATCATCCCTACGCTGCCACCCACAAGTGTCAAAGCACTTTAAAGTGTTGGATATATGGGTAGATAAGCTAGGGAAATGAATAGATAATAGAAAAAATCATCCCATCATTAAGAGTAGATGAGGAGTAAAAGTGATGATAATACAATTGATTACTCTACGGTCGGGTCAAAACCCAGTATGGTCGAAATATGTGTGTCTACTGAAACTAAAAATGCATGTGGGAATAAGCACAATCATAATGTCTTCTTCAAATAGAATGGAAATACTACAAGATTTATCGATATATCCTTGAAGTGGGTTGATATCGCTGCTACCCATATATAGAAATTCCATCTCACTAGCATGATATTGCATATATAAAATAAATGTCTTTGTAACACTAATATTATCTTATCTATTTCTCTTTTGGACCACCGCCCTCCTCACTTTCCCTCTGGATGAAAATAATGATTTCTTCTCCACATTAGGGGTTGCAAATTGAAAATTCAGATTTGATATTGTCACTTTCAACCGTTCTTCTCATAAGATCTTCAATGGTTGGTCTTGATAGAAGGATGAAATATCAACATTGTTGCCACTATTTACTGTCCACAGCTGATGATCTTCTTGAAACTTGGTATTGAGAATTTATTTTTGAAAATTTGGGCTGCAAATATCATCCACTGCTTGGGTGGAGTTACTGATATCAAATTTCTAAAACAAATGTTGATGTACATCATCATGAATCCGATCTTCTAAGATGGACTCTAGGAAAGGGGTAATCTATTTTTCCATTGTGTCCAAATCACATAGCAGCTTCTTAATGATCCTGATGCTCATTTTGATTTGATTGAAAAGTTGGTTAAGCCAGAAGCATTTAAATCTACTCATATCGTAGTATACATGCAGGGGCTAAAATAAATTGTCTTGCTCCATTTTTACTTAGTGAAATAGCAACATGAATAAAAATATCTTTCCTTGTGGTATGATATTATCCATTTCCATTCTGGCCCCTATATTCAATATATACTTCATTCAATAGTTTTGATCCTCTTCTTGCAACATACCCTACAATCTGGGCACCACATTGATTCGCATGTTTAAAGTTTGGTTTTCCTTGTCATGGCTCTTTTATTTCTTCTTCCCAATAATATTTGTTTGCACTCACCTCAAGTAGGCAGAAACCTTGTGTTTCCCTTATTATTTGGATGCTAGTCTTAGTCCCTTGAACCTTTGATGTTCTGAGAGTGAAAGGTGTCCATATTCGTAGCAAACTTCACATCTAAAAAAATGTTCTCTTAGTCATGCTTCTCTCTCCACAGGTTTCCTTCAATGATTCAAGATCATATTCTATAGGATCCCTTTGTAAATATTCTAATCTATGCTCAGTTATCTTTAAAATTCATTCCTTGTTGGGATGTTCTATCTTAATGACGATCCAGATGGAATTCCTCATCTCATTAGGAAAATATTTATGTGACAAGTGTAGAGTTTTTGTTTTTGAGCTGGCCAGGCACAGGGGTCAAATGTGGCACTGTGATTGTTAAACATAGGTGTCATTGAATAACATAGCAACACGAATACCATGCCCAATTTTGCTAGCTGCAGTCCATCAAATCTTCTGGAACAGTATTTCACCGACCAGGTGGAGGAAGAAACTATAAGTTGCTTCGTTCAAGTTGATTAGTTAGCACTTTAGTTGTAGATTCAGATAAACAACAAGATAATTCTATTCAGTGCAACAAAATGAAAGACATGGAGAATATTGCAGAGTCGAATTTTCTAGAGAAATTTCTGGGTACTTGGAAAATTACCTCTGAAGCTGAGACATCACACGGAGATGAGGAAGGAACCTTTTCTTTGAACTGAGAAGGAAGTATGCAAGTTTCTGTTGTTAGAAAGATGGGGCATGCTAGTCAAAATGATACTCAGGGGTTTTCAAGTCTCAGATGTAGATGGTCACCATTCTAATACACTATTGTTTGCAAACAATTGTGAAAGCTCAGAGAGAGGTGTGAGCCATGATGAAAATTTGGTGGATCAAACAACATGTAGTTTTTCCTTCATTCTATCCAAATGCTCAACCTTCGAAATTGAAGAGTGGCAAAAGGCATCATCATCTGCACATTGCTCAGGTGCTTTCCTTCAGCAATGATTAAAAGACATAGTGAATCACTCTGATAGGGCTTGTAGAGAAAGCCATCTTGATAGTACTCCACAACTGATGTATGATTCTTTCAGAGTTTGGCATTTCCCAGTAGTGTATATGCTTGATCGGGGAATATCATCACGCTTTACAAAATCGGATTAGCGTGTATGACCCTGTGCAAGGCACCTTGGAACAACTCCCGCGCCTTCCCCACTTCCCTGGGGATTCTCAAGGAATTCCAGACTATTGCCATCGGGTTTGTGTGAATCGGAAGCTTGTTTTCATAGGGGGATTGAATCCCAATGACATGAAGAGAATACATAACGTTTTCATATATTATTTCTCTTCTGCAAAGTGGACCCGTGGCACAGACACGCCGCTCCCTGCCATTGGCAGCGCTTGCGCCGTTTACCCAGAAGGGCTCGTTTACGTTGCGGGAGGAAGAATGGACAGAAATGAAAATGTTGTGCGAGGAGGAGCAGCAGTTTACAATGTAGAGAAAGACGAGTGGAAGTTTCTCCCTCAAACGAAGAACCAACAATGGAACTTCTGCTTTGGCGCTTTCATTCATGGCAAATTCTTCGTTATGGGTTTGTGGGATGTGTTGGGTGGTGGAGCTCAGATGGATGCCCAAGTTTACCATCCAGAAAAACGAGTGTGGACCACGATTCCAAATATGTTTAGGGCCTCCAAGAGATGTGCGGGCACGTTGTATTTGTTCAAGAACGAGCAAGGCCTGAAGGTATATGATTCGAGGGAAAACGTTTGGAGGTCAGTCACTTCTCTTCCATCAAAACTTGGAACAATTACTTGTTGCACACCGTGGCGTGACAGAATTTTTGTGGCCGCTGATGTCAAAGGTGTAGGCCCTGGTTCTGTGGAGAGTAGTAATGTTTTCCACATGTGGAAGCCTCTGCATAAAGAATGTGCAGCAGAATTATCGCAGGACGAAGTAGTTGGAGAGTTGAGTGTCGTTCCCATTACTATGGACTGTGATCAATTTAATGGATCTGCCGTTACTTCTGAGATTTAATATTAAAATTATAGGACTTAGAATATCATCATAGGGCTTAACATATTATCGCTGATTGAATCAGTTAGTGATAGAATTCTGATACGAAAAGTGTGACTGAACTCTGATAATATTGGTGATTGCCAAATCATGGTACGGGCTTAATGGATATAGATTGCTATAAGCTTTTGTCTGGATTATGCATATTTGTTTATCAAGAGATGTTTTAACCTGTAGAATTATTGTGGGTTTAAATACAAATTATTTGTTTTAATGGCTCTTTCATTTTCCACCTCTCTTGAACCACCATTTATTTGTTGATGTTTCTAGGTTTTCCATTGCAAGATTCCCCAACTTGGTTAAATAATGTTAGCTTGTAGTGTTATACGATCAAGCAATTTAATCACTTAAACGAATGTGGGCTTTACTTTAATTCACGTATCAAATCAGGTGCTTGGATCCATCACTATCTCCAAATTGTCATTCAATTGACATCAACATTTCTACTAACTATGCATTGATGTGTCTCTGGAATTTGAACAATAAGTGTCTTTGGCAGGGAGACATTTTCTTGACAACCAACTATTGCATCTGCTCAAATTTTGACCCTTGGGATTGAACCCAACTTCCATGCTAGGTATTGTCCAAGTATGAGACACGCTATGCTAGGTATTGTCCAAGTATGAGAAATGTTAGAGTTGAAGTCTACCATTGGTTTGATACATTCTGGTATTTTTTTGGCTATTTCAGATCCAATTAGACATTGAGAATTTTTAGGATTAGGATTTAAGAAAGGTGTGCTTTTTTATGTTATTTTGTTTTTGGATTTTATGCATTTTGATTATCTATGATTTGCCTAGTTTCAAATGGATTTGTTTGGATCATAAGTGGGTAGGTCTTGTCCATTGGTGATTTTACTACTTAAAATAGTGGTCTTGTCAAGGTCTTCATGAGAGACAATCTGGAAATGAAATATGACTACAGAAAAATGTAAATCAACAAGCATAAAGACACTCAAAATACTAGACATAACTCTTAGAATAGCACCAAGTTGAGTGATAAGAGCCCTTAGTATTTGGGAGGTGAGTAACTTGCTATAGAATTTAGTAAATCGTTGTAAATGATAAATGCTCAACCTGCGAATTTGAAGAGTGACAGAAGGCATCTTCAGCAATGATTAAAAGACATAGTGAATCACTCTGACAGGGCTTGTAGAGAAAGTGATCTTGATAGTACGAGAAAGTGATCTCGATAGTACTCCACAACTGATGTATGATTCTTTCATGGACATAAATTCAGTTGGTGATCCGAATTTGAAGTTGGACAGTGAACACAAATGCATAGTGGAACAACATACCTATTTTTGATGCAAGGTAAAACGTTTCTTTGTTTACATTTATGATTTTAGTAAATTTTCACATTTAAAATATGTGGATATAGACTAGGTTTTATAAGAACATTAAACATGGCCATTTTTTAACTTCCAATCCTTTCACGTGATGTTTATTCATCACTATGCCTTACCTATATGTTCATTGGGTTAGATCTCTTGTCTATAAAGGGTAAAACTCTACATGTTCGGAACATTTCTTCCTAGAATTCTTAGGCATAGATATTAGATTGCTTTTTCGTTAGAAGTGCTTTGAGAAACACATTCCAATGTCAAGTGTTATGCCACTGTAGAAGAGAATAATAACTTATTCAAAATGTCTGCGCTCGTGCTGACTATTTCCTTTCCCTTTATACACATTTTCCCGTCATTGCTACCAATTGATAAGAGCACTGATGGAAGAAAAAATTTTGTGGTTGATTATAAGATATGGAAGGAATTTGACAATAGATCTCGTGTTTTCCTCGCAATATAAGGCTAGGATTAGCTCTAGATGTGGCGAACCCATTCACAAATCATAACACTTAATGGTCAGCTTGGCCAGTGTTTTTAAATTTTTAATAGATTATTACTTGCATCCATGGTTATCAATCCATTTTTATTGATTTTTTCATTAATTGTACTAGGGAAAAAAAGTGTGACTTCACATAAAATTGATGTTTTTTTAAGAATATAAATTCAAGAGAGTAAATTTGCAAACTCTTGGTGTTGAATGAAGAGTATGGAAGATTGAATGTGTTGAAGAAATCAATTGTCAAGTTATTAGGAGTTAGGACCATAAAGTTTCAAAGATAAGTTTGTTGATCTGGCACAAGTGACAATGCAGAAGTTGACTTAATCAAGTTTGGTTAGAGTCAAATCAACTTTGCTCACTAGAAAGTGGTGCCTATTAAAAATTAAGCAATTTAGTTATATGGATTTGCTATAGCACACCCTATGAAGAATATTTTGATATCTAACTGGAATGTGCATCTACCGTGGAGATTGAGATGGAAGAAGAATGAGTAAGAAACAAGTGATCAACCTCAGTTATGATTTATAGATATGTATGTGCAAGATGTTTATGTTTGACACTAAGTTACTATGAAGCAATAGAAGAATAGTTTAGAGGGAAAATATGATTTGTAAGGGGCCATAGAAAAATCCACTTGTTTAGGGGAATGTAAGACATATATAATTTATAGGCGTTTCCTCTGTGCACAATTTTGAGTTGGCCTGTGAGTTGTAAAATTTGTTTTGGGGTTTTTGAGACATACACATAGCCCAATCTGGTTGCATCACTATTGTGATTGTATTTTTTTTGCAGTTTCCTTAGTTAATTCATTATTTTACGCAAACCTTGTGTGCCAAGAAGTACCATGCATCCATGTTCATGTTGAAAACTCGAGATTGCATGTTGCATACTTTCATTTTTGAGTTAGTTGTGATAAAAATTTGTAGTGTGGTTAACAAAATAAGCAACTTTGGTGGAACTCTCAGGTGAAATCCTATTCAAGTGATTGCTTTGCAAACCATATTTGCAATGGTATAAGAACTATATTTGGAAGTAATTGATAGTTTTATGCATTGCTTTGAACATCTATCCTTAAAATATATGTGTAATTCAGTCCCAATATAATAATCAAGTCGGTTAGATCCAAAATAGTGAAAAATAGGTCCCCCCCAATGGTTTAGAAATCTCTTACACAAATGAAAATAACAAGGGGCATCTTATGGCACTAAGGAAGGCAATTTCTTTTGTTTATGAATGGAGTGTTTTATGAAATAAGGTTAGGATTGTAAAAAATTTCCACACGTACAAGTATAACAATGGCCTTATCAACTTATTCATTGAAAATATCAACAACCCATGTAATACACTATGATTAGTTTTATCCTCTGAGACCCAAAATAGGTAGTATCCTTTTAAACCTTGTACATGTGTTATACTCATTTCATACTTGACTTCATCAAAACACACAACAACTCGTTGAAACTGAATTATAGTCCTCACAAAAGTCTCTGAGATGCATATATGCATAAACTTTCTTGGTATATTATATGCCTCCCTTGTCTCTTGAAGTGAATCTTGTGGGTTACAATTGGGAGACTAGTTTGAATAATCAAGGGTTGAATGCAACACTGAAAATGGGCCTGACTTTTCCTAGTAACTAGTAACTGATCTATCTTCTTTCCTATTAAGTTTGCCATCATTTACAACTCTTTAAAATCTACTTTATAAACATTTTGTTATAAACCGAAAAATAACTTTGATGCAACATATGCACATATTGTTTGTCCCCTTAAACTTTGATCATTGAAACAAAACTAAAGTTCATGACGCGCAATCACATTCGAAAAAAAGATCATGGCTAAAATCCATTGTGAATGTGTCTCGAAACCATCACTACCAAATTGTCGTGAGGGATTAAGGGAGAAGTCCAAATTGATCATAAATGTGCTCATCAAGAATAATCAAAGCAAATACTTGAATTGACTAGGGTAACTTCAATGATAACACAAACATACTGTTATTTTTTGTTGGGAGAGACCACGTTTTCTAAAAAAGTAACTGCTAAAAATAGTGGAATCAAGAATCACCCAAATTTTGCATGTAAACCCAATGCATTGGAAATGCTACTAAAAGGATAATGTTGGGAGCTTGCATGGATTTTATTGCACAAAATAGCACAAGATGGGTTCTCCCTCTGAAACAATAATCTTTGAATACTCACCAAAACTGATATATTACACCTTTAGATCAAGGTAGGGTTGGAACAAAGCTCTAAAACAAGGTATCTATATGGCTAAGGTACTTGTGAACCATTGAATTTTAATGGTGAACTTTGCTATGTTGAGATCGCGATGTCCATGAAAATATGCTGGAAAATAACACTTAGATTTACAAAGTCAAATTTGATTTTGATAGGGTTGTCTTAACTCGGGAAATAGGCAGTTGTATCTCGCCCAAATCTCATAAAAGATAAGGAGCTTGAAGATGAAATGTTCCCTAGAATCAACCTATATCATATGACAAAGCTAATATCTTCTTTCCTATCACATGCTATAGTGCAAGTCAATTCCATTTTGTTGAGAACTTATCTTAAACTATGTAAGTTGGTTCCAAAGGACTTGACATTATTGAGGTCAATGACGCCAAGTATACTCAGGGTGGAGAGTAAGAATCCCAACATACATGAAATGAAATGCGTTATTGTAGTATTAATCGACAGGGAATTTTCACAAGAACATTTAAGGAAGACAATTTATAAAGTATATGTTTTTTAGCTCTATGTAATTAATCAGAATGAATGCACTATGATAGATGAGATGTTATATACATTAAATTATGAATGTCTTATCTTGATTTCACTTACATCACTAGGTGGTATGAGTGAAGTGCATTTTCAAACATGTGTTGGAAGACTTCTTGCGGCAGTTGCATAAAATTAGGTATCAATTTTTGATGTTGAGACTGAGCGCAATTTGCATACTTTACATGTGTGTTTTTTTTATTATCTTGCATTCACATTGAGTATTTTGTTATGAAGATTAAATTTCTAAGTAATATTGGATGAAGGTTCTAAGTTCCTTGATTAAATTGGTTTACATAAGGTATGAGTATTTTCCACACGTGATGCCTATATATTCAAATTTTTTAAATAAGTTCTGGAAATATCTTTAGTGGTTGTAAACGTTGATCAAATTTAGATAAAGAAAGGCTTGGAAATGATTAGTATCTTTAATATATTTATTATTTTAGAGGCATACAAAACCTGTGCACTCAGTTTTCTGGGACACAAGTGGAAAATATTTTGCGGCTGTAAGTGAGGATTTTGTTAGGGTATGGTATTTTATTCCTAGAAAGAAGGTGAATGTGTGAATGAAATGATATTTAGTGGAAATAAATTCCATTCATTTGTATTTCATCCAAGCTATCCAAAACTTTTCGTAATTGGATGTCAGGTATTGTTTTTCCTTTAAAATTAAAAGATGGTTCAATTATCCCCTCTCTAATAATGCCCATTAATGGACTTGCAACATAGGTTTGCTTTAGATCTCAACAACATATTTGATATATTTTTATGTTTTTCTAAACATCAAGGGACTTGCATGATATGTTTCCCTGATATAATAGCAACATAATTGATATATTATTGAACTTTCTAATACTGTTGTACTCTTAAAATTTGATTGCGTTTTTAATTTCTAAAAGATTTGTAGAAGTGATTAAGTATTCAACTTTAGCACATTGTTATATCGGGTGAATCCAAGATATACATGCATATTGTATAATTTCTACAAAAGGAAGGATGATAGTGATTGCAAATTATTGAAGAAAGAGAACTACAGCATAAAGTTTAGAAGCATGGAACTCGTAAGAAGACAACAACATAACAAGAACATGACAACAAATGATCAAGGACAAATTAAAGTTTCGGTTCCTCGAAGAGTTTAATCTTTTCCATGAAGGCATATGATGAGGAGACCATGACCTCGTTTTACAGAAGAGATTGATGCATGATAATCTAACTCAGGTTTTCTACAAGTGGATTTAATTATTTATTTTGGAAGTATTTTCAAATAAGCTTAGGAGAAATGTATGAGAATACGAATTATTGTAATTATATATATATATATATATATATATATATATATATATATATATATATTTAGGAGAGATATAGAGAATATTTGGTAGAGTTAACCTTGAAGTTACACGTCAAGCTGCATTAATATATTTGGCTGCAAGTCAAGTTGCATGTCGCCATTCGGATGAGAAAGATCTTGTTTGGTTTGTTTGGTTCTCAGATGGATCTGATAGTGATTCATCGTGATAATCAGAGTTGCATTAAACTCTCGATTAATCTTGTGTTTCATGATAGGTCCAAGCATACAAATATCTGGTACCATGATCTCAGAGATTGTGTGTAGAGAAGAATTATGTTGCTTTAATACATTCCCACAGAATATCAGGATGCAGATATTCTAACGAAGGTGCTCACCAAGAGAAAATTCGAATACCATAGAGATAGGATCAGGGTGAAGGATAATCCCTTTCTTGTTGAGAGGGAGTGTTGAGATTCAACAAGAAATTATTTTGGCACTCATGATCCTAGTGAATATTAAGCACCTACACTAGGGTGGAGCCCGCAAGCAATTTTTAGGTGAATTTCTATTTTTATTATCCTTTAATTTAGATGGACATTAAACTGTAACCTATTCTCAATGTGGACTTGAAAATAGTTAACTGAAGTGGAAAATAAAATAGGTAAGTGAATTTCGAGTTAGATTTTGGCTGGTGGGACATGCAGAATAATCCTAGTTGTAATTGAGTGATTCTATTTGTCACAAAATTTGAATTGTAGTGGTGCATGACTTTGTGAAAGTTGTAAATAGTTTAACTCAGTTAAGCGAGTTCACATCTGTTGTGCTAGTTGTAACTGAAGATACACTAGTGAGAGATCAAGTGAAATAAATATTAATTAATTCACATGTAGTGATCTCACATGCAACTAAATATTTAATATTTTTAACTGCATGCATGCCAGATCCAATGGAGACCTAGTTTGGTTCTCGGTGAAAACGAAGTAAACTATCAGTTGTGACATTATCCGCTTGAGCACATGCAAGCACACACACATTGGAGGTGCCCATGATACTTGCGCAGTCAAGGCACACAAGAAGGCATCAATTCAGTAATTGCTTTCAGCAGGGATTGCACAGTGAAGCCAGGCTATCTCGAGACAGTAAATTGGCTAAGGGATTTACCAATTTTTGTATAAGAGTGTGAGACAATTAGCTGATGTACTGAGGGCTCTTGTGAGAATATTTTTGTATGTAATTGTTACATGATCCATGATATAATATAAAATAGAATATAGTGGGGTTTTTAGTCGTAAGCTTTCCGGGAAATTATCTCCGCCGTGTATGATTGGTCTTTCTTCATTCATGTGATTGGAGATCGTGTTTTTAATTTCGAACAGATTTGTAGAAGTGATTAAATATTTAACTTTATCACATTTTTAGATCGTGTGAATCCAAGATATACATGCATATTGTATAATTTCTACAAAAAGGAAAGATGATAGTTATTGAAAATTACGAAGAAAGAGAACTCAGTGATAAATTTTAGAAGCATGGAACCTTTAAGAAGACAACAACATAACAATAAGAAGATGACAGAACAAATGATGAAGGAAAAATTAATGTTTGGGTTCCTCGAAGATTTTAATCAGTCTATGAAGGCACATGATGAGGAGACCATGACCTTCTTTTACGGGAGGAGATTGATGCATGATAATCTAACCTAGGTTTTCTAAAGTTATATTTAATTATTTAGTTTGAAAGTATTTTCATAGGTTTCTAGGAGAAATGTATGAGAATATGAATTATTGTAATTATCTATATTGTTTAGGAGAGATGTAGAGAATATTTGGTAAAGTTAGAGAAATTTGAGCATTAGGTGAAGAATTTGTGGATGATGGGAGGATTTTTGGGGATCTATAGAGATTGTAGGAGTTAAAGAGGGAGCTAGTTTATGATGTGAAACCAAAATTGATTTTAGATCTATTTTTTTTAAATCTATGTAATCCTATGAGGAATGTTAGAGTGGAGAATGAAGGGTATGGGCTCTTCTTCATTATTTCCTTACGATGGAAATAAGGCAACGGGTGGTGAAATTTTTCTATCTCAAGACAAGCATGTAAAGGAGATATTGGGTAATCTTAAATGGAGAGTTGCAAACCCATGGATACCCTCTTCCATAAAAATTAGAAAGAGGATGCTACTTCTGGAGAGGTAGTGGATTCTACTGTCTATCGACAGTTAGTGGGTTTGCTAATGTATCTAGTGAACATGAGACCAGAAATTTTCTATGCGGTTAACCAGCTGAGTCAAGCTATGGTTAAGCCTACCAAGCCCTTTTGGAATGCAGGGAAGCATGTCCTGAGATACCTAAGGGGCACATCATAGTATGGTTTATGGTACAGACAGACGGATGGAGTGAAGCTACATGGCTTCATGGATGCAAATTGGGCTAGAAGTCCAACAGACATAAAGAGCACATCAGGGGGGATCTTTAGTATCGGGTCTACAGTTGTTTCTAGGTACAGCAGGAAGCAGAGATCCGTGGCACTCAGTTCAACGGAAGCGGAATACATGCTAGCGAGTGAAGCTACATGTGAGGCTATTTGGATGAGAAAGATCTTGGTTGGTTTGTTTGGTTCTCATTTGGATCCAACAGTGATTCATTATGATAATCAGAGTTGCATTAAACTGTCGATTAATCTTGTGTTTCATGATAGGTCAAAGCATACATATATCTGGTACCATCATCTCAGCGATTGTGTGTAGAGAGGAATTATGTTGCTTCAATAAATTCCCACAAAATATCACGATGCAAATATTCTGACGAAGGCACTCACCAGGAGAAAATTCGAATACAATAGAGACAGGATCGGGATGAATGATAAACCATTTCTTATTGAGAGGGAATGTTGAGATTCAACAAGAAATTTTTTTGGCACCCATGATCCTAGTGAATATTAAGCACCTACACTAGGGTGGGGACCACAGGCTATTTTTAGGTCCATGTCTACTTTTATTATCCCTTAATTTAGATGGAAATTAAACTGTAATCTATTCTCAATGTGGACTTGAAAATAGTTAACTCAAGTGGAAAATCAATTAGGTAAGGGAATCTTGAGTTAGATGTTGGTTAGTGGGACATGCAAAATAGTCCTATTTGTAACTGAGTGATTCTAGTTGTAACAAAGTTGGAAGTGATGTGGTGCATGAGTTTGTGAAAGTTGTAAATAGTTTAACTCAGTTAAGCGAGTTCAACTCTGTTGTGCTAGTTGTAACTGAAGATACACTAGTGAGAGATCAATTGAATTAAATATTAATTAATTCACATGTAGTGATCTCACATGCAACTGAATATTTAATATTATTAGCTACATGCATGCCAGATCCAGTGGAGACCCAGTTGAGTTCTAGGTGAAAGGGAAGTAAACTATCAGTTGTGACATTATCCGCTTGAACACATGCAAGCACACACATGTTGGATGTGCCCATGATACTTGCAAAATCAAGGCACGCAAGAAGGCATCAATTCAGTAATTGCTTTCAGCACGGCTTTCATAGTGACGGCAGGCTGTCTGAAGACAGTGAATTGGCTAAGCGATTTGCCAATTTTTGTATCACAGTGTGAGACAATTAGCTGATGTACCGAGGGATCTTGTGAGAAGATTTTTGTATGAAATTTTTAATTGATCCATGATATAATATAAAATATAATATAATGGGGTTTTTAGTTGTAAGCTTTCCCCGGGAAGTTATATGTGTTGAGTGTGATTGATATTTCTTCATATTCATGCGATTGGAAATTGCATTCTAAATTTCGAAAAGATTTGTAGAAGTGATTAAGTATTTAACTTTAGCACATTGTTATATTGGGTGAACCCAAGATATACATGCATATTGTATAATTTCTACAAAAGGAAGGATGATAGTGATTGAAAATTACCGAAGAAAGAGAACTACAACATAAAGTTTAGAAGCATGGAATTCAGAAGAAGGGAACAACATAACAAAAAGAACATGATAGAACAAATGATTAAGGACAAATTAAAGTTTGGGTTCCTCGAAGAGTTTAATCAGTTTATGAAGGCATATGATGAGGAGACCATGACCTTCTTTTACAGGAGGAGATTGATGCATGATAATCTAACCTAGGTTTTCTCAAGTTAGATTTAATTATTTAGTTTGAAAGTATTTTCATATGCTTCTAGGAGAAATGTATGAGAATACGAATTATTGTAATTATATATATTGTTTAGGAGAGATCTAGAGAATATTTGGTAGAGTTAGAGAGATTTGAACATTAGGTGAAGAATTTGTGGATGATGGGAGGATTTTTAGGATCTATAGAGATTGTAGGAGTTAGTAGGAGCTAGTTTAAGATTTGAAACCAGAACTAATTTTAGATCTACTTTTACAAATCTATGTAATCCTATGAGGAATGTTAGAGTGGAGAATGAGAGAAAGTGTTTAAGTAAGTGGAGAGTCAAAGAATGCCTATATCATGTATCTCACTCAATTTGTACATATTTTAAAGTGAATAGAAATTTGTGTTTTTGTTTCTTTTAGTGTTAATGTGTGGTCATTTATTTGAGGGTGTCCACTAGTTGACACCACTTGTGAAAAGCTAGGGTCCAAAAACCTCCATATGTATTTTTACTATTTTATCTCAATTTTAATTTATTTATTTTTGAATAATTATCAATTTTAATTTGTTTTCTATTTTTTTGTCTTATAATGTAATTTGACCATTAAATAATAATACCATGGGAAAATCCTTTGGTTGTGAAAACCTGGAGCCCAAAATCCTTCATCCATAAATTTACTATTTTATTTCAATTTTATTAAAATTATTAGTTATTGATTTTTATTTTTTTTTAATTTGTATTTTTTATATAGTTTTACCATTTGAGAAGAATACCATGGGTAAAACCAATCTTCTAGTAAATTTACTATTTTATGTCAATTTTATTTTAATCATTTTAAAATTACTTTTTTTAATGCAATTTGACCAACTCAAATTGTTTACATAATATAACATAGATATAGTTAGGAGCCTAACATTTAAAAAATATTTACATAATGTAGATTAGAGCTTCTCGAATCTTGTGTGATATGATTATATGATTGAAGAGCTCGGGTGAAACTAAGAGTAAGATAAGGAAAGTGGATATTTAGCTGATACACATCTAAAACCTAAAGATATACCCATGGCTATAAAGCACCTCTAAGCCCAATAATATTTTTTATATTACTTAATCTTCAATATAATATAAACATTCAATAAATAAGACCCTTAAATTCTATTAAGAAACATTACATTGAACTTTTACTTAAAATAGTTTAATTTAAGAGCAAGGAATTATTTTTAAAAAGTAAAACAGAAACCATACAAATTTATAATAACTCTTTAATCACCTATCATTACTCCCTTAAAAAAATATTTAATCAATTTAAAAAAATTCAATTTAATAAATTTTACCCATTAACTATCCCGAATAAATATAAAATATAGTATTTTTTACCATTACTCAGCTCTTTAAAGCTATTTATGCCCGGTAGAAAATTATCAATAATATTTTAGTTATCTAATATTATTTTGCAAAAATACTTAATTAATTTTAAAATATTTAATTTAATAATCGATACCCATTAATACCTAACTCGGTAATTTGTACCGAGAATGTTGACATTACCCAACTTTCAAGGTTATTTGAGTGGACTTGAAGATGTTATCTACCCCGCTCTTCCTGGCTATTTGAGCCGACCTAAAGATTATCATTTCAACCATGACTTATTTATCTGGACGTGCAATCAATTATATCTATCGCTACTTTCATCTCCATACTCGTCTCCAAGAGTATCACTGTTGTTTGTCACTGGGTAGTGCCATTAATCAAGTGATGTTCTTCTCCACTGAACTAATTAGACAATTATTTGTTTAAATACAAATTATTTGTTTTAATGGCTCTTTCATTTTCCACCTCTTCTTGAACCATCATTTATTTGTTGATGTTTCTAGGTTTTGCATCGCAAGATTCCCCAACTTAGTTAAATAATGTCAGCTTGTAGTGTTATATTACCAAGCAATTTCATCATTGGAATCACTTAAAAGAATGTGGGCATTACTTTAATTCATGTATCAAATCATGTGGTTGGATCCATCACTATCTCCAAATTGTCATTCAATTGATATCAACATTTCTATTAAGTATGCATTGATGTGTCTCTTGAATTTGAACAATAAGTGTCTTTGGCAGGGAGACATTTTCTTCACAACCAACTATTGCATCTGCTCAAATTTTGATCTGTGGGATTGAACCCAACTTCCATGCTAGGTATTGTCCAAGTATGAGAAACCATTGGTTTGATACATTCTAGTATTTTGCAGATCCAATTCGACATTGAGAATTTTTAGGATTAGGATTTAAGAAAGGTGTGCCTTTTTATGTTATTTTGTTTTTGGATTTTATGCATTTTGAATATTGATGAGTTGCCTAGTTTCAAATGGATTTGTTTGGATCACAAGTGGGTAGGTCTTGTCCAAATCAGTTGTTCTTTTTACTACTTAAAATAGTGGTCTTGTCAAGGTCTTCATGAGAGACAATCTGGAAATGAAATATGACTACAGAAAATGTAAATTAGCAAGCATAAAGACACTCCAAATACTAGACATAACTCTTAGAATAGCACCAAGTTGGGTGATAAGAGCTCTTAGTAATTGGGAGGTGAGTAACTTGCTATAGAATTTAGTAAATGGATGTAAATGATAAAGGAACTTGCTGTTGTGCACCTCTAGATCTAAGAAATGCAAGAAGACATGGAAAATAATAAGCTAGCTAAATCATCCCTAGGCCACCACGGAAAATAATAAGCTAGCTAAATCATCCCTACGCTGCCACCCACAAGTGTCAAAGCACTTTAAAGTGTTGGATATATGGGTAGATAAGCTAGGGAAATGAATAGATAATAGAAAAAATCATCCCATCATTAAGAGTAGATGAGTAAAACTGATGATAATACAATTGATTACTCTACAATTCGGGTCAAAACCCAATTATGGTGAAATATGTGTGTCTACCAAACTAAAAATGCATGTGGGAATAAGCACAATCATAATGTCTTCTTCAAATAGAATGGAAATACTACAAGATTTATCGATATATCCTTGAAGTGGGTTGATATCGCTGCTACCCATATATGGAAATTCCATCTCACTAGCATGATATTGCATATATAAAATAAATGTCTTTGTAACACTAATATTATCTTATCTATTTCTCTTTTGGACCGCCGCCCTCCTCACTTTCCCTCTGGATGAAAATAATGATTTCTTCTCCACATTAGGGGTTGCAAATTGAAAATTCAGATTTGATATTGTCACTTTCAACCGTTCTTCTCATAAGATCTTCAATGGTTGGTCTTGATAGAAGGATGAAATATCAACATTGTTGCCACTATTTACTGTCCACAGCTGATGATCTTCTTGAAACTTGGTATTGAGAATTTATTTTTGAAAATTTGGGCTGCAAATATCATCCACTGCTTGGGTGGAGTTACTGATATCAAATTTCTAAAACAAATGTTGATGTACATCATCATGAATCCGATCTTCTAAGATGGACTCTAGGAAAGGGGTAATCTATTTTTCCATTGTGTCCAAATCACATAGCAGCTTCTTAATGATCCTGATGCTCATTTTGATTTGATTGAAAAGTTGGTTAAGCCAGAAGCCTTTAAATCTACTCATATCGTAGTATACATGCAGGGGCTAAAATAAATTGTCTTGCTCCATTTTTACTTAGTGAAATAGCAACATGAATAAAAATATCTTTCCTTGTGGTATGATATTATCCATTTCCATTCTGGCCCCTATATTCAATATATACTTCATTCAATAGTTTTGATCCTCTTCTTGCAACATACCCTACAATCTGGGCACCACCTTGATTCACATGTTTAAAGTTTGGTTTTTCCTTGTCATGGCTCTTTTATTTCTTCTTCCCAATAATATTTGTTTGCACTCACCTCAAGTAGGCAGAAACCTTGTGTTTCCCTTATTATTTGGATGCTAGTCTTAGTCCCTTGAATCTTTGATGTTCTGAGAGTGAAAGGTGTCCATATTCGTAGCAAACTTCACATCTAAAAAAATGTTCTCTTAGTCATGCTTCTCTCTCCACAGGTTTCCTTCAATGATTCAAGATCATATTCTATAGGATCCCTTTGTAAATATTCTAATCTATGCTCAGTTATCTTTAAAATTCATTCCTTGTTGGGATGTTCTATCTTAATGACAATCCAGATGGAATTCCTCATCTCATTAGGAAAATATTTATGTGACAAGTGTAGAGTTTTTGTTTTTGAGCTGGCCAGGAACAGGGGTCAAATGTGGCACTGTGATTGTTAAACATAGGTGTCATTGAATAACATAGCAACACGAATACCATGCCCAATTTTGCTAGCTGCAGTCCATCAAATCTTCTGGAACAGTATTTCACCGACCAGGTGGAGGAAGAAACTATAAGTTGCTTCGTTCAAGTTGATTAGTTAGCACTTTAGTTGTAGATTCAGATAAACAACAAGATAATTCTATTCAGTGCAACAAAATGAAAGACATGGAGATTATTGCAGAGTCGAATTTTCTAGAGGAATTTCGAGGTACTTGGAAAATTACCTCTGAAGCTGAGACATCACACGGAGATGAGGAAGGAACCTTTTCTTTGAACTGAGAAGGAAGTATGCAAGTTTCAGTTGTTAGAAAGATGGGGCATGCTAGTCAAAATGATACTCAGGGGTTTTCAAGTCTCAGATGTAGATGGTCACCATTCTAATACACTATTGTTTGCAAACAATTGCGAAAGCTCAGAGAGAGGTGTGAGCCATGATGAAAATTTGGTGGATCAAACAACATGTAGTTTTTCCTTCATTCTATCCAAATGCTCAACCTTCGAAATTGAAGAGTGGCAAAAGGCATCATCATCTGCACATTGCTCAGGTGCTTTCCTTCAGCAATGATTAAAAGACATAGTGAATCACTCTGATAGGGCTTGTAGAGAAAGCCATCTTGATAGTACTCCACAACTGATGTATGATTCTTTCAGAGTTTGGCATTTCCCAGCAGTGTATATGCTTGATCGGGGAATATCATCACGCTTTACAAAATCGGATTAGCGTGTATGACCCTGTGCAAGGCACCTTGGAACAACTCCCGCGCCTTCCCCACTTCCCTGGGGATCCTCAAGGAATTCCAAACTATTGCCATCGGGTTTGTGTGAATCGGAAGCTTGTTTTCATAGGGGGATTGAATCCCAATGACATGAAGAGAATACATAACGTTTTCATATATGATTTCTCTTCTGCAAAGTGGACCCGTGGCACAGACACGCCGCTCCCTTCCATTGGCAGCGCCTGCGCCGTTTACCCAGAAGGGCTCGTTTACGTTGCGGGAGGAAGAATGGACAGAAATGAAAATGCTGTGCGAGGAGGAGCAGCAGTTTACAATGTAGAGAAAGACGAGTGGAAGTTTCTCCCTCAAACGAAGAACCAACAATGGAACTTCTGCTTTGGCGCTTTCATTCATGGCAAATTCTTCGTTATGGGTTTGTGGGATGTGTTGGGTGGTGGAGCTCAGATGGATGCCCAAGTTTACCATCCAGAAAAACGAGTGTGGACCACGATTCCAAATATGTTTAGGGCCTCCAAGGGATGTGCGGGCACGTTGTATTTGTTCAAGAACGAGCAAGGCCTGAAGGTATATGATTCGAGGGAAAACGTTTGGAGGTCAGTCACTTCTCTTCCATCAAAACTTGGAACAATTACTTGTTGCACACCGTGGCGTGACAGAATTTTTGTGGGCGCTGATGTCAAAGGTGTAGGCCCTGGTTCTGTGGAGAGTAGTAATGTTTTCCACATGTGGAAGCCTCTGCATAAAGAATGTGCAGCAGAATTATCGCAGGACGAAGTAGTTGGAGAGTTGAGTGTCGTTCCCATTACTATGGACTGTGATCAATTTAATGGATCTGTCGTTACTTCTGAGATTTAATATTAAAATTATAGGACTTAGAATATCATCATAGGGCTTAACATATTATCGCTGATTGAATCAGTTAGTGATAGAATTCTGATACGAAAAGTGTGACTGAACTCTGATAATATTGGTGATTGCCAAATCATGGTACGGGCTTAATGGATATAGATTGCTATAAGCTTTTGTCTGGATTATGCATATTTGTTTATCAAGAGATGTTTTAACCTGTAGAATTATTGTGGGTTTAAATACAAATTATTTGTTTTAATGGCTCTTTCATTTTCCACCTCTCTTGAACCACCATTTATTTGTTGATGTTTCTAGGTTTTCCATTGCAAGATTCCCCAACTTGGTTAAATAATGTTAGCTTGTAGTGTTATACGATCAAGCAATTTAATCACTTAAACGAATGTGGGCTTTACTTTAATTCATGTATCAAATCAGGTGCTTGGATCCATCACTATCTCCAAATTGTCATTCAATTGACATCAACATTTCTACTAACTATGCATTGATGTGTCTCTGGAATTTGAACAATAAGTGTCTTTGGCAGGGAGACATTTTCTTGACAACCAACTATTGCATCTGCTCAAATTTTGACCCTTGGGATTGAACCCAACTTCCATGCTAGGTATTGTCCAAGTATGAGACACGCTATGCTAGGTATTGTCCAAGTATGAGAAATGCTAGAGTTGAAGTCTACCATTGGTTTGATACATTCTGGTATTTTTTTGGCTATTTCAGATCCAATTAGACATTGAGAATTTTTAGGATTAGGATTTAAGAAAGGTGTGCTTTTTTATGTTATTTTGTTTTTGGATTTTATGCATTTTGATTATCTATGATTTGCCTAGTTTCAAATGGATTTGTTTGGATCATAAGTGGGTAGGTCTTGTCCATTGGTGATTTTACTACTTAAAATAGTGGTCTTGTCAAGGTCTTCATGAGAGACAATCTGGAAATGAAATATGACTACAGAAAAATGTAAATCAACAAGCATAAAGACACTCAAAATACTAGACATAACTCTTAGAATAGCACCAAGTTGAGTGATAAGAGCCCTTAGTATTTGGGAGGTGAGTAACTTGCTATAGAATTTAGTAAATCGTTGTAAATGATAAATGCTCAACCTGCGAATTTGAAGAGTGACAGAAGGCATCTTCAGCAATGATTAAAAGACATAGTGAATCACTCTGATAGGGCTTGTAGAGAAAGTGATCTTGATAGTACGAGAAAGTGATCTCGATAGTACTCCACAACTGATGTATGATTCTTTCATGGACATAAATTCAGTTGGTGATCCGAATGTGAAGTTGGACAGTGAACACAAATGCATAGTGGAACAACATACCTATTTTTGATGCAAGGTAAAAAGTTTCTTTGTTTACATTTATGATTTTAGTAAATTTTCACATTTAAAATATGTGGATATAGACTAGGTTTTATAAGAACATTAAACATGGCCATTTTTTAACTTCCAATCCTTTCACGTGATGTTTATTCATCACTATGCCTTACCTATATGTTCATTGGGTTAGATCTCTTGTCTATAAAGGGTAAAACTCTACATGTTCGGAACATTTCTTCCTAGAATTCTTATGCATAGATATTAGATTGCTTTTTCGTTAGAAGTGCTTTGAGAAACACATTCCAATGTCAAGTGTTATGCCACTGTAGAAGAGAATAATAACTTATTCAAAATGTCTGCGCAATATTCTCAAATTGCATCATGATGAGGATAGATTATTGCAATATTGATCTTCAATGCAGAATTTCTAGTAAGCATATGTCATCAGCTCGTGCTGACTATTTCCTTTCCCTTTATACACATTTTCCCGTCATTGCTACCAATTGATAAGAGCACTGATGGAAGAAAAAAATTTGTGGTTGATTATAAGATATGGAAGGAATTTGACAATAGATCTCGTGTTTTCCTCGCAATATAAGGCTAGGATTAGCTCTAGATGTGGCGAACCCATTCACAAATCATAACACTTAATGGTCAGCTTGGCCAGTGTTTTTAAATTTTTAATAGATTATTACTTGCATCCATGGTTATCAATCCATTTTTATTGATTTTTTCATTAATTGTACTAGGGAAAAAAAGTGTGACTTCACATAAAATTGATGTTTTTTTAAGAATATAAATTCAAGAGAGTAAATTTGCAAACTCTTGGTGTTGAATGAAGAGTATGGAAGATTGAATGTGTTGAAGAAATCAATTGTCAAGTTATTAGGAGTTAGGACCATAAAGTTTCAAAGACAAGTTTGTTGATCTGGCACAAGTGACAATGCAGAAGTTGACTTAATCAAGTTTGGTTAGAGTCAAATCAACTTTGCTCACTAGAAAGTGGTGCCTATTAAAAATTAAGCAATTTAGTTATATGGATTTGCTATAGCACACCCTATGAAGAATATTTTGATATCTAACTGGAATGTGCATCTACCGTGGAGATTGAGATGGAAGAAGAATGAGTAAGAAACAAGTGATCAACCTCAGTTATGATTTATAGATATGTATGTGCAAGATGTTTATGTTTGACACTAAGTTACTATGAAGCAATAGAAGAATAGTTTAGAGGGACAATATGATTTGTAAGGGGCCATAGAAAAATCCACTTGTTTAGGGGAATGTAAGACATATATAATTTATAGGCCTTTCCTCTGTGCACAATTTTGAGTTGGCCTGTGAGTTGTAAAATTTGTTTTGGGGTTTTTGAGACATACACATAGCCCAATCTGGTTGCATCACTATTGTGATTGTATTTTTTTTGCAGTTTCCTTAGTTAATTCAAGCTATTTTTAATGCAAACCTTGTGTGCCAAGAAGTACTATGCATCCATGTTCATGTTGAAACTGAGATTGCATGTTGCATACTTTCATTTTTGAGTTAGTTGTGATAAAAATTTGTAGTGTGGTTAACAAAATAAGCAACTTTGGTGGAACTCTTGTGTGAAATCCTATTCAAGTGATTGGTTTGCAAACCATATTTGCAATGGTATAAGAACTATATTTGGAAGTAATTGATAGTTTTATGCATTGCTTTGAACATCTATACCTAAAATATATGTATAATTCAGTCCCAATATAATGATAAACTCGTTAAGCTCCAAAATTGTGAAGAATAGGCCCCTCCCATTGGTTTTACGATATCTTACAAAAATGAAAAGAAGAAGGGGCATCTTATGGCACTAAGGAAGGTTGTTTTTTTTGTTTATGAATGAAGGTTTCTATGAAATAAGGTTAGGATTGTAAAATTTTCCACACAAATAAGTTTAACAATGGCCTTATCAACCTATTCATTGCAAATCTCAGCAACACATGTAATACGTTGTGACTGTTTTTATCCTCTGAGACCCAAACTAGGTAGTCTCCTTTACCTTGTACATGTGTTTTACTGATTTCATACTTGACTTCATGCAAACACACAACAAATCATTGAAACTAAATTATAGCACTAAAAAAGTCTGTGAGATGCATTTATGCATATATTTTCTTGGTATAGTATATGCCTCCCTTTTCTCTTGAAGTAACTCTTGTGGGTGACAATAGGGAGACTAGTTTGACTATTCAGGGGATAAATGCAACACTGTAAATGGAACTAAATTTTCCTAGTAACTAGTAACTAATCTATCTCCTTTCCTATTAAGTTTGCCATCGGTTACAACTCTTTAAAATGTACTTTATAATCATTTTGTTATAAACCAAAAAATAACTTTGATGCAACATATGCACAAATTGTTTGTCCCCTGAAACTCTGATCATTGAAACACAACTAAAGTTCATGAAACTGCAACTTACATCTCTGAAAAAAGATCATGGCTAAAATCCATTGTGAATGTGTCTCGAAACCATCACTACCAAATTATCGTGAGGGATTAAGGAGAAGTCCAAATTGATCATAAATGTGCTCATCAAGAATAATCAAAGCGTATACTTGAATTGGACGAGGGGTAACTTCACGATAACACAAACATACCGTTATTTTTTGTTGGGAGAGACCACGTTTTCTAAAAAAGTATAATGAATCGCTAAAATAGTGGATTATGTGGAATCAAGAATCACCCAAATTTTGCATAAACCCAATGCATTGGAAATGCTACTAAAAGGATAATGTTGGGAGTCATATGGATTTTATTGCACAAAATAGCACAAGATGGGTTCTCCCTCTGAAACAATAATCTTTGAATACTCACCAAAACTGATATATTACACCTTTAGATCAAGGTAGGGTTGGAACAAAGCTCTAAAACAAGGTATCTATATGGCTAAGGTACTAGTGAAACATTGACTTTTAATGGTGAACTTTGCTATGCTGAGATCGCGATGTCCATGAAAATATGCTGGAAAATAACACTTAGATTTACAAAGTCAAATTTGATTTTGATAGGGTTGTCTTAACTCGGGAAATAGGCAGTTGTATCTCGCCCAAATCTCATAAAAGATAAGGAGCTTGAAGATGAAATGTTCCCTAGAATCAACCTATATCATATGACAAAGCTAATATCTTCTTTCCTATCACATGCTATAGTGCAAGTCAATTCCATTTTGTTGATAACTTATCTTAAACTATGTAAGTTGGTTCCAAAGGCCTTGACATTATTGAGGTCAATGACGTCAAGTATACTCAGGGTGGAGAGTAAGAATCCCAACATACATGAAATGAAATGCGTTATTGTAGTATTAATCGACAGGGAATTTTCACAAGAACATTTAAGGAAGACAATTTATAAAGTATATGTTTTTTAGCTCTATGTAATTAATAAGAATGAATGCACTATGATAGATGAGATGTTATATACATTAAATTAAGTGAAGGTCAATTAAGTGAAGGTCTTATCTTGATTTCACTTACATCACTAGGTGGTATGAGTGAAGTGCATTTTCAAACATGTGTTGGAAGACTTCTTATATGGGGCTTGCATAAAATTAGGTATCAATTTTTGATGTTGAGACTGAGTTTAAATTTGCATACTTTACATGTGTGTTTTTTTTATTATCTTCACATTCACATTCAAGATGAAGCAGAAGATTAAATTTCTAAGCAATATTGGATGAAGGTACTAAGTCTCCGATTAAATTGGTTTACATAAGGTATGAGTATTTTCCACACGTGATGCCTATATATTCTAATTTTTTAAATAAGTTCTGCAAATATTTTTAGTGGTTGTAAACATTGATCAAATTTAGATAAAGAAAGGCTTGGAAATGATTAGTATCTTTAATATACTTATTATTTTAGAGGCATACAAAACCTGTGCACTCAGTTTTCTGGGACAGAAGTGGAAAATATTTTGCGGCTGTAAGTGAGGATTTTGTTAGTGTATGGTATTTGGTTCCTAGCAAGAAGGTGAATGTGAATGAAATGATATTTAGTGAAATAAATTCCATTCATTTGTATTTCATCCAAGCTTATCCAAAACTTTTCGTAATTGGATGCTCTATTGTTTTTCCTTTAAAATTAAAAGATGGTTCAATTATCCCCTCTCTAATAATGCCCATTAATGGACTTGCAACATAGGTTTGCTTTAGATCTCAACAACATATTTGATATATTTTTATGTTTTTCTAAACATCAAGGGACTTGTATGATATGTTTGCTTGATATAATAGCAACATAATTGATATATTATTGAAATTTCTAATACTGTTGTACTCTTAAAATTTGATTGTGTTTTTAATTTCTAAAAGATTTGTAGAAGTGATTAAGTATTCAACTTTAGCACATTGTTATATCGGGTGAATCCAAGATATACATGCATATTGTATAATTTCTACAAAAGGAAGGATGATAGTGATTGAAAATTATTGAAGAAAGAGAACTACAGCATAAAGTTTAGAAGCATGGAACTCAGAAGAAGACAACAACATAACAACAAGAACATGACAGAACAAATGATCAAGGACAAATTAAAGTTTCGGTTCCTCGAAGAGTTTAATCTTTCCATGAAGGCATATGATGAGGAGACCATGACCTTGTTTTACAGGAAGAGATTGATGCATGATAATCTAACCTAGGTTTTCTCAAGTTGGATTTAATTATTTATTTTGAAAGTATTTTCATATGTTTCTAGGAGAAATGTATGAGAATACGAATTATTGTAAATATATATATATATTTAGGAGAGATATAGAGAATATTTGGTAGAGTTAACCTTGAAGTTACACGTCAAGCTGCATTAATATATTTGGCTGCAAGTCAAGTTGCATGTCAGGCTATCTGGATGAGAAAGATCTTGTTTGGTTTGTTTGGTTCTCAGATGGATCTGATAGTGATTCATCGTGATAATCAGAGTTGAATTAAACTCTCGATTAATCTTGTGTTTCATGATAGGTCCAAGCATACAAATATCTGGTACCATCATCTCAGAGATTGTGTGTAGAGAAGAATTATGTTGCTTTAATACATTCCCACAGAATATCGGGATGCAAATATTGTAACGATGGTGCTCACCAGGAGCAAATTCGAATACCATAGAGATAGGATCAGTGTGAAGGATAATTCCTTTCTTGTTGAGAGGGAGTGTTGAGATTCAACGAGAAATTATTTTGGCACTCATGATCATAGTGAATATTAAGCACCTACACTAGGGTGGTGCCCACAAGAAATTTTTAGGTGGATGTCTATTTTTATTATCCTTTAATTTAGATGGAAATTAAACTGTAACCTATTCTCAATGTGGACTTGAAAATAGTTAACTGAAGTGGAAAATAAAATAGGTAAGTGAATTTCGAGTTAGATGTTGGTCATGGGACATGTGTAATAATCCTAGTTGTAATCGAGTGATTCTATTTGTCACAAAGTTAAAGTGTAGTGGTGCATGACTTTGTGAAAGTTGTAAATAGCTTAACTCAGTTAAGCAAGTTCACCTCTGTTGTGCTAGTTGTAACTGAAGATACACTAGTGAGAGATAAAGTGATATAAATATTAATTAATTCACATGTAGTGATCTCACATCCAATTGAAGATTTAATATTGTTAACTGCATGCATGCGAGATCCAATGGAGACCTAGTTTAGTTCTCGATGAAAGCGAAGTAAACTAGTAGTTGTGACATTATCCGCTTGAAAACATGCAAGCACACACACATTGGAGGTGCCCATGATACTTGGGCAGTCAAGGCACGCAAGAAGGCAT
This sequence comes from Pinus albicaulis, assembly GCA_034641835.2. Taxonomy (NCBI): domain Eukaryota; kingdom Viridiplantae; phylum Streptophyta; class Pinopsida; order Pinales; family Pinaceae; genus Pinus; species Pinus albicaulis. Next base: position 464,929,923 of record CM076570.1, on the reverse strand, counting down.
CAATTCAGGGATTGCTTTTAGCAGGGATTGCGCAGTGAAGCTAGGCTGTCTCGAGACAGTAAATTGGCTAAGGGATTTGCCATTTTTTGTATAAGAGTGTGAGCTAATTAGTTGATGTATTGAGGGCTCTTTTGTATAAGAGTGTGAGCTAATTAGTTGATGTACTGAGGGCTCTTGTGAGAAGATTTTTGTATGTAATTGTTACATGATCCATGATATAATATGCAATAGAATATAGTGGGGTTTTTAGCTGTAAGCTTTCCCTGGGAAATTATCTCTGCTGTGTATGATTGATCTTTCTTCATATTCATGTGATTGGAGATTGTGTTTTTAATTTCGAAAAGATTTGTAGAAGTGATTAAATATTTAACTTTATCACATTGTTAGATCAGGTGAATCCAAGATATACATGCATATTGTATAATTTCTACAAAAGGAAAGATGATAGTTATTGAAAATTACAGAAGAAAGAGAACTGCAGCATAAATTTTAGAAGCATGGAACTCAGAAGAAGACAACAACATAACAATAAGAAGATGACAGAACAAATGATGAAGGAAAAATTAATGTTTGGGTTCCTCGAAGATTTTAATCAGTATATGAAGGCATATGATGAGGAGACCATGACCTTCTTTTACGGGAGGAGATTGATGCATGATAATCTAACCTAGGTTTTCTAAATTTATATTTAATTATTTAGTTTGAAAGTATTTTCATAGGTTTCTAGGAGAAATGTATGAGAATATGAATTATTGTAATTATATATATTGTTTAGGAGAGATGTAGAGAATATTTGGTAAAGTTAGAGAAATTTGAGCATTATGTGAAGAATTTGTGGATGATGGGAGGATTTTTGGGATCTATAGAGATTGTAGGAGTTAGTAGGAGCTAGTTTATGATGTGAAAACAAAATTGATTTTAGATCTATTTTTTTAAATCTATGTAATCCTATGAGGAATGTTAGAGTGGAGAATGAAGGGTATGGGCCTCCTTCATTATTTCCTTACGATGGAAATAAGGCAACGGGTGGTGAAATTTTTCTATCTCAAGACAAGTATGTAAAGGAGATATTGGGTAAATTTAACATGGAGAGTTGCAAACCCATGGATACTCCTCTTCCAGAAAATTAGAAAGAGGATGCTACTTCGAGAGAGGTAGTGGATGCTACTATCTATCAATAGTTAGTGGGTTCCCTAATGTATCTAGTGAACATGAGACCATACATTTTCTATGCGGTTAACCAACTGATTCAAGTTATGGTTAATCCTACCAAACTCTTTTGGAAGGTGGGGAAGCATGTCCTGAGATACCTGAGGGGAAAATTAGAGTATGGTTTATGGTACAGACACATGGACGGATTGAATTTGTATGGCTTCACGAATGCAGATTGGGTTGGAAGGCCATCAGACAGAAAGAGCATGTCAGGGAGGATCTTTAGCATTGAATCTATAGTTGTTTCTTGGTACAGAAGGAAGGAGAGATCCATGAAACTCAGTTCAGTTGAAGTGGAATACATGGCTGCAAGTCAAGCTACATGGGAGGGTATTTGGATGAGAAAGATCTTGGCTGGTTTGTTTGGTTCTCAGATGGATCCGATAGTGATCCATTGTGATAATCAAAGTTGCATTAAACTCTCGATTAATCTTGTATTTCATGATAGGTTGAAGCATACATATATCCGGTACCATCATCTCAACGATTGTGTGCAGAGAGGAATTATGTTGCTTCAATAAATTCCCACAAAATATCACGATGCAAATATTCTGACGAAGGCACTCACCAGGAGAAAATTCGAATACAATAGAGACAGGATCGGGATGAATGATAGACCCTTTCTTGTTGAGAGGGAGTGTTGAGATTCAACAAGAAATTTTTTTGGCACCCATGATCCTAGTGAATATTAAGCACCTACACTAGGTTGGGGACCACAGGTTATTTTTAGGTCCATGTCTATTTTTATTATCCCTTAATTTAGATGGACATTAAACTGTAATCTATTCTCAATGTGGACTTGAAAATAGTTAACTGAAGTGGAAAATCAATTAGGTAAGTGAATCTTGAGTTAGATGTTGGTTAGTGGGACATGCAAAATAGTCCTAGTTGTAACTGAGTGATTCTAGTTGTAACAAATTTGGAAGTGAAGTGGTGCATGAGTTTGTGAAAGTTGTAAATAGTTTAACTCAGTTAAGCGAGTTCAACTCTGTTGTGCTAGTTGTAACTGAAGATACACTAGTGAGAGATCAATTGAATTAAATATTAATTAATTCACATGTAGTGATCTCACATGCAACTGAGTATTTAATATTATTAACTGCATGCATACTAGATCCAGTGGAGACCTCGTTGAGTTCTAGGTGAAAGGGAAGTAAACTATCAGTTCTGACATTATCCGCTTGAACACATGCAAGCACACACATGTTGGATGTGCCCATGATACTTGCACAATCAAGGCACGCAAGAAGGCATCAATTCAGTAATTGCTTTCAGCGCGGCTTTCATAGTGACGGCAGGCTGTCTGGAGACTGTGAATTGGCTAAGCGATTTGCCAATTTTTGTATCACAGTGTGAGACAATTAGCTGATGTACCGAGGGATCTTGTGAGAAGATTTTTGTATGAAATTTTTAATTGATCCATGATATAATATAAAATATAATATAATGGGGTTTTTAGTTGTAAGCTTTCCCTGGGAAGTTATATGTGTTGAGTGTGATGGATATTTCTTCATATTCATGCGATTGGAAATTGCATTTTAAATTTCGAAAATATTTGTAGAAGTGATTAAGTATTTAACTTTAGCACATTTTTATATTGGATGAACCCAAGATATACATGCATATTGTATAATTTCTACAAAAGGAAGGATGATAGTGATTGAAAATTACTGAAGAAAGAGAACTACAACATAAAGTTTAGAAGCATGGAATTCAGAAGAAGGGAACAACATAACAAAAAGAACATGATAGAACAAATGATTAAGGAAAAATTAAAGTTTGGGTTCCTCGAAGAGTTTAATCAGTTTATGAAGGCATATGATGAGGAGACCATGACCTTCTTTTACAGGAGGAGATTGATGCATGATAATCTAACCTAGGTTTTCTCAAGTTAGATTTAATTATTTAGTTTGAAAGTATTTTCATATGTTTCTAGGAGAAATGTATGAGAATACGAATTATTGTAATTATATATATTGTTTAGGAGAGATCTAGAGAATATTTGGTAGAGTTAGAGAGATTTGAACATTAGGTGAAGAATTTGTGGATGATGGGAGGATTTTTAGGATCTATAGAGATTGTAGGAGTTAGTAGGAGCTAGTTTAAGATTTGAAACCAGAACTAATTTTAGATCTACTTTTACAAATCTATGTAATCCTATGAGGAATGTTAGAGTGGAGAATGAGAGAAAGTGTTTAAGTAAGTGGAGAGTCAAAGAATGCCTATATCATGTATCTCACTCAATTTGTACATATTTTAAAGTGAATCTTTTAGTGTTAATGTGTGGTCATATTTTGAGGGTGTCCACTAGTTGACACCACTTGTGAAAAGCTAGGGTCCAAAAACCTCCATTTGTATTTTTACTATTTTATCTCAATTTTAATTTATTTATTTTTGAATAATTATCAATTTTAATTTGTTTTCTATTTTTTTGTCTTATAATGTAATTGGACCATTAAATAATAATACCATGGGACAATCCTTTGGTTGTGAAAACCTGGAGCCCAAAATCCTTCATCCATAAATTTACTATTTTATTTCAATTTTATTAAAATTATTAGTTATTAATTTTTATTTTTTTTTAATTTGTATTTTTTATATAGTTTTACCATTTGAGAAGAATACCATGGGTAAAACCAATCTTCTAGTAAATTTACTATTTTATGTCAATTTTATTTTAATCATTTTAAAATTAATTTTTTTAATGCAATTTGACCAACTCAAATTGTTTACATAATATAACATAGATATAGTTAGGAGCCTAACATTTAAAAAATATTTACATAATGTAGATTAGAGCTTCTCGAATCTTGTGTGATATGATTATATGATTGAAGAGCTCGGGTGAAACTAAGAGTAAGATAAGGAACGTGGATATTTAGCTGATACACATCTAAAACCTAAAGATATACCCATGGCTATAAAGCACCTCTAGGCCCAATAATATTTTTTATATTACTTAATCTTCAATATAATATAAACATTCAATAAATAAGACCCTTAAATTCTATTAAGAAACATTACATTGAACTTTTACTTAAAATAGTTTAATTTAAAAGCAAGGAATTATTTTTAAAAAGTAAAACAGAAACCATACAAATTTATAATAACTCTTTAATCACCTATCATTACTCCCTTAAAAAAATATTTAATCAATTTAATAAATTTTACCCATTAACTATCCCGAATAAATATAAAATATAGTATTTTTTACCATTACTCAGCTCTTTAAAGCTATTTATGCCCGGTAGAAAATTATCAATAATATTTTAGTTATCTAATATTATTTTGCAAAAATACTTAATTAATTTTAAAATATTTAATTTAATAATCGATACCCATTAATACCTAACTCGGTAATTTGTACCGAGAATGTTGACATTACCCAACTTTCAAGGTTATTTGAGCGGACTTGAAGATGTTATCTACCCCGCTCTTCCTGGCTATTTGAGCCGACCTGAAGATTATCATTTCAGCCATGACTTATTTATCTGGACGTGCAATCAATTATATCTATCGCTACTTTCATCTCCATACTCGTCTCCAAGAGTATCACTGTTGTTTGTCACTGGGTAGTGCCATTAATCATGGATGTTCTTCCACCGGAACTAATTAGACAATGTCTGTTAAGAGTGTCTTACTCATCTCACCCCAACCTCGCAGCCGTCTGTAGAAGCTGGCGGGCCATGGTGAAGAGCCCCCAGTTCTACGAAGACAGAAAAAAGTTTGGCATTTCCCAGCAGTGTATATGCTTGATCGGGGAATATCATCACGTTTTACAAAATCGGATTAGCGTGTAGACCGTGGCACCTTGGAACAACTCCCACGCCTTCCCCACTTCCCTGGGGATCATCAAGGAATTCCAGACTATTGCCACCGGGTTTGTGTGAATGGGAAGCTTGTGTTGATAGGGGGATTGAATCCCAATGACCAGAAGAGAATACATAACGTTTTCATCTATGATTTCTCTTCTGCAAAGTGGACCCGTGGCACAGACACGCCGCTCCCTGCCATTGGCAGCGCTTGCGCCGTTTACCCATAAGGGCTCGTTTACGTTGCGGGAGGAAGAATGGACATAAATGAAAATGCTGTGCGAGGAGGAGCAGCAGTTTACAGTGTAGAGAAAGACGAGTGGAAGTTTCTCCCTCAAACGAAGAACCAACAATGGAACTTCTGCTTTGGCGCTTTCATTGATGGCAAATTCTTCGTTATGGGTTTGTGGGATGTGTTGGGTGGTGGAGCTCCGATGGATGCCCAAGTTTACGATCCAGAAAAACGAGTGTGGACCACGATTCCGAATATGTTTAGGGCCTCCAAGGGATGTGCGGGTACGTTGTATTTGTTCAATAACGAGCAAGGCCTGAAGGTATATGATTCGAGGGAAAACGTTTGGAGGTCAGTCACTTCTCTTCCATCAAAACTTGGAACGATTACTTGTTGCACACCGTGGCGTGACAGAATTTTTGTGGGCGCTGTGGAGAGTAGTAATGTTTTCTACATGTGGAAGCCTCCGCATAAAGAATGTGGAGCAGAATTATCGCAGGACGAAGTAGTTGGAGAGTTGAGTGTCCTTCCCATTACTATGGACTGTGATCATTTTAACGGATCTGCCGTTACTTTTGAGATTTAATATTAAAATTATAGGACTTAGAATCTCATCATAGGGCTTAACATATAATCGCTGATTGAATCAGTTAGTGATAGAATTCTGGTATGAAAAGTGTGACTGAACTCTGATAATATTGGTGATTGCACAATCATCGTACGGGCTTAATGGATATAGATCGCTATAAGCTTTTGTCTGGATTATGCATATTTGTTTATTAAGAGATGTTTTAACCTGTAGAATTATTGTGGGTTTAAATACAAATTATTTGTTTTAATGGCTCTTTCAGTTTCCACCTCTTCTTGAACCACCATTTATTTGTTGATGTTTCTAGGTTTTGCATCGCAAGATTCCCCAACTTAGTTAAATAATGTCAGCTTGTAGTGTTATATTACCAAGCAATTTCATCATTGGAATCACTTAAAAGAATGTGGGCATTACTTTAATTCATGTATCAAATCATGTGGTTGGATCCATCACTATCTCCAAATTGTCATTCAATTGATATCAACATTTCTATTAAGTATGCATTGATGTGTCTCTGGAATTTGAACAATAACTGTCTTTGGCAGGGAGACATTTTCTTCACAACCAACTATTGCATCTGCTCAAATTTTGACCTGTGGGATTGAACCCAACTTCCATGCTAGGTATTGTCCAAGTATGAGAAACCATTGGTTTGATACATTCTAGTATTTTGCAGATCCAATTCGACATTGAGAATTTTTAGGATTAGGATTTAAGAAAGGTGTGCCTTTTTATGTTATTTTGTTTTTGGATTTTATGCATTTTGAATATTGATGAGTTGCCTAGTTTCAAATGGATTTGTTTGGATCACAAGTGGGTAGGTCTGGTCCAAATCAGTTGTTCTTTTTACTACTTAAAATAGTGGTCTTGTCAAGGTCTTCATGAGAGACAATCTGGAAATGAAATATGACTACAGAAAATGTAAATTAGCAAGCATAAAGACACTCCAAATACTAGACATAACTCTTAGAATAGCACCAAGTTGGGTGATAAGAGCTCTTAGTAATTGGGAGGTGAGTAACTTGCTATAGAATTTAGTAAATGGTTGTAAATGATAAAGGAACTTGCTGTTGTGCACCTCTAGATCTAAGAAATGCAAGAAGACATGGAAAATAATAAGCTAGCTAAATCATCCCTAGGCCACCACGGAAAATAATAAGCTAGCTAAATCATCCCTACGCTGCCACCCACAAGTGTCAAAGCACTTTAAAGTGTTGGATATATGGGTAGATAAGCTAGGGAAATGAATAGATAATAGAAAAAATCATCCCATCATTAAGAGTAGATGAGTAAAACTGATGATAATACAATTGATTACTCTACAATTCGGGTCAAAACCCAATTATGGTGAAATATGTGTGTCTACCAAACTAAAAATGCACGTGGGAATAAGCACAATCATAATGTCTTCTTCAAATAGAATGGAAATACTACAAGATTTATCGATATATCCTTGAAGTGGGTTGATATCGCTGCTACCCATATATGGAAATTCCATCTCACTAGCATGATATTGCATATATAAAATAAATGTCTTTGTAACACTAATATTATCTTATCTATTTCTCTTTTGGACCGCCGCCCTCCTCACTTTCCCTCTGGATGAAAATAATGATTTCTTCTCCACATTAGGGGTTGCAAATTGAAAATTCAGATTTGATATTGTCACTTTCAACCGTTCTTCTCATAAGATCTTCAATGGTTGGTCTTGATAGAAGGATGAAATATCAACATTGTTGCCACTATTTATTGTCCGCAGCTGATGATCTTCTTGAAACTTGGTATTGAGAATTTATTTTTGAAAATTTGGGCTGCAAATATCATCCACTGCTTGGGTGGAGTTACTGATATCAAATTTCTAAAACAAATGTTGATGTACATCATCATGAATCCGATCTTCTAAGATGGACTCTAGGAAAGGGGTAATCTATTTTTCCATTGTGTCCAAATCACATAGCAGCTTCTTAATGATCCTGATGCTCATTTTGATTTGATTGAAAAGTTGGTTAAGCCAGAAGCCTTTAAATCTACTCATATCGTAGTATACATGCAGGGGCTAAAATAAATTGTCTTGCTCCATTTTTACTTAGTGAAATAGCAACATGAATAAAAATATCTTTCCTTGTGGTATGATATTATCCATTTCCATTCTGGCCCCTATATTCAATATATACTTCATTCAATAGTTTTGATCCTCTTCTTGCAACATACCCTACAATCTGGGCACCACCTTGATTCACATGTTTAAAGTTTGGTTTTTCCTTGTCATGGCTCTTTTATTTCTTCTTCCCAATAATATTTGTTTGCACTCACCTCAAGTAGGCAGAAACCTTGTGTTTCCCTTATTATTTGGATGCTAGTCTTAGTCCCTTGAATCTTTGATGTTCTGAGAGTGAAAGGTGTCCATATTCGTAGCAAACTTCACATCTAAAAAAATGTTCTCTTAGTCATGCTTCTCTCTCCACAGGTTTCCTTCAATGATTCAAGATCATATTCTATAGGATCCCTTTGTAAATATTCTAATCTATGCTCAGTTATCTTTAAAATTCATTCCTTGTTGGGATGTTCTATCTTAATGACAATCCAGATGGAATTCCTCATCTCATTAGGAAAATATTTATGTGACAAGTGTAGAGTTTTTGTTTTTGAGCTGGCCAGGCACAGGGGTCAAATGTGGCACTGTGATTGTTAAACATAGGTGTCATTGAATAACATAGCAACATGAATACCATGCCCAATTTTGGTAGCTGCAGTCCATCAAATCTTTTGGAACAGTATTTCACCGACCAGGTGGAGGAAGAAACTATAAGTTGCTTCGTTCAAGTTGATTAGTTAGCACTTTAGTTGTAGATTCAGATAAACAACAAGATAATTCTATTCAGTGCAACAAAATGAAAGACATGGAGATTATTGCAGAGTCGAATTTTCTAGAGGAATTTCTGGGTACTTGGAAAATTACCTCTGAAGCTGAGACATCACACGGAGATGAGGAAGGAACCTTTTCTTTGAACTGAGAAGGAAGTATGCAAGTTTCAGTTGTTAGAAAGATGGGGCATGCTAGTCAAAATGATACTCAGGGGTTTTCAAGTCTCAGATGTAGATGGTCACCATTCTAATACACTATTGTTTGCAAACAATTGTGAAAGCTCAGAGAGAGGTGTGAGCCATGATGAAAATTTGGTGGATCAAACAACATGTAGTTTTTCCTTCATTCTATCCAAATGCTCAACCTTCGAAATTGAAGAGTGGCAAAAGGCATCATCATCTGCACATTGCTCAGGTGCTTTCCTTCAGCAATGATTAAAAGACATAGTGAATCACTCTGATAGGGCTTGTAGAGAAAGCCATCTTGATAGTACTCCACAACTGATGTATGATTCTTTCAGAGTTTGGCATCTCCCAGCAGTGTATATGCTTGATCGGGGAATATCATCATGCTTTACAAAATCGGATTAGCGTGTATGACCCTGTGCAAGGCACCTTGGAACAACTCCCGCGCCTTCCCCACTTCCCTGGGGATCCTCAAGGAATTCCAGACTATTGCCATCGGGTTTGTGTGAATCGGAAGCTTGTTTTCATAGGGGGATTGAATCCCAATGACATGAAGAGAATACATAACGTTTTCATATATGATTTCTCTTCTGCAGCGGGACCCAGAAGTACGTACACGCCTCGCCCCCTCGCCATCGCGCGTTTTCTGCGCCGTTTACCTGGCGTTCCGTTATCGCTATGAGGAAGAATGAGCTTAAATGAAAATGCCGTGCGAGGAGGAGCAAAGAAGCATAATGTAGAGAAAGACGAGTGGAAGTTTTTCCTCAAACGAAGAACCAACAATGGTACCCACACTCTCATGCCGCATTCATGCAAAGGGAGCGGCGGCTCAGGATGTGTTGGGTGGTGGAGCTCAGATGGATGCCCAAGTTTACCATCCAGAAAAACGAGTGTGGACCACGATTCCAAATATGTTTAGGGCCTCCAAGGGATGTGCGGGCACGTTATATTTGTTCAAGAACGAGCAAGGCCTGAAGGTATATGATTCGAGGGAAAACGTTTGGAGGTCAGTCACTTCTCTTCCATCAAAACTTGGAACAATTACTTGTTGCACACCGTGGCGTGACAGAATTTTTGTGGGCGCTGATGTCAAAGGCAGGCCCCGTGCTCCCCGGGAGAGTAATGTTTTCCACATGGGAAGTCGTACAAAGAATGTGCGTTAGGACTATCGCAGACGGGCAGCTTGAGAGTCGAGTGTCGTTCCCTATTACTACAAAAGTCGATCATTTTAATGGATCTGCCGTTATTTCTCGCATTTAATATTAAAATTATAGGGACTTAGAATATCATCATAGGGTTTAACATATTATACCTGATAGAATCCCGGCTTAGTGATAGGACTCGATACGAAAAGTAGGATCGAATTGATAATACTGGTGATCAACATGACATGGTACTGCTTAATGGATTGCGATCAAGTATAAGCTTTTGTCCGGATTATGCATATTTGTTTATCAAGAGATGTTTTAACCTCGTAGAATTATCAGGCTTAAATACAAATTATTTGTTTTAATGGCTCTTTTCATTTTCCACCTCTTGAACCAATTATTTATTTGTTGATGCTTCTAGGTTTTCCATCGTGTTGATTCCCAACTTGGTTAAATAATGTTAGCTTGTAGTGTTATACGATCAAGCAATTTAATCACTTAAACGAATGTGGGCTTTACTTTAATTCATGTATCAAATCAGGTGCTTGGATCCATCACTATCTCCAAATTGTCATTCAATTGACATCAACATTTCTACTAACTATGCATTGATGTGTCTCTGGAATTTGAACAATAAGTGTCTTTGGCAGGGAGACATTTTCTTGACAACCAACTATTGCATCTGCTCAAATTTTGACCCTTGGGATTGAACCCAACTTCCATGCTAGGTATTGTCCAAGTATGAGACACGCTATGCTAGGTATTGTCCAAGTATGAGACACGCTATGCTAGGTATTGTCCAAGTATGAGAAATGCTAGAGTTGAAGTCTACCATTGGTTTGATACATTCTGGTATTTTTTTGGCTATTTCAGATCCAATTAGACATTGAGAATTTTTAGGATTAGGATTTAAGAAAGGTGTGCTTTTTTATGTTATTTTGTTTTTGGATTTTATGCATTTTGATTATCTATGATTTGCCTAGTTTCAAATGGATTTGTTTGGATCATAAGTGGGTAGGTCTTGTCCATTGGTGATTTTACTACTTAAAATAGTGGTCTTGTCAAGGTCTTCATGAGAGACAATCTGGAAATGAAATATGACTACAGAAAAATGTAAATCAACAAGCATAAAGACACTCAAAATACTAGACATAACTCTTAGAATAGCACCAAGTTGAGTGATAAGAGCCCTTAGTATTTGGGAGGTGAGTAACTTGCTATAGAATTTAGTAAATCGTTGTAAATGATAAATTCTCAACCTGCGAATTTGAAGAGTGACAGAAGGCATCTTCAGCAATGATTAAAAGACATAGTGAATCACTCTGACAGGGCTTGTAGAGAAAGTGATCTTGATAGTACGAGAAAGTGATCTCGATAGTACTCCACAACTGATGTATGATTCTTTCATGGACATAAATTCAGTTGGTGATCCGAATGTGAAGTTGGACAGTGAACACAAATGCATAGTGGAACAACATACCTATTTTTGATGCAAGGTAAAAAGTTTCTTTGTTTACATTTATGATTTTAGTAAATTTTCACATTTAAAATATGTGGATATAGACTAGGTTTTATAAGAACATTAAACATGGCCACTTTTTAACTTCCAATCCTTTCACGTGATGTTTATTCATCACTATTAATTACCTATATGTTCATTGGGTTAGATCTCTTGTCTATAAAGGGTAAAACTCTACATGTTCGGAACATTTCTTCCTAGAATTCTTATGCATAGATATTAGATTGCTTTTTCGTTAGAAGTGCTTTGAGAAACACATTCCAATGTCAAGTGTTATGCCACTGTAGAAGAGAATAATAACTTATTCAAAATGTCTGCACAATATTCTCAAATTGCATCATGATGAGGATAGATTATTGCAATATTGATCTTCAATGCAGAATTTCTAGTAAGCATATGTCATCAGCTCGTGCTGACTATTTCCTTTCCCTTTATACACATTTTCCCGTCATTGCTACCAATTGATAAGAGCACTGATGGAAGAAAAAATTTTGTGGTTGATTATAAGATATGGAAGGAATTTGACAATAGATCTCGTGTTTTCCTCGCAATATAAGGCTAGGATTAGCTCTAGATGTGGCGAACCCATTCACAAATCATAACACTTAATGGTTAGCTTGGCCAGTGTTTTTAAATTTTTAATAGATTATTACTTGCATCCATGGTTATCAATCCATTTTTATTGATTTTTTCATTAATTGTACTAGGGAAAAAAAGTGTGACTTCACATAAAATTGATGTTTTTTTAAGAATATAAATTCAAGAGAGTAAATTTGCAAACTCTTGGTGTTGAATGAAGAGTATGGAAGATTGAATGTGTTGAAGAAATCAATTGTCAAGTTATTAGGAGTTAGGACCATAAAGTTTCAAAGATAAGTTTGTTGATCTGGCACAAGTGACAATGCAGAAGTTGACTTAATCAAGTTTGGTTAGAGTCAAATCAACTTTGCTCACTAGAAAGTGGTGCCTATTAAAAATTAAGCAATTTAGTTATATGGATTTGCTATAGCACACCCTATGAAGAATATTTTGATATCTAACTGGAATGTGCATCTACCGTGGAGATTGAGATGGAAGAAGAATGAGTAAGAAACAAGTGATCAACCTGAGTTATGATTTATAGATATGTATGTGAAAGATGTTTATGTTTGACACTAAGTTACTATGAAGCAATAGAAGAATAGTTTAGAGGGAAAATATGATTTGTAAGGGGCCATAGAAAAATCCACTTCTTTAGGGGAATGTAAGACATATATAATTTATAGGCCTTTCCTCTGTGCACAATTTTGAGTTGGCCTGTGAGTTGTAAAATTTGTTTTGGGGTTTTTGAGACATACACATAGCCCAATCTGGTTGCATCACTATTGTGATTGTATTTTTTTTGCAGTTTCCTTAGTTAATTCAAGCTATTTTTAATGCAAACCTTGTGTGCCAAGAAGTACTATGCATCCATGTTCATGTTGAAACTGAGATTGCATGTTGCATACTTTCATTTTTGAGTTAGTTGTGATAAAAATTTGTAGTGTGGTTAACAAAATAAGCAACTTTGGTGGAACTCTTGTGTGAAATCCTATTCAAGTGATTGCTTTGCAAACCATATTTGCAATGGTATAAGAACTATATTTGGAAGTAATTGATAGTTTTATGCATTGCTTTGAACATCTATACCTAAAATATATGTATAATTCAGTCCCAATATATTGATAAACTCGTTAAGCTCCAAAATTGTGAAGAATAGGCCCCTCCCATTGGTTTTACGATATCTTACAAAAATGAAAAGAAGAAGGGGCATCTTATGGCACTAAGGAAGGTTGTTTTTTTTGTTTATGAATGAAGGTTTCTATGAAATAAGGTTAGGATTGTAAAATTTTCCACACAAATAAGTTTAACAATGGCCTTATCAACCTATTCATTGCAAATCTCAGCAACACATGTAATACGTTGTGACTGTTTTTATCCTCTGAGACCCAAACTAGGTAGTCTCCTTTACCTTGTACATGTGTTTTACTGATTTCATACTTGACTTCATGCAAACACACAACAAATCATTGAAACTAAATTATAGCACTAAAAAAGTCTGTGAGATGCATTTATGCATATATTTTCTTGGTATAGTATATGCCTCCCTTTTCTCTTGAAGTAACTCTTGTGGGTGACAATAGGGAGACTAGTTTGACTATTCAGGGGATAAATGCAACACTGTAAATGGAACTAAATTTTCCTAGTAACTAGTAACTAATCTATCTCCTTTCCTATTAAGTTTGCCATCGGTTACAACTCTTTAAAATGTACTTTATAATCATTTTGTTATAAACCAAAAAATAACTTTGATGCAACATATGCACAAATTGTTTGTCCCCTGAAACTCTGATCATTGAAACACAACTAAAGTTCATGAAACTGCAACTTACATCTCTGAAAAAAGATCATGGCTAAAATCCATTGTGAATGTGTCTCGAAACCATCACTACCAAATTATCGTGAGGGATTAAGGAGAAGTCCAAATTGATCATAAATGTGCTCATCAAGAATAATCAAAGCAAATACTTGAATTGACGAGGGGTAACTTCAATGATAACACAAACATACTATTATTTTTTGTTGGGAGAGACCACGTTTTCTAAAAAAGTAACTGCTAAAAATAGTGGAATCAAGAATCACCCAAATTTTGCATGTAAACCCAATGCATTGGAAATGCTACTAAAAGGATAATGTTGGGAGCTTGCATGGATTTTATTGCACAAAATAGCACAAGATGGGTTCTCCCTCTGAAACAATAATCTTTGAATACTCACCAAAACTCATATATTACACCTTTAGATCAAGGTAGGGTTGGAACAAAGCTCTAAAACAAGGTATCTATATGGCTAAGGTACTAGTGAACCATTGACTTTTAATGGTGAACTTTGCTATGTTGAGATCGCGATGTCCATGAAAATATGCTGGAAAATAACACTTAGATTTACAAAGTCAAATTTGATTTTGATAGGGTTGTCTTAACTCGGGAAATAGGCAGTTGTATCTCGCCCAAATCTCATAAAAGATAAGGAGCTTGAAGATGAAATGTTCCCTAGAATCAACCTATATCATATGACAAAGCTAATATCTTCTTTCCTATCACATGCTATAGTGCAAGTCAATTCCATTTTGTCGAGAACTTATCTTAAACTATGTAAGTTGGTTCCAAAGGCCTTGACATTATTGAGGTCAATGACGCCAAGTATACTCAGGGTGGAGAGTAAGAATCCCAACATACATGAAATGAAATGCGTTATTGTAGTATTAATCGACAGGGAATTTTCACAAGAACATTTAAGGAAGACAATTTATAAAGTATATGTTTTTTAGCTCTATGTAATTAATCAAAATGAATGCACTATGATAGATGAGATGTTATATACATTAAATTATGAATGTCTTATCTTGATTTCACTTACATCACTAGGTGGTATGAGTGAAGTGCATTTTCAAACATGTGTTGGAAGACTTCTTGCGGCAGTTGCATAAAATTAGGTATCAATTTTTGATGTTGAGACTGAGCGCAATTTGCATACTTTACATGTGTGTTTTTTTTATTATCTTGCATTCACATTGAGTATTTTGTTATGAAGATTAAATTTCTAAGTAATATTGGATGAAGGTTCTAAGTTCCTTGATTAAATTGGTTTACATAAGGTATGAGTATTTTCCACACGTGATGCCTATATATTCAAATTTTTTAAATAAGTTCTGGAAATATCTTTAGTGGTTGTAAACGTTGATCAAATTTAGATAAAGAAAGGCTTGGAAATGATTAGTATCTTTAATATATTTATTATTTTAGAGGCATACAAAACCTGTGCACTCATTTTTCTGGGACACAAGTGGAAAATATTTTGCGGCTGTAAGTGAGGATTTTGTTAGGGTATGGTATTTTATTCCTAGAAAGAAGGTGAATGTGTGAATGAAATGATATTTAGTGGAAATAAATTCCATTCATTTGTATTTCATCCAAGCTATCCAAAACTTTTCGTAATTGGATGTCAGGTATTGTTTTTCCTTTAAAATTAAAAGATGGTTCAATTATCCCCTCTCTAATAATGCCCATTAATGGACTTGCAACATAGGTTTGCTTTAGATCTCAACAACATATTTGATATATTTTTATGTTTTTCTAAACATCAAGGGACTTGCATGATATGTTTCCCTGATATAATAGCAACATAATTGATATATTATTGAACTTTCTAATACTGTTGTACTCTTAAAATTTGATTGCGTTTTTAATTTCTAAAAGATTTGTAGAAGTGATTAAGTATTCAACTTTAGCACATTGTTATATCGGGTGAATCCAAGATATACATGCATATTGTATAATTTCTACAAAAGGAAGGATGATAGTGATTGCAAATTATTGAAGAAAGAGAACTACAGCATAAAGTTTAGAAGCATGGAACTCAGAAGAAGACAACAACATAACAACAAGAACATGACAAAACAAATGATCAAGGACAAATTAAAGTTTCGGTTCCTCGAAGAGTTTAATCTTTCCATGAAGGCATATGATGAGGAGACCATGACCTTGTTTTACAGGAAGAGATTGATGCATGATAATCTAACCTAGGTTTTCTCAAGTTGGATTTAATTATTTATTTTGGAAGTATTTTCATATGTTTCTAGGAGAAATGTATGAGAATACGAATTATTGTAATTATATATATATTTAGGAGAGATATAGAGAATATTTGGTAGAGTTAACCTTGAAGCTACACGTCAAGCTGCATTAATATATTTGGCTGCAAGTCAAGTTGCATGTCAGGCTATCTGGATGAGAAAGATCTTGTTTGGTTTGTTTGGTTCTCAGATGGATCAGATAGTGATTCATCGTGATAATCAGAGTTGAATTAAACTCTCGATTAATCTTGTGTTTCATGATAGGTCCAAGCATACAAATATCTGGTACCATCATCTCAGAGATTGTGTGTAGAGAAGAATTATGTTGCTTTAATACATTCCCACAGAATATCAGGATGCAAATATTGTAACGATGGTGCTCACCAGGAGCAAATTCGAATACCATAGAGATAGGATCAGTGTGAAGGATAATTCCTTTCTTGTTGAGAGGGAGTGTTGAGATTCAACGAGAAATTATTTTGGCACTCATGATCATAGTGAATATTAAGCACCTACACTAGGGTGGGGCCCACAAGCAATTTTTAGGTGGATGTCTATTTTTATTATCCTTTAATTTAGATGGAAATTAAACTGTAACCTATTCTCAATGTGGACTTGAAAATAGTTAACTGAAGTGGAAAATAAAATAGGTAAGTGAATTTCGAGTTAGATGTTGGCTGGTGGGACATGTAGAATAATCCTAGTTGTAACTGAGTGATTCTATTTGTCACAAAGTTGGAAGTGTAGTGGTGCATGACTTTGTGAAAGTTTTAAATAGCTTAACTCAGTTAAGCAAGTTCACCTCTGTTGTGCTAGTTGTAACTGAAGATACACTAGTGAGAGATAAAGTGAAATAAATATTAATTAATTCACATGTAGTGATCTCACATGCAATTGAAGATTTAATATTGTTAACTGCATGCATGC
Organism: Pinus albicaulis; assembly: GCA_034641835.2. NCBI lineage: Eukaryota > Viridiplantae > Streptophyta > Pinopsida > Pinales > Pinaceae > Pinus > Pinus albicaulis. The sequence goes on along the minus strand of CM076570.1, from coordinate 464,912,780 downwards.
GAGATCCAATGGAGACCTAGTTTAGTTCTCGATGAAAGCGAAGTAAACTATTAGTTGTGACATTATCCGCTTGAACACATGCAAGCACACACACATTGGAGGTGCCCATGATACTTGTGCAGTCAAGGCACGCAAGAAGGCATCAATTCAGGGATTGCTTTTAGCAGGGATTGCGCAGTGAAGCTAGGCTGTCTCGAGACAGTAAATTGGCTAAGGGATTTGCCATTTTTTGTATAAGAGTGTGAGCTAATTAGTTGATGTACTGAGGGCTCTTGTGAGAAGATTTTTGTATGTAATTGTTACATGATCCATGATATAATATGCAATAGAATATAGTGGGGTTTTTAGCTGTAAGCTTTCCCTGGGAAATTATCTTTGCTGTGTATGATTGATCTTTCTTCATATTCATGTGATTGGAGATTGTGTTTTTAATTTCGAAAAGATTTGTAGAAGTGATTAAATATTTAACTTTATCACATTGTTAGATCAGGTGAATCCAAGATATACATGCATATTGTATAATTTCTACAAAAGGAAAGATGATAGTTATTGAAAATTACAGAAGAAAGAGAACTGCAGCATAAATTTTAGAAGCATGGAACTCAGAAGAAGACAACAACATAACAATAAGAAGATGACAGAACAAATGATGAAGGATAAATTAATGTTTGGGTTCCTCGAAGATTTTAATCAGTCTATGAAGGCATATGATGAGGAGACCATGACCTTCTTTTACGGGAGGAGATTGATGCATGATAATCTAACCTAGGTTTTCTAAAGTTATATTTAATTATTTAGTTTGAAAGTATTTTCATAGGTTTCTAGGAGAAATGTATGAGAATATGAATTATTGTAATTATATATATTTTTTAGGAGAGATGTAGAGAATATTTGGTAAAGTTAGAGAAATTTGAGCATTAGGTGAAGAATTTGTGGATGATGGGAGGATTTTTGGGATCTATAGAGATTGTAGGAGTTAGTAGGAGCTAGTTTATGATGTGAAACCAAAATTGATTTTAGATCTATTTTTTTTAAATCTATGTAATCCTATGAGGAATGTTAGAGTGGAGAATGAAGGGTATGGGCCTCCTTCATTATTTCCTTACGATGGAAATAAGGCAACGGGTGGTGAAATTTTTCTATCTCAAGACAAGCATGTAAAGGAGATATTGGGTAACTTTAACATGGAGAGTTGCAAACCCATGGATACTCCTCTTCCAGAAAATTAGAAAGAGGATGCTACTTCGGGAGAGGTAGTGGATGCTACTATCTATCAACAGTTAGTGGGTTCCCTAATGTATCTAGTGAACATGAGACCATACATTTTCTATGCGGTTAACCAACTGATTCAAGTTATGGTTAATCCTACCAAACTCTTTTGGAAGGTGGGGAAGCATGTCCTGAGATACCTGAGGGGAAAATTAGAGTATGGTTTATGGTACAGACACATGGACGGATTGAATTTGTATGGCTTCACGAATGCAGATTGGGTTGGAAGTCCATCAGACAGAAAGAGCACGTCAGGGAGGATCTTTAGCATTGAATCTATAGTTGTTTCTTGGTACAGAAGGAAGGAGAGATCCATGAAACTCAGTTCAGTTGAAGTGGAATACATGGCTGCAAGTCAAGCTACATGGGAGGCTATTTGGATGAGAAAGATCTTGGCTGGTTTGTTTGGTTCTCAGATGGATCCGATAGTGATCCATTGTGATAATCAAAGTTGCATTAAACTCTCGATTAATCTTGTATTTCATGATAGGTTGAAGCATACATATATCCGGTACCATCATCTCAACGATTGTGTGCAGAGAGGAATTATGTTGCTTCAATAAATTCCCACAAAATATCACGATGCAAATATTCTGACGAAGGCACTCACGAGGAGAAAATTCGAATACAATAGAGACAGGATCGGGATGAATGATAGACCCTTTCTTGTTGAGAGGGAGTGTTGAGATTCAACAAGAAATTTTTTTGGCACCCATGATCCTAGTGAATATTAAGCACCTACACTAGGGTGGGGACCACAGGTTATTTTTAGGTCCATGTCTATTTTTATTATCCCTTAATTTAGATGGACATTAAACTGTAATCTATTCTCAATGTGGACTTGAAAATAGTTAACTGAAGTGGAAAATAAATTAGGTAAGTGAATCTTGAGTTAGATGTTGGTTAGTGGGACATGCAAAATAGTCCTAGTTGTAACTGAGTGATTCTAGTTGTAACAAATTTGGAAGTGAAGTGGTGCATGAGTTTGTGAAAGTTGTAAATAGTTTAACTCAGTTAAGCGAGTTCAACTCTGTTGTGCTAGTTGTAATTGAAGATACACTAGTGAGAGATCAATTGAATTAAATATTAATTAATTCACATGTAGTGATCTCACATGCAACTGAGTATTTAATATTATTAACTGCATGCATGCTAGATCCAGTGGAGACCTAGTTGAGTTCTAGGTGAAAGGGAAGTAAACTATCAGTTGTGACATTATCCGCTTGAACACATGCAAGCACACACATGTTGGATGTGCCCATGATACTTGCACAATCAAGGCACGCAAGAAGGCATCAATTCAGTAATTGCTTTCAGCACGGCTTTCATAGTGACGGCAGGCTGTCTGAAGACAGTGAATTGGCTAAGCGATTTGCCAATTTTTGTATCACAGTGTGAGACAATTAGTTGATGTACCGAGGGATCTTGTGAGAAGATTTTTGTATGAAATTTTTAATTGATCCATGATATAATATAAAATATAATATAATGGGGTTTTTAGTTGTAAGCTTTCCCCGGGAAGTTATATGTGTTGAGTGTGATTGATATTTCTTCATATTCATGCGATTGGAAATTGCATTCTAAATTTCGAAAAGATTTGTAGAAGTGATTAAGTATTTAACTTTAGCACATTGTTATATTGGGTGAACCCAAGATATACATGCATATTGTATAATTTCTACAAAAGGAAGGATGATAGTGATTGAAAATTACCGAAGAAAGAGAACTACAACATAAAGTTTAGAAGCATGGAATTCAGAAGAAGGGAACAACATAACAAAAAGAACATGATAGAACAAATGATTAAGGACAAATTAAAGTTTGGGTTCCTCGAAGAGTTTAATCAGTTTATGAAGGCATATGATGAGGAGACCATGACCTTCTTTTACAGTAGGAGATTGATGAATGATAATCTAACCTAAGTTTTCTCAAGTTAGATTTAATTATTTAGTTTGAAAGTATTTTCATATGTTTCTAGGAGAAATGTATGAGAATACGAATTATTGTAATTATATATATTGTTTAGGAGAGATCTAGAGAATATTTGGTAGAGTTAGAGAGATTTGAACATTAGGTGAAGAATTTGTGGATGATGGGAGGATTTTTAGGATCTATAGAGATTGTAGGAGTTAGTAGGAGCTAGTTTAAGATTTGAAACCAGAACTAATTTTAGATCTACTTTTACAAATCTATGTAATCCTATGAGGAATGTTAGAGTGGAGAATGAGAGAAAGTGTTTAAGTAAGTGGAGAGTCAAAGAATGCCTATATCATGTATCTCACTCAATTTGTACATATTTTAAAGTGAATAGAAATTTGTGTTTTTGTTTCTTTTAGTGTTAATGTGTGGTCATTTATTTGAGGGTGTCCACTAGTTGACACCACTTGTGAAAAGCTAGGGTCCAAAAACCTCCATTTGTATTTTTACTATTTTATCTCAATTTTAATTTATTTATTTTTGAATAATTATCAATTTTAATTTGTTTTCTATTTTTTTGTCTTATAATGTAATTTGACCATTAAATAATAATACCATGGGAAAATCCTTTGGTTGTGAAAACCTGGAGCCCAAAATCCTTCATCCATAAATTTACTATTTTATTTCAATTTTATTAAAATTATTAGTTATTAATTTTTATTTTTTTTTAATTTGTATTTTTTATATAGTTTTACCATTTGAGAAGAATACCATGGGTAAAACCAATCTTCTAGTAAATTTACTATTTTATGTCAATTTTATTTTAATCATTTTAAAATTAATTTTTTTAATGCAATTTGACCAACTCAAATTGTTTACATAATATAACATAGATATAGTTAGGAGCCTAACATTTAAAAAATATTTACATAATGTAGATTAGAGCTTCTCGAATCTCGTGATACGATTATATGATTGAAGAGCCTCTAGTGAAACTAAGAGTAAGATAAGGAACGATATTTACTGATACACATCTTAAAACCTAAAGATATACCCATGGCTATAAAGCACCCCAGGCCCAATAATATTTTTTATATTACTTAATCTTCAATATAATATAAACATTCAATAAATAAGACCCTTAAATTCTATTAAGAAACATTACATTGAACTTTTACTTAAAATAGTTTAATTTAAAAGCAAGGAATTATTTTTAAAAAGTAAAACAGAAACCATACAAATTTATAATAACTCTTTAATCACCTATCATTACTCCCTTAAAAAAATATTTAATCAATTTAATAAATTTTACCCATTAATTATTCCGAATAAATATAAAATATAGTAATTTTTACCATTACTCAGCTCTTTAAAGCTATTTATGCCCGGTAGAAAATTATCAATAATATTTTAGTTATCTAATATTATTTTGCAAAAATACTTAATTAATTTTAAAATATTTAATTTAATAATCGATACCCATTAATACCTAACTCGGTAATTTGTACCGAGAATGTTGACATTACCCAACTTTCAAGGTTATTTGAGCGGACTTGAAGATGTTAGCTACCCCGCTCTTCCTGGCTATTTGAGCCGACTTGAAGATTATCATTTCAGCCCTGACTTATTTATCTGGACGTGCAATCAATTCTATCTATCGCTACTTTCATCTCCATACTCGTCTCCAATAGTATCACTGTTGTTTGTTACTGGGTAGTGCCATTATGGATGTTCTTCCACCGGAACTAATTAGACAATGTCTGTTAAGAGTGTCTTACTCATCTCACCCCAACCTCGCAGCCGTCTGTAGAAGCTGGCGGGCCATGGTGAAGAGCCCACAGTTCTACGAAGACAAAAAAGTTTGGCATTTCCCAGTAGTGTATATGCTTGATCGGGGAATATCATCACGTTTTACAAAATCGGATTAGCGTGTATGACCCTGTGCAGGGCACCTTGGAACAACTCCCACGCCTTCCCCACTTCCCTGGGGATCATCAAGGAATTCCAGACTATTGCCACCGGGTTTGTGTGAATCGGAAGCTTGTGTTGATAGGGGGATTGAATCCCAATGACCAGAAGAGAATACATAACGTTTTCATCTATGATTTCTCTTCTGCTAAGTGGACCCGTGGTACAGACACGCCGCTCCCTGCCATTGGCAGCGCTTGCGCCGTTTCCCCAGAAGGGCTCGTTTACGTTGCTGGAGGAAGAATGGACAGAAATGAAAATGCTGTGGGAGGAGGAGCAGCAGTTTACAATGTAGAGAAAGACGAGTGGAAGCTTCTCCCTGAAATGAAGAATCAACAATGGAACTTCTGCTTTGGCGCTTTCATTGATGGCAAATTCTTCGTTATGGGTTTGTGGGATGTGTTGGGTGGTGGAGCTCAGATGGATGCCCAAGTTTACGATCCAGAAAAACGAGTGTGGACCACGATTCCGAATATGTTTAGGGCCTCCAAGGGATGTGCGGGTACGTTGTATTTGTTCAAGAACGAGCAAGGCCTGAAGGTATATGATTCGAGGGAAAACGTTTGGAGGTCAGTCACTTCTCTTCCATCAAAACTTGGAACGATTACTTGTTGCACACCGTGGCGTGACAGAATTTTTGTGGGCGCTGTGGAGAGTAGTAATGTTTTCTACATGTGGAAGCCTCCGCATAAAGAATGTGGAGCAGAATTATCGCAGGACGAAGTAGTTGGAGAGTTGAGTGTCCTTCCCATTACTATGGACTGTGATCATTTTAATGGATCTGCCGTTACTTTTGAGATTTAATATTAAAATTATAGGTCTTAGAATCTCATGATAGGGCTTAACATATTATCGCTGATTGAATCAGTTAGTGATAGAATTCTGATACGAAAAGTGTGACTGAACTCTGATAATATTCGTGATTGCCAAATCATCGTACGGGCTTAATGGATATAGATTGCTATAAGCTTTTGTCTGGATTATGCATATTTGTTTATCAAGAGATGTTCTGTAGAATTATTGTGGGTTTAAATACAAATTATTTGTTTTAATGGCTCTTTCATTTTCCACCTCTTCTTGAACCACCATTTATTTGTTGATGTTTCTAGGTTTTCCATTGCAAGATTCCCCAACTTAGTTAAATAATGTCAGCTTGTAGTGTTATACGACCAAGCAATTTCATCATTGGAATCACTTAAAAGAATGTGGGCTTTACTTTAATTCATGTATCAAATCAGGTGCTTAGATCCATCACTATCTCCAAATTGTCATTCAATTGACATCAACATTTCTATTAACTATGCATTGATGTGTCTCTGGAATTTGAACAATAAGTGTCTTTGGCAGGGAGACATTTTCTTGACAACCAACTATTGCAGCTGCTCAAATTTTGACCCGTGGGATTGAACCCAACTTCCATGCTAGGTATTGTCCAAGTATGAGAAACGCAATGCTAGGTATTGTCCAAGTATGAGAAATGCTAGAGTTGAAGTCTACCATTGGTTTGATACATTCTGGTATTTTTTTTTGGCTATTTCAGATCCAATTCGACATTGAGAATTTTTAGGATTAGGATTTAAGAAAGGTGTGCCTTTTTATGTTATTTTGTTTTTGGATTTTATGCATTTTGATTATCTATGATTTGCCTAGTTTCAAATGGATTTGTTTGGATCATAAGTGGGTAGGTCTTGTCCAAATCAGATGGTGGTTTTACTACTTAAAATAGTGGTCTTGTCAAGGTCTTCATGAGAGACAATCTGGAAATGAAATATGACTACAGAAAAATGTAAATCTACAAGCATAAAGACACTCAAAATACTAGACATAACTCTTAGAATAGCACCAAGTTGAGTGATAAGAGCCCTTAGTAATTGGGAGGTGAGTAAGTTGCTGTAGAATTTAGTAAATCGTTGTAAATGATAAATGCTCAACCTGCGAATTTGAAGAGTGACAGAAGGCATCTTCAGCAATGATTAAAAGACATAGTGAATCACTCTGGTAGGGCTTGTAGAGAAAGTGATCTTGATAGTACGAGAAAGTGATCTCGATAGTACTCCACAACTAATGTATGATTCTTTCATGGACATAAATTCAACTGGTGATCCCAATGTGAAGTTGGACAGTGAACACAAATGCATAGTGGAACAACATAACTATTTTTGATGCAAGGTAAAACGTTTCTTTGTTTACATTTATGATTTTAGTAAATTTTCACATTTAAAATATGCCGATATAGACTAGGTTTTATAAGAACATTAAACATGGCCATTTTTTAACTTCCAATCCTTTCACGTGATGTTTATTCATCACTATGCCTTACTTATATGTTCATTGGGTTAGATCTCTTGTCTATAAAGGGTAAAACTCTACATGTTCGGAACATTTCTTCATAGAATTGTTATGCATAGATATTAGATTTCTTTTTTGTTAGAAGTGCTTTGAGAAACACATTCCAATGTCAAGTGTTGCACTGTATAGCTTAAAATTCCTCCAGCTTGTCTTGGGTTTGCACGGAGTCTCACTCCTTTGAGATTCATGCCTTCCTGTTGGTGCAAACAAGAAGGATAATGAAACTGTGGTGGATGACATAATATTATGTAGGACTTGTTAAAATTTTGAAAAATGACACACTGCTACAGCTCAAAAGTACTATCAGAATCACTAGCATAATTGAATCTCATGCTTAAAAGCATTAAAAAATAACCGCCTCTGCCCTGCCTTCTTTATATATTATAGATGAGGAAGGTTAGAGGAGAAAAAAAATAGCCCATCCCTATGGGAGCTAAAAATTAGAAAAGAAAAACCATTAACTAAATCTTTCTAGGGAAGTATGATGTCCCTTGGAAGTTTCCATGGATCATGTGCTTAGTATACTTTTGGAAAAAAGATAATTGAAGCTAAAAACAACCTACTTCTAAATCTGGAATTTAAATTCAAAACTAAGAAAAACATATATTCTCAAATTGGAATGTTAAATCTGGAAAAACAACCATACAAGTGGAAGTGGTTGAGGTTGGTGCTTGCATGCTGGAATTTATGTGCATGCACTGTTAATATTCTCTTACATAATTATAGTTTAGCATTATGGACAATGGAGTGGTGCATCCCCATCTTCCTTAGTTGCACCCTTATTACAACAACACAAGCACCCTACACAAGAATCCAAACTATTGTGGTTGTTGTTGGTGTGCTTTTGTTGGTTGAATGTTATGCCACTATAGAAGAGAATAATAAATTATTCAAAATGTCTGCGCAATATTCTCAAATTGCATCATGATGAGGATAGATTATTGCAATATTGATATTCAATGCAGAATTTCTAGTAAGCATATGTCATCAGCTCGTGCTGACTATTTCCTTCCCCTTTATACACATTTGCCCATCATTGCTACCAATTTATAAGAGCACTGATGGAAAACAAAATCTTGTGGTTGATTATAAGATATGGAAGGAATTTGACAATAGATCTCGTGTTTTTTTTCTGAAGATCCTCGCAATATAAGGCTAGGATTAGCTCTAGATGGGGTGCACCCCTTCACAAATCATAACACTGAATGGTCAACTTGGCCAATGTTTTTAAATTTTTAATAGATTATTACTTGCATCCATTGTTATCAATCCATTTTTATTGATTTTTTCATTAATTGTACTAGGGAAAAAAGAGTGTGACTTCACATAAAATTGATGTTTTTTTAGAAATATAAATTCAAGAGAGTAAATTTGCAAACTCCTAGTGTTGAATGAAGAGTATGGAATATTGAATGTGTTGAAGAAATCAATTGTCAAGTTATTAGGAGTTAGGACCATAAAGTTTCAAAGATAAGTTTGTTGATCTGGCACAAGTGACAATGCAGAAGTTGAATTAATCAAGTTTGGTTAGAGTCAAATCAACTTTGCTCACTAGAAAGTGGTGCCTATTAAAAATTAAGCAATTTAGTTATATGGACCTGCTATAGCACACCCTATGAAGAATATTTTGATATCTAATTGGAATGTGCGTCTAGAGTGCAGATTGAGATGGAAGAAGAATGAGTAAGAAACAAGTGATCAACCTCAGTTATGATTTATAGATATGTATGTGCAAGATGTTTATGTTTGACACTAAGTTACTATGAAGCAATAGAAGAATAGTTTAGAGGGACAATATGATCTGTAAGGGGCCATAGAAAAATCCACTTGTTTAGGGGAATGTAAGACATATATAATTTATAGGCCTTTCCTCTGTGCACAGTTTTTAGTTGGCCTGTGAGTTGTAAAATTTGTTTTGGGGTTTTTGAGACATACACATAGCCCAATCTCGTTGCATCACTATTGTGATTGTATTTTTTTTGCAGTTTCCTTAGTTAATTCAAGATATTTTTAATGCAAACCTTGTGTGCCAAGAAGTACTATGCATCCATGTTCATGTTGAAACTGAGATTGCATGTTGCATACTTTCATTTCTGAGTTAGTTGTGATAAAAATTTGTAGTGTGGTTAACAAAATAAGCAACTTTGGTGGAACTCTTGTGTGAAATCCTATTCAAGTGATTGGTATGCAAACCATATTTGCAGTGGTATAAGAACTATATTTGGAAGTAATTGATAGTTTTATGCATTGTTTTGAACATGCTGCCCTGGAGTTTTGCAATTTTTGTGTATCAGTGTACTTAGAGAGTCAGGAAAACACAAACATGAAAAGCCAAAATTTCTCACATTATTAGATCCAGTTATTGTTGCTTTGGGAGATTGAAGTTAGAGCTATGTGTTAAATATACTGAAGGTGAAAGGGTCATTGAGTAGACTACATGAACCCAAAATGTAAGAGACTGGCTAATTGCAGCCAGGGACAATGTTGAAGAGAAACACTGTTTCACTAACTATCATTGTGTTAGCTAGTATTGAACCCTTTTTCACGAGTCTAAATGTGAAAAAATACTTTTGGACTCTCCATTATGTAGGAGGCATTATGTTAGCAGAACAACGAGAAGTATGGGATTCGAGAGGAATGCAAGAGAGCAAGATTGTAGTGCAAAAGTAAAATTCAAGGTGCACAATGGATGTGGGAAACTCAACAAAGTGGATATCAACCACAAAAGGGACAAAAACTAGGAACAATGTTATGCAGTATTGTTTCAAAAATCCACCACAATTAGTATGAAATTGTTACAATAGGAATGTAGAAGAGTCCTAAGGAAAAGACAATAAGAATTTTGGATAATATTTGAAAAAAATGGATCAAGAGAAGAAATAGGATTTTAAGATAGGTGCATTGGTTACATCATTTGTGGCAAAGAATGCCTTTAATGATGCTTGGTATACTCATCTTAGTTTGACTAACCATATCACTAGAGAGAAGGAACGACAAAAAAATATGAGGGTGTAGTCTTTGGGCGAGTTTGTAATATTTGGAGGTAACCATGTATCCAAAATCTAGGTTGAGGGAAATGAATCAAGAGAGTAGAGAGGTGATTTACGACTTAGTATAGGAAGATGTTGTCGTGGAATATTACATTAAATAGTATTAATAAATCAAACAAAAATAAATAATTCCACATGTGCATAATATAAGTGCTAACAATTAAAACAATTAAACTAACCTAGTTCCATCTGAAACCTAGATGTATCAAGCACTAAGATGGATCAAATTTTTGATTACATGAAATGGAATTAAATGATCAAATATTTTCACGTATAAAAAAAATGTAATTCATCTTGGTGCTTCATAGATTTGAGTTTAATATGGATCTAGTGTGAGATACTCCCCTTCCTCCAAGAATTTCCTTAGTTGGAGTTTCCATTTGAATTCCCTCTACCTTATCTTCATTACACTGATCTGGAACCTTGAATTGATTTACAATTGAAGTCGGGGCTTTAATTTAAGTTGTTTGTGTTATCACTCTAGTAAATTCTTAAGTTGTGGGATTTTGGATTTAAGTCAAAGAACTCTAGAGCTAACCACAAACTTGCTTCAAACTCTAGGATCTAGCCTTCCTAGGGTTCAGAGAGGGCTCTATCTTTAAGATTTATCTTTGTTTTGATTTATAATATTAGGCTAGTTATGAAAGTACAATTTGGTTTTGTTTTAAAGGGTTTGGTGGGGAAAAATCACTTGGAGGTAAAATAGAGAGAAATCTACTTTTCCATTGGGCTATGGAGTCTAAATCAAGCTAGCAGCACTAGAAATCAAGACCAAAAACGTACAAATATATTCGGGGAAAGATAGATAACCCTCAGATATTTGGGAAAATGGTTTTTTGTGAGGTGGTATGATCGGGATAAAGGGCACTTAAGGATCCTTTGATCCAGAAAATGGAAGTAGAGTACAGAGGTCAAACGGGAGAAGGAGCAATTAAGGGTTCCTTGCACTAGAAATCAAAATAAAACATTAAAATGGAAACTAGTTAAAGACAAGGAGCACTTGACTAAACCTATAGTAATACTCCTAGTTACACATTCAGACAGAGCAAACATAAAAAGAATGCATGAAACTTAGAAAATGAAATAGTGACAAGTAGGAATACTTCACTCATCAAATTATCACATGGATCCTGAATTATGACGCTAGTCAGCTTGTCCATTCTGCTACTTCGAATTCAAACACACAATAGTCTCCAATGTTCAACAAAAATGTCTATAATAAGTCCAACAATTTTATTCCACACTAAATACTTCTAATGTAGAAGTATCTATACAAAAATGTTTTACAAATATCATAGAAGAGTTCTAGGAATTATCTTAGGAAAAAGAAAATATCATCACATAATAAAAGGGACAACTGCTTAACAAACAACAAGTTGTCCTTTTATCGAAAATAAATATAACTTTTTAGCTAACAAAGAGCTGTTTACTATTTAGGTGTCCTGCTTGCTGGCTGCTAGGAAATATCTTGCATTTAACTTTCCTTTGTTGATACTCTTTCATCTAATACTCTTTAAACTAATGCTCTTTAATGCTGATACTCTTTGACCATTAGTTTCTCTGATTTACTGTTGTAAAATATCTTTTTGGTAGTAAAAACCAGCAAACTGTCCTTTTATTTCAACTATTTCTTTTGACTATTTTAAGGTAATCTTATTTCACTATTTTATCTTTCATCTTTACATCAAATCAGTAAAAGTTTGCCACTCTTTTGCCTTGGGAACTTGGACATTCCTCAACTTCCTGAAATTATCGTTAGCCTCTGTATATCTAGCAAAGGTAGGCTTTATGACAAAAAGATTCTTAATCTCATGCTGTAAAAAGAATAGATCTTCAAAATACTGAAGGAGAACTTTCCCTGTAGGAGTGCCTTTTGAAAGTGGATTATTTACTTGCTCTTTAGCAAACTCCCTGATCTTTTTATCATAATTCTTCTGGGGCATAAGTTTTTCATTAAAAACATGTATGCCTAGTAAGCCCCTCCGTCTTAATTTTGTGTATTTAACCATAAATCTAGTTATGGCCAAGTTTGTTGCTTCAATTTTTTCTTCAAGATTGTTCATTAAGCTCTTTTTAGTGATAACCTTTTTGATCTATAATATGGTTTCTTTCCTGTTTATGACTTGCAATTCTTCAAGTTCCTCCCTGTTCTTGTTGTTCATAAATGTAACGAGTTTTAAAGCCTAAGCAGGTTTATCAGTCAACTCATCTTTTGTCTTTTGTATCTCTGTCTGGACTGCCAACAACAATTCTTTCTGCTCATAGATAACCTGAATTGAAGGCCATTTATTATGAATGGCTTCAATTATGTTAGTCCAGAGATGATTTTTTATATAAGAGATCTGCTCTATGAAAGCCAAATCTTTTTGTAAATTCTTGAGCTGTTCTCCCAATCCGATTGCTTTTTGTTCATGGGTTTTAGCATTTATCAGAGCTATTTTATTTGTAGCTTCAAGATTTTCAATCATCTTTTTTAGTCTGTTGATTTCATTTGTCTTTAAAGACATTTCTTCCATGACTTTGACAATTTGGTTGGCTTCATCTATTTGCTGTGCATTTGTAGTAGAAGAGTTTGTAGCTGAAGTAGTGGCTGAAGTCACTGGCACTGCAGTTGCTAGTGGGTCCTTTGGTGCTAGCTTCTCTCCTAAAGCAGAAGCCACTGCTGTAGTTATCATTGGGATGACTGTAGGAGTTGTAGGATTTTCTGGCTGTTTTCCAACCTCTTTCTCTTGGACAAGTTATTCCATTTGAGTTTCCATCTCCTTGATTTGTGTTATCAATTTTAGTATAAGCTCCATCATTTCCTCTTTTTCACTTTGATCCTGGAGGATTTCCTTTGTTTGTGGATGCTCACTTTGAGGAAGCTTAAGTTGTTTCCTCAAAGCTATTATGTCTTTATTCTTCTTCTTGATTAATAGTTCTGTTGCTTGAATGTTTGAGGGATCATATCCCACCTGTAAAAATAGTTCCTCTAAGACTTTAATCCATAGGTCCTTGGCATATAAGGATGCTTTATTGATTTTCATCTGATCTTCCATATTAAGGATGGTATTATGTAGCTTAGTAGCGCTCATTGCTTTAGTTACCACTGTAGAATACAACATTTCAGAGCTATGCCTATGAAATTCAATCTAGTCTAGCTCATGAATATTTTCTGTGTCTACCTCAAAGTCCACCTTTTTATAGTTTGCTACTGTTTTGGGTGTTGAGGTAGTAGGTTGTACGAATGACATGATAATTTTGTTGGTAGAATAATCAAATGCTGATAATAGCCTATTCTGATTTCCAGGCTTTTATTTCAGGAATTGAGAATATATCTCAGTCTTTATCTCCTCATTCTTCTGCTTAATCTGCTTGTATTTCTCCTTGATCTCCAAATCCTTTTCCTCAGCTGATTGTGAGGAAGAGGCCTCCATGCTGTGTTGCTTCTTAATCATCTGTGTATCATTCTGATTGGCTGTTGATTCCTTTTCTATTTCCATAAGTGTTTCATTGATTATAGTTGTGGCTATATCATCATTGGTTACTGGATCATCTGTCTCATCAACATCAATTGTTACTTTTTCCTTTGAACTGAGTTTAAGCGTTTTGTTATAGATTATTTTAATTTGGTCTCAGTTTTTGTCTCTGCTGTATAACCTCCTTCCTCTCTGATTCTCTTTGTTGATGCTTCTGGTTGTTTGACAACTTCTAGAGCTTGTATTGTGTTGTAACTCCTAGAGACAGCCTAGAGTTGCCATAGACCAGTGCCTAGGAAATCTTATATAGCAGAGAAACATGATTATGTAGTGAGAAACATCTCATCAAACCAAGCTCTCGGACTATTTCTTGTCAAATGAGAAAACTAAAATTTCAGTGGTATCCAATATTTCAGAAGCTTAAAGCTGAAGAGACAATCCTGAATAAGCAAAATATAAAGTCCCAACATAGATGCACAAGACAATTTCAAGACAGTCCGTTTGTAACAAGGGCTGGATTCTCGAATAGTTCACAGAGAAAGATGGTATAAAAGTATTTACTAAGAATGTAGAAAAGAGGAGATATTAACTGATCCAAAGATAATACTCAAAAACATACGTTAGCATGTGATGGGCTTAAACCTTAAGAATCCATACATGGCAACCACGTTCATAAATAATACTTCATAACATTTAACATAGTAGAAATGCGAATGAGGTGAAAATGGAATGACATATTACATCTGAGCCATATTTAAAATGCCGAGAAGCTAATGAAATAAGTATCCACAGGGATAAATTCATAACATAAAGCAGCCAGCTACTCACATTCCAGAATGTAATATCAGATATATGGATATACGCAAAACGAATAATCAACACTACAGCACACCAGAGAGAATAACGCACTATGAAGAAACAAGACCAGAATCCTTATCTGAAACAGAACTTCTTTTCATTGAGACCCTACGGGCTCTTTGCATTCATATTGAGACTTTCACAAAATGTTAAACAAGAAGATACTACACAGTATTTCCTCCAAAATTTTGGAACCTTTCTTTCTTCTTTCATATACCTTATATAGGATTCCTCCCATTTCAGCGAGAAGACATTTCGGGAAAATATCATCTTCGCATGGGCAAAATTTGTTAGATGTCATTTTCATAACAACCAAAATTTCATGATGGGGAGTCAAAACTCCCATCATATGTAAACAGGCCCCAGGCCATTTTCAAAACAGAAATTTAAACCAATGTTTGATGTAAAAAGTAAAATGCAAGAGTGGGGGAAAAAAACCCACTCGGAACTTTGAAAGAAAATAAACTAAATGAAAGTGAAATAGGCCGTTTAGACCATATCATGAGTTAACGGAAAAGTCATGAGCGAGGCTGAGTGGAAGCCGTTGCAGATTCGGGCGGAGGTACGTTTGTGGAGGAACTAGTATGCTGACTCATAAACTGTGTCAGTCTCTGCTGACTCTCGAAATTTGGTTCGGGCATCGCTGAGAGCATGAATACCTGCCTCAGTAGGGAGCCGATGTCTGATCATGTAAATGAGATTAAACTCCTTTTTGAGGACTTTAACAATTGTACTGGCTTTGAGCTGGGTTAGCAAGGTTTCATCTTTGAAACTGAAATATGTGTCGCTGGGAGGGAAACGGAGGGCCTATCTGATAACATTGGGAGAAAGGGAAAAAATCACATTCCCTTGAGGAGAAACGAAAGCGCCCCGATGTACATCATAGGCATCTCTGAGCCAGGTGATAAAATCAATACAAGAATGGACCTGGGGGGTGATTTGGTGGTAGAAGCCAGACACGATAACTCGGAAACGGTCTGCATTCTTGCAATGGCGGCCAAAAAGCAGGGGTTTGATACTGCGTATGTCAAAAGGATATTTTGGGCCACAGATACCAGACTGTAAGTCATAGAGGGGTTCAAAACCAGGGGGGTTCCTAGACTCACGGACCTGGGGATTTTCTGGCTCGTTCTTCTTGGGCGTTCCTCTCCCCATGGCTGACATTTTAACAATTTCGAAAAGAGAAAGGAAACAAAGGGAAAATGGAGAATGGAATACCTGAACAAAGGGTGACAATGCTCGGGAAAGCGATGCAGGGGAACCCTGACAGTGATTGGGGTATACCAGGCGCTCTTCCCTACTTGGTATTTTCCGTAGAAAGTAACCTGTGTCTTTTTACTGGGGAGAAATACGGGAGTTTGTTACTACTAGAGTAGTCTGATCGAGTTAAAAAGGCGGATGAATGGAATGATAGAAGGCAAGTGTCGTAAGGACACTGACAATGGGACACGTGGCGCATGGGGATTGGGGATGTCAAGGTGTAGGTGCGCGCCTCGTGTCGGGTTAAAGGCTGGTACGGGTCTCAGTACCAGCTGATCTAATGAAATTTACCTTACCTTTTTATCCATATGTGCTGTCCAATTCTTACCGCGCGTGATTTCCTACGCCGAACTAACACATGGCTTTCCCCGCTGTGTGGGTCCACCTTTACTCCGCCACGTAATCACATCACGTGGCCTGTTCTTACCATCCCCTTCTAACTTTGAATCTTTACCATGCCACGTGTCGCCAGTCCGCGGGGGTATGGGTCTCGTCCTTTCCCCGTTGCTCGACCCCCTCGGACTTTTCCCACGTGCTTTCTTCTGTGGCGGCGGCTCCTTTTAATATATCCATTAGTGTGTAGCGCTGTGTCCCCTTTCACCTTTATACTTCCTATTTATTTATTATTCAGCCCTTCACCGCTTTGTGTTGTTTTCCCATTGGCTTTAATACATGCGCATTTCACCACCTTCTCTCTTTTCGACCCATTTTATTTGAATATTTGCCATTTGATATAAGACCTTAATGCGTAGCTGGCCCATCATTTTGTACACCTGTGGCTAATGCTAAAGATTGAACAACATTGGCTCCACTTGGGGATAACACGTTTGTCCCTGAACGTGTCGGGAACTACACAGACCGCCTGTGTATCTTCTTTGAACACCACTTGGTCCACTCTTGACGCTGCTCCTTGGACAAATCATCATGACTCATGCATAACTTGGTAAGAAAAACAAAAAACAGCAGCTAATGTACAATATAATACATTCAGGCTTTTTCAGCCTGCTTCAGAATTGAAAATATGGTTTGAGGAACTACCCATTTACAGGGGCTTCCGACAGATCTCCCTGCAAATTCTCCAGCTTAAAGGTATTATTTCCTCCCTGCTCTGTAATCTTGAAGGGGCCGAACCAAAGGGGGTCAAATTTACCATGCTTACCTTTATCGGCCCTTCGTACATCCCACCTGAGAACTAAGTCTCCCACCTGTAGCTTTCTATCCTTGGTATGCTGATCAAACAAATCTTTCATCTTTTCCTGGTAATCCACAAGTTTTTGGTTCACCTGAATACGTGTTTCTTCGAGTTCTACCAGCTGATTGATTATTCTGGTCATACCATCCGGTTCTTCCTGAGTCTCCTGTATGAAACGAGCAACAGGTAAAGCTAACTGTATAGGGAATACAGCTACCCGCCCGTATACTAGTTCATAAGGAGATTTTCCAGTTGCCCTTTTACTGGTTATCCTGTTTGCCCACAGAGCAAACTTCAGTTGTGAATCCCAATTCCTCTGGTTTTCATTTATTGTCTTCTTTAGAGCTCTGACCAGCGTTTTGTTTGATGATTCCGCCAAACCATTTCCCTGTGGGTAGTAAGCTGTAGAATGGCCTAAAGTGATGTTATATTTCTGACAAAAAATCACAAATTTAGCATATTTGAAAGCTTGGGCATTGTCAGTTACTATTCTAGCAGGACATCCAAACCTGGAGATAATGTTCTCTTCCATGAATTTAATGATCACCGTGTCTGTAGTGTTTCGTGCAGGTATGGCCTCCACCCACTTCATGAAGTAATCTGTAGCAGTCAAGATCCATTTGTGCTGGCCACTTGAGGGTGGGTGAATCTCACCTATGAAGTCAATTCCCCATTGTTTGAAAGGTTCATCAACATGCACAGGGATCATGGGTAGAGCTGCTAACTTCTGTTTTTCAGCAAACTTCTGGCATTTGTCACATGCTCTGACCCAAGTGAAGACATCTCCAAACAATTTAGGCCAGTAAAAACTAGCCTTCAGGATTTTCTGAGCTGTGCTCCTCCAGCTATAATGCCCTCCACAGATTCCCTCATAGAATTCGGTTATTATGTTATTCACCTCACCTTCTATGAGGCATAACAGCAGTATGCCTGAAGGATCTCTCCAATATAACTGACCATTGGCAACTACATACTTCTGCGATTTCAGCCTCAAGGCTCTGTATTTGGACTTATCACAGTTGGGTGGGCAGCTGAGTGTCAGGAGGTACTCAACTATTTCTTTGTACCAAGGGCTAGTAAGATACTTCATCTGTATTTTCTGGGTAGCCATTTCCACCTCTTACCTCCCTGTCGGCTCCTCAGCCTCTTCATTTGCAATCATGGATAAGTGGATGCCCAAAGCTTGGTGATTTGATTCTGACAAAATCTTTGCTAACCCCTGTCCTTTTATTAACTTGGTAGGTTTGATGTCCAGATCGTATTCCTGTATCTTAACAATCCATCTACCCCTTCTGCCTTCACTGTCGCCCTGAATGAGGATATCCTTAACTGTTGTTGTGGGTACGAAAGCAGTAACGTGGGACTGCAGAATGTACATGCGAAATGCCTTGAGGGACTTTACCAGGGCATAAGCCTGCTTCTCCAGTATGTTGTATTTTAGCTCTGCGTCATGAAGTACTTGACTAAAGAAAGCAATGGGTTGCTCATACCCACCTCCGTTCTTCTGTAAGAGAACCCCTGCTACCGTGTGAGGTGATGCAAAAGAGAAAATCATAAAAGGTTGAGTGAAATCAGGCTTTGCCAGCACGGGAGCCTCAGCAAATGCATTCTTAATCCTGGCAAAAGCCAGCCTTGATTCTGGTGCCCATTTCACCTCATTATCCTTCTTTAACATATCTGTTATGTATCTAACTATTTCAACATAGTTAGGAATAAATATTCTAAGAAAATTTATACGCCCTAAGAATACCTAGACCTCTTTCTTATTCCTGGGGAGGGAGATACCATTTATAGCTTCCACTCTCTTGGGATCAATTTTGACCCCATATTTAGTTACTATGTGTCCTAGGAGCTTACCCTCTTCTAATGCAAAGAAATATTTTTGAGGATTTAGGGAAAGTCCATACCTCCTGCATTTCTCAAAATTCCTCTGCAAATGCTAAATGTGCTCGGCATCATCCTTAGAAAAGACTGTTATATCATCTAGGTAGACCACCAGAAACTTGTCCTGTTCTCCAACAAAGGTTATGTCCATAGCTCTCTGAAACGTGGCCCCTGCATTAATCAGCCCGAATGGCATCCTAGCGTACATAAATGTTCCCCAGGGCGTGGTGAAAGCAGTCTTTTTCTGGTCCTCCGGGAGTACAGCCACTTGATTATAGCCCGAGAACCCATCCATCATGGACATTCTGGAGGCCCCTACCACCTTCTGCAGAATGTGGTCCATCTTCGGTAGCGGGTAGTTATCTTTTAGAGACGCCCTGTTCAGGTTTCTGAAATCCACACACAGCCTGATTTCGCCATTCTTCTTTCGTACTGGGACTAAATTGGCCACCCACTCCGAATATCTTAGTGGCACTATAATTTTAGCCTTCAGCAGTTTCTTTATTTCTTGCTCAATCGAGGGCAGCAACAGGGGATTAATCTGTATGAGTTTTTGCTTATAGGGTTTTGCATCTCCCTTCAGTGGGATCTTATGCTGCATAACACTGACATCAAAAGTTTTCAAGTCTTGATATGACCAGGCAAACACATCTTTGTAGGCTTGGAATAACTTTTGGTATGGTTGTTTGTATTCATCTGGGACCTTCTTGGACAGTTTCACAATCTTTGGATCCTCTTTTGTGCCCAGATTGAGGTCTTCGACCTGGTCCTCAGCCACCACTTTATTTGGCTGTAAAGGAACATCGTTTTTATTGAATAGCCTTTCCAAAGGTACCAGACCTCGGGGAATGACGTTCCCTTTCAACTGCAGAAATCTGTGACCTGCTATCCTCTCTTCTAGCTTATCTTCTGGAGTGTCCCCAATCTCCTCCTCACAACTGTCAATCTCTAGGTTGGAAAACTCTCCAACAGTCTCTAGGAACCTCTTCACCTGCTCCTCGTCTTCAAAGACCAGCCAGTGCTTGACATTATCAGGGATTGAAGGCCGGTGCCTTACTTCGATTTCATATCTCAGAAGAGGGTTCTGAGGTGGGCGGAAGGTACTAGCAGCCACGGCCAAAGAGTCTGCCATTCTGTTCTGTTCTCGGGGCATGAATTGAATGTTAAATGCCAAGAAATAGTTCTCTACAAGATCCCAAACTTCATTTCTATAGGCCTTTAGCCTAGGATGTTTGGCTTGACACTGGTTTTTCACTTGTATAACCACCAATTCAGAGTCTCCCATCACCTTTAGATTCTGTATTTTCATACTCCTTGCTGTCTGCAACCCCAATATGAGTGCTTCATATTCAACTACATTGTTTGTGGCCTCATATTCAAATTTAAAAGACAAGGGGACCCATTGACCCATAGGTGAAATAAGCACACTCCAGCCCCATTTCCTTCCCTGGAATTTGCTCCATCAAAGTGGAGTGTCCATATTTCAGATCCATAGTCCTGCACTGATGATTCAGTCTTTATCTGACAGAATGAGGGCTCATGGGCATATTCCTGATCTTCTTCTAACATAAGACAGGATAAATCCCCATCTCGGCTGTAGACTGGGGAATTTTCTGAATCATCCGCCTTGGTGACTGTTTTAACAAATCTGGTCTCTCGGTACAATCTCCTCTCCTGGCCCCCAAATACAGGGATAGTGGCATAGGACAAGTCCAGCTTAATTGATCCTCCAATTCTGGTCCCCCAAGACCTTGACAATAGCATACCGAAGCGGGCTGGGATGTCAGCCACTACGATATCCATTACCACACTTTTAGCAGGGATCTGAGCCAGAGTAACTGCTAGATCTTTAATCATGCCCAAACATTTCACTCTTTTGGAATCAAAAGAATAGAGGTCTTTATATGGGCGAGTGATTTGGATTCCCAATTGCTCCATGACGGACAAGGGCATGAGATTGTGAGACGCTCTTGAGTCTAACATACAATTATGCAACAACAGATCATGGATCACTAAAGACACCTAAAAGGGAGGGGTGGAGGGATCTAACTCCTCAACGTGTGGACCGAACACCACCATAGGCCTTTCTTCTTGCAGGTTAAGACTATCTGGAATGTGTGGTACATCAGGAGGGGAGATGAAGGAAGAGACCTGTGACTGATAGGCAGGCTGTTTCAATAACTCAGACAGAGGGACTGGTATTTTTACTTTTTCAAGCTCTTTTTGTAAACAGAAGACAGATGAAGGCTTGTCTATTGACACTTCTTTTTCTTTTGACTCTTTACTTTGCAGAGGAGGCTTAACTTCTTTTACTGGAGGTTTATTATCAGGGGATACAGTTACTTGTGAAGACGAAGGCATTTGAATATCAGATTGCAAAGGCTGGTTAAGTGGTCTCTTACCTTTTTCTGGGGGTTCTTGAGTATTGGCCTCTTTCTGTGCAGATGCTGACCTTTGGGGTGTGTCCTCCTCTTCATCTTGAGTGCGGGTTCTTTTTCTGGATGACCTAAGGTCATATTTTCTATTGAACTGGGCTTGCATGAAGTCAACGAACTGTTTGCAGTAGTCATCGATCTCAGGCTCTTCGGTCTCCTCATTGTTCCTTATTTCAGAGTGAGCTTGTAGCTCCCCTTCTTCACTTTCTTGGACAGGGCATTTTATGTCATCACTGTCTGAGAAGACGGGGCATGCCTCATCTTGCTCATAGGCAGAATCTTCAGGAGAAGCCTCCATTTGTCCTTCCAAGTATAAAGGATGTGGTACTTGGTCTTGTTGCTCCTTCTGTCCCCTTTGCAGTATCTACAAGGGTGGTTTCCTGTATTGAGGATTGAATCCCCTGTTTGGAGCATTCAGGAAGTTCTTTGGGGGTGAATTCTTGGCCTCCATCTCCAGCTTGACCAATTTGTTTGAGAGATTCTTGATCATTATATTCATCTCTTCAATCTTATCATTTTCCGAATCTCTATCTTGGCTTGAAGTGGATACTTCTTCTTTGCCTCTTATTTTAGTATCATGTTCTTGTTTCCCTTTGGACTTTCCAGTTGAGACAAAATTTGCTTCAATCTCCAACGCATCTGTCTGTGCGTCATCCAGAGTGGCTGGCTTTCTCTCTCTCAGCGAGAAACCAAACTCAGAATCAAATGCTGCCACAAAAACGACCTTGGCAGCAGTCTGATGAGGCTTCATCTCAGTTGGGAGGCTCAGGTACAATTTGTTAAATCTTCTGATGAACTCTGAGACCCCTTCATTGTGCTTCTTTTTCAGAGTGTTAAACTCGGTAAGGACATCCCCGTGATCCTTCCTATCTCCCCACTTTTTGATGAAAGCATCCTCCATAGCCTCCCAGCTATTAATGGAGTTAATTGCAAGGGTTTTAAACCATTTTATGGCTTCCCCATCTAAGGACTGCACAAACAATCTTATAACTATGTCCAAATGCTCAACATTGAAATTCTCTGCGAAGGAGCAGAAAATTTCGACATGCTTCTGTGCTTCAATGCCATTCTCACCATTAAATCTGGGTAGAATCTTCAAATAATCCTGTGGCATGTCATTTAGTACTACAGGTAGTTGTAAAGGAGCGTATCTATTTTGCAAGAAGCCAGGGATATTCGCCATTGGGGGAGGCGGTGGTAGAATGAGAGCCTGAGCTGTGAATGGTGGAGGGGAGGATGGAAGTGAAGTATGAATAATGATGGGGATGTAGTGAACAACAGCTTGGGGGGTTGATGAGAATGTCGGGCTGTCAACAGCAGATATTTCAGTAACTTCCTTGACCTCTTCAACTTCAGGAGTAGGGTGAAAAGAGTAATGCAGAGTGTAACTAGACTCAGCTTCGTCTTTGATATGGACCCCTCCCCGAGGTGGGCTCTCTGAATAGTAACCAATATCTCTAATAATAGGTTTAGAGCCTTGTATTTGGGAGAATTGAGAAGAAGAGGACTGAAGATAAGGAAAGTTTTCAAGGGAGAATTCAGGAATTTCGGTATGAACTGACTGCCTTTCCCTCCAGCCTCTTCTATGTATAATTCTCTCTGGGTCAGACACAGAGGGTGTCCATGAATGAGATGTATCTGACCTTAGGTGTGGCTTACGGGGAGCCAGGACTGCAGACAGGTTTAACTGTAATATGAATGTGGAGTCGCCAAGGTGAGGGGTGCACAACTCTCAACTCTTCGCGCTCACCTAACTGAAGAGTGGATGGGTTTTGTCGAGGCCAAGGGATTTAAATTTCTTCAACTTCGTTCCCCGGCAATGGCGCCAAAAATATGTTGTAACTCCTAGAGACAGCCTAGAGTTGCCATAGACCAGTGCCTAGGACATCTTACATAGCAGAGAAACATGATTATGTAGTGAGAAAGATCTCATCAAACCAAGCTATCGAACTATTTCTTGTCAAATGAGAAAACTAAAATTTCAGTGGTATCCCATATTTCAGAAGCTTAAAGCTGAAGAGACAATCCTGAATAAGCAAAATATAAAGTCCCAACATAAATGCACAAGACAATTTCAAGACAGTCCGTTTGTAACAAGGGCTGGATTCTCGAATAGTTCACAGAGAAAGATGGTATAAAAGTGTTTACTGAGAATGTAGAAAAGAGGAGATATTAACTGATACAAAGATAATACTCAGAAACATACGTTAGCATGTGATGGGCTTAAACCTTAAGAATCCATACATGGCAACCACGTTCGTAAATAATACTTCATAACATTTAACATAGCAGAAATGCGAATGAGGTGAAAATGGAATGACATATTACATCTGAGCCATATTTAAAGTGCCGAGAAGCTAATGAAATAAGTATCCACAGGGATAAATTCATAACATAAAGCATCCAGCTACTCGCATTCCAGAATGTAATATCAGATATATGGATATAAGCAAAATGAATAATCAACACTACAGCACACCAGAGAGAATAACGCACTATGAAGAAACAAGACCAGAATCCTTATACGAAACATAACTTCTTTTCATTGAGACCCTACGAGCTCTTTGCATTCATATTGAGACTTTCACAAAATGTTAAACAAGAAGACACTACACAGTATTTCCTCCAAAATTTTGGAACCTTTCTTTCTTCTTTCATATACCTTATATAGGATTCCTCCCATTTCAGCGAGAAGACATTTCGGGAAAATATCTTCTTCGCATGGGCAAAATTTGTTAGATGTCATTTTCATAACAACCAAAATTTCATGATGGGGAGTCAAAACTCCCATCATATGTAAACAGGCCCCAGGCCATTTTCAAAACAGAAATTTAAACCAATGTTTGATGTAAAAAGTAAAATGCAAGAGTGGGGGAAAAACAACCCACTCGGAACTTTGAAAGAAAATAAACTAAATGAAAGTGAAATAGGCCGTTTAGACCATATCATGAGTTAACTGAAAAGTCACGGGCAAGGCTGAGTGGAAGCCATTGCAGATTCGGGCGGAGGTACGTTTGCGGAGGAACTAGTATGCTGACTCATAAACTATGTCAGTCTCTGCTGACTCTCGAAATTTGGTTCGGGCATCGCTGAGAGCTTCTCCACCTTGATAAAAGCTTCGCCAAGAGCGTGAATACCTGCCTCAGTAGGGAGCCGATGTCTGATCATGTAAAGGAGATTAAACTCCTTTTTGAGGACTGTAACAATTGTACTGGCTTTGAGCTAGGTTAGCAAGGTTTCATCTTTGAAACTGAAATATGTGTCGCTGGGAGGGAAACGGAGGGCCTGTCTAATAACATTGGGAGAAAGGGAAAAAATCACATTCCCCTGAGGAGAAACGAAAGCGCCCCGATGTACATCATAGGCATCTCTGAGCCAGGTGATAAAATCAATACAAGAATGGACCTGGGGGGTGATTTGGTGGTAGAAGCCAGACACGATAACTCGGAAACGGTCTGCATTCTTGCAATGGTGGCCAAAAAGCAGGGGTTTAATACTGCGTATGTCAAAAGGATATTTTGGGTCATAGATACCAGACTGTAAGTCGTAGAGGGGTTCAAAACCAACGTGGTTCCTAGACTCACGAACCTGGGGAGTTTCTGGCTCGTTCTTCTTGGGCGTTCCTCTCCCCATGGCTGACATTTTAACAATTTCGAAAAGAGAAAGGAAACAAAGGGAAAATGGAGAATGGAATACCTGAACAGAGGGTGACAATGTTCGGGAAAGCGACGCGGGGGAACCCTGACAGTGATTGGGGTATACCAGGCGCTCTTCCCTACTTGGTATTTGCCGTAGAAAGTAACCTGTGTCTTTTTACTGGGGAGAAATACGGGAGTTTATTACTACTAGAGCAGTCTGTTCGAGTTAAAAAGGCGGATGAATGGAATGACAAAAGGCAAGTGTCGTAAGGACACTGATAATGGGACACGTGGCGCATGGGTATTGGGGATGTCAAGGTGTAGGTGCGCACCTCCTGTCGGGTTAAAGGCTGGTACGGGTCTCAGTACCCGCTGATCTAATGAACTTTGCCTTACCTTTTATCCATATGTGTTGTCCAATTCTTACCGCGCGTGATTTCCTACGCCAAACTAACACATGGCTTTCCCCCCTGTGTGGGTCCGCATTTACTCCGCCATGTAATCACATCCCATGGCCTGTTCTTACCATCCCCTTCTAACTTTGAAACTTCACCATGCCACGCGTCGCCAGTCCGCGAGGGTATGGGTCTCGTCCTTTCCCCGCTGCTCAACCCCCTCGGACTTTTCCCACGTGCTTTCTTCTGTGGCGGCGGCTCCTTTTAATATATTCGTTAGTGTGTAGCGCTATGTCCCCTTTCACCTTTATACTTCCTGTTTATTTATTATTCATCCCTTCACCGCTTTTTGTTGTTTGCCCATTGGCTTTAATACATGCGCATTTCACCACCTTCTCTCTTTTCGACCCATTTTATTTGAATATTTGCCATTTGATATAAGACCTTAATGCGCAGCTGGCCCATACTTTTGTACACCCGTGGCTAATGCTAAAGATTGAACAACATATTGTATCAGTTTTATTTGATGTATCAGTCAATGTGTTTTCCAGCCATTCAATTTGATTCACAAAATTTTCTATGTCAGGCTTTGCTTCATGGATAAAGGGTATCAACTTGCACTTTACCCTTAGCTTACTCAAGATCCCTTGAGGATCATAATTCCATGAAAAAATTTCCTCAAATCTGTATTCTGATGGTTTCATGGTAATCTCCTTTTCTGCATCTCTGTTGTTGATTATGAATGGGCCAACTTGATTCTTTAACTTAAACTGAGTCTTATTTTTGGCAGCCATAAAGTTAATTGAATATGATTTTAGAATTTTTCTAAGATATTCTAATGAAAAAATTCTCATACACATGTCCTTCGGCAACTTATAGGGTAATAATCTAAACCCAAAAATCCTTAACTCAGTGTATTTTTGATAAAGATACAAATCTCCAACCTTATTCTATTCTGAGAGCTGTAGAATTCTTTTCATATCCTCATTGATCCTGGGCTGTTTTATTCAATATGTTCACTACTGGATATAAAAATAGCTCTAAAAAATCTGAATATGTAAAATCACTGCCCTCTTTTCTATGTAGTGAGGTCCAAACAATTATAGAAAGAGGCTTTCCTTCTATATCCATCTTTTGCAATGAAATAGGAAATTTATCTTCTTGAAAGAATAGAAACAAGTGGAAAAGATAAGATGAATATCTAAAGACTCCTTCTGTGGGTAAGTTAGTCAATTGATAATGAAAGGCATATGCTATGAAACCAACATAGTCAAAGATGGCTGCTGGAGGTTGACTAGGAGACATGGGGGATAGGAAACCAAGAATAGATTCATCAGTATACTCATCTAGAAAATATCCTAGGATAAAAGATAGCATAGAGATAATCTGTCTAGAACCTTCAGGAAATTTAGTTGTGGAATATGGAGGATTAATCTTTGCAATGTCAACATGAGAAGGCATAAAATTATGAAATATCATGAACCTTTTAGGAAAATATATGCCAAGGTGTAACTGAGTTAATGCTTCTATAGACAAGGGGACTACCTAGGGATCAGGTTGTAATTGAAGCATTTGATTAATTGACTGGGCTGTAATGGCAAATTTTTTTTATTTTTTTATTATTTATTATTTATTATTTTTATTTTTTATTTTATTTATTTATTTATTTTTTAAATTTTTTAATTTTTTTTTTTTTCTGCATTTACTATAGCCCTTTGATCTGGCTCATAGTATCTTTGACATAGTCTGATGAGTTCTTGACCAGGGTGAGTGAATGGGACTATATACATAGGAAAATCGGTTTCCCAAATTGGAATATCATCTTTGTCTAGATATTTTTCATAACACCAGTTGTGTATATCTAGCAAATTAAACTCAATAACAGGGTCTACAATTTTATAATCAATATCAGTCAAAGGAATGCTTTCAGCAGCAACCACAGGTGGTTGAAGGGGATTTACGTTTGTAGTAGTTTTGGCAGTGATAGTTGGGGTAGGCTTAGAGCTTTGGATCACTTTGGTTTGTCTTTGGTTTGTTTTTTAGTCATTTTGGATAACTACTGCAAGATTAGACTATTTGCAGGAGTTTTTATATTAAACAGAGAGGAAATTGAGATGTTTTAGGCTGAGGATGGATTCTTTTAGGCTTCTGGCTCAATTACGTTTATCTAAGGATGTAAAACTGACATAAAACAGAAAACAGGGTTTTTCTGAGTGGGTTTAATTGAAAAATGGATTTCTATGGTATATTCAGTATTTTTAACCCTTTAGGTGCTTTTAATTTGGTATTCAAGCTTTGGGAACTGGGAATTTTGCTTCAAAAAGGCTTGTCGTGTGAAACAAGGTTTCCTGGGAGAAATTGGCCAAGGTTTGGCCTCTCTTTTGGTGTTTTTAAGCAATTTAATCTAGTGAAATCTCTTAATTAAAGGCCTAGTTTAATTACTGATGGTTTAGAATTGAATTTGCAGGCTTCAATTTGTTGGAAAATACCTTAAGATGCAAGTATTCGGCTTCATGAAGGTTTTGAGAGGACCATGGTTGATTCTGAGGTCTGGTCTGGCTTACTGGTGCAGTGTAATAGCTCTTGGTTAATCTTTAATGGTGGAATTATGGTCGAATTCGTAACTTCTGGGTGTAATTTGATAATCGGGGCTAAAAGGATTTTACACAGTCAAGCGAAGCTATTCAAAGTTCATAACACATATATAAACATAAAAAAGTGGTGTATCAAAGGTTTTAACCCATGATATTAATCATGATAAATGCTTATTAAATGTAGGTCTCATCAATGGCGGGAGCAGTTTCATGTTTGAAATGGAAACTAGAGAGCAGTTATCGCATGGAATTGGAGTGGTAAGTGGTTTAACCTCAAACGGACGCGGTCAAATGAAAGGTTGCAACGTTGCAGAGGGAGGAATGGGAAATGCTGCCCATTTCACGTCCGATTTAGGTTGGAGTGGTCGATTATTTTTTCCATGTGATAATCATTTGGGGCCATTAGATCTTGTGATTGGGTGCGAAGGGTCAGGATTAAAAGGGAAACTGCGGCTTAATGAAATGTGGGACCGAGCTTTGATATGCATGTGTAGGCAGTTAAAAATTAAACCTTTATGTTTTGTTGTGGGCAAAGGCTTAACTCATATGAGGGTGGGGTTTATTATGTATGTGACATGGTTTAATTATACAAGGCGAATGACTTATATAATATATCTAGGATCGGCATACTGTAAAGTTTTTAATTTATTAAAATAAAACTTAGTTTATTTCAACTAAACCTTGGGTTATAAAATTATGTGGGGAGGGCTTATATATGCATTGCAAAGGCGCTTTTCTGACAAGGTTTTTAAACCTTAAGCCTTGGTAAAATGTAAGGCGGGTGAAGTTCAATTGCATACATTGGCTTATATGATGGTGGAAGGATAATGGTTTAAAATGGAGGATAAGGTTTTAACCAATACAAAGGTGCGGGATTAATATGTTTTTCTCAAAACATTTGCAATATGCGTGAATAAAACACAACTGGCATAGTATTTATTTTATTATATAGTATTAAGCCTTTTTGAATGGTTTAATTACCACAGGGGTGGGATATTTATTTAACGATAGTTTAGAAAAAATGGATTTTTGATTGGGTTTTTATTTAGCACATGGGTAATAACTTTGGTCTAAAACTTTATAATAGTGGGTTTTTGGGGTATTTAGATATAGGGAATTAATAAATAGGATAAGGTATTTGTTTAGGGATTTAATAAAATAGGCTAAAAGTTAATATGAAAAGGTATTGGTATAAAACACAAAATACATAAAATCACTAATTAAAGTGTAAAAGGTAAAGCATTGCTCATCTTTATATTATTTCACCAATACTTAGGATAAATTTGATTTTGGGGATTTAATAAATGTTTCTGAAGGGATGAAGTTAATTATGTGGTATTTTATGCTTTACTAAGTAAGAATGTGTCTTTACTTAGGAAAAGGTGTTATAATGTATGGATGAAGGATGAATGATGATAAATGGGGTTTTAACTTAAGAACTCAATATTTTCAACTAACCAGTCATCGAGCCTTGAGTCTAGTCCCAACAAAAGTTAGAAAAATGCTCTGAGCTTGTTTGACTGATAGTCTAAAACACTAAATACTTAAACAAGAGGGGAGATTAGTGATTTTTTCCCAATTATGAATATTACATGCTTTTTCCCACTTCTTTCTACCTACCCAACATTACTCTAGCATTTTTTCTTCCTTTTGGTAGGTGCATTTAGGCTTGCAACCTTGAAACAATTTTTTTTAAAGCAATAAAACTATTTAAATCTACCTTATTTCATTCAAGGGCTCAGATTAAATTGTTGAGCTCCTCATTATTCACTGCCTATCTACTGATTTGTCAGGATTAAACTGCCTGAAAAATCTTTATTCACTATCTAAACATGAAATTGAAAACATGACATGTCAAGATTAAACAGTTCAACTCATCATGGATTATGGCATTTATTGACACTCTGCCATAATTATTTATTTTGCAAAAAAGTAAAAGTAGTGGCATTTGGACTTGCTAACTTTCAGGTTTTATTTTGATCTTTTTTCTTTTGGGGTCTATATTTTCTAAGTCCTTTGAGCTCCTTCTTTTAGGAATTTTTACCCTCTTTTTTTATTTTTTTATTATTTTTCTTTTTCTTTTATTTTATATTTTTTCAAAATATGGGAAAGCAACTTCCAGAAAGTAAGATATGTACATATTTTACAAGACTATCAAAAGCCAATTC
Source organism: Pinus albicaulis (assembly GCA_034641835.2). NCBI lineage: Eukaryota > Viridiplantae > Streptophyta > Pinopsida > Pinales > Pinaceae > Pinus > Pinus albicaulis. The sequence continues at coordinate 464,882,345 of CM076570.1, read as the reverse complement.
AAAATTATGAATCCTATATTTATAGGACCCTAACAGTTTGAAGTGATGGTTTCCTTCTCATTTTCTTGTTCCTTGCTTCCATGCTTCTCTCTCTTCTTGAGTGGGTTACATTGGGTTTCACTAGCTTTGAGGGGAATTTTGTCCCGTTTTTAAACGCTTGGCGAAGTAACCATATTCATGGAATACTTGCATTTGAATGAGATTATCTCATAGTCTAGCTTTCGTAGAGGAGACCAAATGTCCATGCTTAGTTGGATAGCCTTAGTTAGGAATTTTTATAGATTCATCTTGATGTAGTGAAGGCACATACATATTGATAAAATTCAGAGTTAGTCTATCAAGAAAGCTACGTGCATATTTTTCCAATCTATCGAAGAGTTATGTTATCCTAGAATAATAGAGATAGATGAAGAAGGCACACCAAAATTTGGATTGTTGTAAGGATAAGTTACCAGAAACAACCAATTTGGCCATGTCCTAGATCTAGTACTGAAACACTGAAATGGGGATGAAATTCCTTGGAAACACTATTGGTTGTATCGTATGATGTTTCCAAATCTAAAAATTTTGTACTATACTATTCATGGTGTTTCTAAGGCCTTTCATACTTGTTTCTAATGTTATTCCAAGTACTTTGAAGTTTATGGGCCCACCTAAGTACGTGAGAGGGGTATGGACTGATAGGAAATTATCGCTCTCTGTATGCCAATGACCCTTCAAAACAAATTGAAGATAAGAAATTAAGATTTGGGGAGATTTTCACTATGGTAATTATGGATAATATTAAATTCTTAAAGTAAAATTTGATTTATCTTTTATATTACCTTTTCTAAAAGTTGACATTTTCCTTTATCTTACCTTTTTTGTTGACATTCTCCTTTATCCTACCTTTTGTATCCAGCTTAAATTTGTAATTATCATCAATTGTTTTAGAATCTTTTGGAGTGATTCTAACCTCATGTTACTTCATGTTGAGAAAGTAGAATTTCATATCCTATTCAGATTTCATCAGATTTAGTAATTTCAGGATTTTAGAGGTGGCATGATTATAGCATTTCCATTTGATTCTATCATGTATGAGGGTTCGAGATTGACATTTTTTAAAGGGACAAAGATACGGGATTTTTCATCATGTAATAATCTATGAGTCAACATAGACATGAGTCTCCTAAAATGTCATTTAGGTGTATCACTCTTTCTTTCTTCCAAGACAATGTCTTTTTAAATAAAAAATACACATCTATGTGTTTTTATATTTTATATGTTGTGCCCATACATACCCATTTTGGGGTTTCAGGTTTCCAGTATTCCCATTGTAGAAACTTTTAGATGTTTCTGTGTTTTGTCCAACTTCGCCATATGGAGGTCTTATTCTATGATTAATTCCAACATCCAATGATTCTGATATAGCCCTTGAGGGCTTAGGAAGTAGGTACTACTTTTGAATATAAAGTCATGGGCTCTTCTTAAGCTGAATAAAGAAAGCCATATCGTCTTATGTAAATAAAAACAATGACCAAGCCCTTCATAAAAGGGATCCAATACTTGATTATCTAGATATTAGTGTCCTTGTAACTTAGCCATTTCCCCATGAAATTTCCAACAAAGGTTTTCCCTACAACCAAAAGGGATTTTCTTTGGAGTGTGGAGGTTGTGATCATTATTTCCAGGAACTCTTCTAAATTTCTCACAAAATGCTCATGATTTGAGTGCACCTTTCTTCCTTTCTTCGAAGATTCTACAAAAAGGAGTTGTAAATCTACTACCTCCTCCTTAAAATCCTTATCATTGGGAGTTTTTGGGTCTGCCATGGAAAAAATTGTTCAGTTGTAGGTAGAAGAGAAAAGAACAATTACAATTACTTGAGCGAAGTGGTGACTAACTTGTACAAAAATTACACACCTATTAAAGTTTGTGCTATTTTTTGGTTTAAGATAAAATTGAATTAGTGAAATCCACAAGAGATAACATATTTTCCTTCTGCATTAGTCACCACCACAGTTTAAGCAAAAAAATTGCAGACCAATTGGTTATTAATCAGTCAATCCTTCCAAGAATCGAAGACAATACTTCACTTCCACTTTAATCGCCACTTGTAGTCCCCTTCCTCCTTTGTATCCATAATCTAAAACCTCCTTGAAATTACTTTGATTTCATCTGAAGAGGAATGTTCTTGTTTTTATGGATTTATTTTCCATTGTGTTATGAGACAATTACACTAGATTCTACAAACCAAACATGAGTGTACTAAATCTAACACAATTTAGAAACCTTTACCTACAAAGAATCTAAATATGTTATGAAAAATATATGTGAAAGTCCTAGACCATCATATTTCAATGATAATCTTGTTTCTTCTCTGTATTGGAGTAGGGTTTGATTACAAAATTCCTAGACCATCATCCCTCAGTGATAGTTTTGGCTCTTATCTACATTAGACTAAGGTTTTCTACTACATCAACAAAACCATGCAAAACACCTCTAGGATCTATTGGTCATTTTTTTGCTCCTAATATAGCTATTAAGGAATTTAGCTGATTTCTTCCAAACTCCGATGGTTTGTGATGGTGAGTAAGTCAGACCAGTTACTAGACTATCTATGATTGGAGGATAGATCCCAATTGTGAGTCCCCATATCTAATTTCATTATCTTCTACTTCACGCTCTCCTAATATACATCTATGATAAACACGCTCCTCTATTCACTCTTTAGGTACCTTCACTCTTGTTTGGCTCTTAGCAAAAAATTCCTCACCATTTTTAAAACCAGCTGGTGGGCAGCTCTTAAGCCATGGTGAAAACATGGGTGCCTAATAGTTAAGGATTTATGTTTGAGCCCTAATATTGAAGCTCAAAACTAAAATCAACTGTCTCAATCCAACAAACCAAAGTATTGATTGGATATCAAAATATCAATTGCAAAAAATTGAGTTAGATATATTGATTTAATATGTACATGTTTCTTCATGGTTTAAATGTGTTATTTATTTGCATGATGTATAGTGTATCTTGGTGGTAATTGCTTTGCAGAGAGTAAATTTTTGACCACCTAATACTTTTTAAATGGACTTACATTTATATTATAGTGTATGCTTGTGATGGAGGAGCTTATGGATCATTTATATTGTAGTTTTTGGAGTTTCTGCTGCTAATAATCACTTTTTATGGATCATAGTAATAAGCCAACTGGAGCTTTATCCCAATCGAGGGAAGTTAAACTAACAAATGGATCAAATCAAGGAAGATAAGAGGTCCCACTCCTGTAGCTAATTGGATTTGCATTGTATGTCATTGTGCCAACTTTCGTCATCGAACGTCATGCTTTGAGGTCAATTTTAGCTCACTTTTGGGTTATATTCATAGAAATACACTTCATGCGTAAATTTTTTTCCTGTTCAACTATTTGTTATTGTCTTATACCTCCACGTGTTAGTTTTTTGCCTCTTTTATGGCTAAAATAAGTTTATTTGTTTTGTCTTATTCAAATTTAGAATGAATGAGAATGAGATGGATTTTCCTTTTGTTATCAATATTGCTGATCAAACTTTCATTTTGTGAATAGGGTTGTTTCTCAACCTCTTAGTGAGGGAAAAAACTAGTCCTACTATCAAGAGCCATCATGTAACTTTTAGGAAAGCCACCGACTGTCACCTTGGTGGGCTTGCTTCCCACTTCTAGGCTGATAAGAAGGTGTCCTAGACAATTTTTCCCAAAATCAGAACTAGTCATATTGGCCCAATAGACTCAGTGTGGTATTGAATTGGCTAATGGACCCAACTGAATGGCCAGATCCAACCCTAACTAACTAGTGAGATCTCACATGTGTAGGGAGAGCCCGATGTTGATTTTCTAGTGCAATTAGGGTAAAACACTATTACCCTTGATGGTCTAAAGAGAATTAGATGGATACCTCAACGTGGATGTCATTTGGGTAGAGGAAATTCCCTTCTTCAACCTATGTTGAAGCTATTTCCTCAACCTGGTAGATTAAACCTATAATAGCTCTCGAACAATACTAGAAACCGCAAAGAAAACAATACTTTTGCTCAAATTTACTTAGATATGCTCTTCATTATTCTTCAATATATTTCAAATGATAATATTGCTTCTTATTTATAACAGAGTTCTCATTTCTTACAATGAGTTATAATAAGTGGGCTCAAAACCAATTGTTCAAGACCATGAGTTGAATTATAAAGTGAATATATCACTCTCAAAATGCTCATTGAAAAGAATATTTACAATGTGATATTAAAAAATTCCCTTAAGAGGGTTTTTATTACAAATGAAATTGGCCACAAAAGTGCCCTCTTCCCTAAATCAGGGATTCAACTACCCTTTGTGCAAGTGGAAGTTAAGACAACTCTTAAACTTCAACACAATGTCTTTAAATTGTCTCCTCCAATACTTGTTGAATTGAGTTTATGTGTCTAAGGTATATCGTGCATGTAGAATTCTTTTTTGTAATTGAACATTCGTATATTCATTTGGAATGGTGGTATGGATCCTTTTCATGAGTTGTTAGGTGATGAAATCCTAATAATTCCTCCCGATACAACATAATAAGGAAAAGTGTATAAGAAATCACCACTTCATAGGACAAGATGTGTTTCAAAAGAGGTTAGAAAAAGGTATGCTTTATAGTAACTAATTATGGATTCAGATTGAAAGGGGGATCCTTCATGGCATGACCCTCAAATTAAATTTATGCATAACTATTCATTTTTTCATGTCTAGGTGTCTACAATTAGGATTTCCTTTTCAATGGTCTTTTAAGAGGGAGCTTAGAGAATTGAGTTGTTGTTCCTCAAATTTATTTAACTACCCACTTTTTTTCATTCATTCAAGTGTTCAGTTCATTGAACATGTCCCATGTAGATATAAATGCTCTTTAGACAAGATAGTGACTAGGAGGGGCCTCATCATGAGGTGGTAGTGGCTCAAGTACATTATGAAATCCATTATTACTTGTGGTGTGCTTCATCTAAAAACAACGTAGTTTTTGAAAGGATTGATATATTTCAGTTGGATTGCATGCTAGTAGATGTATCTAAATGTAGTTTGTGGAATTTTCCAACATCTTTCTGTTATGTTGACATTGTCCCCAAAGCATGTTTTAATCTAAGCGTTTTGGCACTTGACCTCAGGAAATAAAGTGGACATAATTTTCTTCTGGCTATGTCAAATAAGTTGCGTAAGTGGCTGCCGAAAAGAGTGGAAGTGAATATAGAATCTAGAAAGGTTCTTAATATCTCCTTTAAATTTAGGTGGAAATAATGTTTACCTAACTATTGTGTTTATAATTTTTCTCAATACATCATTCGTTCTCGAATTTTGATTTGTTTTCTACTCGATTAATTTAATTTTCACGTTGAAGAAAAGTGATTGGATTGATGTGTTGCCTTTACTTGTTAATAATGTATTCATAATGATTTTTATCCTGGTATCAGAGTTAAATTGTGATTCGAGTAGACAAGGTTGTGGTTGACTGGTCTGAAGTCGAGAGTATATTAAAAAATATTCGTGTCATGGTTTGTCCTCAAAGTATAGCATGAGCTTCAAGGGGATGCGACGAGAGATGAGTCCTGGACAATTTTGATAGAAAATATACCTCTAGACCATTTTGGCAAGAATAGATACCTCTCAACTTGATGCCTAAATTGAGGGAAATATGTTATACTTCCATGCAGCCTCTTAAAGCATCTATTTCTGAAGTAATTTAAATTTTTTATGATTTTTTTATGAAATCCCTTTATTTTTTCTATTTGGTACCTATTTGTAGGATTTGTTAGAAAATTTTCATATATTTTTATCATTTTTTTCTCTTCACCTCTTTTCCCCTTTAGATATTCAATTAGTCTTTGTTGTACTTTCATACTTGCATACACCTTTTAATAATGACCCTTGAGAAGCCTAGCATGAAAGGGGGACAATACCTTATCATGAGTGTAATTAAGGTGAAGAAATATAGTGTAGAGTGTGATGTGTAAAGGGGATATGGAGCACTACCTCAACAAGTCACCTAGTAACATAAATTGACCACGAGATATGGCATGCATCCCATAATAGTATGAGATGAAAAATGCACAAATTAGAAAATTGTGAAGTGTTATTTGGTCCTACTTTGGGAAGCATCACTATCAGCACCCATTAAAAGCCATAACACCATCCAATTATGTCAATGTGATCATTATACATCATCTAATAATTCCTTTATGCCATATGGGAGGTAAGAAAGGCATATGGTGCATTTCCAACATCCAAACTAGCCTCTAGTCAGTCCAATGCTCTACTCTGTAGCATAGAAAACAAACTTGGCCCCTAGGTGACAACAACATTACGATGTTAACCTTTTCTTCATCATACATAAAATTGTAAGCATTAAACCCCAATGCTTTTTATGTTTTGTTTTTTTAAATTTTTAATTTTTAAATTTAAATTTAAATTTTATTTTATTTTATGAATTATAACTATAACTGGGCAATTTATATTATATAAGACTACAACAAAAACTATAGTTAGTGTTACATGTAGTTTTCATGAAGTTTCAAGCTAGACTGCATTACAATTTTTAACCAGACATATTGCAAGCCAGAAATACAAAATAGATTGGTTTCTAAACAAAAAATCCCATATTTCCTTAGTACTGTATACATTGTAGGAGATACTTGTAACTCATTATAATGCAAAATAAATATTTTGTTCCAGTTCATGTAATTTAGAAGGCAGGTTTAACATGGACGATCAATTACAATGAACATTTTCTTCGTGGGTTTGAAGAGTCCCATAAATATATTGGAGTTCATAAGAATCCATTGGTTTCCCAACTAAACCAGAATCATCAGTAGAAAAAGGTTGTCCACTGCCTCCATTGACCAAAGTATCCTATAACACCCCCAACAAAAATACCTATGTGTCTAAGTGACCTCAAACTATATAGCATCATGAATTTCCCTTTATAATTGACCAAGGGGTGGTTAGAAGCTGTATGTGCTAGAATTTTGCAAGGGGGTAAGTTACCTTGGAAAATATCTTGCTCCTAACATACTTTGAAACAAAAAACAAATTCCCATTCACTAAAAACAAAGTTGAGGAACACCCAGAAGAACTGGATGAGGGTAGAAACCATTAACCTACAATGAACTTGAAAAACAAGCGCTAATGAAAGATAAGCATGCAGAATTAACAATTGGAGCATGTAGTATATTAGCTCCCATCTCTTCATGTTACAAATTATATGGGTGATGAATAATGGTTTGTTCACCATGTGCCACTGAATGTGTACCATGATATTTTCCATCCAACCATTCAATACCATGCAATTTGGCATTAAATTGATGAGAGTTGGGGCATGGATTGTTGTTCTAATGTTCCAATATCCACTAACTCCGAAAATTTTAGTATCACACCGTAATTGGCCCATTGATCTCCCTAATTATTGACCTCACACAATGCATGATAGAAGGATACAAAGATACATGAAATTTCTTCTCGTTTGCTCCCATCAAGAATGAATCTTAAATTATTATCACCTTACTTTGATTTATGGACCATATGACTGATAATATTTTTGGAATCTCCTATGACAGTAAAAGTTTGCAAGCCCATTCCATTAGCTACTGTTAGCCCTTTTATATATAACAGAAGCTTATGTCCTATTGTTGGAAATAATACCAAGGTCTCAGGAAAAGTAAATTCTAGATATTGATGAATTAAATTTGTGCATTAATAAAAAAATAAAGAACTTTTACTTAAAGAAAACAAGTCATCTTCAACTCATTAATTGTCTTACACGAGTTTTAAAATGCACTTTGTACGTAGGCTTAAAATATTCCACACATTACATGAGAACTCATTCCTTTGGGGAACGCAAGGGAGATACCAAATGTAACCTCACCCATATGTTACATCCATTCCATCAGGATTGTTCAAAAAATCATTCATTGTCTTTGGTTTCTATAGAGGAACTATGCCTAATTGCATAAAAGACTCTACAGGCAGGTGCAACAAAGGTGGTGGCGACTTGGTTTGAATGTTTTCATTATTGAAAGGTTGAAATCTATAAGGACCAGATCTTGCCCCTATGGTTCCTCTAGGGTTGCATGTGAGCAGATTATAGTACCACAGGTGGATATGATAGCTTGAGACATGGCTTGATGTTGCAATTTCCTACCAATATTTGAACCTTTCCTTGTAATGAAAATCCAATCATATTAAGGTTTTAAATAACTGGGAATATTTTTTGCTACATGGGGGCAGACATTGATGCAACAATTGTGGCTTTGGAAATAGAAACAGGTGTTTCGATGATTAATATACTACATAGGTTGGTGGATGATTATTTCCTCAAATTGGATATCAATGGACTCATAGTCACATGACATGAGGTTCATTCCAATCGCCACCACTTTAACCCCTAGGTGAACCATGCACCCCCTCCCCCGACACACAACCATAGGTAAGAAACCATTGATTTGAATGTGGGGACTTGTATCCACATTTACTTTTCATTTTAGCGAGCTTACAAAGTGAGCTCCTTGGTGGGAACAAACTTCTTTAGCAGATTGGCTTATTGGGTCTAGGATGAGATACATTCTTGAGCTAACAACAAGCTCTAAAAACCTCTAAAAAAAATTCTAATATTTCACTGGTAGCTTAGTAGACTCTACCCAAACTAGGCAATGAAGAAAATAGCTTTTCACAACAAAATACTCAATCCAATGATAAAATACAACTTGTAGATACAGGGAACTTGCTGTGGGACATCCATGCAACTAGAGGCCTCCTTAAGTTATACATATAAAATCCCTTAGTAATATTCCAGATATATTTACTTAATATGCCAACTTTAAGGCTCCCCTAGCTTCCAGAAACAAGTTCTTGTGATACTTTCAGATGTGATTTTACCTACAAAGTTTAAATATGAATACTGGCTGCAATCAGAACATGCATTCTTATACTCATCCATTGAATTTTGAACATGAAGATAGAAAAGAGGAGAATAAGTGAGGATTTTGTTAGGGTATGGTATTTTATTCCTGGAAAGAAGGTGAATGTGTGCATGAAATGATATTTAGTGGAAATAAATTCCATTCATTTGTATTTCATCCAAGCTATCCAAAAATTTTGGTAATTGGATGTCAAGTATTATTTTTCCTTTAAAATTAAAATATGGTTCAATTATCCCCTCTCTAATAATGCCCATTAAGGGACTTGCAACATAGGTTTACTTTAGATCTCAACAACACATTTGATATATTGTTATGTTTTTCTAATGATCAAGGGACTTGCATGATATGTTTGCTTGATATAATAGCAACATAATTGATATATTGTTGAACTTTCTAATACTGTTATAATCTAAAAATTTGATTGTGTTTTTAATTTCGAAAAGATTTGTAGAAGTGATTAAGTATTTAACTTTAGCACATTGTTATATCGGGTGAATCCAATATATACATGCATATTGTATAATTTATAAAAAAGGAAGGATGATAATGATTGCAAATTATTGAAGAAAGAGAAATACAACATAATTTTTAGAAGCATGGAACTCAGAAGAAGACAACAACATAACAACAAGAACATGACAGAACAAATGATCAATGACAAATTAAAGTTTGGGTTCCTAGAAGAGTTTAATCTGTCTATGAAGGCATATGATGAGGAGACCATGACCTTGTTTTACAGGAGGAGATAGATGCATGATAATCTAACCTAGCTTTTCTCAAGTTAGATTTAATTATTTAGTTTGAAAGTATGTTCATATGTTTCTAGTAGAAATGTATGAGAATACGAATTATTGTAATTATATATATTGTTTAGGAGAGATCTAGAGAATATTTGGTAGAGTTAACCTTGAAGTTACAAGTCAAGGTGCATTAATATATCTGGATGCAAGTCAAGCTGCATGTCAGGCTATCTGGATGAGAAAGATCTTGGTTGGTTTATTTGGTTCTCAGATGGATCTGATAGTGATTCATTGTGATAATCAGAGTTGCATTAAATCTCGATTATATTCTGTTTCATGATAGGTCCAAGCATACAGATATCTGGTACCATCATCTTATAGATTGTGTGCAGAGAATAATTATGTTGCTTTAATACATTCCCACAGAATATCAGGATGCAGATTCTAACGAAGGCGCTCACCAGGATAAAATTCGAATACCATAGAGACATGATCGGGGTGAAGGATAATCCCTTTCTTGTTGAGAGGGAGTGTTGAGATTCAATAATAATTTTTTTTGGCACCCATGATCTTAGTGAATATTAAGCACCTACACTAGGGTGGGGCCCACAAGCCAATTTTAGGTGCATGTCTATTTTTATTATCCCTTAATTTAGATGGACATTAAATTGTAACCTATTCTCAATGTGGACTTGAAAATAGCTAACTGAAGTGGAAAATCAATTAGGTAAGTGAATTTTGAGTTAGATGTTGGCTGGTGGGACATGCAGAATAATCCTAGTTGTAACTGAGTGATTCTATTTGTAGCAAATTTGGAAGTGTAGTGGTGCATGAGTTTGTGCAAATCGTAAATAGTTTAACTCAGTTAAGCGATTTAACCTCTGTTGTGCTAGTTGTAACTGAAGATACACTAGTGAGATATTAAATGAAATAAATATTAATTAATTCACATGTAGTGATCTCACATGCAACTGAAGATTTACTATTTTTAACTTCATGCATGCCAGATCTAGTTGAGACCCTCTTGAGTTCTAGGTGAAAGAGAAGTAAACTATCAGTTGTGACATTATCCGCTTGAACACATGAAAGCACACACACATTGGAGGTGCCCATGATACTTGCATAGTCAAGGCACACAAGAAGGCATCAATTCAGGGATTTCTTTCAGCAGGGATTGCACTGTGAAGCCAGGCTGTCTCGAGATAGTAAATTGGCTAAGGGATTTGCCAATTTTTGTATGACGGTGTGAGACAATTAGCTGATGTACTGAGGGCTCTTGTGAGAAGATTTTTGTATGTAATTGTTACATGATCCATGATATAATATACAATATAATATAGTGGGGTTTTTAGCTGTAAGCTTTCCTAATTGATCTTTCTTCATATTCATGTGATTGGTGATTGCATTTTTAATTTCGAAAATATTTGTAGAAGTGATTATGTATTTAAATTTAGCGCATTGTTAGATCTTGTGAATCCAATATATACATGCATATTGTATAATTTCTACAAAAGGAAAGATGATAGTTATTGCAAATTACTAAAGAAAGAGAACTGCAACATAAATCTTAGAAGCATGGAACTCAGAAGAAGACAACAACATAACAATAAGAACATGACAGAAAAAAATGATCAAGGAAAAATTAAAGTTTGGGTTCCTCGAAGAATTTAATTATTCTATGAAGGCATATGATGAGGAGACCATGACCTTCTTTTACGGGAGGAGATTGATGCATGATAATCTAACCTAGGTTTTCTAAAGTTTGATTTAATTATTTAGTTTGAAAGTATGAGAATAGGAGAAATGTATGAGAATACGAATTATTGTAACTATATATACTGTTTAGGAGAGATGTAGAGAATATTTGGTAAAGTTAGAGAGATTTGAGCATTAGGTGAAGAATTTGTGGATGATGGGAGGATTTTTGGGATCTGTAGAGATTGTAGGAGTTAGTAGGAGCTAGTTTAAGATGTGAAACCAAAATTAATTTCAGATCTAGTTTTATAAATCTATGTAATTCTATGAGGAATGTTAGAGTGGAGAATGAAGGGTATGGGCCTCCTTCATTATTTCCTTACGATGGAAGTATGGCAGCGGGTGGTGAACTTTTTCTATCTCAAGACAAGTATGTAAAGGAGATATTGGGTAATTTTAACATGGATAGTTGCAAACCCATGGATACTCCTTTTCCAAAAAATTGGAGGAAAGAGGATGCTACTTCTAGAGAGGGAGTGGATGCTACTATCTATCGACAGTTAGTGGGTTCCCTACTGTATCTAGTGAACACGAGACCATAAATTTTCTATGCGGTTAACGAGCCGATTCAAGCTATGGTTAATCGTACCAAACTCTTTTGGAAGGTGGGGAAGCATGTCCTGAGATACTTGAGGGGAAAATTAGAGTATGATTTATGGTATAGACACATGGACAGAGTGAAGTTGTATGGCTTCACAGATGCAGATTGGGTTGGAAGTCCATCAGACAGAAAGAGCACATCAGGGAGGATATTTAGCATTGAATCTATAGTTGTTTCTTGGTATATAAGGAAGGAGTGATCGGTGGCACTCAGTTCAGCAGAAGTGGAATACATGGCTGAAAGTCAAGCTACATGCATGGCTATCTAGATGAGAAAGATCTTGGTTGGTTTGTTTGGTTCTGAGATGAATCCGATAGTGATTCATTGTGATAATTAGAGTTGCATTAAAATCTTGATTAATCTTGTGTTTCATGATAGGTTGAAGCATACATATATCCGGTACCATCATCTCAGTGATTGTGTGCAGAGAAGAATTATGTTGCTTCAATACATTCCCACAAAATATCACGATGCAAATATTCTAACGAATGCACTCACCAGGAGCAAATTCGAATACAATAGAGACAGGATCAGGGTGAAGGATAAACTCTTTCTTGTTGAGAGGGAGTGTTGAGATTCAACAAGAAAATTTTTTGGCACCCATGATCCTAGTGAATATTAAGCACCTACACTAGGGCGGGGACCACAGGCTATTTTTAGGTCCATGGCTATTTTTATTATCCCTTAATTTAGATGGACATTAAACTGTAATATATTCTCAATGTGGACTTGAAAATAGTTAACTGAAGTGGAAAATCAATTAGGTAAGTGAATTTTCAGTTAGATGTTGTTTGGTGGGAAGAAGGCATGCAAGAAGGCATGCAATAAGGAATCAATTTATGGATTGCTTTCAACAGGGATTGCAAAGTGACGATAGGCTGTCTAGAGATAGTAAATTGGCTAAGGGATTTGCCAATTTTTGTATCACAATGTGAGACAATTAGCTCATGTACTGAGGGCTCTTGTGAGAATATTTTTTTATGTAATTGTTAATTGATCCATGATATAATATAAAATAGAAGATAATGGGGTTTTTAGCTGTAAGCTTTCCCAGGGAAGTTATATGTGTTGTGTGTGATTAATCTTTCTTCATATTCATGCGATTGTCAATTGCATTTTAAATTTCGAAAAGATTTGTAGAAGTGATTAAGTATTTAACTTTAGCAAATTGCTAGATTGGGTGAATCCAAGATATACATGCATATTGTATAATTTCTACAAAAGGAAGGATGATAGTGATTGCAAATTACTGAAGAAAGAGAACTACAGCATAAAGTTTAGAAACATGGAATTCAGAAGATGACAACAACATAACAACAACAACATGATAGAACAAATGATTGAGGACAAATTAAAGTTTGGGTTCCTCGAAGAGTTTAATCAGTCTATGAAGGCATATGATGAGGAGACCATGATCTTATTTTACAGGAGGAGATTGGCGCATGATAATCTAATCTAGGATTTCTCAAGTTAGATTTAATTATTTAGTTTGAAATTATTTTCATATGTTTCTAGGGGAAATGGATGAGAATATGAATTATTGTAATTATATATTTTGTTTAGGAGAGAACTAGAGAATATTTGGTAGAGTTGGAGAGATTTGAGAATTAGGTGAACAATTTGTGGATGACAGGAGGATTTTTGGGATCTATAGAGATTGTAGGAGTTAGTAGGAGCTAGTTTAAGATGTGAAACCAAAATTAACTTCAGATCTACTTTTATAAATCTATGTAATCCTATGAGGAATGTTAGAGTGGAGAATGAGAGAAATTTTTTAAGCAAGTGGAGAGTCAAAGAATTCCTATATTATGAATCTCACTCAATTTGTACATATTTTAAAGTGAATAAAAATATGTACAGATTATTATTAGCTCTTAATAATAATCCGACAATAAATATCAGCTTATTCTCTTGGAGCACTTAATTTCAGTGTACAGATTTGGAAAATCAGTGGGCTGAAGGAATTACGCAATTCCTAGGGTTTACTGGTGGTTCATGCATGGAGGACTCAGTTAGAACTGAAGTGGAAAAGTGATGACAAAGTTGGAAGAGTAGTTCATGGAGTTGTTATTCATTTTAACTCAGTTAATGGAGTTAAACTGAGTTGAGCTAGTTGTATCTAGTCTACCTAAATGATACATTAGTGAGAGTGGTGTGAATTAATTATTTAATTAATTCACAAATAATAACTCATTAATCAACTGAACAAATACAACAGTTAACTACAGTGCATGTCAGTTCCAGTGGAGACCCATTCGGGAGATAGATGAAAGGGCAAGATGGACTATCCATTGCGACTATAGTGATGCATTGATTGCACCACAAACACATTGGATTTGCCAATGAGGATTGCGCAGTGCAATTAAGGTAGATTCAAATTCATTCAAGGGTCTTCTTCAGCAGGGATTGTGCAGTGGAGGCAAGCTATCAGGTGGTAAGAAATCAGTGCATGGATTCGTACATTTCTTCTGATTAGTGTGTGACGATTGATTTTACTAAGAGCTTGATGTACTAAGCTTTGTATGAGATTGTTACATGATCTCCATGATACATAATATCTGATATTTGGGGTTTTTAGCTTCAGGTTTTCCCGTTAAGCAACTTTGTTATGTGCGATTTTTTTTATTGCTTCATGTGTTTGCAATTGAGTTTTTAAATTTCAAAAAATATTAATAGTGGAAGGATTCTGTATTTAGCAAGAAGATAAATATTGTTAGATCAGGAGAATCTGGATATATACATCCATCTTGTATATAATTTCTACAAATTGCAAGAGTGGTTGGAACGATTGGCAGAGTTCCAAACTTGCTGGAAAGACGATAAGGTCACACAATGGACCCCTGAATTGATCCGATAATTGGAAAATATTGATAACAAAATCACCAGGACTATAGAGCACTGGGTTGATAGTATTTTGGGAGGATTCATAACAGAATTTGCAGTAGAACATTTTATGTCATATTTGGAAGCAGAGCGAAGGTTCTTCAAATGATTTAGAGGTAAGTTCTTGCAAACCCTTTCATTATTAATTAAGATGCTATTGAGTGAAAACGGTGTTTTGTGTGGTCACACCGAGTGAATGACCTCCAACCAGAGCGGAAGCATGTCATGAAGTGGCAAATACTATCGGGTTAATCAAGAAGGAGATAGATCAGTGTACATTCCCTTAAGAAATCACCTGAGCTTGCACAAGTTGGAACCAGTCCCCTGGCAATGCCATCATCAAACCCACGCAAGGGTAAGAATTATCCTTCCCCACCTCCGCCACCACCTGAGGACGATATGGTTGCGCACATGAAACTGCCTACCTTTAAGGGTGTGGCGGATGAGGATATGGATAGATTGTAGTTTGTAGCAATATCTTTATGGAATACACAGAACATTAATAATGATGTTTTCAAAAGAGCGCAACTGTCCATAGCCTTTTAAGGAAGGGCCTTGGACTGGTTTATGGGATACATTTTTCAAAATGTGAACGCATCAATACAAAATATTAAGGACGCCGTGAAGCAGCAGTTCCGAAAGCCTAAATCGTACTCTCAATGTGTAGTCGAATTGAAAGACTTCAAGCATGGACTTATAGAGTCTGTATGGGAAGTTGACCAACGATTGAAGAAGGTCATCAGTGATGGGGGAAATGTCTATGAGGAAAAGTAGCACAAGGAATGGTTTATCACCATACTATTACCACATCTATGTGGACCTATGGGAAATCAGAAGATCGACTCCCTAGAATAAGCTTTGGAGATTACCATGAAGTTAGAAGCTGCACCAAGAGATGATACTCAGCTCATGGCACTTCAGATCCAGAGCTAGCTGGAGCCTATTCAATTATAAATTTATAAATTACAGAAGGATCGGGGTAAGGAAGCTAGCCCGAATTTCTAGTGCATACACTGTAGGGTGTCGAGTAATACTAAGGATCGATGCCCTTTGTTATCGAATTATATGTAGGCTGGGGGACCAAGCCCTCTAAGCCCTAGGGAAATGGATGGACCTAGTACCCACATGCATTGATGCACTCACTATTGGATAGTGGGAAGACATGATACATATCACTGCCCATGACTAGGTGTCTATGTTCCAGAATTGAAACAAAAGTGGTGCAGATTCTAATCGTCTGTGGGGCACGACGCACAAAATTTCTAAACACTCCACCTAATAGTAGATAAGGGAAACCTACACAAGGTGTAGGCTAACCCCTCATCACCACTATCTCTCTTTGGATGAGGCAGATCCCCCAAAAGAGGAAGGGGAGGAGGGAGAGGAGGAAGTGTAGGTCAAGGACGGGGGCAACTGATCTGTTACAACTGTGGGGACATGAGACATTATGCAAGAGACTGTCTGATACTTTCTCTCCAATCCTGCAGATATTGCAGGCATTTCGACCATGTCCTTGAGGACTTCCCGATGCTAATATAAAAAATGTAGGAGAAACAACAGAGGCCCACGCAGAACGTACAACAGGTTAAGGAAAAACCACGAGATGATGGATCAAGTATCAATGTGATCACGCACAGTAGCATTGCCACCAGAGGGGCTGATGAAAAAGCTATGGCTGAGTCATTAATCAGGAAGGTTGTGGAGAAAAAGGAAAGCTTAGTTCTAAAACAGGAGAAAAAAAACCTTCGTGGAAGCTCGGAGGGAGATGGCCAAAGACGAAGCATCTACCTCAAATATTTCGGTAGACCCAAAATAAAGTGAAGTAGTTAAACCATTCCTTCAGGAATGTATGAAGTTGCTACACAACCAGAAGGCAATAGATAATATGCAAGAATTAATAGGTAACTTCACAGCTGTTGCAAGGTACTCTTCCATAAGGACCATCCTTGCACTCTCAGCGTAGATGGCCTGGTGCATTCATCAGATGGATGTGAAAATTGCGTTTCTCAATGGGATCATTAAGGAAGAGGTGTACATAAAGGAGCCTGAGGGTTTCATGATATTCAACAACGAGTCACATGTGTGAAGGCTCAAAAGAGCGGTGTATGGGTTGAAGCAAGCACCTCGTGCTTGGTACACTTGGATAGAAAACTATTTCATCGAACTGGGCTTCACCAAAAGTGAAGAGGATGCAAACCTGTACCAAATTGTGGTGGAGGGTAAGATTTTAATCATTTTTCTTTATGTCGATGATTTAATTTTGACTGGTGATGAGTAGCTAATACACTCATGAAAGGAGGATCTTGCAAGGGAGTTCGAAATGAAGGGTATGGGCCTCCTTCATTATTTCCATGGATTGGAAATATGGCAGTGGGTGGTGAATTTTTTCTATCTCAAGACAAGTATGCAAAGGAGATACTAGGTAATTTTAACATGGAGAGTTGCAAACCCATGGATACTCCTCTTCCAAAAAATTGGAGGAAAGAGGATGCTACTTCTGGAGAGGTAGTGGATGATACTGTCTATCAACAATTAGTGGGTTCCCTAATGTATCTAGTGAACATGAGACCATACATTTGCTATGTGGTTAATGCATTTGCTTGCTACATTTGCTAGTGATGCATGATAATATAGCCTAGGTTTTCTCATGTTAGATTTAATTATTTAGTTTGAAAGTATTTTCATATGTTTCTAGGAGAAATGTATGAGAATACGAATTATTGTAATTATATATATTGTTTAGGAGAGATCTAGAGAATATTTGGTAGATTTAGAGAGATTTGAAAATTAGGTGAAGAATTTGTGGATGATGGGAGGATTTTTGGGATCTATAGAGATTGTAGGAGTTATTAGGAGCTAGTTTAAGATGTGAAACCAAAATTAATTTTAGATCTACTTTTACAAATCTATGTAATCCTATGAGGAATGTTAGAGTGGAGAATGAGAGAAAGTGTTTAAGTAAGTGGAGAGTCAAAGAATGCCTATATCATGAATCTCACTCAATTTGTACATATTTTAAAGTGAATAAAAATGTGTGTTTTTGTTTCTTTTGGTGTTAATGTGTGGTCATTTATTTGAGGGTGTCCACTAGTTGACACCACTTGTGAAAAGCTAGGGTCCAAAAACCTCCATTTGTATTTTTACTATTTTATCTCAATTTTAATTTATTTATTTTTGAATAATTATTAATTTTAATTTTTTTTCTATTTTTTTGTCTTATAATGTAATTTGACCATAAAATAATAACACCATGGGAAAATCCTTTGGTTGTGAAAACCTGGAGCCCAAAATCCTCCATCCATAAATTTACTATTTTATTTCAATTTTATTCAAATTATTAGTTATTAATTTTATTTTATTTTAATTTTTTACCATTTGAGAAGAATACCATGGGTAAAACCAATCTTCTAGTAAATTTACTATTTTATGTGAATTTTATTTTAATCATTTTAAAATTAATTTTTTTAATGCAATTTGACCAAATCAATTTGTTTACATAATATAACATAGATATAGTTAGAAGCCTAACACTTAAAAAATATTTACATAATGTAGATTAGAGCTTCTCGAATCTTGTGTGATATTATTATATGATTGAAGAGCCCTGGTGAAGCTAAGAGTAAGATAAGGAAAGTGGATATTTAGCTAGTACACCTCTAAAACCTAAAGATATACCCATGGCTATAAAGCACCTCTAGGCCAAATAATATTTGTTGTATTACTTAATATTCAATATAAAATAAACATTCGCTCCAAGAAAATGGTGGGGTTTTGGTTTTGAGTTTTACAGTAGGGTTTTATTTTGTTGCAGTAGTGAAGGGTGTTTTGCAGCGTCTGAAATACACCTATGGAAACAGCTTCTGGGGGGGGGGGAGACCCCCTCCTATAGAAATATCATGACAGGGGAAAGTTGTGGTTAGCCTCAACCTGGTAGTGTTGGTCCGGCACTTGGGGCCCAATTTCATGCCCAGCAATGAGGTTAGTGTTTTCCTAAATCATCCAAGAAACCCCGTTTTATCATTCCTCCAAATAAACTTGATCGATATAGGGGTTATATGAAGGATCATTCATTGATTTGTAAGTTTATAGGAATTTGGCCCACTAAGAAGGATCTTATTAAATGGATTCATCTCAAGTGGGAAACCAAAGGGCATCTTGATATCAAATTTGGTGCCAGGGGTTTCTTTACCGTTATTTTCACCAACTTACTTGATAAAGAACGAGTTTTTGAAGGAAGTTTATATTTTTACTATAATGTGGGTCTTTTCTTGCGTCACTGGGAAGAATGTTATAACCCTGACAAGGAACAGTTTCTGTCAGCCCCCGTGTGGTTTTGCTTGTTTGCTCTTCCTATGGATTTCAGGGATCCAGAAATTTTAGAGGGCATAGGAAATTCGCTTGGCCGTTTTGTTAAGATTGCTGAGATGAACCGGAAGGTTGTTATACGTCTTTTGCTCGCATTTGTGTTTATATGAAGATTTCTGAACCTCTTCTTGAATCTATCGAACTGGAATATGCTGGAGAGCTTTGGCTGCAACCAATGGATTATGAGCATATTCCTTTTCGTTTTTGGCATTTCCATGAATATGGGAACTTGTATAAAACCTGCCCTCTTAATGAGTTGGCTGCCACCCCAAAACAGCCAAAACCTGAATCAGAAGAAGTTAAGGAGGAAGAATTTCAAATAGTTTCCACAAAGAAAAGGAAATCAGGGCATGGTCAGGGCAGTCCTCCTATTCAGGAGAAATTGCCTCGACAGTCGCCAAATTGGTATGAAATTTTACAAGAACAGGATCAAGGGGACAACAAGATGGATCCACTAGTGGAAGACACTCCGTCTCCACAGCAGGCTCTTCGGGCGAAGGCTAAACGAAAAGCCCCTTTGGAGTGTTTGGACAATGAAGCGCAACAAGAGACACAAGAGCATCTGGAACAGGCTGAAATGGATATTGATGTTTTGAAGGATAACCTTACGAAGGAAGAATTACTTATGAAATGCTTACTTAATGATTGGAAAGACATGGATGATCATTTCATTCCGGATGATGAAAAATATTTGTACAAAGAGACATTCGAAAGGTATCTTACGATACAGGCACGTCGAGAGGTGGAGGCAGCAAATCAACAACAATATGTAGTTGTAACTACTTTACCGTTATCTCAGCAGGGGACAAAGCCAAGCCAAGAACCTCCTCAGAAGGCTATATTTGGCAAGAAATGAGGTAGTAAAACCCTACAAGAATCTATTCTGTTGGTAGGTGAGATGTTAGTTAACTCTGGACATATCGTGCCAATCTCCACGATGTTCCAGGATCTTAACAAATCTTCCTCATGATTATACTCTCCTGGAATATTCGTGGCCTTCATAGTAAAGGAAAACAATGTCACCTTCAGAATACAATTGTTAAGGATAAGCCCCATATTATTCTCCTTCAGGAGACTAAGTTATCTGGGGAAATATTAATGAGTATTTCTTCAAGATTAAAACCGCGCTATGAAGTTATGGCTATTGATGCTAATGGTTTTGCAGGGGGAATTGCCATTTTATGGAATCCTTCTGATTTAGAGGCTACTGGCTAGTTTGGACTGCCTTGAATGCTTACTGGTAGGTTTAGGCAACTCAGTACAAAAGAATGGTTTTCTGTCTCATCTGTTTATGGTCCTCATGTTCCAGGGGAGAAGTCTGACTTCGTTACAAATTTTAAGACTCTCAAACTTATCAATCCTGATAAGTACTAGATCACTGGAGGTGACTATAATATGATAGCTAGCCTTGATGAACGAAAAGGTGGTATTGGTTGATACGTTCAAGAGATGCAGGACTTCACTGACCTTATTACGGATACATCCCTTGTAGATGTTCCAACTACTAATGGTAAATATACTTGGAATAATCGTCGTGGGGGAAACCATTAAATTGCTTCACGCCTTGATCGCTTTTTGGTGTCAGAAGATTTTGTGAGTTTGGATGTTTTTTATGAAGCATCTATTGTGCCCTGTCTCAGCTATGATCATTGGCCTATTCATTTGGAAGTGGATGTTAAAATTCAATAGAAGAAGCGCCCTTTTCGCTTTGAAAGTTTTTGACTATGTGATGCGTCCTTTTTACCGAAATTTCGTGGCTAGTGGGAGGGGAGTCAGCTTACTCGTCGCAATTGCATTCACACTTTTCAGCTGAAACTCAAGGACTTAAAAAATAAAATCAAGATATGGAACCAAACGGAGTTTGTCAACATTCATAAAGAGAAGCTTAAACTTGAAGGGCATATGCACCAAATTCAACATCAGATGATCTTAACAGGATGCACAGACGATCTTATTCGAGAAGAGGGATAGGCCCTCAGTTAGTTGGAGGAACGACATAAGAAAGAGGAGCTGCTATGGAAACAGAAATCTCGGATTCGTTGGCTCAGGGAAGGAGAAGGAAATACAAGCTTTTTTCATAAAGCCATGATTCAGCGTAGGCAGCATAATTAGATTTTCTCTCTCAAATTGGTGGATGGGAACTAGCTCATTAAGCATGCGGATATGGAACATGCACTTGTTGCTCATTTCTCAGAAATCCTTTCAGAACCTAATCAACATAGATTGGATGTTATTGCTAGGGTATTTGCAGTAATTCCTAAGGTGGTGACCCGTGTTCAGAACTTAGCTCTGCTTCGGGAAATTACTTTCACTAAAGTTGAGGATGTTGTGAAGGAATTTCCCTATAATAAAGTGCCTAGACCTGACGGATTCACTGTTGAATTTTATCAAGCGTGTTGGCACTTTATGGGTCTAGAAATTGTTGATCTTGCTGAGGAGTTGCATTGACTCCGTCAGGTTTTCCCAAGATTAAATCCAACCTTCCTTACTTTGATTCCGAAAACTGAGAAATGTGATACCCCTTCGGGCTTCCGTCCTATTTCCTTATGTAATGTAATATATACAATCCTGTATACAATTATGGTGAATCGCTTGAAGCCTATTCTACCAGCTCTGATTTCACCTGAAAAAATCGATTTTGTCAAGGGGCGCCAAATTCTTGATGGTATTATTACTGCTCAAGAGGCTATCCATTCCCTTCGCCAGCTTAAAGCTAAAGGTATGTTGATTAAGCTCGATTTAGCCAAAGCTTATGATAGTCTTAATTGGGCTTATCTTCAGCATGTTCTTTTATCGTTTGGTTTTGATATTTAGTGGGTTCAGTGGGTGATGTCCACCATCTCCTCTGCCCACTTCTCTATTTTGTTAAACGACTCACCTTCACACTCCTTCCATGCTTCTCGGGGTCTTCAACAAGGTGATCCTCTCTCACCTTTTCTTTTTATCTTAGTAGCAGAGGGCATTGGCCGACTTATTCATCAGAAAGTCTAGGCTGGTGAGGTTAAAGGGCTTAATTTATGGGGTCCTCATTTGACTTTGTCACATCAACAATTTGTTGATGATATTATGTTATTTTTCTAGGCTACTCTTCAGGAATGCAAAGCGGTTCTGGATTTTTTAAATACCTTTATGGAAGCTTTTGGGATCATGGTGAATAAAGGAAAGTCCAGTGTATTCTTTTTCAATATGCCTCCTCAATCTCAACGTTTTCTCACCCATGCTCTTGGTTTTACTTTGGGAGTCTTCCCTTCCAAATACCTTGGTATGCCGCTATCAAAAAATGTGACCAAAACTAGTTATTATAAGGCCCTTTTGACTAGAATTCAAAAACGTATGCTTAACTGGTCTTTTCATGCCCTAAACTTGCCTAGCAGGGTTATTCTTTTGCGCGCTATTATTCAAGCTATTCCTATTTACCAGTTATCAGGCATGGCTTGTCCACATAAGACTTGTGCTGATCTTGTAAGTCTGTATAAGAAATGTTTATGGCAGGGTGCTCAAGATAAGCGGAAATGGGCTTTGCTATCCTAGGAAAAAATTATTCTACCTAAATCAAGCGGGGGGCTTGGACTGTGGGATCCTTTCATTCTTAATCATGTTATGGGTGCTAGGTTATGGTGTCGGTGGCTACAAGGTGGAGTAGCGTTATGGTAGACCATTTGGACTCGAAAGTACCATATGCCCCTTACAGTTAAAGAGCGCCTCAGTTGCCCTACTGTTAAAAGAGGTTCGGGGATATGGAATCTTGCTTCTGCCAATCGTCATCTGATTAGGTAGCATAGTTTTTGGGAGGTTCGTGATGGCTCTCTCGTAGGTTTTTGGGAGGACTCTTGGCAGCAGCGGGAGAAGTTGTTCACCCGGCTAGATTTGGCGGAAATATTCTTGTTCACGCGAAATCCTAATTGTGTGACAGTTCAACATTATTGGGATGCTGAACCTGATGTTTTCTGGAGGAAATGGAAAACCAAGGAGCACTAGCCACAGACCCCGAATACACAACAATGGCATAATTTTGACAACGAACTTCGGACCCGGAAGATCCTTCAACAGGAGGGCTATGATATTTTGCGTTGGGGGTATCGACCGTGGGTATGTTTTCAATCCAGGAAGCTTATCAGTTGCAAGTGTGACATTTGGATACCCCTATCAATCGGTTATGGAAAAAAATCTGGGCCATTAAGCATTGGCCGAAGATTGAGCATTTTTTATGGTTGGTCGGGCATAGCCGGATTCTGACATGGGATCAATTGCAGAGGAGAGGCATGCATGGCCCATCTCAATGCGTTTTGTGCGACTCATCTTTTGAAATGATGGAACACTTGTTGAATACCTGTCCTACTATGGAACAATTATGGACTAATGTTCATCAATTGTTTCAATAAACTAACAGAAAGGCTAATAGTCTACCCCAGACCATTGTTACCTGGCAGAAAGGGGGTTATAAAAGCCCTATTGTTAACAGAGGATGGGTTTTGGTCATTGGTTTTATCCTTTGGTTCCAATGGAAAGAGTGGAATCGTTGGATTTTTCAAGATTGTAAACTTCCTTCTGAGGAAATTTGGACCCTTACTAAGCAAGGAATCCGTGAGACCATTCTGGTTGAAAAATAGGATCATGAGGATTAGGTGGTTTCACCTCAGGAGAGGTGCATCCTTCACCAGCTAAATCTAGTCGAAGAAATGGTAGCACCCTCCTGTTGGAAACAGGTGCTGATACCCTACCAGGTTAGAAATATTTTCGTTCGTCCTCAGCCTGGCATTCTTAAATTGAATTATGATGGTGCTTCTAAGGGGAACCCTAGACAAGCAGGTGTTGGTGGAATATTCCGTGACTGTTCAGGGACGACTCTGAGGGTTTTTGCAGCTGAACTCGAGCACTCTACAAATAATGAAGCTGAACTTATTGCTGTCAAGGTTGACCTTCCTATTTCTCAGCGAGAGCACTATAATAGGCTTGAAATCAAAGGATATTCTGCCATGGTCACTGGCATCCTCAAAAAACTCCTACATGGTTTGACTTGGGACTCCATTTCTAAGAGTTGGCAAACAACTCGAATCATACATGATATTCAACAAAAAATTCGAAACGTCGAGTATATCATACCTCTACATGTCCATTGTGAAGGTAATCAGGCGGCCGACTATCTTGCGAACTGGGCATGTCGTCATGTTGATGGTTTTGTGGATCAACTATGGCAATGGGAGTTGTTGCAGAGTATGTCGACTCTTCATGCATTTTTAACAAAGGACATGCGTAATGCCTCTCTAGATTCAGGTACTCTCTGTTCTGGAGGTGATGTACCTCGAATTGAGGGTGGATTACAGAGAACGCGATCTCACACGAGCGCTTTGGATGATCATGTTAACGTGGCTGTGGTACGCCAACATGGTGGCGGGTCTGCAGAAATAATACGCCTACCACATGGTGGGAACATGCAGCGGCTATGAGTAGCTCACTGATGGGACATCCACCAACCCTTCTCTTAAATGATTTTTGCTTCCTGGCGCCTCTAGCTGAATTGTCTAGCTCGATTGTCAGTAGTTTTTTGGGAATTGTGTCGAGGGTGCGGGGTTAAGTTTCGCCTTGCTGTTTTCCTCCTCATTGTCATTCGTTTTGTTTGGCTTTTCGCTCTTGTGGGTGCTCATGCATGCAGCAATGGTGTCAACTGCCAGGGTTTCAGGGTGACGAAACTTTCTCCGGTGTGGTATGTATCTCATTTTCTACCGCTTCTATTCATGAATATCCTCTCCTTTCGCCTACAGATTTTTGATATGGTGTTTTTAGAGGCTTTATGGGAATGGAGGTATGGTCGATTTTGGTTGGAGTTTCCGTAGCAGGATTTTGTCTTTTACCTCTGCAAATAGTTTCTTCTTTTCATAGCTGTTCATCTTTTCCAATTTGCTAGTCCTAGTTCGTTCTTGTTGGGCACTTATTGCCTTCTGCGATATAATTTTTCGCATTAGGTGGGTTGGCTGCACTACTTTCCTGCTCCTTTTCTTTCTCGTTCTCCTGTCGAAAGAAAATTTTGCATTTGGTATGGTTCTGCACTTTTGCGCCTGCTTGACTGTCAGGGTTTCCTTTTCTACTGCATGCATTGCATTTATTTTTTGGGTTATCGATTTGGTTCTGCTACTGGTCAGGCCAACTGTGCCTTCGTTTTGCATTCGGATTTTTCGCAACACGGTTGAGTCTGTTACCATACAAGTGTTCACTTTGGTTTGGGTAGTTCCTGCACTGGTCTTGGGTGTACATCTGTTGTGGGGTTTATACTCTGGTTGCTCATTCTCAGATGCATCCTCTGTTGTCATGTTGGTACTTTTCTACTCCGGATTAGATTCCAATATGGTTTGTCTCTGCTCTGCTGTTCCTCTTCTCATATGACACCATTAGCTCCATGCGTTATGTCGGTGCTGGACTTGGGAGACGCTGCTGTCATTCATTCTGTTGCTTTTTCAATAGTCTCCTTCTGGCTGACTTCACTTCTTTTATGGGTGGAAGTGTTAACAGACTGTTTAGTTTCTCTTGAAATGGAAAGATGAGGACATAAGCCAGTTGGGGGGAAGGGTAAACAGGCCTTTGCTGCACCACCTCCGAAGCGTGGTCGTAAGACAATTGAATAGCATCTTGAACCTCTAGTTAATAATTTTCTGCATGACATTCCATCCTCTGTTCGTGATCGGGTTTATGGTTGGGAATCTGAGATTTTGGATAATCCTGACTCACAGGATGATACGACCTCTGAAGATATGCAGCGAGTCGCCCCGGACCCTGGCCATGCTCGGGGCTGCACATCTCTTTATCAGCAGACTGTCCGAACATATTGGATAATTAAGTGTCTTCTTGCTAAAGCAATTGTCTCCATTGCAGAGCCTAAGCTGGACTCTAAGCTAGAGGCAACCCTAGCAGATATTAACAGGAATATTCAAGAGATTAACTTAATACAATTGCATCAGTATACGCATCTTTCCAGATTGGAGAAGGAGGTTAAAGCTCTCGCTCAGGTCCCTGTTGAACTTCTTGGTGCTACTCCTACAGCGCCCGCACCAATTGAATCTGATGAAGACTCATTTTCTTTACTGGCCTTATTTTTGTTGGAACTGTTGTTATTGGTCCTTATGTAGCTTTCCTTTACTATTTGTTATAGTTCTGGACATCCTCTGGTTTTTGTATAATCTTTGGTATAGGCAGATATGGGTCTTGTTATTAAGACTTTTTATGTTCTGGTTGAACTACTTTGAACTCAGATGGCCAAAATACCTGGTTTCCTATGGGCAGGTTAAGGTCTAGTTTTGTATCTTTTGCCTGCCTTTTATTAATAGAAAATCGAAGGTACCACCTAAGCTTACAAAAAAAAATATAATATAAACATTCAATAAATAAGACCCTTAAATTCTATTAAAAAACATTACATTGTTAAGAGTAGGGAATTAATTTGAAAAAGTAAAACATAAACCATACAAATTTATAATAACTCTTTAATCACCTATCATTAATCCCTAAAAAATATTTAATCAATTTTAAAAAAATCAATTTAATAAATTTTACCCATTAATTATTTGGGATAAATATAAAATATAGTAATTTTTACCAATGACCTTGACCTTACTCAACTTTTTAAAGCTATTTATGCCCTCTAGAAAATTGTCAATAATATTTTAGTTACTTTGCAAAAATACTTAATTAATTTTAAAATATTTAATTTAATAATCGATACCCATTAATACCCAACTTAGTAATTTGTACCTAGAATGTTGACATTACCCAGCTTTCAAGGTTTTATGAGCGGACTTGAAGATGTTATCTACCCCGCTCTTAGCCGACTTGAAGATTATCATTGCAACCATGACTTATTTATCTGGGACGTGCAATCAATTCTATCGCTACTTTCATCTCCATACTCGTATCACTGTTGTTTGTTACTGGGTAGTGCCATTAATCATGGATGTTCTTCCACCGGAACTAATTAGACAATGTCTGTTAAGAGTGTCTTACTCATCTCACCCCAACGTCGCAGCCGTATGTAGAAGCTGGCGGGCCATGGTGAAGAGCCCACAGTTCTACGAAGACAGAAAAAAGTTTGGCATTTCCAAACAGTGTATATGCTTGATCTGGGAATATCATCACGCTTTACAAAATCGGATTAGTGTGTATGACCCTGTTGGAACAACTCCCACGCCTTCCCCACTTCCCTGGGAATCATCGAGGAATTCCAGACTATTGCCACCAGGTTTGTGTGAATCGGGAGCTTGTTTTGATTGAATCCCAACGACCAGAAGAGAATAGATAACGTTTTCATCTATGATTTCTCTTCTACTAAGTGGACACGTGGCACAGACACGCCGCTCCCTGCCATTGGCAGCGCTTGCGCCGTTTCCCCAGAAGGGTTCGTTTACGTTGCGGCAGGAAGAATGGACAGAAATGAAAATGCTGTGCGAGGAGGAGCAGCAGTTTACAATGTAGAGAAAAACGAGTGGAAGCTTCTACCTGAAATGAAGAACCGACAATGGAACTTCTGCTTTGGCGCTTTCATTGATGGCAAATTCTTCGTTATGGGTTTGTGGGATGTGTTGGGTGGTGGAGCTCAGATGGATGCCCAAGTTTACGATCCAGAAAAACGAGTGTGGACCACGATTCCGAATATGTTTAGGGCCTCCAAGGGATGTGCGGGTACGTTCAAGAACGAGCAAGGCCTAAAGGTATATGATTCGAAGGAAAACGTTTGGAGGTCAGTCACTTCTCTTCCATCAAAACTTGGAACGATTACTTGTTGCACACCGAGGCGTGACAGAATTTTTGTGGGCGCTAATGTCGAAGGTGTAGGCCCTGGTTCTGATAGTAATGTTTTCTACATGTGGAAGCCTCCGCATAATGAATGTGGAGCAGAATTATCGCAGGACGAAGTAGTTGGAGAGTTGAGTGTAGTTCCCATTACTATGGACTGTGATCATTTTATTGGATCTGCCTTTACTTTTGAGATTTAATATTAAAATTATAGGACTTAGTATCTCATCATAGGGGTTAACATATTATCGCTGATTGAATCAGTTAGTGACAGAACTCTGATATGAAAAGTGTGACTGAACTCTGATAATATCGGTGATTTCCAAATCGTAATTGTTATTATTGGCAGAATTGAATTTTCTACTGCGTGGACTAAATTTATTAAGCCCAGGTTGCAAAATTCCAAGTATTTTTGCAGTTTCTGGGTGAATGGTTTATTGGTTTATTCTTTTTAAATATATTGATTAAAGTTGATTGATGCATAAATGAAGAGAAAAATGCATCTTATATTTATGAAAATGTATAATTAGTGTAAATATTTTCTTATAACGTTCAGGTTGTGAATTTTAAAGAAAATGAATGGATATAGATTGCTATAA
Organism: Pinus albicaulis; assembly: GCA_034641835.2. NCBI lineage: Eukaryota > Viridiplantae > Streptophyta > Pinopsida > Pinales > Pinaceae > Pinus > Pinus albicaulis. The sequence goes on along the minus strand of CM076570.1, from coordinate 464,853,670 downwards.
GCTTTTGTCTGGATTATGCATATTTGTTTATTAAGAGATGTTTTAACCTGTAGAATTATTGTGAGTTTAAATACAAATTATTTGTTTTAATGGCTTTTTCATTTTCCACATCTTCTTGAACCACCATTTATTTGTTGATGTTTCTAGGTTTTGCATTGCAAGATTCCCCAACTTAGTTAAATAATGTCAACTTGTAGTGTTATACAACCAAGCAATTTCATCATTGGAATCACTTAAACTAATGTGGGCTTTTCTTTAATTCATATATCAAATCATGTTCTTGGATCCATCACTATTTCCAAATTGTCATTCAATTGACATCAACATTTCTATTAAGTATGCATTGATGTGTCTATGGAATTTGAACAATAAGTGTCTTTGGTAGGGAGACATTTTCTTGACAACCAACTATTGCATCTGCTCAAATTTTGACTCGTGCGATTGAACTCAACTTTCATGCTAGGTATTGTCCAAGTATGAGAAACGCTATGCTAGGTATTGTCCAAGTATGAGAAACGCTAGAGTTGAAGTCTACCATTGGTTTGATACATTCTGGTATTTTTCTGGCTATTGCAGATCCAATTCGACATTGAGAATTTTTAGGACTAGGATTTAAGAAAGGTGCGCCTTTTTATGTTATTTTGTTTTTGGATTTTATGCATTTTGATTATCTATGAGTTGCCTAGTTTCAAATGGATTTGTTTGGATCATAAGTGGGTTGGTCTTGTCCAAATCAGTTGGTGGTTTTACTACTTAAAATAGTGGTCTTGTCAAGGTCTTCATGAGAGAAAATCTGTAAATGAAATATTACTACAGAAAAATGTAAATCAGCAAGCATAAAGACACTCAAAATACTAGACATAACTCTTAGAATAGCACCAAGTTGAGTGATAAGAGCTCTTAGTAATTGGGAGGTGAGTAACTTGCTATAGAATTTAGTAAATGGTTGTAAATGATAAAGGAACTTGCTGTTGTGCACCTCTAGATCTAAGAAATGCACGAAGACATGGAAAATAATAAGCTAGCTAAATCATCCCTAGGCTGCCACCCACAAGTGTCAAAGCACTTTAAAGTGTTGGATATATGGGTAGATAAGCTATGGAAATGAATAGATAATAGCAAAAATCATCCCATCATTAAGAGTAGATGAGTAAAACTAATGATAATACAATTGATTACTCTACAATTGAGGTAAAAACACAATTATGGTGAAATATGTGTGTCTACCAAACTAAAAATGCATGTGGGAATATGCACAATCATAATGTCTTCTACAAATAGAATGGAGATGCTAAAAAAATTATCGATATATCCTTGAAGTGGGTTGATATAGCTGCTACCCATATATGAAAATTCCATCTCCCAAACTAAAAATACATGTGGAAATCTGCACAATCATAATGTCTTCTACAAATAGAATGGAGATACTACAAAATTTATGGATATATCCTTGAAGTGGGTTGATACAGCTCCTACCCATATATGAAAATTCCATCTCACCATCATGATATTGCATATATAAAATAAATGTCTCTGTAACACCAATATTCTCTTATCTATTTCTCTTTTCGACTGTTGTCCTTGCCCCCTCACTTTCCCTATGGATGAAAATGATGATTTCTTCTCCACATAAGGGGCTGAAAATTGAAAATTCAGATTTGAAATTGTCACATTCAACCGTTCTCCTCATAAGATCTTCAATGGTTGGGCTTGATAGAAGGCTGAAATATCATCATTGTTGCCACTATTTACTATCCACAGCTTATGATCTTCAATCTTGGTATTCAGAATTTATTTTTGAAAATTTGGGCTGCAAATATCATCCACTGCTTGGGAGTTACTGATATCAAATTTCTACATCAAATGTTGTTTGTTGTCGAGATGTACATCATCATGAATAAGATCTTCTAGGATGGACTCTAGGATAGGGGTAATCTATTGTTCCATTGTGTCCAAATCACACATGATCTTCTTAATGATCCTGATGCTCATTTTGATTTGATTGAAAAGTTGGTTAATCCAGAAGCCTTTAAATCTACTCATATGGTAGTATACATGCAAGGACTAAAATAAATTTTCTTGCTCCATTTTTACTTAGTGAAAGTTTAACATGAATAAAAATCTCTTTCCTTGTTTGATATTATCCCATTCCCTTTCTAGCCCCTATATTCAATATATACTTCATTCAATAGTTTTGTTCCTCTTCTTGCAATATACCCTACAACCTAGGTACCACTTTGATTGCCATGTTTACGATTGGTTTGTCCTTGTCATGGCCCTTTTATTGTTTGTTCCAAATAAGTCTCTGGTGAGCCATGATGAAAATTTGGTGGATCAAACAACATGTAGTTTTTCCTTCATTCTATCCAAATGCTCAACCTGCGAAATTGAAGAGTGACAGAAGGCATCTTTAGAAATGATTAAAAGACATAGTGAATCACTCTGATAGGGCTTGTAGAGAAAGCGATCTTGATAGTACTCCACAACTGATGTATGATTCTTTCATGGACATAAATTCAGCTGGTGATCCAAATGTGAAGTTGGACAGTGAACACAAATGCATAGTCGAACAACATACCTATATTGGATGCAAGGTAAAACGTTTCTTTGTTTACATTTATGATTTTAGTAAATTTTCACATTTAAAATCTGTGGATATAGACTTGGTTTTATAAGAACTTTAAAAATGGCCATTTTTTAACTTCCAATCCTTTCACGTGATGATTATTCATCACTATGCCTTACCTATATGTTCATTGTGTTAGATATCTTTTCTATAAAGGGTAAACCTCTGCATGTTTGACACATTTCTTCCTAGAATTCTTATGCATAGATATTAGATTGCTTGTTCGTTAGAAGTGCTTTGAGAAACACATTCCAATGTCAAGTGTTGCACTGTATAGCTTAAACTTCCTCCAGCTTGCCTTGGGTTTGCACGGAGTCTCATTCCCTTGAGATTCATGCCATCCTATTGGTGCAAACAAGAAGGATAATGAAACTATGGTGGATGAAATACCAAGCAGCTAAAAAATAAAACTTTAAGGGTTATCAAAACTACAAGTTTTGTATAAATTATCTACTAACCCATCATACTAAAAATATAGGACAAAGTGTACAAAACTGAACTTCCAAAATTGCAATCTGTTTTTTATTCAATCTGGAAAAATGACACAGTGCTACAGCTCAAAACTACTATCAGAATCACTAGCACAATTCAATCTCATGCTTAAAAGAATTAAAAAATAACCACCTCTGCCCTGCCTTTTATATAATATAGATGAGTAAGGTTAGAGGGGAAGAAAAAATAGCCCATTTCTATGGGTGCTAAAAATTCCAAAAGAAAAACCATTAACTAAATCTTTCTAGGGAAGTATGATGTCCCTTGGAAGTTTCCCTGGATCATGTGCTTAATATACTTTTGGAAAAAAGATAATTGAAGCTAAAAACAACCTACTTCTAAATCTGGACTTCAAATTCAAAAATAAGAAAAACATATATTCTCAAATTGAAATGTTAAATCTGGAAAAACAATCATACAACTGGAAGTGGTTGAGGTTGGTGCTTGCATGCTGGAATGCATGTGCATGCACTGTTAATATTCTCTTACATAATTATAGTTTAGCATCATGGACAATCGAGTGTTGCATCCCCATCTTCCTTAGTTGCACCCTTATTATGACAACACAAGTACCCTACACAAGAATCCAAACTATTGTGGTTGTTGTTGGTGTGCCTTTGTTGGTTGAATGTTATGCCACTATAGAAGAGAATAAGAACTGATTCAAAATTTCTGTGCAATATTCTCAAATTGCATCATGATGAGGATAGATTATTGCAATATTGATCTTCAATGCAGAATTTCTAGTAAGCATATGTCATCAGCTCGTGCTAACTATTTCCTTTCCCTTTATACACATTTTCCCGTCATTGCTACCAATTGATAAGAGCACTGATGGAAAACAAAAATTTGTGGTTGATTATAAGATATGGAAGGAATTTGGCAATAGATCTTGTGATTTTTCTGAAGATCCTCGCAATATAAGGCTAGGATTAGCTCTAGATGGGGTGAACCCATTCACAAATCATAACACTGAATGGTCAACTTGGCATGTGTTTTTAAATTTTTAATAAATTATTACTTGCATCCATGGTTATCAATCCATTTTTATTTTATTTTTTCATTGATTGTACTAGGGAAAAAAGTGTGGCTTCACATAAAATTGATGTTTTTTTAAGAATATAAATTCAAGAGAGAAAATTTGCAAACTCCAGGTGTTGAATGAAGAGTATGGAAGTCTGAATGTGTTGAAGAAATCAATTGTCAAGTTATTAGGAGTTAGAACCATAAAGTTTCAAAGATATGTTTGTTGATTTGTGCAGAAGTTGACTTAATCAAGTTTGGTTAGAGTCAATTCAACTTTGCTCACTAGAAAGTGGTGCCTATTCAAAATTAAGCAATTTAGTTATATGGATCTGCTATAGCACACCCTATGAAGAATATTTTGATATCTAACTCGAATGTGCGTCTACAGTGCAGATTGAGATGGAAGAAGAATGTGTAAGAAACAAGTGATCAACCTCAGTTATGATTTATAGATATGTATGTGCAAGATGTTTATGTTTGACACTAAGTTACTATGAAGTAATAGAAGAATAGTTTAGAGGGACAATATGATTTGTAAGGGGCCATAGAAAAATCCACTTGTTTAGGGGAATGTAAGACATATATAATTTAGAGGCCTTTCCTCTGTTCACTTTTGAGTTGGCTTGTGAGTTGTAAAATTTGTTTTGGGGCTTTTGAGACATAAACATAGCCCAATCTGGTTGCATCACTATTGTAATTGTATTTTTTTGCAGTTTCCTTAGTTAATTCAAGCTATTTTTAATGCAAACCTTGTGTGCCAAGAAGTACTATGCATCCATGTTCATGTTGAAACTGAGATTGCATGTTGCATACTTTCATTTTTGAGTTAGTTGTGATCAAAATTTGTAGTGCGGTTAACAAAATAAGCAACTTTGGTGGAACTCCTGTGTGAAATCCTATTCAAGTGATTGGTATGCAAACCATATTTGTAGTGGTATAAGAACTAGATTTGGAAGTAATTGATAGTTTTATGCATTGTTTTGAACATGCTACCCTGGAGTTTTGCAATTTTTGTGTATTAGTGTACTTACAGAGTCACGAAAACCCAAACATGAAAAGCCAAAATTTCTCATATTATTAGATCCAGTGATTGTTTCTTTGGGAGATTGAATTTAGAGCTATGTGTTAATGATATTGAAGGTGAAAGGGTCATTGATTAGACTACATGAACCCAAAATGTAAGAGACTGGTTAATTGCAGCCAGGGACAACATTGAAGAGAAACATTGTTTCACTAACTATCATTGTGTTAGCTAGTCTTGAACCCCTTTTCACAAGTATAAATGTGAAAAAATACTTTTGGACTCTCCATTATGAAGGAGGCATTATGTTAGCAGAACAAGAAGAAGTATGGGATTTTAGAGGAATGCAAGCGAGCAATATTTCAGTGCAAAAGTAAAATTCAAGGTGCACAATGGATGTGGGAAACTCAACAAAGTGGATATCAACCACAAAAGGGACAAAAACTAGGAACAATGTTATGCAGTATTATTTCAAAAATCCACCACAGTTAGTATGAACTTGTTACAATAGAAATGTAGAAGATCCTTAAGGAAAAGACAAAAAGAATTTTGGATAATATTCGAAAAAAATGGATCAAGAGAAGAAATAGGATTTTAAGAGAGGTGCATTGGTTACATCATTTGTGGCAAAGAATGCCTTTAATGATGCTTGGTATACCCATCTCAGTGTGACTAACCATATCACTAGAGAGAAGGAAGGACAAAAAAATATGAGGGTGTAGTCTTTGGGCGAGTTTGTAATATTTGGAGGTAACCATGTATCCAAAATCTAGGTCGAGGGAAATGAATCGAGAGAGTAGCGAGGTGATATGTGACTTAGTATAGGAAGATGTTGTCATGGAATGTTACATTAAATAGTATTAATAAGTTAAATATAAATAAATAATTCCACATGTACATAATATAAATGCTAACATTTAAAACAATTAAACTAACCTAGTTCCATCTTAAACCTAGATCTATCAAGCACTGAGATGGATCAAATTTTTGAATACATGACATGGAATTAAATGATAAAATATTTTCACATATAAAAAAATGTAATCCATCTTGGTGCTTCATAGATTTGAGTTTAACATGGATCTAGTGTGAGATACTCCCCTTCCTCCATGAATTTCCTTAGTTGGAGTTTCCTTTTGAATTCCCTCTACTTTATCTTCATTACACTGATTTGGAACCTTGAATTGATTTACAATTGAAGTCGGGGCTTTAATTTTAGTTGTTTGTGTTATCACTCTAGTAAATTCTTAAGTTGTGGGATTTTGGATTTAAGTCAAAGAACTCTAGAGGTAACCGCAAACCTACTTCAAACTCTATGATCTAGCCTTCCTAGGGTTCAGAGAGGGCTCTCTCTTTAAGATTTATCTTTCTTTTTTTTTAATAATATCCGTCTAGTTATGAAAGTACAATTTGGTTTTTCTTAAAGGGTTTGGTGGGAAAAAATCATTTAGAGGTAAAATAGAGAGAAATCTGCTTGTCCATTGGGCTATGGAGTCTAAATCAAGCTAGCAGCACTAAAAATGAAGACCAAAAAGGTACAAATATATTCAGGGAAAGATAGGTAACCCTCAGAGATTTGGGAAAATGGTTTTTTGTGAGGTGGTATGATCGGGATAAAGGGCACTTAAGGATCCTTTGATCTGGAAAATGGAAGTAGAAGATAAAGGTCAAACGGGAGAAGGAGAAATTAAGGGTTCCTTGCACCATAAATAAGAAGAAAACATTTAAATGGACACTAGTAAAAGACAAGGAGAACTTGACTAATCCTGTAGTAATACTCCTAGTTACACATTCAGACAGAACACACATAAAATGAATGCATGAAACTTAGAAAAGGAAATAGTGACAAGTAGGAATACTCCACTCATCAGCTTATCACACGGATCCTGAATTATGATGCTAGTCAGCTTGTCCTGTCTGCTACTTCGAATTCAAACACACAATAGCCTCCAATGTTCAATAAAAATGTCTATAATAAGTCCAAAAATTTTATTCCACACTAAATACTTCTAATGTAGAAGTATTTATACAGAAATGTTTTACAAATATCATAGAAGAGTTCTAGGAATTATCTTAGGAAAAAGAAAATATCATTACATAATAAAAGGGAAAGCTTCTTAACAAACAACAAGTTGTCCTTTTTATCCAGAATAAATAGAACTATTTAGCTAACAAAGAGTTGTTGACTGTCTAGGTGTCCTGCTTGCTAGCTGCTAGGAAATATCTTACATTTGACTTGCCTTCACTGATACTCTTTAACCTGATGCTCTTTAACGCTAATACTCTTTCACCATTAGTTTCATTGATTTACTGCTGTAAAATATCTTTTTGGCAGTAAAAACCAACAAACTATCCTTTTATTTCAACTATTTCTTTTGACTGTTTTAAGGTAATCTTATTTCACTATTTATCTTTCATATTTACATCAAATTAGTAAACGTTTGCCACTCTTCTGCCTTGGGAATTTGGACATTCCTCAACTTCTTGAAATTCTCATTAGCCTCTGTATATCTAGCAAAGGTAGGCTTGATGACAAAGAGATGCTTAATCTCATGCTGTAAAAAGAATAGATCTTCAAAATACTGAAGGAGAACTTTCCATGTAGGAGTGCCTTGTGAAAGTGGCTTGTTTACTTGCTCTTTAGTAAACTGCCTGATCTTTTTATCATAGTCCTTCTGGGGCATAATTTTTTCATTAAAAAAATGTATGTCTAGTAAGCCCCTCTTTCTTAAATTTGTGTATTTCACCATAAATCTAGTTATGGCCAAGTTCGCTGCTTCAAATTTTTCTTCAAGATTGTTCATTAAGTTCTTTTTAGTGATAACCTTTTTGATCTGTAAGATGGTTTCTGTCCTATATAAGACTTGCAAGTCTTCAAGTTCCTCCCTATTATTGCTGTTCAGAAATGGAATTAGTTTTAAAGCCTAAGCAAGTTTATCAGTCAACTCATCTTTTGTCTTTTGTATCTCTATCTGGGCTGCCAACAACAATTCTTTTTGCTCATAGATAACCTGAATTGAAGGCCATTGATTATGAATGGCTTCAATTATGTTAGTCTAGATATGATTTTTTATATAAGAGATCTGCTCCGTGAAAGCCAATTCTTTTTGTAAATTCTTGTGTTGTTCACCCAATTTGATTGCTTTTTGTTCATGGGTTTTAGAATTTATCAGAGCTATTTTATTTGTAGCTTCAATATGTTCAATCATCTTTTTCAGTCTGTTGATTTCATTTGTCTTTAAAGACATTTATTCCATGGCTCTGACAATTTGGCTGGCTTCATCTGTTTGCTGTGCATTTGTAGTAGAAGAGTTTGTAGCTGAAGTAGTGGTTGAAGTCACTGGCACTGCAGTTGCTAGTGGGTCCTTTGGTGCTAGATTCTCTCCTAAAGTAGAAGCCATTGCTGTAGTTATGACTGGGATAACTGTAGGAATTGTAGGAGTTTCTAGCTCTTTTGCAATCTCTTTCTCTTGGACAAGCTGGTCCATTTGAGTTTCCATCTCCTTGATTTGTGCTGTCAATTTTAGTATAAGCTCCATAATTTTCTCTTTTTCACTTTGATCCTGGAGGATTTCCTTTGTTTGTGGATGCTCACTTTGAGGAAGCTTGAGCTGTTTCCTCAAAGCTACTATGTCTTCATTCTTCTTCTTGATTAATAGTTATGTTGCTTGAATGTTTGAGGGATCATATCCCACCTGTAAAACTAGTTCCTCTAAGGCTTTAATCCTTAGGTCCTTGGCATATAAGGATGCTTTATCCATTTTCCTCTGATCTTTCATATTAAGGATAGTATTCTATAGCTTAGTAGCACTCATTGCTTTAGTTACCACTATAGAATACAACATTTTAGAGCTATGCCTATGAAATTCAATCTAGTCTAGCTCATGAATATTTTCTGTGTCTACCTCAAAGTCCACCTTTTTATAGTCTGCTACTGTTTTGGGTGCTGAGGTAGTAGGTTGCAGGAATGACATGATCATTTTGTTGGTAGAATAATCAAAGGCTGATAATAGCCAATTCTGATTTCCAAGTATTTGTTTCAGGAATTGAGAATATATCTCAGTCTTTATCTCCTCATTCTTCTGCTTAATCTGCTTGTATTTCTCCTTGATGTCCAAATCCTTTTCCTCAGCTGACTGTGAGGAAGAGGCCTCCATGCGATGTTGCTTCTTAATCATCTGTGTATCATTCTGATTGGCTGTTGATTCCTTTTCTATTTCCATAAGTGTTTCATTGATTATAGTTGTGGCTATATCATCATTGGTTACTGGATCATCTGTCTCATCAACATCAATTGTTACTTTTTCCTTTGAACTGAGTTTAAGCCTTTTTTTATAGATTATTTTAAATTTGGTCTCAGTTTTTGTCTCTGTTGTATAAATTCCTTCCTCTCTGATTCTCTTTGCTAATGCTTCTGGTTATTTGACAACTTCTAGAGCTTGTACTGTATCATTTTTATTTTCTGTATCATTCAATGTGTTTTCCAGCCATTCAATTTGATTCGCAAACTTTTCTATGTTAGGCTTGGCTTCATGGATAAAGGGTGTCAACTTGCACTTTACCCTTAGCTTACTCAAGATCCCTTGAGGATCATAATTCCATGAAAAACTTTCCTCAAACATCTATTCTGATAGTTTCTTGGTAATCTCCTTTTCTGCATCTTTGTTGTTGATTTTGAATGGGCCAACTTGATTCTTTAACTTAAACTAAGTCTTCTATTTGGCAGCCATAATGTTAATTGAATCTGAGTTTAGAATTTGTCTAAGATATTCTAATGAAAAAATTCTCATACAAATTTCCTTGGGAAACTTATAGGGTAATAAGCTAGACTGAAAAATCCTTAACTCGGTGTATTTTTTTATAGAGATACTAACATCCAACCTTATTCTGTTCTAGGAGCTATAAAATTCTTTTCATATCCTCACTGATCCTGGGTTTTTCTGTTTTATTCAATATGTTCACTGCTAGATATAAAAAGAGCTCTAAAAAATCTGAATATGTAAAATCACTGCCCTCTTTTCTAAGTAGTGAGGTCCAAAAAATTATAGAAAGAGGATTTCCTTCTATATCCATCTTTTGTAATGAAATAAGAAATTTCTCTACTTGAAATAATGGAAACAATTGGAAAAGATAAGATGAATATCTAAAGACTCCTTCTGTGGGTAACTTAGTCAATTGATAATGAATGGCATCTGCTATGAAACTTACATAGTCAAAGATGACTGCTGGAGGTTGACCAGGAGACATGGTGGACAGGAATCCAAGAATAGATTCATCAATATACTCATCTATAAAATATCCTAGGACAAAATATAACATAGAGATAATCTGTCTAGAACCTTCAGGAAATTTAGTTGTGGAATATGGAGGATTAATCTTTGGAATGTCAACATGAGAAGGCATAAAATTCTGAAATATCATGAACCTTTTAGGAAAATCTATGCCAAGGTATAACTGAGTTAATGCTTCTATAGACAAGGGGACTACCTAGGGATCAAGGTGTAATTGAAGCATTTGATTAATTGACTGGGCTGTAATGGTAAAAAGTATTTCATTTTCTACATTTACTATAGCCCTTTGATCTGGCTCATAGTATCTTTAACATAGTCTGATGAGTTGTTGACTAGGGTGAGTCAATGAGACTATATACTTAGGCAAATGGGTTTCCCAAATTGGAATATCATCTTTGTCTAGATAATTTTCATAACACCAGTTGTGTATATCTAGCAAATTAAACTCAGTAACAGGGTATGCAATTTTATAATCAAGATCATTCAAAGGAATTCTTTCAGCAACAACCACAGGTGGTTGAAGGGGATTTAATTTTGTAGCAGTTTTGGCAGTGATAGTTGGGGTAGGCTTAGGGGCTTTGGATACCTCTGGTTTGTCTTTGCTCTATTTTTTAGTCATTTTGGATAACTAGTGCAAGATTAGATTGTTTGCATGATTTTTTATATTAAACAGAGAGGAAATTGAGAAGTTGTAGGCTGAGGATGGATTCTTTTAGGCTTTTGGCTCAATTAGGTTTATCTAAGGATGTAAAAATGGCATAAAATAGAAAACAGGGGTTTTCTGAGTGGGTTTAACTGAAAAAAGGATTTCTATGGTATACTCAGTAGTTTTAACCCTTTAGGTTCTTTTAATTTGGTATTCAAGCTTTGGAAACTAGGAATTTGGCTTCAAGAAGGCTTGTCATGTGAAATAGGGTTTCCTGGGAAAATTTGGCCAAGGTTTGGCCTCTTTTTTGGTGTTTTTAAAAATTTAGTCCAGTGAAATCTCTTAATTAAAGGTCTGGTTTAATTACTAATGGTTTAGAATTGAATTTGCAAGCTTTATCTTCCATTTGGAAAATACCTAGATGTCACTGACAGGTCCTGGGTCCCATTTCCATCGGTGTAGTGAAATAGCTCTTGGTCAATCTTTAATGGTGGAATTATGGTCGAATTTGTAACTTCTGGGTGTAATTTGACAATCGGGCTAAAAGGATTTTATATGGTCAAGCGGAGCTATTCAAAGTTCATAACAGGTAGATAAACATAAAAAAATGGTGTATCAAAGGTTTTAACCCTTGATATTAATCATGATAAATGTTTATTAAATGCAGGTCTCGTCAATGGCGGGAACGGTTTCAGGTCTGAAAGGGAAACTGGAGAGCGGTTATTGCATGGAATTGGAGTGGTAAGCGGTTTAACCTCAAACGAACGCAATCAAATGAAAGGCTACCACATTGCGGAGGGAAGAATGGGAAATACTGCGCATTTCACGTATGATTTGGTTTGTAGTGGTTGATTATTTTTTCCATGCGATAATCATTTGGGGCCGTTAGATCTTGCGATCAGGAGCGAAGGGTCAAGATTAAAAGGGAAACTGCGGCTTAATGAAATGTGGGACTGGGCTTTGATATGCATGTGTGGGCAGTTAAAAATTAAACCTTTATGTTTTGTTGTGGGCAAAAGCTTAACTCATATGAGGGATGGGTTTATTATGTATGCGACATGGTTTAATTATATCAGGCGAATGGCTTATATAATATAGCTGGGATAGGCATACTGTAAAGGTTTTAATTTATTAAAATAAACCTTAGTTTATTTCAACTAAACCTTGGGTTATAAAATTATGCAGGGAGGGCTTATATATGCATTGCAAAGGTTCTTTTCCAACAAGGTTTTTAACCTTAAGCCTTGGTAAAATGTAAGGCGAGTTAAGTTCAATTGCATACATTGGCTTATATGATGGCGGACGGATAATGGTTTAAAATGGAGGATAAGGTTTTAACCAATACAAAGGTGTGGAATTAATATGTTTTCTCAAAACATTTGCAATATGCCTGAATAAAACACAATTGGCGTAGTATTTTGTTTATTATATAGTATTAGACCTTTTTGAATGGTTTAATGACCACAGGGGTGGGATATTTATTTAACGATAGTTTAGACAAAAGGGGTTTTTGATTGGGGTTTTTATTTAGAACATGGGTAATAACTTTGGTCTAAAACTTTATAATAGTGGGTTTTGGGGGTATTTAGATATAGGGAATTAATAAATAGGATAAGGTATTTGGTTAGGGATTTAATAAAATAGGTTAAAAGTTAATATGAAAAGGTATTGATATAAAACAAAAAATACATAAAATCACTAAGTAAAGTATAAAAGGTAAAGCATTACTTATCTTTATATTATTTCACCAATACTTAAGATAAATGCGATTTTGGGGATTTAATGAATGTTTCTGAAGGGATGAAGTTAATTATGTGGGATTTTATGCTTTACTAAGTAAGAATGTGTCTTTACTTAGGAAAAGGGGTTACAATGTATGGATGAAGGATGCATGATGATAAATGGGGTTTTAACTTAAGAACTCAATATTTTCAACTAACCAGTCATCGAGCCTTGAGTCCGGTCCCAACAAAAGTTAGAGAAATGCTCTGAGCTTGTTTGTCTGATAGTCTAAAACACTAAATACTTACAGGAGAGGGGAAATTAGTGATTTTTACCCAATTATGAATATTACATGCTTTTTCCCACTTCTTTCTACCTACCCAACATTACTCTAGCATTTTTTCTTCCTTTTGGTAGGTGCATTTAGGGTTGCAACCTTGAAACAATTTTTTTTTTTTTAAAGAAATAAAATTATTTAAATCTACCTTATTTCATCTGAGGGCTCGGATTAAACTGTTGAGCTCCTCATTATTCACTGTCTATCTACTGATTTTTCAGGATTAAATTATCTGACAAATCTTTATTCACTATCTAAACATGAAATTGAAAACATGACAAGTCAAGATTGAATAGTTCAACTCATCATGGATTGTGGCATTTATTGACACTCTACCATAATTATTTATTTTGCAAAAAAGTAAAAGTAGTGGCATTTGGACTTGCTCACTTTCAGGTTTTATTTTGATATTTTTTCTTTTGGAGTCTATATTTTCTAAGTCCTTTGATCTCCTTCTTTTAGGACTTTTTACCCACTTTTTATTTTTTTTTTATCATTTTTCTTTTTCTTTTATTTTTTATTTTTTCATAATATGGGAAAACAACTTGCAGAAATCAAGGTATGTACATATTTTACAAGACTATCAAAAGCCAATTCAAAATTATGAATCCTATATTTATAGGACCCTAACAGTTTGAAGTGATGGTTGCCTTCTCATTTGCTTGTTCCTTGTTTCCCTACTTCTCTCTTCTTGAGTGGGTTACATTGGGTTTGGCTAGCTTTGAGGGGATTTTTTTTCCCTTTTTTAAATGCTTGGAGAAGTAACCATATTCATGGAATATTTGCATTTGATTGAGATTTTCTCATAGTCTAACTTTTGTAGAGGAGACCAAATGTCCATGCTTAGTTGGATAACCTTAGTTAGGAATTTTTATAGATTCATCTTGATGTAATGCAGGCACATACATATTGAGAAAATTCAGAGTTAGTCTATCAAGAAAGCTATGTGCATATTTTTCCAATCTATCGAAGAGTTAGGTTATCCTAGAATAATAGAGATAGATGAAGAAGGGACACCAAGATTGGGATTGTTGTAAGGATAAGTTACCAGAAATAACCAGTTTGGCCATGTCATAGATCTAGTACTGAAACACTCAAATGGGGATGAAATTCCTTAGAAACACTATTGGTTGTATCTTATGATGTTTCCAAATCTAAAAATTTTGTACTATACGGTTGATGGTGTTTCCAAGGCCTTTCATACTTGTTTCTAATGTCATTTCAATTACTTTGAAGTTTATGGGCCCACCTAAGTGTGTGAGAGGGGTGTGGACTGATAGGAATTTATCTCTCTCTGTATGCCAATGACCCTTCAAAACAAATTGAAGATAGGAAATTAAGCTTTGGGGAGATTTTCACTATGGTAATTATGGATAATATTAAATTCTTAAAGTAAAAGCTGATTTATCTTTTATATTACCTTTTCTAAAAGTTGACATTTTCCTTTATCTTACCTTTTTTGTTAGCATTCTCCTTTATCCTACCTTTTTTAAAGTTTGACATTCTCCTTTATCCTACCTTTTGTATCGAGCTTAAATTTGTAATTATCATCAATTGTTTTAGAATCTTTGGGAGTGGTTCTAACCTCATGTTACTTCATGTTGAGAAAGTAAAATTTCATATCCCATTCAGATTTCATCAAATTTAGTAGTTTCAGGATTTTAGAGGTGGCATGATTGTAGCATTTCCATTGGATTCTATCATGTATGAGGGTTCGAGATTGAAATTTTTTAAGGGGACAAAGATATGTGATTTTTCATCATGTAATCATCTATGAGAGTCAACATATACATGGGTCTCCTAAAATGTCATTTAGGTGTATCACTCTTTCTTTATTGCAAGACAATGTAATTTTAAATAAAAACTACACATCTATGTGTTTTTATTTTTTATGTATTGTGCCCATACGTACCCATTTTGGGGTTTCAGGTTTCTAGTATTCCCATTACAGAAACTTTTAGATGTTTCTGTGTTTTTTCCAACTTAGCCATATGGAGATCTTATTCTATGATTAATTCCAACATCCAATGATTCTGATATATCCCTTGAGGGCTTAGGAAGTAGGTACTACTTTTGAAGATCAAGTCATGGGCTCTTCTTAAGATGAATCAAGAAAGCCATATCCTCTTATATAAATAAAAACAATGACCAATCCCTTCATAAAAGGGATCCGATACTCGATTATCTAGATATTAGTGTCCTTGTAACTTAGCCATTGCCCCATGAACTTTCCAACTAAGGTTTTATCTACAGCCAAAAGGGATTTTCTTTGGAGTGTGGGGGTTGTGATCATTATTTCCAGGAACTCTTCTAACTTTCTCACAAAATTCTCATGATTTGAGTGCACCTTTCTTCCTTTCTTTGCAGATTCTACAAAAAGGAGTTGTAAATCTACTACCTCCGTAAAATCCTTATCATTGGGAGTTTTTGGGGTCTGCCATGGAAAAAATTGTTCAGTTGTAGGTAGAAGAGAAAAGAAAAATTACAATTACTTAGAAAAGTGGTGACTAACTCGTACAAAAATTGCACACCTACTAAAGTTTGTGCTATTTTTTGGTTTAAGATAAAATTGAATTAGTGAAATCCACAAGAGATAGCATATTTACCTTTTTCACTAATCACCACCATAGTTTAAGCACACAAATTGTAGACCTGTTTTTTTTTAGTGTTTAGTATGGATGCAATGAAAATAAAATAATCTCAGTGAAACAACAAGATATTCAAGCATATATTTATCATCCACCTTGGTCACCATAAAACATGGAGTACAAAATTCTTGGTTATTAATCAATCAATCCTTCCAAGAATCGAACAAAATATTTCATTTCCACTTTAATCGCCACTTGGAGCCCCCTTCCTGCTTTGTATCCATAATCCAAAACCTGCTTGAAATTACTTTGATTTCATCTAAAGAGGAATGTTGTTGTTTTTATGGATTTATTTTCTGTTGTGTTATGAGACAATTACACTAGATTCTACAAACCAAACATGAGTGTACTAAATCTGACACAATTTAGAAACCTTTACCTACAAAGAATTCAAATATGTTATGAAAAATATATATGAAAGTCCCAGACCATCATATTTCAATGATAATCTTGGTTCTTGTCTGTATTGGAGTAGGGTTTGCGTACAAATTTCCTAGATCATCATCCCTCAATGATAGTTTTTTCTCTTATCTACATTGAAGTAAGGTTTTCTACTGCATCAAAAAAACCATGTAAAACACCTCTAGGATCTATTGGTCATTTTTTTGCTCCTAATATATCTATTAAGGAATTCAGTGAATTTCTTCCAAACTCTGATGGTTTGTGATGGTGAGTAACTCAGACCAGTTACTAGACTATCTATGATTGGAGGATAGATCCCAATGGTGAGTCCCCATATCTAATGTCATTATCTTCTGCTTCATGGTCTCCTAAAATACATCCATGATAAACACACCCCTCTATTCACTCTTTATATACCTTCACTCTTGTTTGGCTCTCACCAAAACATTCCTCACCATTTTTAAAACGAGTTGGTGGGGAGCTCCTAAGCCATGGTGAAAACATGGGTGCCTAACAATTAAGGATTTATGTTTGAGCCCTAATATTGAAGCTCAAAACTAAAATCAACTATCTCAATCCAACAAACCAAAGTATTGATTGGATATCAAAATATCAATTGCAAAAATTTGAGTTAGATATATTGATTTAATATGTACATGTTTCTTCATCGTTTAAATGTGTTATTTCTTTGCATAATGTATAGTGTATCTTGGTGGTAATATCTTTGCGGAGAGTAATTTTTTGTCCATATAATACTTTTTAAATGGACTTACATTTATATTATAGTGTAGGCTTCTGATGGAGGAGCTTATGGATCATTTATATTGCAGTTTTTGGAGTTTCTGCTGCTAATAATCACTTTTCATGGATCACAGTAATAAGGCAACTGGAGCTCTATCCCAATCGAGGGAAGTTAAACTAACAAATGGATCAAATCAAGGACGATAAAAGGTCCCACTCCTGTAGCTGATTGGATTTACATTGTATGTCATTGTGCCAACTTTTCTCATCGAACGTCATGCTTTTAGGTCATTTTTAGCTCACTTCTGGGTTCTATTCATAGAAATACACTCTATGCATAAAATTTTGTCCTCTTCAACTTTTTTTTATTGTATTCTATATCCATGTGTTAGTTTTTTGCCTCTTTTATGGTTAAAATAAGTTTATTTGTTTTGTCTTATTCAAATTTAGAATGAATGAGAATGAGCTGGATTTTCCTTTTGTTAACAATATTGCTGATCAAACTTTCATTTTTTGAATAGGGTTGTTTATAAACCTCTTAGTGAGGGGAAAACCTAGTCCTACTATCAATAGCCATCATGTAACTTTTGGGAAAGCCACCGACTGTCACTTTGGTGGGCTTGCTTCCCACTTGTAAGTTGATAAGAAGGTGTCCTAGACATAGTTTTCCAAAATCAGAACTATTCATATTGGCCCAATGGACTTGGTGTGGTATTGAATTGGCTAATGGACCCAACTGAACGGCCAGATCCAACCCTAACTAACTAGTGAGATCTCACATGCATGGGGAGATTCCGATGTTGATTTTCTAGTGCAATTAGGGTAAAACACTATTACCCTTGATGGTATAAAGAGAATTGGATGGATACCTCAATGTGGATTTCATTTGGGTAGAGGAAATTCCCTTCTTCAACCTATGTTGAAGCTATTTCCTCAACCTGGTAGATTAAACCTATACTAGCTCTTGAACAATACCAGAAACCGCAAAAAAAACAGTACTTTTTCTCAAATTTACTTATATATGCTCTTCATTATTCTTCAATATATTTCAAATGATAATATTGCTTCTTATTTATAATTGAGTTCTCATTTCTTAAAATGAGTTATAATAAGTGGGCTCAAAACCACTTGGGCTCAAAACCAATTGTTAAAGACCATGAGTTGAATTACAAAGTGAATATATCACTGTCAAAATGCTCATTGAAAATAATATTTACAATGTGATATTAAAAAATTCCCTTAAGAGGATTTTTATTACAAATCAAAGGGGCCACAAAAGCGCTCTCTTCCCTAAATCAGGGATTCAACTACCCTTTGTGCAACTGGAAGTCAAGACAACTCTTAAAATTCAACATAATGTCTTTAAATTATCTCCTCCAATACTTGTTGAATAGAGTTGATGTGTCTAAGGTATATGGTGCGTGTAGAATTATTTTCTATAATTGAACATTCGTATCTTAATTTGGAATGGTGGTATGGACCCTTTTCATGAGTTGTTAGGTGATGAAATCCTAATAATTCCTCCCGACACAAAATAATAAAGATAAGTTTATAGGAAATCATCACTTGATCGGACAAGATGTGTTTCAAAAGAGGTTAGGAAAAGGTATGCTTTGTAGTAACTAATTATGGATTGGGATTGAAAGGGGGATCCTTCATGGCATGACCCTCAAATTCAATTGATGCATAACTATTTCATTTTTTTCATGTCTAGGTTTCTATAGTTAGGATTTATTTTTCAATAGTCTTTTAAGAGGGATCTTAGAGCATTGAGTTGTCCTTCCTCAAATTTATTTAACTAACCACTTTTTTTCATTCATTCAAGTGTTCAGTTCATTGAACATGTCCCATTTAAATTTAAATGTTCTTTAGACAAGCTAGTGAATAGGGGGGGCCTCATCATGATGTGGTAGTGGGTCAAGTACATTATGAAATCCATTATTACATGTGGTGTGCTTAATCTAAAAAAAATGTAGTTTTTGAAAGGATTGATATATTTCAGTTGGATTGCATGCTAGTACATGTATCTAAATGTAGTTTGTGGAATTTTCCAACATCTTTCTGTTATGTTGACATTGTCCCGAAAGCATGTTTTAATCTAAGTGTTTTGGCACTTGACCTCAGGAAATAAAGTGGACATAATTTTCTTCTGGCTATGTCAAATAAGTTGTGTAAGTGGCTGCTTAAAAGAGTAGAAATGAATATAGACTCTAGAAAGGTTCTTAATATCTCCTTTAAACTTAGGTGGAAATAATGTTTACCTAACTATTGTGTTTATAATTTTTCTCAATACATCATTTGTTCTCGAATTTTGATTTGTTTTCTACTCAATTAATTTAACTTTCACATTAAAGTAAAGCCATTGGATTGATGTGTTTCCTTTACTTGTTAATAATGTATTCATTATGATTTTTATCCTGGTATCAGAGTTGAATTTTGATTCGAGTAGACAAGGTTGTGGTTGATTGATGTGAAGTCGAGAGTATATTAAAAAATATCCTTTTCGTGGTCTGTCCTAAAATGTATAGCATGAGCTTCAAGGGGATGCGACAAGAGATGATTCCTGGAAAAATTTGATAGAAAATATACCTCTAGACCATTTTGGCAAGAATAGATACCTCTCAACTTGATGCCTAAAATGAGGGAAATATGTTATACTTCCATGCAGCCTCTTAAAGAATATATTTCTGAAGTACTTTAAATTTTTTATGATTTTTTATGAAATCCCTTTATTTTTTCTATTTGGTACCTATTTGTAGGATTTGTTAGAAAATTTGCATATATTTTTATCATTTTTTTCTCTTCACCTCTTTTCCCCTTTAGATATTCAATTAGTCTTTGTTGTACTTTCATACTTGCATACACCTTTTAATAATGACCCTTGAGAAGCCTAGCATGAAAGGGGGACAATACCTTATCATGAGTGTAATTAAGGTGAAGAAATATAGCGCAGAGTGTGATGTGTGAAGGGGATATGGAGCACTACCTCAACAAGTCACCTAGTAACATAACCTAACCACGAGATATGGCACACATCAGCGAGTTGACTATGTCCCAAAATAGTATGACAAGAAAAATGCACAAATTAGAAAATTGTGAAGTGTTATTTGGTCCTACTTTGGTAAGCATCACTATCAGCACCCATTAAAAGCCATACCACCATCCAATTATGTCAATGCGAACATTATACATCATCTAATAATTGTTTTATGCCATATGGGAAGTGATAAAGGCATATGTTGCTTTTCCAACATCCAAAATGGCCTCTAGTCAGTCCAATGCTCTACTCTGTAGCATAGGAAACAAACTTGGCCTCTGGGTCACAACAACGTTACGATGCTACCCTTTTCTTCATCATACAATAAAATTTTAAGCATTAAACTCCAACCATTTTAATGTTTTGTTTTTTTAATTTTTAATTTTTAAATTTAAATTTAAATTTTATTTTATTTTATGAATTATAACTATAACTGGGCAATTTATATTATATAAGACTACAAAAAAAACTGCAGTTAGTGTTACATGTAGCGTTCATAAATTTTTAAGCTTGATTGCATTACAATTTTTAACTAGAC
This sequence comes from Pinus albicaulis, assembly GCA_034641835.2. Lineage (NCBI taxonomy): Eukaryota > Viridiplantae > Streptophyta > Pinopsida > Pinales > Pinaceae > Pinus > Pinus albicaulis. The sequence continues at coordinate 464,833,143 of CM076570.1, read as the reverse complement.
ATATTGCAAGCCATAAATACAAAATATATTGGTTTCTAAACAAAAAATCTCATATTTCCTTAGTACTATATACATTGTAGGAGATACTCGAAACTCATTATAATGCAAAATAAATATTTTGTTCCAATTCATGTAATTTAGAAGGCATGTTTAACATGGAGGATCAATTACAATGAAAATTTTCTTCGTGGATTTGAAGAGTCCCATAAATATATTGGAGTTAAGAAGAATCCACTAGTTTCCCAACTAAACCAGAATCATCAGTAGAAAAAGGTTGTCCATTGCCTCCATTGACCAAAGCGTCCTGTAACACCCCCAACAAAAATACCTTTGGAACTAAGTGACCTCAAACTATATAGCATCATGAATTTCCCTTTCTAAATTTAGCAAGGGGTGGTTAGAAGTTGTATGTGCTAGAATTTTGGAAGGGGGTAAGTTACCCTGGAAACTCTCTTGCTCCTAACAGAATTTGAAACAAAAAAAAAAATCCCATTCACTAAAAACAAAGTTGAGGAACACCCAGAAGAACTGGATTAGGGTAGAAACCATTAACCTACAATGAACTTGAAAAACAAGCGCTAATGAAAGATAATCATGTGGAATTAATGATTGGAGCATGTAGCGGATTAGCTCCCATCTCTTCATGTTACAAATTATATGGGTGATGAATAATGGTTGGTGCACCATGTGCCACTGAATGTGTACCATGATATTTTCCATCCAACCATTCAATACCATGCAATGTGGCATTAACTTGATGAGAGTTGGGGCATGGATTTTTTTTCTAATGTTCCAATATCCACTAAATCTGAAGCTTTTAGTATCACACCATAATTGGCCCATCAATCTCCCTAGTTATTAACCTCACACAATGCATGATAGAAGGATATGGAGATAAATGAATTTTCTTCTCATTTGCTCCTATCAAGAATTAATCTTAAATTATTATCACCTTGCTTTGATTTATGTACCATATGACTGATAATATTTTTGGAATCTCCTATGACAGTAAAATTTTGCAAACCCATTCCATTAGCTACTGTTAGCCCATTTCTATATAGCATAGTCTTATGTCCTATTGTTGGAAATAATACCAAGGTCTCAAGAAAAGTAAATTCTAGATATTGATGAATTAAATTTGTTCATTAATAAAAAAATAAAAAACTTTTACTTAAAGCAAACAAGTCATCTTCAACTCATTAATTGTCTTACACGAGTTTGAAAGTGACCTTTGTACATAGGCTTAAAAGATTCCACACATTACATGAGACTCCTTCCTTTGGGGAACACAAGGGAGATACCAAATGTAACCTCACCCATATGTTACATCCATTCCATCAGGATTGTTCAAAAAATAATTCATTGTCTTTGGTTTCTATAGAGGAACTATGCCTAATTGCATAGAAGACTCTACAGGCTGGTGCAACAAAGGTGGTGGTGACCTGTTTTGCATGTTTTCATTATTGAAATGTTGAAATATATAAGGACTAGATCTTGCCCCTAAGATTCCTCTAGGGCTGGGTGTGAGTAGATTATAGTACCATAGGTGGATATGATAGCTTGAGACATGGCTTGATGTTGCAATTTCCTACCAATGTTTGAACCTTTCCTTGTAATGAAAATCCAATCATATTTAGGTTTTAAATAACTGGTAATATTTTTTGCTACATGGGGGCAGACATTGATGCAAAAATTGTGGCTTTGGAAATAGAAACAGGTGTTTGGATGATTAATATACTACATAGGTTGGTGGATGATTATGTCCTCAAATTGGATATCAATGGACTCATAGTCACATGACATGAGGTTGATTCCAATCAACACCAATTTAACCCCTAAGTGAACCATGCCCCCCCTTCACTGACACACAACCATAGGCAAGAAACCATTGATTTGAATGTGGGGACTTGTATCCACATTTACTTTTCATTTTAACGAGCTTACAAAGTGAGATCCCTGGTGGGAACTGACTCCTTTATCGGATTGGATTATTGGGTCTAGGATAAGATACATTCTTGAGCTAACAACAAGCTCTAAAAACCTCTAAAAAAAATTTGAATATTTCACTGGTAGCTTAGTAGACTCTACCCAAACCAAGAAATGAAGAAAATAGCTCTTCACAACAAAATACTCAATCCAATGAGAAAATACAACTTGTAGATACAGGGAACTTGCTGTGGGACATCCATGCAACTAGAGGTCTCTTAAACTTATACATATAAAATCCCTTAGTAATATTCCAGATATATTTACTTAATATACAACCTTAAGGCTCCCCTAACTTCCAGACACAAGTCCTCGTCATACTTTCAGATGTGATTTTACCTACAAATTTTACCTATGAATACTGGCTACAATCAGAACATGCATTCTTATACTCATCCACTGAAGTTTGAACATGAAGATAAAAAAGATGAGAACAAATATTACCTCAAAAGGATTTTGCTACAATGTAACAAACTCCTTTGGTGCCATTTTCCTGTGAGATCACTGTAGAATGGGCAGTTCCTATAGCATGGGCCATTATGAGGTCTTCCCCTCACTGGTAGGAAAGGCCATAAAGGAATGACATGCAACCAAATGCAGATACACACACCACTATATCTCAAGCATGTGAGAAATATGATAGAGGCACATCAAGGAGACAATATTTGAGCAAGAACTCCTTTAAATTGAGGCTTTCACACTTGAAAGTCAAAATCGATAACAACCACATAGTCATTTCTCACAGCACACAATCTTGCCATATTAACACCTCATTGGTGACATTTTAGTGTTGGTAAAGAAACACTTATTACTTTTTCTGTTGTTGAAATTTCAACCTTGGATTTGGCAAACCTGTAGAGTTTCATTTACACCATAAATAAAAATTTGAAAATAACCTTTGATTTTTTCCTTTCATATTTGATTTTCTCCTATTAAAGGTTAAATTCAATCATGGTGGGATTAGTGTGTGGTAAGTAGGATGTCCAAGCTCAACTCAAATTAGAATTTTTCAAATCAATTCAATCCTTTTTTACTATAGATTGTTAGGATGAGCATGAGTAAATAATCAAATATATGATTCAAATGCATGTTAATTCCCACTTAATATATCCTAGATATATTGAGAGGTAAGAGAATTTTTTATTGCTATACTTGTAAGAGGCTCAATCCATTTGTGAAGACTATTTTGACTTCTAGAAAATCTTAGTTTGTATTTTCAAATCAAGCCAGTTACCTTTGGGCTCTAATTTTGAGAATTAATTAAAACAAATATTTTCAATCCAGAGTATTTAATCTGACTATTTGCTTGTTGAACTGATACATTGTTTTATATTTGACTTTAGTGAGGCATATTTTCTCTCATTACTTCCATAAATATCGTAGGATCAATCATTTTTTATTGTACAAGGAGAAATCTTAGAGGATGTGTGTTGGATTTTGATTTGTTGGAAGTCAAATGTGTTCACGTGCTTAAATCTTAGACATTTTTAGCAGATTTCATTGACATTTATTAGGAAGCACTTGCAATGAGTCAAACATTTCTCTATTATTGGAAAATCCACATCTTATTCTATCTTATGGTTATTAACACAATAAAATTAGAAATATCATAGAAATTATTTTATTCAAATAATAAAGGTGAAATTTAAATCTAGGTTGAATATCGTCCAAGAAAAATGCCATTGCTAATCCACGATGGAAACTCTAGTCAGGTTTCTAGAACATACTTCATTTAAGTTTAGTGAGACTCTATACATATACTTGTTTATGCAATAGGGAATATCAGTCAAGATGAGCACCCTCCATATTATATGAATAACATGTGTCCTATACCTTATATAAATGGCATTTATCCTCAGAATTTATGTATAAGCTAGTGCTAATATAATGACCAAAACATTCAGCTCTAGAAAAACATCTATACTTAAAATATATGTATAATTCAGTCCCAATATAATGATAAACTCGTTAAGCTCCAAAACTGTGAAGAATAGGCCCCTCCCATTGGTTTTACGATATATTACAAAAATGAAAAGAAGAAGGGGCATCTTATGGCACTAAGGAAGGTTGTTTTTTTTGTTTATGAATGGAGGTTTCTATGAAATAAGGTTAGGATTGTAAAATTTTCCACACGAATAAGTTTAACAATGGCCTTATCAACCTATTCATTGCAAATCTCAGCAACACATGTAATACGTTGTGACTGGTTTTATCCTCTAAGACCCAAACTAGGTAGTCTCCTTTACCTTGTACATGTGTTTTACTGATTTCATACTTGACTTCATGAAAACACACAACAAATCCTTGAAACTAAATTATAGCACTAAAAAAGTCTGTGAGATGCATTTATGCATATATTTTCTTGGTATAGTATATGCCTCCCTTTTCTCTTGAAGTAACTCTTGTGGGTGACAATTGGGAGACTAGTTTGACTATTCAGGGGATGAATGCAACACTGTAAATGGACCTAACTTTTCCTAGTAACTAGTAACTAATCTATCTCCTTTCCTATTAAGTTTTCCATCGGTTACAACTCTTTAAAATCTACTTTATAATCATTTTGTTATAAACCAAAAAATAACTTTGATGCAACATATGCACATATTGTTTGTCCCCTGAAACTCTGATCATTGAAACACAACTAAAGTTCATGAAACTGCAACTTACATCTCTGAAAAAAGATCATGGCTAAAATCCATTGTGAATGTGTCTAGAAACCATCACTACCAAATTATCATGAGGGATTAAGGAGAAGTCCAAATTGATCATAAGTGTGCTCATCGACAATAATCTAAGAAAATACTTGAATTGACGAGGGGTAACTTCAATGATAACACAAATATACTGTTATTTTTTGTTGGGAGAGACCACGTTTTCTAAAAAAGTAACTGCTAAAAACAGTGGAATCAAGAATCACCCAAACTTTGCATGTAAACCCAATGCATTGGAAAAGATACTAAAAGGATAATGTTGGGAGCTTGCATGGATTTTATTGCACAAAATAGCACAAGATGTGTTCTCCCTCTAAAACAATAATCTTTGAATACTCACCAAAACTCATATATTACACCTTTAGATCAAGGTAGGGTTGGAACAAAGCTCTAAAACAAGGTATCTATATGGCTAAGGTACTAGTGAACCATTGATTTTTAATGGTGAACTTTGCTATGTTGAGATCGCCTCTAATGATGTCCATGAAAATATGCTGAAAAATAACACTTAGATTTACAAAGTCAAATTTGATTTTGATAGGGTTGTCTTAACTCAGGAAATAGGCAGTTGTATCTCACCCAAATCTCATAAAAGATAAGGAGCTTGAAGATGAAATGTTCCCTAGAATCAACCTATATCATATGACAAAGCTAATATCTTCTTTCCTATCACATGCTATAGTGCAAGTCAATTTCATTTTGTTGAGAACTTATCTTAAACTATGTAAGTTGGTTCCAAAGGCCTTGACATTATTGAGGTCAATGACGCGAAGTATACTCAGGGTGGAGAGTAAGAATCCCAACATACATGAAATGAAATGCGTTATTGTAGTATTAATCGACAGGGAATTTTCACAAGAACATTTAAGGAAGAAAATTTATAAAGTATATGTTTTTTAGCTCTATGTAATTAATCAGAATGAATGCACTATGATAGATGAGATGTTAGATACATTAAATTATGAATGTCTTATCTTGATTTCACTTACATCACTGGGTGGTATGAGTGAAGTGAATTTTCAAACATGTGTTGGAAGACTTCTTGCGGAAATTGCATAAAATAAGGTATCAATTTTTGATGTTGAGACTGAGCGCAATTTGCATACTTTACATGTATGTTTTTTTTTTATCTTGCATTCACATTGAGTATTTTGTTATGAAGATTAAATTTCTAAGTAATATTGGATGAAGGTTCTAAGTTCCTTGATTAAATTGGTTTACATAAGGTATGAGTATTTTCCACACGTGATGCCTATATATTCTAATTTTTTAAATAAGTTCTGCAAATATTTTTAGTGGTTGTAAACATTGATCAAATTTAGATAAAGAAAGGCTTGGAAATGATTAGTATCTTTAATATACTTATTATTTTAGAGGCATACAAAACCTGTGCACTCAGTTTTCTGGGACACAAGTGGAAAATATTTTGCGGCTGTAAGTGAGGATTTTGTTAGTGTATGGTATTTTATTCCTGGAAAGAAGGTGAATGTGTGAATGAAATGATATTTAGTGGAAATAAATTCCATTCATTTGTACTTCATCCAAGCTATCCAAAACTTTTCGTAATTGGATGTCAAGTATTGTTTTTCCTTTAAAATTAAAAGATGGTTCAATTATCCCCTCTCTAATAATACCCATTAAGGGACTTGCAACATAGGTTTGCTTTAGATCTCAACAACATATTTGATATATTGTTATGTTTTTATAATGATCAAGGGACTTGCATGATATGTTTTCTTGATATAATAGCAACATAATTGATATATTATTGAACTTTCTAATACTGTTGTACTCTTAAAATTTGATTTCATTTTTAATTTCTAAAAGATTTGTAGAAGTGATTAAGTATTCAACTTTAGCACATTGTTATATCGGGTGAATCCAAGATATACATGAATATTGTATAATTTCTACAAAAGGAAGGATGATAGTGATTGCAAATTATTGAAGAAAGAGAACTACAACATAAAGTTTAGAAGCATGGAACTCAGAAGAAGACAACAACATAACAACAAGAACATGACAGAACAAATGATCAAGGAAAAATTAAAGTTTCGGTTCCTCGAAGAGTTTAATCTGTCCATGAAGGCATATGATGAGGAGACCATGACCTTGTTTTACAGGAAGAGATTGATGCATGATAATCTAACCTAGGTTTTCTCAGGTTAGATTTAATTATTTATTTTGAAAGTATTTTCATATGTTTCTAGGAGAAATGTATGAGAATATGAATTATTGTAATTATATATATATATTTTTAGGAGAGATCTAGAGAATATTTGATAGAGTTAACCTTGAAGTTATAAGTCAAGCTGCATTAATATATTTGGCTTCAGGCTGTCTAGATGAGAAAGATCTTGTTTGGTTTGTTTGGTTCTCAGATGGATTTGATAGTGATTCATCGTGATAATCAGAGTTGCATTAAACTCTCGATTAATCTTGTGTTTCATGATAGGTCCAAGCATACAAATATCTGGTACCATGATCTCAGAGATTGTGTGTAGAGAAGAATTATGTTGCTTTAATTCATTCCCATAGAATATCAGGATGCAGATATTCTAACGAAGGTGCTCACCAAGAGCAAATTCGAATACCATAGAGATAGGATCAGGGTGAAGGATAATCCCTTTCTTGTTGAGAGGGAGTGTTGAGATTCAACAAGAAATTATTTTGGCACTCATGATCCTAGTGAATATTAAGCACCTACACTAGGGTGGAGCCCGCAAGCAATTTTTAGGTGAATTTCTATTTTTATTATCCTTTAATTTAGATGGACATTAAACTGTAACCTATTCTCAATGTGGACTTGAAAATAGTTAACTGAAGTGGAAAATAAAATAGGTAAGTGAATTTCGAGTTAGATTTTGGCTGGTGGGACATGCAGAATAATCCTAGTTGTAATTGAGTGATTCTATTTGTCACAAAGTTTGAATTGTAGTGGTGCATGACTTTGTGAAAGTTGTAAATAGTTTAACTCAGTTAAGCGAGTTCACCTCTGTTGTGCTAGTTGTAACTGAAGATACACAAGTGAGAGATCAAGTGAAATAAATATTAATTAATTCACATGTAGTGATCTCACATGCAACTAAATATTTAATATTTTTAACTGCATGCATGCCAGATCCAATGGAGACCTAGTTTGGTTCTCGGTGAAAACGAAGTAAACTATCAGTTGTGACATTATCCGCTTGAGCACATGCAAGAACACACACATTGGAGGTGCCCATGATACTTGCGCAGTCAAGGCACACAAGAAGGCATCAATTCAGTAATTGCTTTCAGCAGGGATTGCACAGTGAAGCCAGGCTGTCTCGAGACAGTAAATTGGCTAAGGGATTTACCAATTTTTGTAAAAGAGTGTGAGACAATTAGCTGATGCACTGAGGGCTCTTGTGAGAATATTTTTGTATGTAATTGTTACATGATCCATGATATAATATAAAATAGAATATAGTGGGGTTTTTAGCTGTAAGCTTTCCCTGGGAAATTATTTGTGCTCTGTATGATTGATCTTTCTTCATATTCATGTGATTGGAGATTGTGTTTTTAATTTTGAAAAGATTTGTAGAAGTGATTAAATATTTAACTTTATCACATTGTTAGATCAGGTGAATCCAAGATATACATGCATATTGTATAATTTCTACAAAATGAAAGATGATAGTTATTGAAAATTACTGAAGAAAGAGAACTGCAACATAAATTTTAGAAGCATGGAACTCAGAAGAAGACAACAACATAAAAATAAGAAGATGACAGAACAAATGATCAAGGAAAAATTAATGTTTGGGTTCCTCGAAGATTTTAATCAGTCTATGAAGGCATATGATGAGGAGACGAGGACCTTCTTTTACGGGAGGAGATTGACGCATGATAATCTAACCTAGGTTTTCTAAAGTTATATTTAATTATTTAGTTTGAAAGTATTTTCATAGGTTTCTAGGAGAAATGTATGAGAATATGAATTATTGTAATTATATATATTGTTTAGGAGAGATGTAGAGAATATTTGGTAAAGTTAGAGAAATTTGAGCATTAGGTGAAGAACTTGTGGATGATGGGAGGATTTTTGGGATCTATAGAGATTGTAGGAGTTAGTAGGAGCTATTTTATGATGTGAAACCAAAATTAATTTTAGATCTATTTTTTTAAATCTATGTAATCCTATGAGGAATGTTAGAGTGGAGAACGAAGGGTATGGGCCTCCTTCATTATTTTCTGACGATGGAAATAAGGCAACGGGTGGTGAAATTTTTCTGTCTCAATACAAGTATGTAAAGGAGATATTGGGTAATTTTAACATGGAGAGTTGCAAACCCATGGATACTCCTCTTCCAGAAAATTGGAAAGAGGATGCTACTTCGGGAGAGGTAGTGGATGCTACTATCTATCAACAGTTAGTGGGTTCCCTAATGTATCTAGTGAACATGAGACCATACATTTTCTATGCGGCTAACCAACTGATTCAAGTTATGGTTAATCCTACCAAACTCTTTTGGAAGGTGGGGAAGCATGTCCTGAGATACATGAGGGGAAAATTAGAGTATGGTTTATGGTACAGACACATGGATGGATTGAATTTGTATGGCTTCACGAATGCAGATTGGGTTGGAAGTCCATTAGACAGAAAGAGCACATCAGGGAGGATCTTTAGCATTGAATCTATAGTTGTTTCTTGGTACAGAAGGAAGGAGAGATGCATGGAACTCAGTTCAGTTGAAGTGGAATACATGGCTGCAAGTCAAGCTATATGCGAGGCTATTTGGATGAGAAAGATCTTGGCTGGTTTGTTTGGTTCTCAGATGGATCTGATAGTGATTCATTGTGATAATCAGAGTTGCATTAAACTCTTGATTAATCTTGTATTTCATGATAGGTCAAAGCATACATATATCTGGTACCATCATCTCAGCGATTGTGTGTAGAGAGGAATTATGTTGCTTCAATAAATTCCCACAAAATATCACGATGCAAATATTCTGACGAAGGCACTCACCAGGAGCAAATTCGAATACAATAGAGACAGGATCGGGATGAATGATAAACCATTTCTTATTGAGAGGGAATGTTGAGATTCAACAAGAAATTTTTTTGGAACCCATGATCCTAGTGAATATTAAGCACCTACACTAGGGTGGGGACCACAGGCTATTTTTAGGTCCATGTCTACTTTTATTATCCCTTAATTTAGATGGAAATTAAACTGTAATCTATTCTCAATGTGGACTTGAAAATAGTTAAATCAAGTGGAAAATCAATTAGGTAAGTGAATCTTGAGTTAGATGTTGGTTAGTGGGACATGAAAAATAGTCCTATTTGTAACTGAGTGATTCTAGTTGTAACAAAGTTGGAAGTGAATTGGTGCATGAGTTTGTGAAAGTTGTAAATAGTTTAACTCAGTTAAGCGAGTTCAACTCTGTTGTGCTAGTTGTAACTGAAGATACACTAGTGAGAGATCAATTGAATTAAATATTAATTAATTCACATGTAGTGATCTCACATGCAACTGAATATTTAATATTATTAGCTACATGCATGCCAGATCCAGTGGAGACCCAGTTGAGTTCTAGGTGAAAGGGAAGTAAACTATCAGTTGTGACATTATCCGCTTGAACACATGCAAGCACACACATGTTGGATGTGCCCATAATACTTGCATAGTCAAGGCACGCAAGAAGGCATCAATTCAGGGATTGCTTTTAGCACGGATTGCACAGTGACAGCAGGCTGTCTGAAGACAGTGAATTGGCTAAGCGATTTGCCAATTTTTGTATCACAGTGTGAGACAATTAGTTGATGTACTGAGGGATCTTGTGAGAATATTTTTGTATGAAATTTTTAATTGATCCATGATATAATATAAAATATAAGATAATGGGGTTTTTAGTTGTAAGCTTTCCCCGGGAAGTTATATGTGTGGTGTGTGATTGATATTTCTTCATATTCATGCGATTGGAAATTGCATTTTAAATTTCGAAAAGATTTGTAGAAGTGAATAAGTATTTAACTTTAGCACATTGTTATATTGGGTGAACCCAAGATATACATGCATATTGTATAATTTCTAGAAAAGGAAGGATGATAGTGATTGAAAATTACTGAAGAAAGAGAACTACAACATAAAGTTTAGAAGCATGGAATTCAGAAGAAGGAAACAACATAACAAAAAGAACATGATAGAACAAATGATTAAGGACAAATTAAAGTTCGGGTTCCTCGAAGAGTTTAATCAGTTTATGAAATCATATGATGAGGAGACCATGACCTTCTTTTACAGGAGGAGATTGATGCATGATAATCTAACCTAGGTTTTCTCAAGTTAGATTTAATTATTTAGTTTGAAAGTATTTTCATATGTTTCTAGGAGAAATGTATGAGAATACGAATTATTCTAATTATATATATTGTTTAGGAGAGATCTAGAGAATATTTGGTAGAGTTGGAGAGATTTGAGCATTAGGTGAACAATTTGTGGGTGATGGGAGGATTTTTGGGATCTATAGAGATTGTAGGAGTTAGTAGGAGCTAGTTTAAGTTGTGAAACCAAAATTAACTTCAGATCTACTTTTATAAATCTATGTAATCCTATGAGGAATGTTAGAGTGGAGAATGAGAGAAAGTGTTTAAGAAAGTGGAGAGTCAAAGAATTCCTATATTATGAATCTCACTCAATTTGTACATATTTTAAAGTGAATAAAAATATGTATAGATTATTATTAGCTCTTAATAATAATCCGATAATAAATATCAGCTTATTCTCTTGGAGCACTTAATTTCAGTGTAAAGATTTGGAAAATTAGTGGGCTGAAGGAATTACCCAATTCCTAGGGTTTATTGGTGGTTCATGCATGGAGGACTCAGTTAGAACTAAAGTGGCAAAGTTATGACAGAGTTGGAAGAGTAGTTCATGGAGTTGTTATTTAGTTTAACTCAGTTAATGGAGTTAAACTCAGTAGAGCTAGTTGTATCTAGTCTACCTGAATGATACATTAGTGAGAGTGGTGTGAATTAATTAGTTAATTAATTCACAAATAATAACTCATTAATCAACTAAACAAATACAACAGTTTACTACAGTGCATGTCAGTTCCAGTGGAGACCCATTCGAGAGATAGATGAAAGGGAAAGATGGACTATCCGTTGCGACTATAATGATGCATTGATTGCACCACACACACATTGGAGTTGCCAATGAGGATTGCATAGGTAGATTATAATTCATTCAGGGGTCTTATTTAGCAGGGATTATGCAGTGGAGGCAAGCTATCAGGTGGCAAGAAATCAATGCATGGATTTGTGGACTTCTTCTGATTAGTGTGTGACGATTGATCGTACTGAGAGCTTGATGTACTAAGCTTTGTATGAGATTGTTACATGATCTCCATGATACATAATATGTGATATTTGGAGTTTTTAGCTTCAGGTTTTCCTGTTAAGCAACTGTGTTATGTGCGATTGTTTTAATTGCTTCATGTGTTTGCAATTGAGTTTTTGAATTTCCGAAAAAGATTAACAGTGGAAGGATTCTGTATTTAACAAGAAGATAAATACTATTAGATCAAGAGAATTTGGACATATACATCCATCTTGTATATAATTTCTACAAATTGCAAGAGTGGTTGGCACGATTGGCGGAGTTCCAAACTTGTTGGAAAGACGATCAGGTCACACAATGGACCCCTGAATTGATCCGACAATTGGAAAATATTGATAACAAAATCACCAGGACTATAGACCACTAGGTTGATAGTATTTTGGGAGGATTCGTAACAGAATTTGAAGTTGATCAGTTTATGTCATATTTGAAAGTGGAGAGAAGGTTATTCAAAGGATTTAGAGGTAAGTTCCTGCAAACCCTTTCATTATTAATTAAGATGTTATTGAGTGAAAATAGTGTTTTGTGTGGCCACACTGAGTGAATGACCTCCAACCAGAGTGGAAGCACGACATGAAGTGGTAAATACTACCGGGTTAATCAAGAAGGAGATATATCGGTGTATAGTCCCTGAAGGAAATCGCCTAATCTTAACCAAGGTGGGGCTGCACAAGTTGGAACCAGTCTCCTGGCTATGCCATCATCAAACCCACGCAAGGGTAAGAATTCTCCTACCCCACCTCCGCCACCACTTGAAGAAGATGTGGTTGCGCACATGAAACTGCCTACCTTTAAGGGTGCGGGGGATGAAGATATGGATAGATTCTGGTTTGTAGCAATATCTTTATGGACAATTCAGAACATTAATAATGATGTTGTCAAAAGAGCACAAGTGTCCATAGCCTTTTAAGGAAGGGCCTTGGATTGGTTTATGGGATACATTTTTCAACATGTGAACGCATCAATACAAAATATTAAGGACACCCTGAAGTAGCAGTTCTGAAAGCGTAAATCATACTCTCAATGTGTAGTCAAATTGAAGGACTTGAAGTAGGGACCTACAGAGTCCGTATGGGAAGCTGACCAACAATTGAAGAAGGTCATCAGTGATGGGGGAATTGTCTATGAGGAAAAGCAACACAAGGAATGGTTTATCGCCATGCTATTACCACATCTGTGTGGACCTATGGGAAATCAAAAGATCGACTTCCTAGAAGAAGCTCTGGATATTGCCATGAAGTTAGAAGCTGCACCAAGAGATGATAATCAGCTCGCGGCACTTCAGATCCAGAGCCAGCTGGAGCCTATTCAATTAGAAATTTAGAACTTACGGAAGGATTGGGTTAAGGAAGCTAGCCCGGATGTCTAGAGCATACACTGTAGGGTGTCAAGCAATACTAAGGATCAATGCCCTTTGTTATCGAATTATATGTAGGCTGGGGGACCAAGCCCTCTAAGCCCTAGGGAAATGGTTGGACCTAGTACCCCCATGTTGTGATGCGCTGACTGTTGGATTGAAGTAAGACATGATACAGATCACTGCTCATGACTAGGTGTCTATGTTCCAGAATTGAAACAAAAGTGGTGCAGATTCTGCTCGTCTGTGGGGCACGACGAATAAAATTTCCGAACACTCGACCTAATGGTAGATAGGGGAAACCTATACAAGGTGCAGGCTGACCCCTCATCACCACTATCTCTCTTTGGACGGGGCAAATCCCCCACAAGAGGAAGGGGAGGAGGGAGAGGAGGAAGTGTAGGTCGAGGATGAGGGCAACTGATCTGTTACAACTGTGGGGACATGGGACATTATGCAAGAGACTGTCTGATCCTTGCGTACCAATCTTGCAGATATTACAGGCAGTTCAACCATGTCCTTGAGGAATGCCCGATGCTAATAGAAAAAATGTAGGAGAAACAACAGAGGCCCACGCAGAACGTACAATAGGTTAAGGCAAAACCACGAGATGATGGGTCAAGTATCAATGTGATCACACACAGCAGCATTGCCACCAGAGGGGCTGATGAAAAAGCTATAGCTGAGTCACTAATCAGGAATGTTGTGGAGAAAAAGGAAAGCTTAGTTCTGAAAAAGGAGAAAGATACCTTCGTGGAAGCTCGAAGGGAGATGGCCAAAGACGAAGCATCTACCTCAAATATTTCGGTAGACCCAAAATAAAATGAAGCAGTTAAACCATTCTTTCAGGCATGTATGAGGTTGCTACGCAACCATAAGGCAGTAGATAATCTGCAAGCATTAATAGGTAACTTCACACCTGTCGCAAGGCACTCTTCCATAAGGACCATCCTTGCACTCTCAGTGTAGATGGCCTAGCGCATTCATCAAATGGATGTGAAAACTATGTTACTCAATGGGATCATTAAGGAAGAGGCGTACATAGAGGAGCCTGAGGGTTTCGAGATCCTCAACAATGACTCACATGTGTGAAGGCTCAAAAGAGCGGTGTATGGGTTGAAGCAAGCACCCCGTGCTTGGTACACTCGGATAGAAAACTATTTCACTAGATTGGGCTTCACCAAAAGTGAAGAGGATGCAAACCTGTACCATATTGTGGTGGAGGGTAATCCTTTAATCATTGTTCTTTATGTTGATGATTTAATTTTGACTGGTGATGAGCAGCTGATACACTCATGCAAGGAGGATCTTCCAAGGAAGTTTGAAATGAAGGGTATGGGCCTCCTTCATTATTTCCATGGATTGGAAATATGGCAGTGGGTGGTGAAATTTTTTTATCTCAAGACAAGTATGCAAAGGAGATACTGGGTAATTTTAACATGGAGAGTTGCAAACCCATCGATACTCCTCTTCTAGAAAACTGAAGGAAAGAGGATGCTACTTCTGGAGAGGTAGTGGATGATACTGTCTATCGACAGTTAGTGGGTTCCCTAATGTATCTAGTGAACATGAGACCATACATTTGCTATGTGGTTAAATGCATTTTCGTTTAATACTGTTTATGATGCATGATAATCTAACCTAGGTTTTCTGCTAGATTTAATTATTTAGTTTGGAGTATTTTCATGTTTCGTAGAAATGCTAGAATACGAATTATTATGTAATTATATATATTGTTTAGGAGTAGATTCAGAGAATATATTTGGTAGATTTATTTTGAACATTAGGTGAAGAATTTGTCGATGATGGGAGGATTTTTAGGACTATAGAGATTGTTAGTAGAGCTAGTTTAAGATGTGAAACTTAACTAATTTCATGATCTACTTTTACAACTCCATGTGACCCTATGAGGAATGTTGAGTGAGAATGAGAAAGTGTTTAAGTAAGTGAGAGTCAAATAATGCCTATCATGTATCTCAATTAAATTTGTACATATTTTAAAACTAATAAAATGTGTGTTTTTGTTTCTTTTGCATGTGTGGTTTATTTGAGGGGGTCCACGGAAGCGATTACCCACTTGTGAAAAGCTAGGTCCAAAACTCATTTTATTTTTATTGTTACATATATCATATCACGACAAATTTATCTGAATTAATTGATGATGAATAATTACAATTTAATTCATTAATGTGTCTTAATGTAATTTGACCATTAAAATAATTATCATGGGAAAATCCTTTGCTAGAAACTTGGACAAAATCCTTCATCCAAATTTTAATATTTATTTCAATTTTATTAAAATTATTACTATTAATTTTTATCTTTTTTTAATTTTAATTTTATATAGTTTTACCATTTAGAAGAAAATAATTATAAAACCAATCTTCTAGTAAATTTACTATTTTATGTCACCTTTATTTAAATTATTTTAAAATACTTTTTTTAATGCAATTTGACCAACTCAAATTGTTTACATAATATAACATAGATATAAAGTTAAGAGCCTAACATTTAAAAAAAATATTTACATAATGATTTATTTTAATCCTGTGATATGATTATATGATTGTTCCGGTGAAAATTGAAGAGTAAGATAGTTGTTGTATAAGCCATTTATATACATCTAAAACCTAAAGATAGTACCCATGACTATAAAGCACCTCTAGGCCCAATAATATTTGTTATATATTAACTAATATAATATAAAACATTCAATAAATAGCACTTTAAATTCTATTAGAAACATTACATTGAACTTTTACTAAAATAGTTTAATTTAAGAGTAAAAGAATAATTTTAAAAAGTAGAAATAAACCATATACAAATTATAATAACTCTTTAATCACCTATCATTACTCCTAAAAGTATTTAACTTGTATTCTTGTAAGCATTAATTCTAATAATCGATACCCATTAATACTGGCCCCAGAATTTTTACCGTAGAATGCTGACATTAGCCAACTTCAAGGTTATTTGAGCGACTTAAGATGCATTCATCACAAGCCTTTCCTGGCTATTTGAGCCGACGAAGATTATCATTTCAAACGGCGACTTATTTATCCGGACGCACAAATTTCTATCATCATGGCCTTCATCAGCTTACTCGCCTCAATATATCACCGTTGTTTGTTAATGGGTAGTGCCATATCCATATCTTTCCCACCGAACTAATTAGATAGTCACCTAAGAGTGGTTTCATTTCATTCCGTTCCCCAACTCCTCGCAGCCCGCTCCCAGGTTTCAGTGGCCATGGTGAAGAGCCCACAGTCATCAAGACAAAGCGTTTGCATTTCCCAGTACATAGAGATGTTGGATCTGGGAATATCACTGTTGCTATAAATCGGATTAGCGTAGGCGACCCTTGCAAGTAACTTGAACAACCCCACGCCTTCCACTTCCCCAAGATCATCAAGGAAATTCGCATCATTGCCACCAAGCCGTGAATCTGCTGAAAGGATGTGATGAATCCCACGACTCAAGGAGAATACATAACGCTTATCTATGATTTTCCAACACCGGTACGTGACACGCACTTCGCTATCGCGTACGGCGCCTGCTTCTCGTATACCAAGTGATGCCATTGAGGAAGAATGGAGCAGAATGAAAATGCCTGGGAGGAGGAGCAGTCATCAGCGGTATCGTAGGAGAAAGAAGAGTGGTTTTCTCCCCTGAGCGAAGAAACTACCACGAAACTCGCTTTGCCATTACGGTAACTACATGGTTTGTGATGGCAGTGGAGTCAGATGGATGCCCAAGCTACATCCGTAAAAACAGTGTGGACCATTGACCTACTATGTTTAGGGCCCTCCAAGGGATGGGCGGGTGCTTGTATTTGTTCAAGAACGAAAGTACCAAGGTATATGATTCAGGAAAAACGCTTTGAGGTCGTACTACTTTTCCATCAAAACTTGGAACGACATTGTTGCACACCGTGGCGTGACAGACTTTTGTGGGCGCCTGTGGGAGAGTAGTAATGTTTTCTTACATGTGGTGCTTCTCACAAAGAATGTGGAGTGAATTTACGAGCATTTAGTAGTTGGAGGAGTTGAGTGTCATCTCATTACAGTGGACTGATCATTTTAATGATCTCTACTTTGAGATTTAATATTAAAATTATAGGACTTAGAATCTCACTACAGGGTTTTGAATATAATCGCTGATTGAATCGCTAGTGATAGAATTTGATGAGAAAAGTGTGACTGAATCTGATAATATTGGTGATCGTCAAACGACGCATGTCTAATGGGATATAGATTATGTTTCTTGTCCGATTATGCATATTTTTTTATTAAGAGATGTTTTAACCCTAGAATTATTGTAATAAATTAATACCATTTGTTTTAATTTAAGCCTTTCATTTTCCACCTCTTCTGAACTGTCACATATTTATTGTTGATGTTTCTAGGTTTTGAATAAAATATCCCCAACTTGTTAAATAATGTCAAATTATAAGAAATATATTACCAAGCAATTTCATCATTTAACCACTTAAAAGAATGTATTA
Organism: Pinus albicaulis; assembly: GCA_034641835.2. Taxonomy (NCBI): domain Eukaryota; kingdom Viridiplantae; phylum Streptophyta; class Pinopsida; order Pinales; family Pinaceae; genus Pinus; species Pinus albicaulis. Next base: position 464,815,210 of record CM076570.1, on the reverse strand, counting down.
CTTACCCATGTGACTAAATCAGGCAGATCCATCACTATCTCCAAATTGAATGTCCAATCATACGAACATTTGTTAAGCATGCACACATGTCTCTTAATTTAAACAAGTGTCTTCAGGAGGGCTATATTTTCTGACAACTAACTGCTGCATCCGCCTAGGCTTTGACCCGTGGGATTGAACCCACCTATGCTGCATTATCCATATGAGAAACTGCCATTATTTAATAGTGTCTGGTATTTCTGCGCATCCTAATCTGGCTGATGACTTTGTTGAATTTCTGTGGGACTTCTAAAATAATTAAAAATCTCATTTCCTGCAATGAGAAAAAAATGCTAAATTCATCGTGTACAGAGTTTTCAACTCTGTACCTACATTCCATATAAAAAACTGTTGTTACAATTTGATACCCTTCCACTGGGAGATTTATGTAATATGGTGACTACACACACAAGATCTAAAGATTTCTGCCTCACAGAAATACTCAGCTTCATTGTTCCTATGGCCTTGCAAATTATAACTGTTTACAAAATGCACTCGTCATGCATAAAACTTCATTATATTTTTCAAACACTGGCCAGGTGTATTGAAACAATTATTAAATATTTTAGCTAAAAGACACCATTGTAGATATAAAAGACAATTATATTGTATAACAAAGACTCTATCGTATTGGTAAAAACGTGTTATCCTAAAAGATTTTAAAGTTCAAGGACAGTTATAACTACATATGAACCATTAAAATTCCCGTTTTAAATCTTTATATTGTCTAATAAATTGAAGCCAGATTTCTTCGAAGAGGTGATTGATGTCAATTGATTCTGAGAAGACCATATGATGATTTCACACCAAAGTCATAACCCTGCTTCTGATCAGCTATAGTTTTTAAAAATTCACCATATTCTTTAATATTTTGGGTCTCTTAACATGCATATAACTTATATATATTAAAAATAAAACACTAATATCTCAAACAAATAAACCAAATGATGAGCTAAAATCATGAAGGTAAAATAAAATTAAACCAAATCTATACGTATATCTATGTGGGCCCCCCACCAAGGGATACATCACTTTTCTGAGGTTCATTCCTTCCGCCAATAAAATATTCGCATCGAGCTCCCCATGACAAGGCTTCCTTAGGATCGAGGTGGGCCCAGCTCCACATGGGGTATGGGCTCTTCTGCTGTGATTCTGCAGAGCAGACCGCGCCTCTATTCCCCATTGCCTGTTTATATAAAGAAATGGAAATTAAATTCTACCAAATTTTTGATTAGACGTGTAGAAAGGTGTGCCTTTTTTATGTTATTTTGTTTCGATTTTATGCATTTTGATTATTTGATGAGCTTCTAGTTTCAAATGGATTTGCCTGGATCACATGGGTAGGTCTTGTCCAACCGGGCTAGAATGCTGTGATTAAATAGTGGTTCTAATACTATGAGACAATCTTAAAATGAAATATGACTACGTAAAAAAATGCAATTAGTATATAGCATCATTTCTCACTTTGACATGATTCATACTGCTACATGGCTTTTCGGGCACCCATTCTACGTACTTGGACATATCTGTCTTTAAAACAAAGGGGAAAATCCTCCACACGCCATCATGCCTGTGTTTTTCCGTATGTGCTAGCATAAATGACTTTTCCATATGCTACTTCTTAATGATTAAAAAAATATACAAAATCTCATTCTTATCAATATTAAGCATTTGTAATTAACTAATCTAAATTATGGCTTAACCGTTTCCTAAATCAATAACTGATTGAGTACTGTAAAAGACCTCATGCATGGCCTAAGGGAGAGAGAGAATTATTGATACACTCTCTGGTATTCTCTATCCACTTTGATTCCCCGTGCCCCTTTGTCTTCCTGCTCATTTCAGAAACCCTTGTTTCCTTGAGACATCCCTTTATATGTTATCTGAGTGCAATCTACTTGGAAGAGTCTTAGCGAGGCAAGGTTGAATTGATCTGATTTACCTGCCCCATAAGTTGGCTTTGAAGGACTGGGGGATTCTCCACGATTACTTTTGTACGTACTATTTATAATACTATTTAAGACGTGTTGTCTCCAAATGTTCTTAGTGTATGCTTTATGTATGAGAATATTTGTTATATTGCCATTTATTATGATTTTTATTTCTGAATGTTTCATATGAACTGCCGCTAACATAGGCAGAGTAGAAATATGTTGTACAAACTTATCTTGCCAGTTTCTTCTTATTTAGTTAAGGAGGAAGGACGGCTGTGAGTTTGAACTCAACGTGTATCTACTCTTCCAAACGTAGCAATCAACGGTAAACTTCATCTCGCTCTATTTAGTTTTTAGTGAATGTGCATGATCGTGTGGGTCTCTGGTAGTACGCCCTCATTCGTGGAGGTTGAATCCCAACCAACCTCTAGGGGTGACCTTGAAACGTAACCGGCGACTCCACCGGGGACTCCATATTTTTGTGATTCTCCTCGTTGGGTTGTTTCAACAAGTTGTAGGTTGCCACCATGCTTTGGCTTTTTATAAAATTCTGGCTTGCTTTCTGGTGCACAAATTCAATAAGCTCCAGTTCTTCCGTACTTGTCTTTTGTTTTTTTATTATCTTTCTTTGTATACGCCTTTTTTTTCAGACACAATGTTAGATACCCGCGAGTTTGTGAAAGGATCCGCCAGATACGCGAGTTTCCCCTCAATACGTACGCGCAGGCCACTGCCGTATAACCTCGTACTCGTATACCAGGCCGATTTTGGAAATTTGAGTTTGATGATTTTGGTCTTTTCGTCAGAGGCCTCTGTGGTTTTACGTAGCCTCTCGTACTCTACCGGAGGTGGACAGGTTTGGAAGTCTTGTTTCTCTTTCGTTTGTCCGAAACCGATCTTTGGCAGCGGCCCGTTGGTGCCGGCACTCCCGGATTTATTCCGGGATCACTTTCGAGTGTTCTTGGTCGTTCGCGTTTTATCGGTCAGATTTCCGCCACCGACTCGCTCCTATCTTTGTGTTGTAGTTTTTGTATCATGTTTTTTGCTTTGTTTTCGATTGGTTTTCTGAGTTTCAGTTAGGTTTCATAAGGTAATTCTTCGGAGAACTTTTCTTGCTTGAGTTTTGTGTTGCAACGAGTTTGCACTATTTCTCTAGGGCCGTTTGATTGAGTTTTTGGTCTTCCGTTGCTCTTATTGATCTTGGCTATCATTAGTTTATAAGGTTTGAGAGCATAGTTGAAGTTGACAGTTTGGAATTTGCCCGTTTTGCCTATTGTGATAGTTGTTCTTGGTTTTTTTTAAAGCTCTTGTTGGTAAATCAAAAGTTTCAAAAACATTTGTTTTTGCTGCTTTTGGACAAAACTCAAAACATTTCAATATTTTTTTTTGTTGTTATGCTTTTTCATTTTCACAATTTATCTTTTGGAGCTTTAGTGAAGTTTTTATTTCTAGTTTTTATTTGATTTTGAGGAGAGGTTGTTCTTTGATTTCTTTCTTGTTATATTTATGTTGTTCCTTACAAGAGTTTTGCTTTCATGAAATTGGCTGATAATAAAAGATGAGTTAAAACTGTTGTTTTCAAATTTCACCTGTTTTATGGATCTTTTGGATTCCTAGAATTTACATGCTAGTCATTGCATTAGGTATTGAATCATTTAGTTAGCTTCTTAGTTTTTGAGAGGTAGATGAAATTCAAAAAGAAAAATACATTTTTGTCCTGAGAACTTACATAGAATGTTTTCATCGAAAAGACAAAGAACTGCATGCATGTAGTCAAGCTTTATTAATTTCTATGTCAAAATATCATTGGTTTAACTCCATATCTTGTACTTAATACAATGCTCTCCATAAAAAATAAGCTGTATTTAATCTAAATCAACAGCAAGTTTTACTAAATAGACCAATCACCAACCAGCTGGGGTTGTAGGGCCTCCTGAAGAGGAGAGCACCGAAGGCCGCCTAAAAACAGCAGAAGCTGATTAATTGAGCCGAACGCAATCACAGAGGGATCGGGAAAGCTCTCATCCGGAGTCAAGCGAGGGGAAGTGAAGGTTGGGTTAAGGAGGCAGACACTCTCCGATTAGCTGAATTCAACCTCAAGACCGTTCGCCCAGCCTTCCGATACTTGACGATGGCTGCTAGTTCTGTCCACATGGTGTGATCGTGGGGAATACCCGGTGGTACCCGGGAAAGTATCAGCCGATCACGGGGGCCACACTCGGGGGTGTCCCTGCGGTTTAAAAGTTTGAGCCGAAAAGGCTATTGTCGCAGGTCGGTGTAACTCAAGTCGATACCTTCATGTTAAATTTGGATAATCCAGGTCCAAACTCCATGTTATTATGATGTCATATTAAGAGTGCTTAAGATTGTTGGAATCCCTTCTCGGAGAGGTAAATCCATATATAATATGTCTGTGAACTCGATGAGTGTAATGATTATCTAACTGAGCATTTTAATAAATTATATGTGTCGGTCATAAGGTATCGCCCCACAGATGTGTCATACGCCCAACGATGGATATAAATGTTTGTGAAAGTTGAGAGCATTTCATCATAACACAACTCAATATCTTCCTCTCTTCATCCGAAATAGTACGAGCCACCCGGGAGGACGGAGTTTCTGTGCCTACTACCAGTAAGGAGAAAGATATTGTATCCAGACGCCGAGTTGAAGGACCATTTTCTCTGTCAGCGTGTTTTTAGAAGCACTGCAATGCTGATCTTTGGTCAACGTAGATGGTCCAATCAAGCTGTAAAACTTGTGGGAAGTTCGATTTATGAAGGCCGTACTACTTGGCATTAAATCGAGGTCAAAGGGTTGACCGTTTTGGTCAGCGCTGACTTTTTCGTACGCGCCGTTGACTTTTGTGGAGTTGACTCGTCGACTCATTTGCCACTGGAGGTCCGTTGTGACACATGCCGGGTCGGCCGACGAAGGAGATTAATGGGTTGAAGAATTCCGTTGACCGCCGTAACGAACACACACATTTTCCGTTTCGATTTGTCAAGATCTACTTATATGTTCTCTATCTACATTTTGCTTAACTATTTGTATGATTGCCGTGAGAAAAGTAAACCGCCTAGCATAGAACATCAAGCAAAAATTTACAGTAGACGAGAGGCTTAGGGTGGAAGACAACCTCGTCTTAGCACCACGACCGAAGAACAACTTTAATTAGTCTGAATTCAAAGAGAACACAAGTCGACCTAAGTAATGACTCTGCTTGGAAGATGATATACAGATCTTCGTATTGGGACTGCAGACTTTGGATCATGGACAGGAAGATTCAGAACCCATCCAATGCCTCTCGCAATGCAGGTAGAAACAAGCAGGAGACAGAGAAATCGAGCAAAGCTACCGATCAGTGAATCCAGTAGCAGAGTCCTGTTGCCACATTCAACCAGGGCACATCCAAGGAGATGTACATAAATCGATACTTATGTTCCAAGTAAACAATGTGAACTTAAGTGCTATTCCTCAAGAACAAGTTGAAGAATATGAAGAAGGGCCGAGATGAGTCTGTTTCAAACTTTTCTTTCAAGGACGGCACCAGAACAATCTTAGCTGGTCAATACACATCGTAGAGTGTTCTCACCGTGACTTGGAGGATCTCCATATGAATGGAAAGTATTCATTGTAACTACTGCTCTCAAACAATAATACCATTCTGGTCTTCTGATGAGTCTTCTGGCTCGAGGATACAAAGAAGAAACAAGATGAAGGAATTCACATAATGAAATAAATGCCTCTTCTATGGTGTTTATCTTCCTAAAGAAGGACTCTGTGAAGTTCGTAAGGACAAGGAAGGACTAAGATCAAGAGAAGAAGGGTAAATGTTTCACTCCGGCCATATTCTGACACTGAAAGTAGAGAATGCCTTCAAGAAGGACTTAGATAGCACGTATAACAACAAATAAACCGAAGGACGGAATCGAAGAAATGACAAATCCAAAGAAAGAGAAGGCTCACTTTGGAGGAAACAATCAACCTTCTAAAGGTCCGTAATACTCGTGTATGAGAGCTCAATGCCGTTGATAAAAGAAATTAGTATATTCTAGTATCTCGTCTTCCTTTGGCTGCATCTTCGAGCTGACTATGGATGTCCTTGCGACCGATATGTGCCTCAAGACATCACCCAGATTCAAGGAAGCACTTTCTACATGGCTGAAAGGGATACTAATCTCGAAATTAACTTTGGGGATAATGCCATCATCCTATAGCGATTGTGGACTCAGACCTCTGATGAGTCTCAAGGACAAGTCCTTCGTTTGCAAGATGTACTCTATGTACCTGGGCTCTAGAAGAACTTAGGTCGATTCTGCCATGGAAGACAAAGGATTCAATGTAACTTCTCCGAGTGGAAAGGTGCTCTATGGGGAAGAGCTTCAAGGAAGCTATCTCAATTGGTTTTAGAGCTGGTACACTCAGCCAAAAGTTAAAAGAACACATGGGAGCTATGACTTCAGACATTTTGAATCAAACCTAACTATACCAAGATTTGGACACCTCATTTATAAAGGCCCCAAGCAAGGTATGTGGGCATGTGTATGCCCTGATTTAAAATAACTATGAAGGTAGTGAGGCTGGCTGAAGGAAACATGGCAGACCCTTTCCCCTCAAGTGTCACAAAGACATCCTATATATTGCAACTGTCCATTCCATCTTTCTGCATGTGCCATTCTAACATCCCCGGGGATAATTTTAATTATATGATATCATTCATGAATTCCTGCAACCTCTCCGTATATACTTTCTTGAAGAAGAAGGATGAGGTTTTCATGTGGTTCCGTACCTTCAAAGCCCAGGAAAAATACACCCCAAAGAAGATCACATTTTGAGAATTAATGAAATTAATATGAGTCAAATGAGTTCAAAGACTTTTATAAGAGAAGCTGTGACAGATAGAGACTACCACCGCATATACTCCTTCAGTGAATGGTATGGCTTCAACGCAATAGGACTATTGTGTGAAATGGCCCATGCCATGCCAGTGTGAACACCAAGGTTCACTGGTGTTTCTGGAGGCCGCAAATACTGTGAGCATTCAAATCCGATGTCTCTATTCGCTTTGAATTCCACCCGAAGAGGTTTTCTCTCCAAGAACTGCTGTCCTCACATTTTAGAATTTTTAGATAGTCCCGTCTATTTCCTTCATGCCGAAAGAAAAGAGAAGGTACTGATACCGGGAGAAAAGGAATGTTGTGGCCAGTGAGACTTCTAAGGCATATAGAGTCTATGTACCTCGGTCAAAGGGAAGTAGAGATAAGCCATGATACTTTAGACTAAGATGCTTCCAGAAAAGTAGTAGACCTTCAGATCTCGGGGGGGGAAGAAAACTGGCAAGAAAGGCTTGAAAATCTGGAAGAACTCTGTGATGAGACTATGCCCCATATCAAGGGCCCAATGGACCCGATGCTGATCCAACCCCGTGACTGGGTAAGAGACCATCATGGCTCAGTGGACACCGAGATGCCGAGGGGTCAGTTTCTTCCAAGAGGACATTCCCGGAAAGAAGAGCTGCAGAGATACCAAGGGTATCTAGTCACAAGTGAGTACCTATCAGACAATCCGAACCCTGGATCTTGAGGGTGCTTAAAGCATCAAGTTGAAGGAGCAGGTACCAAGAATATGAGTCCAGATAATGGAAGAATGACACTGGATGGGCCCTAGACCGAAGGAATAAATCGATTGCCACCGCTGAATGGCTCTACAAGATCAACATGGATCCGTTGGAGTGGCTGAAAGTCCAGAAGGCAAGGTTTGTTGCCCGTGGGCTTCTCCTCAAAAGGAAGGAATTCACTGTGATGACATTTCTGTAATCCTTTCAGCAATATACCACCATCTTGACTGACCCAGGCATTCTGTCGCTACGACAGATGAGTCTTTCACTGAGGGATGTCAAGGGACCGTTTTTCTTGGAAGATAAAAAATAAAGAAGAAGTAAGGAACAACCTCTGGATTTGAAGTTCAAACGCAGACACCTATGTCCTCATAGTTGGAGAAAGCCCCTCTATGGGTTAAAGCACCCAGAAGCTGGTGGCCGAGAGGATGATAAGCATTGATGAAGCCGGGCTTCGAAGTAATGCCGATCCGAACCTCGGTTTGCTGTGCAGAGAAGCTTCCGTCCCTATGTTATATCGTGGATCTAATTTCTTCCCCCGACAAAGTATGACCCCCGCCTCCATCAATGTAAGAGGGAGCCACCGCTCGAGTTCGAGATGAAGGACCGAGACTGGGCGACCTACTTCCTAGGCCCTGAGGTCTGGCAGACTGGAGAGAGATTTTCCTTTCTCAAGGAAAATACATTGTGAAGCTTTCCGGAAAGATTTGGTATGGTGGATCCGTAAGTCCTGGTTTATACTGGCGGAACCTGAATCCATGAAGCTGGAGTGGCGCCGTTGCCGGGCCTATCTTGGCCAACGACCAGTATCGTCAACTCAACATAGGAGCTTTGATGTTCTAGTGAAAATTCGTCCTGGACATATGTTTTGGTGTGCTGAACACTTGAGTCATCGTATTTACTTGGAGCCCTTACTATTTTGACTGGTTAAGCGCACCTGAGATATCTTCGGCACGATAAACCATGGGCCGAGATACACCTGGCCGGAGTGTGATACCTCGTGGATATACCGATGCCGATTGGGCCGGGCAATGTGGTGGATCAAGAGCAATATCCGCCGCCGTTTACCTTGCCCCGCTTCTGACCGCGTGATGATATTATGGAGTCGGCTTGGAGCACGCGAGGCCGAATACATCGTCGCTAGTATGGCCTGTGCTGGGGCCATAAGTAGCTCTTAGTGAGCTGTTTGGACATGTGCTAGATACCACTGATCATGGATAATCGAGTGGGATTCGTATGACCGAGAATCCCCGGGTTCCAACAATGCATCCAAGACAGCTGATACGTGTACCACTTTATCCTAGATGTGTACAACAGGCGCCGTAAGGCTCAATCATATAGAACCGATGAGTAAAAGTCACTGATATTCTCACTAAGCCCCCGGGGAAGGTCAAGTTCCTAACCTCCGTGAGAATCTTGGTGTCGTGGAAAGACCCTATGATGTGGTCTCAGCACGATGAGCTCCTCGGAGCTCTGGGGCTTTGGGATAGCTTCTGAGCTATAAGCACTCATAATGCTTCGCCCACCCTTGTGAGCTTTGTTGAATGTTCACTTACCATTTATCTTGCCCGTATGCATCCTACCCATTGAGTTCGTGGCCTGTTGGAAGTACTGCATTGGCCAATGAGGTGGGAAAAGCTAGAGACTATTAAAGAAAAGACCGAGACGATCGAGATCGTCAGACTTCTATCTGTAGGATAATGGCCCAAATCCACTTGATCTCGGATTGTTTGCGAGGTCCGGGGACCTCCGCCCCATCACCAGAACCAACTTTGGGTTGGTTGGATAATTTTCCTTCATGAGTTCGAGGAGGTCAGAACCCCATCCGGGCTTGTCTTCGCCGGGATACGTCTGGTGACCGACCCACTTCGTTCGGGGCCAGCAGGCGCAAAGCAAGCTACTAAGCGGATGACGTGACGATGAAGCTGATTCAGACCTATGGATGGAGCTCTCCTTAGTTAGAGAGTGCAAATTTGGACAACTAGTCCAAACTCATGTTACATGCTCATGTTTAATATACAATATTTTTGTTGGAATCCTTTCTGAGAGGTAAAATCCATATACAATATGTTCTAATCCCATAATGTAATGATTTATTTTGAAATTGTATTATTCAATAAATTAAAGGTGTCGGCCTTAAGGTTGCACACCCCACCAGATGTGTCAATAATTTTCCTCCCACTTACGTATTTATATATGAGTCAGAGGAGCATTTGTCGATAATATTAACCCGCATTCTCTCTTCATCCAAATGCTTCAGGCCAATCTTATGATCAGCTCTTAAATGGCCACGGTGAAGGAGAAAGAGGCACACAACACCACGCCCAGTCAAGGATTCATCTTCTACCTGCCAGGGTTTCCTGAAAGTGACCATGACTTCAATACCCATGTCCAACGGCTGAAAACTCAGAGTTCATTTGTTGAAGGCCGACTACTGCATTAAACTCAGGTCAAGGGTTGACCATTTTGTCACAAGTGACTTTTAGCTTGTTGCCCTGCGCACTTTTTCAGACAACGCTAATTTCAGGAGCTGACTGGGGTTGACTCATTTGCTGACAGGTCCAGGCAGACACAGAGGCCGGGCTTCCAGCTACCGCAGAGGCATTCTGCTGTTGAAGCATCCTTGCCGACCGCCGGGATACCCAAATACATACATTTTCCTGCTTCATTTGCCTTCCAGGATCTACTTATGTTGCTCAGACCCATTTTGGCTTAATCATTTGTGGCAGATTGGCTGTGGAGAAAGTACAAAACGTCTTAGTAATAGAATACCTGGCAAAAATTTACACCTTCGCTTAGTTGTCTGTGGGCCCTAATCATCCCTGCATCGCTCTAAGGCCCTATACTTCGCTTCCCCGTATTTCGTGTCCGGCCCTCATCACCCTAGAGCGAGAGTCATTTCTGAGGCCGTTTTGCTTACCGCGCTTCTCAGATTTGGATTTAGTGAGTGCTCTTGTCTTGGGCTTGCTTGGCTTTTCACTTTTCTTGTCTAATATAATAAATCCTGGCAGAAAGTGGCTTCATCAAGCGCTCGACGTTCTAGCAGAACCAAGCATTCCCAGGAGTGTCGTAGCCTCTCTTGTAGCGCTAGAGCGATTTAAAGGTGGCTTTCACCCTGAGAGTCCACGCCGTGGGAGAGATCCTCCACTCAAGGTCGAAGGTTTCAAGGAGCGATTCCATATTTGTCTCAAGAGGAATGCCTTACCACCTCGTAGTATTGTTTCCTCAAAGGAGGAAGATTTTCGATAGAAGATATAGTCTGTTTCCTCAGCCTACAGTCCATCTCCTCTCGATCATCCGTTTGTTATTCAAGACGTCGACCGGAGTCTCAGAGACCGCGACCCTTCCATATCTTTCTTATCTTCTGAGATTATTTACCCAGTCTGCCACCAGAGTGCCGCATTCAGACTCGCTCGTCGAGGCAGTGGGGCACCCTTGCTCATCTTCGAGTGCTTCAGCACGTTGTTTGGCTCTGTTCACCCAAGCATATGCTTCTCACATGGTCCTCTGCTTGTGATGTCCACTAGTTTGAAATCCCTGCCCACGCTGCAGGTACCGGGATCTACGCCTGCTGTTCAATATGGCTAGTGGATCAGCCTTCGTTTGTTTTCTCTTTGGGATCGGTAATAGTCTCACCCAACTCTTCTTAGGCTGCTTCTACGTCCTGCACCAAAGTTTTAATCCTTGGGCCTGTGGGCTGCCCATCTGCTTAGTGGGGTGGAATCCTATGTTTGCAACGTCCTGTGGGTAGGAACTCGCCATCATGCGAGTCATCAAGGGAATGCTTTCTTTCCCCGCATCGAGTGCTTATCCGTGATTTTTCCCATTCAGCTGCGGGAACTCCCTATCGTGGGCTTCACGGACACTTCAAATGGGAACAAGTCCTGGCTTCTGGTAACTGTAGGAGGAGGTTCTTCTGCTACGGCCCTCTGCGTCTCGGTGCCTCACGAAATCCAGTTATCTTTCTGATGTTGGAATCATCCACTAAGGATGAACTCTTGCCCGCCCGATTACCACGGCAACGTTAAACTTGCCGACTTGCTGTGCTAACTAATGACCCGATTCAATGGCAACGGTGTGGCTCTCCGTCTCCAACCAAACTTCCTTCAGAGACATTCCAAGCTTGAGGAAGAAATGGTGAAGATCCGCATCACACTCATTGATTTTCCACTTATGGTGCTCTTCAAATCTCCACTTAGCCCACTGAATAGGATTGAGATGCCGCCGCACCTTAGAACTGTAGAAATGTCATGTATGGAATATATAGAGCTCATCAAAAAGCTTTCGCCACATTGGAGAACAATATTCACTTTCCTTTAACCATTTCCAGCTTACCGTCGTATATGAGCTTCGGACCGAACTCCAAGGACTCAGTTGTGATATAAATCCCACATTTCATCATAGTCTGAGTCTGGAGGAGGAAGGTGAGGCTGAGTCAAGCCCATGAATCAGGAGTTCCTTCGAGTGGTTTGAAATCGTCTGCCTACATTTCAAAGATGACCCATGCCGTGTATATTCCGAGGAGCATGCCATCTGTAGCCCAAAGAAGAAAGGATCTATTCTCAGCTCTGGGGATGCTGTTAAGACGGTCAATTACCCGCTCCAAATTGATTTATCGAAATCAAACCTCGTCCGCATGGTGACGGACTTTATTTCATCGGTTGCAGAAAAATGTACCGTTTTCACCAGTAGCTTGTCTTTACACCGTTCTTCTGCCTAAACAGGTCTTCTGACTCATCGTTCTTCCTGGGCCTCTTTGTCCATTAATGCTGTCCACCTTCTGAACCCAAAGGAAATCAACAACCGAATGGGAAGAAGAAGGGACGAATAACAAGAAGAAGGCAAGAATGGAAGTGGCAAGAAATAAAACCAACGCAGCGTGTTGGTGAGGGTCAAAGGAGAAAGAAAGGAAGTTTCCGTGCAAACTTTGTGTTGGAGACTGTCCACACTCTGCCCGAAATTGTATAGATGCTTCCACACTGAAGGAATCTCAAAGAAAGGTTCTTCTAGTTCCGTGTCAGGCTAACAAACCCTTTTCCCCAAGGGCAAGAATTAATTGCCGTTGAACTGGGTGTCTTGGGGGCTTCCGGAGGTGCTCAGAAGTGTAGTTCACCGAATATCTTTATGATGAGTGCCTACGTGATGTCGCCATTGACCCTGGATGGTGGCGAGAGAACTGTGCTGGCTGTCTCCGGGAGCAAGACTGAGCCGCTGCCATCACGTCGTCCGTTGAGCTCTATGCGCCCCTGAGCACCGGGCATCCCCCAAGCGGTCAACGATTAATCCGACCCAGAGCCGCCCGGACCCCACCGATCAGGGAAGATCCGGCGCAGTCCTCGTGTTACGGCCGCCTTTAGAGGTACTGGCCTTGTCCTAAGCCAAATGCAAAGGTTTCTGCTCACTCGCCATTGGGGCTTGGCTGATCCGAAAATTCTCTTCGATTACCTTTTATACAGAAGAATGGACATATACTTCCTTACCTATATGGCCTTCCATATTACAAATCATCTGTGACGGGGAAGACTCAACATCTTTCGATGTCGATGAGGGTGCTTCTACTGTAATGCCTTCGCATGCCGGAAGACACCTTGATCTCCAAAAGCCGCTTCCGTCTAGCAATTATTCTTGTATCAGCCCCATGGTCATTCTCACAAGACCATGGTATTGTCCCGTTTTGCCTGTCCGTTTTGGGGGCAAAACAAGAATATAGAAGTTGAGGTAGTGTATGTCTTTGACTACAAATCCCTTCTGGGATAACCAAGAGTGAGATGGACATTGCATCCTCATTATTTCGACCAGTGTTTCCCCACGAAGGGAGGAGGTCAGCAATCAACCGGACTGCCCTCCGTAGACCCGGATGCGCCTTCCGACTCATCCACTGCTGGATACGGCGCCCGCGTCGAGAATCAGAGTTAAATGTATTCTTCCGATGGGTTCTTTGATCTTCCTCCTCCTAAGGTGTCAATTAATGCGATTTCAACTTCTGCCTCTTCGAAAGAGAGTTCTTCGAATCTCATTATTTTTCGACCCTTGACCTTACCTCTCCAAATTGTACCAAGTATTGTAAGAAGGGCAAGTGGGTGGAATGGCATTCCCGATTTCATGTACCGAGATTGCATATCACTTCCGATGGTCGAATCAAGAGAGTCCCATCCACTTCCTCACGAAGAGCTGGATGGTGATGTGGCTCCGGCTTGACGCTACTTCTTCTTCTACCCAGATTGTCTAGATGGCCACTCTTTCCATCCTGGCAGGCTATCCTGGAAGCATGACAGTATGATAGACCGTGGGATGACGGCATCATTGGTCTTACTTCCTACCTGATTTGTTAAGTCAAAACAGTTTTCCAAGTTCCTGCCTCCTGACCTGCCTGCCCCAAGCCTTGATTTCCTTTAGCACCAAAAGACAAAGCTGAGGTTTATATATTATTTGATCTCTCCTACTGTCTCATGAACATCTCCAGGAATCCCAACATTATCAGAACGCTTGATGATTACTGTTCCCATGAAGAGGCCCAAATCTATACCGAGTCACAAGAGTATAGGAGGTTTTTTCTTGAGCCCTGAGGAAATGTCTCGGCATAGACCCATCTATCGTCCGCTGAGTGAGATCAATAAGACGCATGAAAACGCTGCCGGTCGTGCAAAATCCTACCCAAGCATCCTAGGTATGGCAAAAGAAATGTCAAGCCGTGTTGAAAGTCGTTAAGGCGATTCCATTTCTTCCAGCCTCCTACCGAATGGGTTTCAGAACCCCGTCTCCGTAGGTAGATAAAAAGCAAGGAACGATTCGAGTGCATCGATTTCGCAGACCTGAATAAGGCGTGTCCTAAAGATACCATTCCACACCCTTCATTGACGGCATTATTAATGAAAGCTAAGAATTTAGATTTTTCCTTTATGACGGTTTCTTCCGTTATAATCAAATTATCATCCATCTGCAGATCAACATAAGTACTGCATTATTGTCCCTAAAATGCCACATAGTGTATGCCTTTGGTCTTAAAATAGCCGGAGCTACTTTTCAATGGCCATGTCTACGCCTTTCCACGAGCATCAAGAAAATTGACAGGCATTTCAGAGGATCTAAATTTCCAGCCATCTCTTTGTAAAGAGATGGATCATCCAGTCACCTCCGACAAGACTAGTAGATGGCTGCTTTTATAAAATTCAAAGTGAATCCGAGCAAGTGTATTTTCACGGTGAACATCCGGTCACATTGGGATTTATCGTACCTGGGAAGGGATAAGGGTAGATCCCTTCAAGGCTGAGGCTACTTTGCTGGCTCTCCCCCGCTTCAGCCTGCGCCCAAAGTTCCCCCAAGGGTCTTAACTTTCTGAGGCGACGCAATCTGCTTAGATCAAGGACAGAGACTTGAAGAAATATGCTCCTTTTCTTGTATAACCACGCCAATGCTTCATTCGATGCCTTGAAAAAGACATTGACCTCTCGCTTCCTTTACTGAGTCCATCATATTATAGCGTAGATTTTCGTATCCGCTGCTTGTAACTACCATTGGTATAGTCTGCTCAGAGGATGATGCTCGATGAAAGCATGTTATTTAATAATTAGCTCAGGACTGGTGGACCAATCATAAGAGCACTCATAGAAAAATTAGCCTTTAGCAAGAACATGGCAGTCAAGGTAACAGCTAATTCCAGATTATATTATTCTTCGCAAACTATAAGCGTCTTGGGTACTGCCAACTATATTCTAGCTTCTTTATCTCGAAGAAAGTGAGTATCAAAAATATAGATGGATTGTGATATTTACAAGAATTGATCTAGAGTTCAGTGCCCCATAAATCATTACACTTACGGAATTGATCTCCTGAAAGGCTCAGGAGAGAGATACTCCATGATGTAGTTCCAGAAATTAATTCTTCTGTTTTTGATTCCTCACAAGATCTGTATGGGGATATCATTGTATATCTCCACCGTAGTTTTCCTCTTTTCGAAGATGGCCGTACGCTGGCCACTTAGCTAAAGTTACCTTCATTATCGTGATGCTTTGTACCGCTTTAGTGGTTTATCCAATCCTGACGGGCCGCTGAACTGGGGCACAGTCAGTGCTCACGATTCGCCAGCATTGGGGTCATTTATCGCGGCTTGCTGCCTGCAATATTTTGCGTACGCTATCTCTCTGCTCTCGATTACAAAAGATTTCATTGAATCGTCAAGGCGTCATCCTTGTCAGGAACAAAATGCGCTATCCAAACTCTCCGCTTTTCCGGGCCGCATCGTTGACTCTACAAAGTGGGGTATGGATTATAATTACTGTAACCTTCTGCGCAGTCACAAGTACATTATCGCAGCGCAGGGACACGCGACGGGCGTTTGCCGCGCTCATTTCTGTAACGAGCAGAGATTCAGCCTTTCTTCTTCAACCAGACGCCGCTTCGGGCATATCAGAGAGATTGTCACCAATTACGCGCCACTTTCAATAGGCGATAACAGCTAAATTAAATTCAAGGTTTCAGAGTATTCATCTCCGCATATCCCTGTTGTAAGCGTGGAAGTCAGAATAAGTCCTCAAGACACCAACGACGATTGATAAACATAGATCCAATCAAGAAGACAGGCATCCCGCACTCAAGACAATAGGATTTTCATGCTTAAAACCGCAACCGTTTTACTCCGTTTCCGTTTAGTCCACCAGGAATCCGCATTTCCCATTGAATGCGAGATTCCTTCCCTAAAATTAGCTGTTGAGCTTCTTCCTGACACTCTAGTCCCAGAGCGGTCATCCTGGAACATCTGATGAGCAACAGTTTGTATTTTCACGCAACCCAGTCGCATAAAAACCCGAGTCAAAGTTCAAGACGATAAGGCGGTTAAGCCTAGGTCTTTCCGTGTTTACCTGTTTTGTCTATGCCCAAGAAAAGATGCTTCGGGGCAGAAAGTCAAGTCGATGTGGTAGGCCCCAGGTCACAAAAAGGTCCTTAAGAAAGGAGCGTATACTGGTTGACTTTGAAGTGAACGTATTCTGAGCCTCGAAATGGTCTCATTTGAAGAAGTATTGCAGTTGTATGGCTTGGCATTTGCTTTTATATAGTTTTGTTTTGTATATCTGTTTGATTTTCGATTTTTGATGATAGTATTGCTTTTTGACTCGCTTTCAAAGGTGTTGTTGATGTCATGGTTTATTTGGTTTCACGATGTGTTGTGTAGACACATCTGAATCCTCAGCTCGCGGCTTGGGTGTCATTATCCTTCCTGGCCACTCGTTGGTATCAAGAGGGCCCAGATTGGTCCCGTTCAATAACGGCAGAGGGCACACAATTCTACCATTCATCTACCTTGAAAGTGTCTTGGGGTGTTGGTTCGTTGGTAGTTTTCTTGATTCCTGTACCGGTGGTGCCGCAATGAATGAACATTTATCTGCACGAGATCCATTTTATTACTAATGTCTTTGAGGGCATGCTGGTTATAAAGGTCATTTCAATTTTTAACATTCATTCATATTCCTGAGTCATTAAATTTGCTTCTGTTTTAATCTATCAGTTAACTGCTTCTTTAGGTTAAGTATACATCCAATACATATAAATCTTAATCAATAAAAAAATCACTTCACATTTGATACATTTATCACATCACATCAAATATCATGAAGATATATCAATTGATGTCAAAAACTTTACAAAAATTTGATCCATCAATGCCTGCATAAAACTTGGGCTTATGCCCCATCTATGTTCAGCCTAAAAAGAATATGTCATCTAATATGGAAATCATTACCCCCGAGGACCCCGCCCGTGTTGCATTCCTATAGAACATCACCGCAAGGTCACACCCGCGACCGCCTAAACTCACCGGGGTACTCCTACAACCCATTCTCTCGGGACGGCCGTGTCCTCCATGCTGTCGCGAGGGATTGGGCGGGGCGTCCTCTCCGGTTTCTCTCGCACGGCCCGGAGTGTCCCGTCAGACCCACGTCTCCGCCTCACCAAGCGGCCAGACGTGCTAGGCCCTCGTACGAACTAGTCCAAATATCCGAAGATGATCATTTTTCATTTGTCACTATGAATCCAATCCAGCAAACATGTTTGTTTTTCTATTTTTCATACATATTTGAAAAAATCCAAAAAAAAAATCATGTGAGCAAATTTTTAGAAAAAAAACTTACCGATCGCTCCCATGCCGCACTGTGTGGAAGGACGGATCCGGATCTCCCTGGAATCCATCCCAGATAGGGATAGTCATCTAATGCGATGATCTGTTTCTCCACCATAAGAAGAACCGCTTCCGTCCTGTGGTCGTGGTACCTCGCTCGCCCCCGCCCCTTCATCATGTCCAATCTGCGATTTCCTTGGGGTCCCGAGGGCCGCCGATAGTTGAGATGACTTTAAACCAAAGTCAACCTCTTGAAGAAGAATGTTGTCAAAATGGTTCCATAGCCAAAGTGTTTTGTTTTTTGTTTGGCGAATGGAGGTTCAGCTTGTTGAGCCATGTTCAGAGGCAACTGCGGGCACATATCAAGCACTGCTGGGGCCTATGCCTGCGCGCTCCCGGACGCTCGATGTAGTGAGTGCGATCCCCGCCACCGATGAACAGAGGATCCTTATGTGCAAATCCCCGTTATCTCCATTGCAATCAGGTGCCAACTTTCTTGAATGCCCACAGATATTTGGGATATGGGCTTCTTCTGGCCGTCAACCCTCCCGCAGGCTTCCGTGCAAGTCCACTGGTCTCCCTCCCGGAGAGTCCAAGATGAAGTATATATCTTCCACTTCTAAGGGCAGAGAGGTTATCCATCAATGATGTATGTCTCGATTCGGTTCCCAAGACACATACTTGCCAATTCATAGCCATTTTCTTATATTGGGTATTTTAGCAATTTGAATAATCCATGTATTTAGGCATTTTATACGTTGTTCCATGTATCTCCTGTTCTATTGCGCTATGCTCACGTTCCCTCCTATGAGATGGTCATCCCGAGAAATTTCATCAAAATTCCCGCATTAGAAACCTTTTTTTTGGGTTGCCGACTGGCAGCATACGCTTACTTTTCCCCGTGTGTAAATGGGCCTGGGGCGTGTATACGTGGCTTGCCTTCATTTGAACTCCGATGCGCATACGCATTTTTTAATAAGGGTTTCAAGGTAAAATTTAATTTTAATTTTTAAACGGAAAAATGAATAAAATGATGATTTCATATTTTACCCAAGTTTCCTCGCCGAGTTCGACTTGGCCTGTTCCCGATTTGCCGAAACAAGTTCTTAGCTCCAGAGTAATTTTTCCAAATCAACTATGCATAATGAACCAATGGAGAGGTAATTTGCGTATTTATGGCTAAAAATTGAAAATTTTGCAAAAAATTCTTGTGCTTATTTTTCGACCGTCTTATGCCGTATAACTTTAGCTCTGTTTTAGCGGCCCAGCTTGGGAGTATTTTCAGCATATTTTGACGATTTGAGATTTTTCCTGCTTGGATCCGCATTTCAATTTTCCACGTGTATATGATCTTCACCGGCATATAGGTTAGGGAATCACTTTCCGCCGCATCTTGCATTCTACTCTATAGACGATCACTTGCTCTAGGGTCGATCCATCAAAGCCATATATTACACCCATTTCATCGCTGACATTTTAACTAAGTGACTTTGATGGTAGAGCCCTCCTCAAGGGCCTCTAGTTAGCTCCGCCATCACTTGTTGCCCATGCTTGAGAGGGGGAAGGCTTCCTAGAGTCCTCTTAGTCTCACATGTTCCTGTTGAAGCTTCATTCTTCTCCTTCATCACTTAGCCATTTTCCGGCTTATACCTCAGAGGCTCCCTGGGTGTCTTTAAGCTGTTATTACTGCATTGCATATTGGCTACTTGTTTATCCTGGCCTTTAGCCGGCTTCATTTGGACTCAGTGTTTAAGCCAAATTTTGACCTTGACTATTTGTACAAGTTAACCATTGCATGCACTTAGCTATCGCGACTTGACACCCTTTTACCCATGGATGGAACATTCCTCTGAGTATTGCTTACCAGTTTCCACCACCTTGCATTGAGCATAGGATTGTTCCAATCCCAGGAACTAGTGCATCTGATTTTTTGATACTCGTTCTATCCATTGTACCATAGCATTCTTTTATTCTTTTTCAGGCTTATTATATGAAAAAGACAAAAAAATCAAATATAACAAAAAAGAGCGGGAACGGGATGTATCTTCGTTATTTTGATGGCAGTACAGAGTCAGTTTGTCGCCCTTGAACAAAGCACATATACTTATATATATTTCCTTCATTTGGGATGGTTCTAGTTTTGACCTAGGTTCAGCCTTTACCATGTTCACTTGTCAGTTCTCCCCCGGTTGGTTATCTCTTCCAATCATATGGAGAGTTTGTTTTGCCTCCTGCATAACAGACTTATACAGTGTCACTTTTTACTGCCATGGTCATCACGAGTCGTGCTTTTGTTCAAGGGAAGTCTAACCTGAGTCGGCCATTCTGCGGTGTCTCTTGACTTATTATTCAGTCGGCCTTCCCGGTCTTGTCAGTATCATGTTCTATCACATCAGATGTTTTGATCTTCTGCTCGTGCTGGTTTGAGAAGGTCCCCATTGACTTCTTGCCGGCGGGTTTGTCTCTTATCGACTACGACACATTTCTCTGAGAGAAAGCCTAGAGCCGCACCTTGGGCCTATTTTCATTATTGATAGGTGACCTCGTGCTCAGCATTTGATCATCATCATGGGTCTTTGACTGAGTGGTTTCCCCTGTGTTCGACGTCAGCACACATTATCACACTTGGGATTAGTGCAGTACCTGGATTTCCATTTGACCCTATCGGTGGATTTCTCGCCTCTGCGTCAGCTTTCATTATTGGTTGGTTCAGAGGGTTTCTTCCGTGCGCTAGCTTCATCTTGTGCACGTCGAAAACGTACTTCGGTTTTGGTTCCATCACTCTACTTCGTCCGATTCCTTCCAAATCTTGGCCTGCGGGTTACACTCGCGCTGGACTAATGTGGGATGCCTTAATGCCTTCCTTCTAGCGGATCTTTTCCCATCGACTTCGACTCATTGCTCTGGGAATAAGGTCTAGAGTCTTTTTGTCAGTACCTTAGGGTTTGCAGTCATCAGTGGCAGACTCTTCGCTATCGACAGTGGGGATTCATCATTGCCTCTTGATTGGTAGATTATTTCAAGTGTTCGACTTCAACTCATTCATTCGCACTTGTCAGATTGTACTGGGGCACCTTGACACTCATTATCATTATCGGTGGGTTGTCTCGCGTTGGTTAACGAGAAACATCATTGCCCGGTAATCCAACGATTTCTCACATGGTCGACTTCAGCTCATTTATTCCCATTGTGTAGAATTGTGCCGTTGTGATCGGTGAAGACCTCGGGTTGTATCAGCATTTCTCGGTTCACTATTGACAGTCCTTTCAGTTTCTGCCAGTGTTGCCGTCCACCCTTATATGTTGCAGTTCAGCACAGCAGCATCTTATATGTTGGTCCCCGAGTTGCGTGATTGTACCGTTTGATCCACCACTTATGATCCGGTACTTGGAGATTCAGTTACTTGATCAGACATCCAGTTGCACTATCTTTGATCAACTTTCTATATGTGATACTTGGACATTGATTCAGACTTGTATTTCCGGGCCCTGCTCAGATGATTCACTATGTACTTTCAGTTCAATTATACTTGTATACATGTTTGATCTATTCAGTACTTTCTATATATATGATGTATTTTTGACTGAGCATGGGTATGCCCGCCTCAGCATGAGTTGACTCTCTGGTTTCTTTCATTGGTTTTTGGCAGGCTGAAATCTGGTGAAGTCCTATCTTGTCCTTGCGAAGTTCTTTCTATGTGCATAATACATTTCGGCCATCATGTACCCCTTCTGACCTCATATATTAGGGGGCATCTGTTATAGCATCATTTCTCACCTTGACATGATTCATGATTGCTTCATGGCTTCATGGGCACCCATTCCTACAGACTTGGACAAATTCACTTAAAAACAGTGTAAAATCCTCCATACGCGACTATGCCCGTGTTTTTCCGCGTGTATACGCGAGTACAGCTAGACTTTTCCGCGTATGCCATTAAAATGATTAAAAAAATATATAAAAATCCCTAATTTCGCGCTGGGTTGATGGTTACTCAGGTAGTTCAACCACCCCAGCCCGTGGCCAACTGTTTCCAACTGCTGAAACTACTTGTAGGGACTATAAAAAGACCTCATGTGTATGGCCTAAGGGGGAGAGAAAGTATTGATATTATACTCTGTTGGTTCCCTATCCAAGTCTGATTCCCCGTGCCTCCTGCACTTTCCCAGTTCATTGTAGGAAACCCTTGTTTCCTTGAGATATACATCCCTTTATATGTTATCTCGTATGCACCAGTTTGGAAGGAGTCTTAGCGAGGCAAGGGCTGGACGGATCCGGACGATGGTCTGCGAAGGCCTTGGAAGGATCAGGTGATCTCTCCACGATTACTTTTGTACGTACTATTTATAATACAAAAGTATCATGTTGTTCCCGAAATAAACGTGTTAGTGTATGCTTTAATGTATGAAGAATATTTGTTATACAAGCATTCATTATGATTTATTTAATGTTTTATATGAATCTCACTAACATATAGAGTAGAAATATGTTGTACAACTTGTCCTTTGTGTTGGTTTCTTCTTGTATTTCAGGTTAAGGAGGAAGGACGGTTGCAGGGAGTTTGAACTCCACGTGGATCTACTTCAAACGTAGGACCAACGGGTAAACCTCTCATTCTGCTCTATTTAGTTTTTATGAATGTGCATGATCGTGTGGGTCTCTGTTAAGTAGTACGCCCCTGCTCTGTGGAGGTTGAATCCCAAGCAACCTCTAGGGTGTTAATTCCCCGAAACAGCAAGCATAAAGACACTCAAAATACTAGACATAACTCTTAGAATAGCACCAAGTTGAGTGATAAGAGCTCTTAGTAATTGGGAGGTGAGTAACTTGCTATAGAATTTAGTAAATGGCTGTAAATGATAAAGGAACTTGCTGTTGTGCACCTCTAGATCTAAGAAATGCAAGAAGACATGGAAAATAATAAGCTAGCTAAAGCATCCCTAGGCTACCACTGAAAATAATAAGCTAGCTAAATCATCCCTAGGCTGCCACCCACAAGTGTCAAAGAACTTTAAAGTGTTGGATATATGGGTAGATAAGCTAGGGAAATGAATAGATAATAGCAAAAATCATCCCATCATTAAGAGTAGATGAGTAAAACTAATGATAATACAATTGATTACTCTACAATTGGGGTCAAAACCCAATTATGGTGAAATATGTGTGTCTACCAAACTAAAAATGCATGTGGGAATAAGCACAATCATAATGTCTTCTTCAAATAGAATGGAAATACTACAAGATTTATCGATATATTCTTGAAGTGGGTTGATATCGCTGCTACCCATATATGGAAATTCCATCTCACTAGCATGATATTGCATATATAAAATAAATGTCTTTGTAACACTAATATTATCTTATCTATTTCTCTTTTGTACCGCCGCCCTTGCCCCCTCACTTTCCCTATGGATGAAAATGATGATTTCTTCTCCACATTAGGGGTTGCAAATTGAAAATTCAGATTTGATATTGTCACTTTCAACCATTCTTCTCATAAGATCTTCAATGGTTGGTCTTGATAGAGGGATGAAATATCAACATTGTTGCCACTATTTACTGTCCACAGCTGATGATCTTCTTGAATCTTGGTATTGAGAATTTATTTTTGAAAATTTAGGCTGCAAATATCATCCACTGCTTGGGTGGAGTTAATGATATCAAATTTCTAAAACAAATGTTGATGTACATCATCATGAATCCGATCTTCTAAGATGGACTCTAGGAAAGGGGTAATCTATTTTTCCATTGTGTCCAAATCACATAGGAGCTTCTTAATGATCTTGATGCTCATTTTGATTTGATTGAAAAGTTGGTTAAGCTAGAAGCCTTTAAATCTACTCATATCGTAGTATACATGCAGGGGCTAAAATAAATTCTCTTGCTCCATTTTTACTTAGTGAAAGAGCAACATGAATAAAAATATCTTTCCTTGTGGTCTGATATTATCCCATTTCCATTCTGGCCCCTATATTCAATATATACTTCATTCAATAGTTTTGTTCCTCTTCTTGCAACATACCCTACAATCTGGGCACCAATTTGATTCACATGTTTAAAGTTTGGTTTTTCCTTGTCATGGCTCTTTTATTTCTTCTTCCCAATAATATTTGTTTGCACTCACCTCAAGTAGGCAGAAACCTTGTGTTTCCCTTATTATTTTGATGCTAGTCTTAGTCCCTTGAATCTTTGATATTCTGATGAGAGTGAAAGGTGTCCATATTCGTAGCAAACTTCACATCTAAAAAAATGTTCTCTTAGTCATGCTTCTCTCTCCATAGGTTGCCTTCAATGATTCAAGATCATATTCTATAGGATCCCTTTGTAAATATTCTAATCTATGCTCAGTTATCTTTAAAATTCATTCCTTGTTGGGATGTTCTATCTTAATGACAATCCAGATGGAATTCCTCATCTCATTAGGAAAATATTTATGTGACAAGTGTAGAGTTTTTGTTTTTGAGCTGGCAAGGCACAAGGGTCAAATGTGGCACTGTGATTGTTAAACATAGGTGTCATTGAATAACATAACAACACGAATACCATGCCCAATTTTGCTAGCTGCAGTCCTTCAAATCTTCTGGAACAGTATTTCACCGACCAGGTGGAGGAAGAAACTATAAGTTGATTCGTTCAAGTTGATTAGTTAACACTTTAGTTGTAGATTCAGATAAACCACAAGATAATTCTATTCAGTGCAAAAAAATGAAATACATGGAGATTATTGCAGAGTCGAATTTTCTAGAGGAATTTCTGGGTACTTGTAAAATTTCCTCTGAAGCTGAGACATCACACGGAGATGAGGAAGACACCTTTTCTTTGAACTAAGAAGGAAGTATGCAAGTTTCAGTTGTTAGAAAGATGGGACATGCTAGTCAAAATGATACTCGGGGGTTTTCAAGTCTCAGATGTAGATGGTCACCATTCTAATACACTATTGTTTGCAAACAATTGTGAAAGCTCAGAGAGAGGTGTGAGCCATGATGAAAATTTGGTGGATCAAACAACATGTAGTTTTTCCTTCATTCTATCCAAATGCTCAACCTTCGAAATTGAAGAGTGGCAAAAGGCATCATCATCTGCACATTGCTCAGGTGCTTTCCTTCAGCAATGATTAAAAGACATAGTGAATCACTCTGATAGGGCTTGTAGAGAAAGCCATCTTGATAGTACTCCACAACTGATGTATGATTCTTTCCTGGACACAAATTCAACTAGTGATCCCAATGTGAAGTTGGACAGTGAACAAAAATGCAAGGTAAAATGTTTCTTTGTTTACATTTATGATTTTAGTAAATTTTCACATTTAAAATCTGTGGAGATAGACTAGGTTTTATAAGAACATTAAACATGGCCATTTTTTAACTTCCAATCCTTTCACCTGATGATTATTCATCACTATGCTCTACCTATATGTTCATTGGGTTAGATCTCTTGTCTATAAAGGGTAAACCTTTGCATGTTTGGAACATTTCTTCCTATAATTCTTATGCATAGATATTAGATTGCTTGTTCGTTGGAAGTGCTTTGAGAAACACTTTCCAATGTCAAGTGTTTTGAGAAACACATTCCAATGTCAAGTGTTGCACTGTATAGCTTAAACTTTCTCCAGCTTGCCTTGGGTTTGCAACTAGTCTCATTCCTTTGAGATTCATTCCATCCGGTTGGTGCAAACTAGAAGGATAATGACACTGTGGTGGATAATGAAATTGTGGTGGATGACATAATGTTATGTAGGACTTGTTAAAATTTCAGACCATGGTAGGCAGAGTCTACATTCAGAAAGCCCAAGAAGCTAAAAAAAATGAAAATTTAAGGGCTATCAAAACTACAAATTTTGTATAAGTAATCTACTAACCCATCATACTAAAAATATAAGACAGAGTGTACAAAACTAAACTTCCAAAACTGCAATCTGTTTTTTATTCAATCTGGAAAAATGACAAAGTGCTACAGCTCAAAAGTAATATCAAAATCACTAGCACAATTGAATATCATGCTTAAAAGCATTAAAAAATAACCACCTCTGCCCTGCCTTCTTTATATAATATAGATGAGAAAGGTTATAGGAGCAGGAAAAATAGCTCGTCCCTATGGGTGCTAAAAATTAGAAAAGAAAAACCATTAACTAAATCTTTCTGGGGAAGTATCATGTCCCTTGGAAGTTTCTGTGGATCATGTGCTTAATATACTTTAGGACAAAAGATAATTGAAGCTAAAAACAACCTACTTCTAAATCTGGACTTCAAATTCAAAAATAAGAAAAGCATATATTCTCAAATTGGAATGTTAAATCTGGAAAAACAACCATACAACTTGAAGTGGTTGAGGTTGGTGCTTGCATGCTGGAATGCATGTGCGTGCAATTTTAATATTCTCTTACATAATTACAGTTTAGCATCATGGACAATCTAGTGTTGCATCCCCATATTCCTTAGTTTCACCCTTATTATGACAACACAAGTACCCTACACAAGAATCCAAACTATTGTGGTTGTTGTTGGTGTGCGTTTGTTGGTTGAAAGTTATGCCACTATAGAAGAGAATAATAACTGATTCAAAGTGTCTGCAAAATATTCTCAAATTGCATCATGATGGGATAGATTATTGCAATATTGATCTTCAATGCAGAATTCCTAGTAAGCATATGTCATCAGCTCGTGCTGACTATTTCCTTTCCCTTTATACACATTTTCCCGTCATTGCTACCAATTGATAAGGGCACTGATGGAAAAGAAAAATTTGTGGTTGATTATAAAATATTGAAGGAATTTGACAATAGATCTCATGATTTTTCCGAAGATCCTCGCAACAAAAGGCTAGGTTTAACTCTAGCTGGGGTGAGCCCATTCATAAATCATAACACTGAATGGTCAACTTGGCCAGTGTTTTTAAATTTTTAATAAATTATTACATGCCTCCATGGTTATCAAACCATTTTTCTTGATTTTGTCATTGATTGTACTAGAGAAAAAAAGTGTGACTTCAGATATAATTGATGTTTTTTCAAGAATATAAATTCAAGAGAGTAAATTTGCAAAATGCAGGTGTTGAATGAAGAGTATGGAAGACTCAATGTGTTGAAGATATCAATTTTCAAGTTATTAGGAGTTAGGACCATAAAGTTTCAAAGATAAGTTTGTTGATCTGGCACAAGTGACAATGCAGAAGTTGACTTAATCAAGTTTGGTTAGAGTCAAATCAACTTTTCTCACTAGAAAGTGGTGCCTATTAAAAATTAAGAAATTTAGTTATATGAATCTTCTATAGCACACCCTATGAAGAATATTTGGATATCTAACTGGAATATGCGTCTAGAGTGCAGATTGAGATGGAAGAAGAATGTGTAAGAAACAAGTGATCAACCTTAGTTATGATTTATAGATATGTATGTGCAAGATGTTTATGTTTGACACTAAGTTACTCTGAAGCAATAGGAGAATAGTTTAGAGGGACAATCTGTTTTGTAAGGGGCCATATAAAAATCCACTTGTTTAGCAGAATGTAAAACATATATAATTTAGAGGCCTTTCCTCTGTGCACAGTTTTGAGTTGGTCTGTGAGTTGTAAAATTTGTTTTGAAGCTTTTGAGACATACACATAGCCCAATCTGGTTGCATCACTGTTGTAATTGTATTTTTGTAGTTTCCTTAGTTAATTCAAGCTATTTTTAATGCAAACCTTGTGTGCCAGGAAGTACTATGCATCCATGTTCATGCTGAAACTGAGATTGCATGTTGCATAGTTTCATTTTTTAGTTAGTTGTGATCAAAATTTGTAGTGCAGTTAACAAAATAAGCAACTTTGGTGGAACTCTTGAGTGAAATCCTATTCAATTTATTGGTATGCAAAACATATTTGCAGTGGTATAAGAGCTAGATTTGGAAGTAATTGATAGTTTTATGCATTGTTTTGAACCTGCTGCCGTGGAGTTTTGTAATTTTTGTGTATTAGTGTACTTAGAGAGTCAGGAAAACCCAAACATGAAAAGCCAAAATTTCTCACATTATTAGATCTAGTGATTGTTGCTTTGGGAGATTGAAGTCAGAGCTCGAGTTGTGGTTTTGGATGTTTTTTGAACAATTCCTATAAATGTGGTTCTGGAATTTTTTGGAAGAGTTGCTAAAAAGCCATAAAATTGGGAGTGAGATGGGGTTGCAGATTCCAGTGGGAGCACCCTTGTTTAGAATTCCCCTTCTAAAACTAAGATGGATAACAAAGAATTATGGTATTTGAGAGTAAAAGATCTGGAATACAGTCATAAAATTGAAATTATTAAAGTTGATTGAAGGTTAGTTGCAGGCTCCAACTGATAAAGTTGAACTAGAGAGCATGGAGCATGAAATGAAGACACAATTTATATTTTGGGATTTCCTATAATCTATAGCAGATCATATCATTATGAAAAATAGAATTAAAAATATAGCAAACATGATCTGGATGATGCTATAGAATTTATACGAGACCTCGAATCAATTGCAAATTCTAATTAATTTGTGTGCAGAATCAGTTGTATGTGTTAAAGATATTGAAGGTGAAAGGGTCATTTAGTAGACTACATGAACCCAAAATGTAAGAGACTGGTTAATTGCTGCTGGGGACAACGTTGAAGAGAAAGACTGTTTCACTAACTATCAGTGTGTTAGCTAGTCTTGAACCCGTTTTCACCAGTCTAAATGTGAAAATATACCTTTGGACTCTCCATTATGAAGGAGGCATTATGTTAGCATAAAAACATGAAGTATGGGATTCGAGAGGAATGCAAGCGAGTCTAAATGTGAAAAAATACTATTGGACTCTCCATTATGAAGGAGGCATTATGTTAGCAGAACAACAAGAAGTATGGGATTCGAGAGGAATGCAAGCGAGCAAGATTGTAGTGACCCTTCAAAACAAATTGAAGATAATAAATTAAGCTTTGGGGAGATTTTCGCTATGGTAATTATGGATAATATTAAGTTATTAAAGTAAAAGTTGATCTATCTTTTATATTACCTTTTCTAAAATTTGACATTTTCCTTTATGTTACCTTTTTTGTTGACATTCTCATTTGTCTTACCTTTTCTAAAGGTTGAAATTATCCTTTATCCTACCTTTTGTATCCAGCTTAAATTTGTAATTATCATCAATTGTTTTAGGATATTTGGGAGTGGTTATAACCTCATGTTACTTCATGTGGAGAAAGTAGAATTTCATATCCCATTCAGATTTCATCAGTTTTAGTAGTTTCAGGATTTTAGAGGTGGCATGATTGCAAACATTTTTTAAGGGGACAAAGATATGGATTTCTCATCATGTAATCATCTATGAGAGTCAACATAGACATGGGTCTCCTAAAATGCCATTTAGGTGTATCACTCTTTCTTTCTTGAAACACAATGTCTTTTTAATAAACACTACACATCTATGTGTTTTTATTTTTTATATACTATGCCCATATATACCCATTTTGGGGTTTCATGCTTCCCAGTATTCCCATTTCGGAAACTTTTAGATGGTTCTGTGTTTTTTCCAACTTAGCAAAATGGAGATCTTATTCTATGATTCATTCCAACATCCAATGATTCTGATATAGCCCTTGAGGGCTTAGGAAGTAGGTACTACTTATGAAGATCAAGTCATGGGCTCTTCTTAAGCTGAATCAAGAAAGCCATATCCTCTTATGTAAAGAAAAACAATGACCAAGCCCTTCATAAAAGGGATCCAATACTCGATTATCTAGATATTAGTGTCCTTGTAACATAGCCATTGCCCCATGAAATTTCCAACTAAGGTTTTCTCTATAACCAAAAGGGATTTTCTTTGGAGTGTGGGGGTTGTGATCATTATTTCCAGGAACTCTTCTAACTTTCTCACAAAATTCTCATGATTTGAGTGCACCTTTCTTCCTTTATTCATAGATTCTACAAAAAGGAGTTGTAAATCTACTACCTCCTCCTTGAAATCCTTATCATTGGGAGTTTTAGGGTCTGCCATAGAAAAAATTGTCCAGCTGTAGGTAGAAGAGAAGAGAACAATTACAATTACTTGAGCAAAGTGGTGACTAATTGGTACAAAAAAATTTCACACCTATTAAAGTTTGTGCTATTTTTTGGTTTAACATAAAATTGAATTAGTGAAATCCACAAGAGATAACATATTTACCTTCTTCATTAATCACCGCCACAGTTTAAGCACACAAATGGCAGATCTATTTTTCTTCAGTGTTTGGTATGGATGCAATGAAAATAAAATAATCTCAGTGAAACCACAAGATATTCAAGCATATATTTATCATCCACCTTGGTCACCATAAAACATGGAGTACAAAATGCTTGGTTATTAATCAATCAATCCTTCGAAGAATCAAAGAAAATACTTCACTTCCATTTTAATCGTCACTTGCACCCCGCTTCCTGCTTTGTTTCCATAATATAAAACTTGCTTGAAATTACTTTGATTTCATATGAAGAGGAATGTTTTTGTTTTTATGGATTTATTTTCCGTTGTGTTATGAGACAATTACACTAGATTCTACAAACCAAACATGAGTGTACCAAAGGTGACACAATTTAGAAACCTTTAACAACAAAGAATCCATATATGTTATGAAAAATATATATGAAAGTCCTAGACCATCATCTTTCAATGATAATCTTGGCTCTTGTCTGTATTGGAGTAGGGTTTGCATACGAAATTCCTAGACCATTATCCCTCAATGATATTTTTGGCTCTTATCTACATTAGAGTAAGGTTTTCTACTACATCAACAAAACCATGCAAAACACCTCCAGGATCTATTAGTCATTTTTTTTGCTCCTAATATATCTATTAAGGAATTCACTCGATTTCGTCCAAACTATGATGGTTGTTGATGGTGAGTAAGTTAGACCAGTTACTATCCTATCTATGTTTGGAGGAGAGATCCCAATGGTGAGTCCCCATATCTAATTTCATTATCTTCTCCTTCACGGTGTCCTAAAATACATCCATGGTAAACACACCCCTCTATTCACTCTTTAGATACATTCACTCTTGTTTGGCTCTCACCAAAACACTCCTCACCATTTTTAAAACCAGCTGGTGGGGAGCTCCTAAGCCATGGTGAAAACATGGGTGCCTAATAACTAAGCCAACTAAGGATTAAGGTGAAAACATTGCTGCCTAATAATCACTTTTTATGGATTACAATAATAAGCCAACTTGAGCTTTATCCCAAGGGAGGGTAGTTAAACTAATAAATGGATCAAATAAAGGAAGATAAAAGCTCCCACTCCTGTAGCTAATGGATTTGCACTGTATGTCATTATGCCAACTTTTCTCATCGAACGTCACGCTTTCAGGTCAGTTTTATCTCACCCTTGTGTTATATTCACGAAAATACACTTCATGATGAACATTTTGTCCTGTTCAACTATTTGTTATTGTATTCTACCTCCACATGTTAGTTTTTTGCCTCTTTTATGGCTAAAATAAGTTTATTTGTTTTTTCTTATTCAAATTTATAATGAATGAAAATAAGCTGGATTTTCCTTTTGTGAACAACATTGCTGATCAAACTTTCCTTTTGTGAATAGGGTTGTTTCTCAGCCTCTTAGTGAGGGGAAAACCTAGTCCTACTATCAAGAGCCATCATGTAACTTTTAGGCAATCCATCGACTGTCACCTTGGTGGGCTTGCTTCCCACTTCTAGGTTGATAAGAAGGTTCCCTAGACATAGTTTTCCAAAATCATAACTAGTAATATGGGCCCACTGGACTTGGTGTGGTATTGAATTTGCTAATGGACCCAAATAAATGGCCAGATCCAACCCTAACTAAATAGTGACATCTCACATGGATGGGGAGAGTTCGAGGTTGATTTTCTAGTGCAATTAGGGTCAAAAACTATTACCCTTGATGGTATAAAGAGAATTGGATGGATACCTCAAAGTGGATGTCATTTGGGTAGAGGAATTTTCCTTCTTCAGCCTATGTTGAATCTATTTCCTCAACCTGGTAGATTAAACCTATACTATCTCTTGAACAATACTAGAAACTGCAAAGAAAACAATAATTTTTCTCAAATTTACTTAGATATGCTCTTCATTATTCTTCAATATATTCCAAATGATGATATTTCTTCTTATTTATAATGGAGTTCTCATTCCTTATAATGAGTTATAATAAGTGGGCTCAAAACCACTAGGGCTCAAAACCAACTGTTCAAAACCATGAGTTGAATTACAAAGTGAATATATCACTCTCATAATTCTCATTGAAAAGAATTTTTACAATGTGATATTAAAAAATTCCCTTCAAAGGGTTTTTATTAGAAATGAAAGGGGCCACAAAAGTGCTCTCTTCCCTAAATCAGGGATTCAACTACCCTTTGTGCAACTGGAAGTCAAGACAACTCTTAAACTTCAACATAATGTCTTTAAATAGTCTCCTCCAATACTTGTTGAATTGAGTTAATGTGTCTAAGGTAGATGGTGCATGTAGCATTCTTTTCTATAATTGAACATTCGTATATTCATTTGGAATGGTGGTATTGACCCTTTTCATGACTTGTTAGGTGATGAAATCCTAATAATTCCTATCGACACAACATAATAAAGATAAGTTTATAAGAAATCATCAGTTCATAGGACAAGCTGTGTTTCAAAAGAGGTTAGAAAAAGGTATGCTTTATAGTAACTAATTATGGATTGGGATTGAAAGGGGGATCCTTCATGGCATGACCCTAAAATTCAATTAATGCATAACTATTTGATTTTTTTCATGTCTAGGTGTCTACAATTAAGATTTATTTTACAATAGTCTTTTAAGAGGGAGCTTAGAGCATTGAGTTTTCGTTCCTCAACTTTATTTAACTACTTGCTTTTTTTTATTCATTCAAGCGTTCAGTTCATTGAAAATGTCACATTTAGATTTCAATGTTCTTTAGACAAGCTAGTGACTAGGGGCGTCTCATCATGAGGTGGTAGTGGCTCATGAAATCCATTATTACTTGTGTTGTGCTTCATCTAGACACAACGTAGTTTTTGAAAGGATTGATATATTTAAATTGGATTGCATGCTAGTAGATGTATCTAAATGTAGCTTGTGGAATTTTCTAACATCTTTCTGTTATGTTGACATTGTCCCCAAAGCATGTTTTAATCTGAGCGTTTTGGCACTTGACCTCAAGAAATAAAGTGGATAGAATTTTCTTCTGGCTATGGAAAATAAGTTGTGTAAGTGGCTTCCTAAAAGAGTGGAAATGAATATAGACTCTAGAAAGGTTCTTAATATCTCCTTTAAATTTATGTGGAAATAATCTTTACCTAACTATTGTGTTGTTAATTTTTCTCAATACATCATTCATTCTCTAATTTTGATTTTTTTTCTACTCGATTAATTCAAATTTCACATTGAAGCGAAGTGATTGGACAGATGTGTTTCCTTTACTTGTTAATGATGTATTCATAATGATTTTTATCTTGGTTTCAGGGTTAAATTGTGATTCGAGTAGACAAGGTTGTGGTTTACTAGTGTGAAGTCGAGAGTATATTATATAATATTCTTGTCGTGGTCTGTCCTCAACTATATACCATGAGCTTCAAGGGGATGCGAATGTGAGATGGACAATTTTGATAGAAAATATACCTCTGGACCATTTTGGCAAGAATAGATACCTCTCAAC
Source organism: Pinus albicaulis (assembly GCA_034641835.2). Taxonomy (NCBI): domain Eukaryota; kingdom Viridiplantae; phylum Streptophyta; class Pinopsida; order Pinales; family Pinaceae; genus Pinus; species Pinus albicaulis. Next base: position 464,781,861 of record CM076570.1, on the reverse strand, counting down.
TTGATGCCTAAATTGAGGGAAATCTACTATACTTCCATGCAGCCTCTTAAAGCATGTATTTCTGAAGTACTTTAATTTTTTATGATTTTTTATGAAATCCCTTTATTTTTTCTATTTCGTATCTATTTTTAGAATTTGTTAGAAAATTTGCATATTTTTATCAATTTTTTCTCTTCACCTATTTTCCCCTTTAGATATTCATTTAGTTTTTGTTGTACTTTCATAATTGCATACACCTTTTAATAATGACCCTTGAGAAGCCTAGCATGAAAGGGGGACAATACCTTATCATGAGTGTAATTAAGGTGAAGAAATATAGTAGAGAGTGTGATGTGTGAAGGGGATATGGAGCACTACCTCAACAAGTCACCTAGTAACATAACCTAACCACGAGAGATGACATGCATCAACAAGTTGACTATTTCCCATAATAGTATGACAAGAAAAATGCACAAATTAGAAAATTGTGAAGTGTTATTTGGTCCTACTTTGGTAAGCATCACTAACAACACCCATTAAAAGCCATAACACCATCCAATTATGTCAATGTGATCATTATACATCATCTAATAATTGCTTTCTGCCATATGGGAGGTGAGGAAGGCATATGGTACTTTTGCAACATCCAAAATGGTCTCTAGGTCAGTCCAATGCTCTACTATGTAGCATAGGAAACAAACCTGGCCCGTGGGTGACAACAACATTATGATGCTACCTTTTTCTTTCTCATGCATAAAATTGTAAGCAATAAACCCCAGCGGTTTTTATGTTTTGTTTTTTTAATTTTTAATTTTTAAATTCAAATTCAAATTTTATTTTATTTTATGAATTATAACTATAACTGGGAAATTTATATTATATAATACTACAACAAAAAATGGAGTTAGTGTTACATGTAGTGTTCATAAAGTTTCAAGCTTGACTGCAATACAATTGTGCATAAAATCTTTCGGTGAAAATCACATTCCAACAGATTTTGTCGACGCGTTTCGAACCAGCTATTGTGATTCATCATAGGGACAACCTCAACAGGGATGATGGGTGGAGTCTTAGCAGAAGTTGGATCCCTGCCCTTCACTCTTAGTCTTTGGTTTTCTTCCCTTCTATTCTCCTTCGTTTCCTTTCATCTCCTCTGTTTTTTGTTTTATTCTTCCCTTTCTGTTCTTGATTTTATTTTTATTTTTATTTATTTATTATTATTATTTATTTAATTACTTATCATTAGTATTTATCTTGAATATTATTATTTTTCGTTCATTTATTTTTATTTAATTTATTTATCTATTTTATTTTTATTTTATATTTTTTTTTCTATCTATCTTTATTTATTTTATTAATTTTTATATTTTTATTTTCATTTGATTTTATTTATTTATTTTTGGTTTTTACTTATTTATTTAAAATTTATTTATTTATGTATTTTATCTTAGTGCATTTTTGTTTTTATTTTTATTTTATTTTAATTTATTTTAATTTTTTTTTATTATTTTTATTTTTAAATTAATTATATGTAAATATTTATTATATTTAAATATTTTAATTATTAATAGAATACAATAATAATAATTCAACTATTGTTTTCCTTATTCAGTCAAATTATCCATTATGGAATAATAATAATTCTACTTTGAATATTATTATTTTTCGATCATTTATTTTTATTTTATTTTTTATTTCTATCTATCTTTATTTATTTATTTTATTTTTATATTTTTATTTTTATTTGATTTATTTATTTATTTTTGTTTTTACTTACTTATTTAAAAAAAAAATATTTATTTATTTATGTATTTTATCTTAGTGCATTTTTTTTTAATTTTTTAATTTTTATTTTTTTTTAAATTAATTATATATACATATTTATTATGTTTAAATCTTTTAATTATTAATAGAATACAATAATAATAATTCAACTATTATATTCCTTATTCAGTTAAATTATCTGTTATGGCATAATAATGATTATTCTATTATTTTATCTTTGAAGTCTAATTATCCATTTTGGAATAACGGCTAGTCAGAGTTTCCTATCTATTTAAAACTGTGTCCTAGATCATATTTCTTATCTTGTCCTGATGATGAACCACAATAGCTGGTTCGAAATGCGTCAACAAAATGTGTTGGAATGTGATTTTCACTGAAAGATTTTATAGACAATTTTATGGATCACAGAGGCCAAATTCCTTGCATTACAATTTTTAACCAGACACATTGCAAGCCAGAAATACAAAATAGATTGATTTCCAAACAAAAAATCCCATATTTCCTTAGTACTGAATACATTGTAGGAGACACTCAAAACTCACTATAATGAAAAATAAATCTTTTGTTCGAATTCATGTAATTTAGAAGGCAAGTTTAACATGGAGGATAAATTACAATGAACATTTTCTTCATGGATTTGAAGAGTCCCAGAAATATATTGGGGTTCACAAGAATCCACTGGTTTCCCAACTGAACTAGAATCATCAGTAGAAAAATGTTGTCCACTTCCTCCATTGACCAAACCATCCTGTAACACTCCCAACAAAAATACGTCTGTGTCTAAGTGACCTCAAACTAGATAGCATTGTGAAATTCCCTTGCTAAATTGACCAAGGGGTGGTCACAAGCTGTATGTGCTAGAATTTTGCAAGGGGGTAAGTTACCCTGGAAACTCTCTTGCTTCTAACAGACTTTGAAACAAAAAACAAATTACCATTCACTAAAAACAAAGTTGAGGAACACCCAGAAGAACTGGATGAGGGTAGAAACCATTATCCTACAATGAACTTGAAAAACAAGCGCTAATGAAAGATAAGCATGCGGAATTAACGATTGGAGCATGTAGCAGATTAGCTCCCATCTCTTCATGTTAAAAATTATATGGGTGATGAATAAAAGTTGGTGCACCATGTGCCACTGAATGTGTACAAGGATCTTTTCCATCCAACCATTTAATACCATGCAATGTGGCATTAACCTGATGAGATTTGTGGCATGGTTTTTTGTTCTAATGGTAAGTATCACTCCATAATTGGCCCATTGATCTCCCTAATTATTGACCTCACACAATGCATGATAGAAGGATATGGAGCTAAATGAATTTTCTTCTTGTTTGGTCCTATCCATAATGAATATTAAATTATTATCACCTTTATTTGATTTATGTACCATATGACTAATAATATTTTTGGAATCTCTTATGGCAATAAAAGTTTTCATACCCATTCGATTAGCTACTTTTATCCCTTTTCTATATATCATAGGCTTATGTCCTGTTGTTGGAAATAATACCAAGGTCTCAAGAAAAGTAAATTCTACATATTGATGAATTAAAGTTGTGCATTAATAAAAAAATCAAGAGCTTTTACTTAAAGCAAACAAGTCATCTTCAACTCATTAATTTTTTGACACGAGTTTGAAAGTGACCTTCGTACATAGGATTAAAAGATTCCAAACATTACACGAGAACTCCTTCCTTTGGGGAACGCAAGGGAGATACCAAATGTAACCTCACCCATATGTTACATCCATTCCATTAGGATTGTTCAAAAAATCATTCATTTTCCTTGGTTTCTGTAGAGGAACTATGCCTAATTGCATAGAAGACTCTACGGGCAGGAGCAACAAAGGTGGTGGTGACCTAGTTTGCATGTTTTCATTGTTGAAATGTTGAAATCTATAGGGACCAGAGCTTGTCCCTTAGGTTCCTATAGGGTTGCATGTGAGAGGATTATAGTACCATAGGTGGATATGATAGCTTGAGACATGGCTTGATGTTGAAATTTCCTACCAATGTTTGAACCTTTCGTTCTAATGAAAATCCAATCATATTTAGGTTTTAAATAACTGGGAATATTTTTTGCTACATGGGGGCAGACATTGATGCAACAATTTTGGCTTTGGAAATAGAAATAGGAGTTTGGATGAATAATATATACTACATAGGTTGGTGGATGATTATATCCTCAACTTGGATATCAATGGACTCATAGTCACATGACATGAGGTTGATTCCAATCACCACCACTATAACCCTAGGTGAACCATGCCCCCCCTCCCCCGTCACACAACAGTAGGTAAGCAACCATTGATTTGACAGTGGGGACTTGTATCCACATTTACTTTTCATTTTAACGAGCTTACAAAGTGAGCTCCCTAGGGGGAACTGACTCCTTTAGTGGATTGGCTTATTGGGTCTAGGATGAGATACATTCTTGAGATAATAAGAAGCTCTACAAGCCTCTAAAAAAAATTCTGATATTGCACTGGTAGCTTAGTGGACTCTACCCAAACTAGGAAATGAAGAAAATAACTCTTCACAACAAAATACACAATCCAATGAGAAAATACAACTTCTAGATACAGGGAACTTGCTGTGGGACATCCATGCAACTAGAGCCCTCTTAAACTTATACATCTAAAATCCCTTAGTAATATTCCAGATATATTTTCTTAATATACCAACTTTAAGGCTTCCCTAGCTTCTAGACACAAGTTCTCGTCATACTTTCAGATGTGATTTTACCTACAAATTTCACCTATGAATACATGCTATAATCAGAACATGCATTCTTATACTCATCCACTGAAGTTTGAACATGAAGATAAAAAAGAGGAGAATAAATATTACTTCAAAAGGATTTTGCTAACGCGTAAAAAACTCGTTTGGTGCGATTTTCCTGTGAGGTCATTGTAGAATGGGAAGCTCCTAGGGCATGGGCCATTATGAGGTCTTCCTCTCATTGGTAGGAAAGGAAAAAAAAGAAGGGCATGCAACCAAATGCAGATACACACACCATTATATCTCGAGCATGTGAGAAAGAGGCTAGAGGCACATGGAGGAAACAATATCCGAGCGAGAACCCCCTTAAATTTAGGCTTTCACACTTGAAAGTTAGAATCACTAACAACCACTTGGTCATTGTTCATAGTACACAATCTTGCGATATTAACACCTCATTGGTGAAATTTTAGTGTTGGTCAAGAAAAACTTATTACTTTTTCTATTGTTGGAGTTTCCAACGTTGGCTTTGGCAAACCTGCAAATTTTCATTTACACCATAAATAAAAATTTGAAAATAACCTTTCATTTTTTCCTTTCATATTTGATTTTCCCCTGTTAAAGGTTAAAGTCAATCATGGTGGGATTAGTGTGTGGTAAGTAGGTTGTCTAAGCTCAACTCAAATTACAATTTTTCAAATCAAGTCAATCCTTTTTTACTATAGATTGTTAGGATGAGCATGAGTAAATAATCAAATATATGATTCCAATGCATGTAAATGCCCACTTAATATATCCTAGATATATTGAGAGGTTAAAAAAAAAAATTATAGCTATAATTTTAATAGGCTCAATCCATTTGCGAAGACTATTTTGACTTCTAGAAACTCTTAGTTTATCTTTTCAAATCAAGCCAGTTACCTTTGGGCTCTAATTTCGAGAAATAATTTTAACATATATTTTCAATCCACAGTATTTTATGTGACTGTTTGCTTAATCTGATACATTGTTTTATATTTGACTTTAGTGAGGCATATTTTCTCTCATTACTTCCATAAATACCATAGGATCAATCGTTTTTTATTGTACAAGGAGAAATCTTGGACGATGTATGTTGGATTTTTATTTTTTGGAAGTAAAATGTGATCACGTGCTTAAATGCTAGATATTTTTAGCAAATTTCATTGACATTTATTAGGAAGCACTTGTAATGAATCAAATATTTCTCTATTATTGGAAAATCCCCATCTTATTCTATCTTATGGTTATTAACACACTAAAATTAGAACTATCATAGCAATTATTTTATTCAAATAATAAAGGTGAAAAATAAATCTAGGTTGAATTTCGTCCAAGAAAAATGCCATTGCTAATCCACGGTGGAAACTCTAGTCAGATTTCTAGAACATACTTCATTTAAGTTTAGTGAGACTCTAAACATCTACTTGTTTATTCAATAGGGCATGTGAATCAAGATGAGCACCCTCCATCTTATATAAATAACATGTGTCCTAGACCTTATATAAATGGAATTTATCCTCAGAAGTTATGTATAAGTCAGTGATAATATAATGACCAAAACATTCAGCTCCACAAAAACATCTATACTTAAAATAAATGTATAATTCAGTCCCAATATAATGATAAACTTGTTCAGCTCCAAAACGGTGAAAAATAGGCTCCCCCCGTTGGTTTTATGATCATCTCTTACACAAATGAAAAGAACAAGGGGCATATTATGGCACTAAGGAAAGTTGTTTTTTTATTTATGAATGGAAGTTTCTATGAAATAAGGTTAGGATTGTAAAAAATTTCCACAGGAATAAGTTTAACAATGGCCTTATCAAGTTATTCATTGTAAATCTCAGCAACCCATGTAATACGTTGTGACTGGTTTTATCCTCTGAGACCCAAACTAGGTAGTCTCCTTTACCTTGTACATGTGTTTTACTAATTTCATACTTGAATTCATGCAAACACACAACAACTCCTTGAAACTAAATTATAGCCCTAAAAAAAGTCTCTAAGATGCATTTATGCATATATTTTCTTGTATAGTACATGCCTCGCTTGTCTCTTGAAGTAAATCTTGTGGGTGACAATTGGGAGACTAGTTTGACTATTCAAGGGCTGAATGCAACATTGAAAATGGACCTAACTTTTCCTAGTAACTAGTAACTGATCTATCTCCTTTCCTATTAAGTTTTCCATCGGTTACAACCCTTTAAAATCTACTTTATAAACATTTTGTTGTAAACAAAAAAATAACTTTGATGCAACATATGCACATATTGTTTGTCCCCTGAAACTCTGATCATTGAAACACAATTAAAGTTCATGAAATTGCAACTGACATCTCTAAAAAAATATCATGGCTAAAATCCATTGTGAATGTGTCTAGAAACCAACACTACGAAATGATCATGAGGTACTAATGAGAAGTCCAAATTGATCATAAATGTGCTCATCAAGAATAATGAAAGAAAATACTTGAATTGACGAGGGGTGACTTCAGTGATAACACAAATATACTATTTTTTTTTGTTGGGAGAGACCACGTTTTCTAAAAAAGTAACTGCTAAAAATAGTGGAATCAAGAATCACCCAAAATTTGCATGTAAACCCAATGCATTGGAAAAGCTGCTAAAAGGATAATGTTGGGAGCTTGCATGGATTTTATTGCACAAAATAGCATAAGATGTGTTCTCCCTATGAAACAATAATATTTTAATACTCACCAAAACTTATATATTACACTTTTAGATCAAGGTATGGTTGGAACAAAGCTCTACAACAAGGTATCTATATGGCTAAGGTACTAGTGAACCATTGATTTTGAATGGTGAACTTTTCTATGTAGAGATCACCTCTAATGATGTCCATGAAAATGTGCTGGGAAATAACACTCATATTTACAAAGGCAAATTTGATTTTGACAGGGTTGTCTTAAGTCATGAAATAGGCAGTTGTATCTCGCCCAAATATCATAAAATATAAGGAGCTTGAAGATGAAATGTTCCCTAGAATCAACCTGTATCATATGACAAATCTAATATCTCCTCTCCTATCACACACTATAGTGCAAGTCAATTCAAGTTTGTTGAGAACTTATCTTAAACTATGTAAGTTGGTTCCAAAGGCCTTGACATTATTGAGGGCAATGACGCCAAGTATACTTAGGGTGGAGAATAAGAATCCCAACATACATGAAATGAAATGTGTTATTGTAGTGTTAATCGACATGGAATTTTCACAATAACATTTAAGGAAGACAATTTATAAAGTATATGTTTTTTAGCTCTATGTAATTAATCAGAATGAATGCACTATGATAGATGAGATGTTATACACATTAAATTCTGAATGTCTTATTTAGATTTAACTTACATCACTGGGTGGTATTAGTGAAGTGTGTTTTCAAACATGTGTTGGAAGACTTCTTGCGGCAATTGCATAAAATCAAGTATCAATTTTTTATGTTGAGACTGAGCACAATTTGAATACTTTACATGCATTTTTTTTATTATTATCTTGAATTCACATTGAGTATTTTTTTATTAAAATTAAACTTCTAAGTTATATTGGATGAAGGTTCTGAGTTTCTAGATTAAATTGGTTTACATAAGGTATGAGTATTTTCCACACGTGATGCCTATATATTCTAATTTTTAAAATAATTTCTAGAAATATCTTTAGTGGTTGTAAACATTGATCAAATTTAGATAAAGAAAGGCTTGGAAATGATTAGTATCTTTAATATATTTATTATTTTAGAGGCATACAAAACCTGTGCACTCAGTTTTTTGGGACACAAGTGGAAAATATTTTGGACCTATAAGTGATTATTTTGTCAGGGTATGGTATTTTATTCCTTGAAAGAAGGTGAATGTGTGCATGAAATGATATTTAGTGGAAATAACTTCCATTCATGTGTATTTCATCCAAGCTATCCAAGACGTTTGGAAATTGGATGTCAAGTATTGTTTTTCCTTTAAAATTAAAAGATGGTTCAATTATCCCCTCTCTAATAATGCCCATTAAGGGACTTGCCACATAGGTTTGCTTCAGCTATCAACAACACATTTTATATATTGTTATGTTTTTCTAATGATCAAGGGACTTTCATGATATGTTTGCTTGATATAATAGCAACATAATTGATATATTGTTGAACTTTCTAATAATGTTGCACTCTTAAACTTTGAAGACAAAAAGTTTATCCTCTCACTAAATGATGCTTGGATTTTTCATTTTCTCTTGTATTTTTGTGAAATAATGGGATTAGAATTTTGTTTTCCTCCAAATCTTAGCATTTATCTAATCTAAATATACTATTTTCTAGATGATAGCAATCTAGCGCCTGGATTTCTTTCATTGAGTGTGCTGCTTTGTTACCTTCTTTGCACATGCAAGAATTTGGATTTTATTTTATTTTAACTTTTGATAATATATTTGGGTGTAGGATGGTTTTTATGAGTTGATTTCATCCAAACATTTACTCAACGGGTATTCTCTCTTAAATAGTGGTTTCTCCCAAACCTTGTATTAGATAGGTCAAATCATTCTAACATATTTTTATTTGTTACAACCAATATATTGATTGAGAACATTTACTGGTCATTTAGGAATGGTTATCTCTCTAGATTTCCATTAAAAAAATGATCTTCTCTACTCTTGTGATGGAGAAAATGAAATGCGTTATAGTAGTATATTTAATATATTTATTATTTTAGAGGAATACAAAGCATGTGTACTCAGTTTGATGGGATACAAGCGGATAATATTTCATCGTTGAAAGGGAAGATTTTGTTAGGGTATGGAATTTTCATTCTGGAAAATAAGGTGAATGTGTACATGAACAGAGTTTTACATGAAATAAATTCCATTAATGTGTCTTCCATACAAGCTATCTGTTATGAAACCAACTCCAAAAATAGAAGAAAAGAAAGATCAACACCTTATAATTCAACCACTTCAAGGGGGAAACCTCCTTTACATTAAATAAATGAAAAATTCTTGGATGATACAAATGAAAAAACCTCCTTCTATATATAGGAGTCCATGGGGTCACAATATAATCCTATTCGACCTAACAATAATAATGCAAGGGCGCAATAATAACAATATTGGGTTTACAGGGGTACAACAATAACAATAAGGGTGTTACACTAACAACAATAAGGGACTATATTAGTAATATAGGGACCTAACATGAATATTTCCTTCAAAAAAGTGTTGTCCTCAATGCTTGAGTAGCTCTGGATGCTTCTATATAAAATTCTCCTCCTCCCGTGTAGAATCTTCAGTGGGTAAGTTCTTCCACTTGATGAGATACCCTGAAATTTGTCGATTTCGTAGCTGTCGAGTTCTTGTTTACGTGACTGCTTCAGGTTCCAATTTGATTTCTGCTTCCTCATCAAATTCTGGAAATATTGTTTGAACTGGAAGCTTGGCACCTATAACCTTCTTTAAGCATGAAACATGGAAAAATAGATGCACTCGCTAACAAGCAGGAATCTCCAATTTGTATGCCATAGTACCAATCTTTTGCAACACCTGGTAAGGACCATAGTACTTTTGTGATAGTTTATTATCCTTCTTAGCTTGCTTGAGGGACATTTGTTTGTATGGTTGTAGCCATAAAAATACCTAGTCTCCTACATCAAAACTTCTCTCACTGCAATGTTGGTCTGCCTGTTGTTTCATTCGATTTTGTGCCAATTTTAGGTTATCCTTCAAGAGTTGGAGAAATTCTTGTTGATTCTTGATGTGATCTTCCAATGCTTGAACCTTATATTTTTCTCTTAAAGATGATGTGATGGACAGTGGATGATATCGATAAAGTGCCATAAATGGGGTCATTTTTGCTGCAGTATGGAAGGAAGTTTTATACCACCATTCAGTGAGAGGTAACCACTTGACCCATTGTGTTTTCTTATCAAATAAAAAATAACGAAGATATCCTTCCAAACATTTATTCACTATTTCAATTCGACCATCGGATTGAGGATGATAAGATGAGCTATGAGCTAGTTGATTACCCAAACAAGAAAATAATTTCATCAAATAATTTCCAGTAAAAATGTGATCTTTGTCACTTACAATAATCTTTGGGTTTCCATGTAGCTTTTGAATTGTTTCCATAAATGTAGTAGAAACTATGATTGTTTTAAATGGATGAGATAATACAAAAAAGTGTGCATAATTGGTAAGTCTATCAAGTACAACCATGATAGCACTCTTTCCTTCGGACTTAGGTAAACCTGTGATAAAATCCATTGAAATCTCCTCCCAATGTTGACTTGGAATGGATAAAGGTTGTAGAAGACTCGGGGTATTAATTTTATCAACTTTATTTTGCTGGCAAACCAAAACGTTTGCCACATTATTTTGAATATCAGATTGAATTCCATCCAAAAAAAATATTTCTCCACCCTGTGGTAAGTTTTTAAAAGTCCTGAGTGTCTTCCTAAAGGATAAGTGTGCGATTCCAAAATATTTTTTTGTTTTAGTTTGGGTTTCTTACAAATATATAAGTGATATTTGTACCATAAAAAACCATTTTTCCAACTAAATGTATCAGATGTACTAGGATCTTTCTACAAATTTTGAATGAGTGTCCACACTTCTTTGTCCTTCTTCCATTTATCCCTTGCTTCATTTATCTAATCTAGTTGTATAATAGAAATGACACAAAGCAATGCTTCCGCCTCTTCATCCTTTCTTGAGAGTGCATCTGCAACAACATTTAGCTTCCCTTTTTTGTAGATGACTTCAAAGTCATAACCCAACATCTTTTTGACCCATTTTTGATGCTCTTCTAAAGATAGTATTTGCTAGAAAAAGTGTTTAGGACTATCATGATAAGTTTTTACCTTGAAGTGTCTTACCATTAGGTAAGGTCACCATTTCTTTAGTGCATGTAGTATTGCCAACATTTCCTTCTCATAAATAGCTTTTTGTAAATACTTTCCTTTGATTGGACGACTTTCAAAATAAATGGTTCTTCCTTATTGCATTAACACAACACCAATTCCATTTCTTGAGGCATCAGATTCCACAATAAAGGTTTTTGTGAAGTCTTCCATAGCTAAGACCGATGTTAGGCACATTTCCTCTTTAAGATGTTCAAAGGCCTTAGTTGCTTCAGGAGTCCATGAAATGCATATTTCTTCAATAATGTTGTTCGAGGAGATGCTATTCTCCCATAATTCTTAACAAACTTGCAATAATACCCTGTTAACTCGAGAAATCCTTGCAATTTCTTTATGGTTGTGGGGAATTTCCATTCCTTAATGGCCTTAATTTTTTAGGGTCTACCTTAACACCCTCGTGAGATACAATATGACGCAGATATTCCACCTCTTGTACTCCAAAGAAAAATATGGATCTTTTTGCATATAATTGTTTCTCCTCCATTAGCTTGAGTACCCTTTCAACATGTTGAATATGATCCTTCCAAGACCTATTGTAGATTAGTATATCACCAAAAAATACTAGCACAAATTTTCTAAGGAAGGGTCTGAAAATGGAGTTCGTCAACCCTTGAAATGTAGAAGGTGCTTTGGTAAGGCCAAAAGGCATGACAAAAAAATAATAATGACCCTCATGAGTTCGAAATTCTATTTTCGGAATATATTCAATCTTCATTCTAATTTTATGATATCCTAAACGAAGATCCTACTTGGTAAAATAAATTTCTCCATGTAATTCGTCCAATAATTCATCAATCACAGGAATGGGAAATTTATCTTTAATAGTGAGCTTATTGAGCTCCCTATAATCCGTACACATGCGCCATGATTTATCCTTCTTGTGCACCAATACTACTGGAGTAAAGAAAGAACTTTGACTAAGCTTAATTATACTAGCCTCTAACATTTCTGCAATCATACATTCAATTTCGCTCTTTTGGACATAAGGATATCTGTAAGGCCTGATGTTTGGAGGAACACTTCCTGAAATCAAATGAATAACATCACATGATCATGAATAGGTGGGAGTCCTTTGGGAGTTTCAAACACCTTGGAACGATTGTGCAAGATTTTTTGGAGATCTGGGGAAATAAATGATTTTGATGTTGGAACTTGTAGTGAGCATAATTTTGCAATTATGCCTCATTGTTATTTCTTTAGAAGCTTTTTCATGACATTAGAGCTTATCATATTTCCTAGCTTCCCTCCGATACCACATAATTCAACTTCTTCTCCTTCCAAGAAAAATTTCAAGAAAATTTCTTGAAAATTAAAAGCTACCGTCCCCAAAGATTGTAACCATTATACTCGTAGTACAACATCAGCACCTCCCATTGGAATGGAAAGCATGGGACTACTCATTACATATTCCCCCATGGTTATCTTGATATTATGGAATTTTCTAGAGAAATTTATAGTTCCTCCATTTGCAACCATCACTTGAAATCCTTGTGCTGGGTATAGGAAAAAATTCAATTCCTTAACTACCTTACAATGAATAAAATTATGGGTACTGCTCGAATTAATCAACACTATCATTTTTTTCTTCTTTATATGTCCTTCTATCTTGAGAGTTTGAGGAGTGGTAATTCCTGCCAATTCATTACACGATATGGTCAGACACATTTCTTCTTCTTCTAGGGTTGGTTCCTGGTATATATCCTCTTCTTTTGAAGTTTCTTGTTCATTTTATTCCTCATCTTCACAATCTATGTAAAATAATTTATTCTCAGCACACTTATGACCTTTAGTGTATTTTCTATCACAAATATAACAAAGCCCTTTTTCTCTTCTTTATTATAATTGTTGTGGTGTCAACCTTGTAGGTTGTGGAAGTCTAGGAGTAGCAACACTTCCATCTTTGTAGGTGTGAGTGTTAGGCTTCCTTGTCACCATAATTTTACATTCAATTTTTATTTCCAACCTAAATGCCTTCTCCAATGAATCAGGTTCCCAAACACGAAGTTCATGTTGGACGCTATCCTTTAAAGTCCCTATGAAGAAATTAATCTTGTGTTCCTCTGGAATATAAGTTACCCTTGTATTCAATTTTTGGAAGTCCTCAATGTGCTCCACCACTGAACCCTTTTGTTTTAGTTTTATCAATTGGATAGAGAAGGTTTTTCTCTTTGTATCCTCATAATGTGCTATCATTTCCTCCATAAAATTTGACCAAGTGACAATTTTTTTACGGGAACAAAGCCATCGATACCATACAAGTATATTTTGTTCTAAATGTAAAGTTGCAATGCATACCGTTTCTATGTTTTACTTCAAAAGGATTTTGCTACAACGTAGCAAACTCATTTGGTGCGATTTTCCTATGAGGTCATTGTAGAATGGGCAGTTCCTAGGGTGCGGGCCATTATGAGGTCTTCCCCTCATTGGTAGGAAAGGCCAAAAAGGATGGACATGAAACCAAATGTAGATACACACACCACTATATCTCAAGCATGTGAGAAAGAGGCTAGAGGCACATCAAGGAAACAATATCCGAGCAAGAACCCCCTTAAATCTAGGCTTTCACACTTGAAAGTTAGAATCACTAAAAACCACTTAGTCATTGCTCATAGTAAACAATATTTCCATATTAACACCTCATTGGTGACATTTTAGTGTTTCTCAAGAAAAAATTATTACTTTTTCTATTGTTGGAATTTCCAACGTTGGATTTGGCAAACCTGCAGAGTTTCATTTACACCATAAATAAAAATTTGAAAATAACCATTAATTTTTGCCTTTCATATTTGATTTTATCCTGTTAAAGGTTAAATTTCATAATGTTGGGATTAGTGTGTGGTAAGTAGGTTGTCTAATCTCAACTCAAATTAGAATTTTTCAAATCAAGTCAATCCTTTTTTAGTATAGATTGTTAGGATGAGCATGAGTAAATAATCAAATATATGATTCCAATGCATGTTAATGCCCACCTAATATATCCTAGATATATTGAGAGGTAAAAAAAAAAATTATAGCTATAATTTTAAGAGGCTCAATCCATTTGCGAAGACTATTTTGAATTCTAGAAACTCTTAGTTTATCTTTTCAAATCAAGCCAGTTACCTTTGGGCTCTAATTTTGAGAAAGAATTTTAACATATATTTTCAATCCACAATATTTAATATGATTGTTTGCTTAAACTGATACATTGTTTTATATTTGACTTTAGTGAGACATATTTTCTCTCATTACTTCCATAAATACCATAGGATCAATCCTTTTTTATTGTACAAGGAGAAATCTTGGACGATGTGTGTTGGATTTTGATTTTTCGGAAGTCAAATGTGTTCACATGCTTAAATGTTAGATATTTTTAGCAGATTTCATTGACATTTATTAGGAAGCACTTGTAATGAGTCAAATATTTCTCTATTATTGGAAAATCCCCATCTTATTCTATCTTATGGTTATTAACACACTAAAATTATAACTATCATAGCAATTATTTTATTCGAATAATAAAGGTGAAAATTAAATCTGGGTCGAGTTTCGTCCAAGAAAAATGCCATTGCTAATCCATGGTGGAAACTCTAGTCAGATTTCTAGAACATACTTCATTTAAGTTTAGTGAGACTCTATACATCTACTTGTTTATTCAATAGGGAATGTGAATCAAGATGAGCACCCTCCATATTATATAAATAAAATGTGTCCTAGTGCTTATATAAATGGAATTTATCCTCAGAAGTTATGTATAAGTCAGTGCTAATATAATGACCAAAACATTCAGCTCCACAAAAACATCTATACTTAAAATATATGTATAACTCAGTCCCAATATAATGATAAACTTGTTTAGCTCCAAAACGGTGAAAAATAGGCCCACCCCCATTGGTTTTACGATCTCTTACACAAATGAAAAGAACAAGGGGCATCTTATGGCACTAAGGAAAGTTGTTTTTTTTGTTTATGAATGGAAGCTTCTATGAAATAAGGTTAGGATTGTAAAAAATTTCCACAGGAATAAGTTTAACAATGGCCTTATCAACTTATTCATTGTAAATCTTAGCAACCCATGTAATACGTTGTGACTAGTTTTATCCTCTAAGACCCAAACTAGGTAGTCTCCTTTACCTTGTACATGTGTTTTACTGATTTCATACTTGACTTCATGAAAACACACAACAACTCCTTGAAACTAAATTATAGCCCTAAAAAAAGTCTCTAAGATGCATTTATGCATATATTTTCTTGGTATAGTATATGCCTCGCTTGTCTCTTGAAGTAAATCTTGTGGGTGACAATTGGGAGACTAGTTTTACTATTCAAGGGCTGAATGCAACATTGAAAATGGACCTAACTTTTCCTAGTAAATAGTAATTGATCTATCTCCTTTCCTATTAAGTTTGCCATCGGTTACAACCCTTTAAAATCTACTTTATAAACATTTTTTTATAAACCAAAAAATAACTTTGATGCAACATATGCACATATTGTTTGTCCCCTAAAACTCTGATCATTGAAACACAACTAAAGTTCATGAAATTGCAACTGACATCTCTGAAAAAACATCATGGCTAAAATCCATTGTGAATGTGTCTAGAAATCAACACTACGAAATGATCATGAGGGATTATTGAGAAGTCCAAATTGATCACAAATGTGCTCATCAAGAATAATGAAAGAAAATAATTGAATTGACAAGGGGTGATTTCAATGATAACACAAATATACTATTATTTTTTGTTGGGAGAGACCACATTTTCTAAAAACGTAACTACTAAAAATAGTGGAATCAAGAATCACTGAAAATTTGCATGTAAACCCAATGCATTGGAAAAGCTGCTAAAAGGATAATGTTGGGAGCTTGCGTGGATTTTATTGCAAAAAATAGCATAAGATGTGTTCTCCCTATGAAACAATAATATTTTAATACTCACCAAAACTTATATATTACATCTTTAGATCAATGTATGGTTGGAAAAAAGCTCTAAAACAAGGTATCTATATGGCTAAGGTACTAGTGAACCATTGATTTTTAATGGTGAAATTTTCTATGTAGAGATCACCTCTAATGATGTCCATGAAAATGCGCTGGAAAATAACACTAAGATTTACAAAGGAAAATTTGATTTTGACAGGGTTGTCTTAATTCATGAAATAGGCAGTTGTATCTCGCCCAAATCTCATAAAATATAAGGAGCTTGAAGATGAAATGTTCCCTAGAATCAACCTATATCATATGACAAATCTAATATCTTCTTTCCTATCACACACTATAGTGCAAGTCAATTAAATTTTGTTGAGAACTTATCTTAATCTATGTAAGTGTTATAGCATAATTTCTCACCTTCATATGATTCATGATTTCTTTTATGGCTTTGGGCACCCATTCCTATAGACTTGGACAAATTCACTAAAAAACAGTGTAAAAATCCCCATATGCGATTATGCCCAGACTTTTCTGCGTGTATATGCGAGTCCACATGCACTTTTCCGCGTATGCCATTAAAATCATTAAAAAATATATAAAAATTCCCTATTTTCGGGCTGGGTTGATGGTTACTCTGGTAGTTCAACCACCCCAACACGTGGCCAACTGTTTCCAACTGTTGAAACTACTTGGAGGAGTGTAAAAGCCCCTCATGTGTATGGCCTAAGGGAGAGAGAGAATTATTGATATTATACTTTGTTGGTATTCCCTATCCAAGTCTGAATTCCCGTGCCTCCTGCACTTCCCAGTTCATTATAGGAAACCTTTGTTTCCTGGAGATGCTCATCTCTTTATATGTCATCTCGTATGCACCAGTTTGGAAGGAATCTTAGTGAGGCAAGGGTGGGACGGATCCGAACGACGGTTTGCTCGAAGATCGTGGAAGGATTCAGGTGATCTCTCCACTCGTTATTTCTGTACATGCTATTTATAATACAGAAGTACCATCTTGTTCCCGAAATATACGTGTTAGTGGCTGCTTACATATATGAGAATATTGTGATTTAAGCATTCATTATGGTTTATCTAATGTTTTATATTGATTTCACTAACATTTAGAGTAGATATATGTGGTACAACCAGTTCTTTGTGCTTGTTTCTTCTTTTATTTCAGGTTAATAAGGAAGAAGGGTTGCTGGGGGTTTGGACCCCGCGGGATCTGCTTCAACCATAGGACCTACGGGTAACTTCCTCGATCTACTCTATTTAGTTTTTCATGAACATGTATGGTTGTGTGAGTCCTTCTTAAGTAGCATGCCCTGCTCTGTGGAGGTTTAAGCCCAACAAACCTCTAGGATGATTTTCCCCAAAACAGTAAGTTAACAGACATAAGAATAAGAATCCCAACATACATGAAATGAAATGCGTTATTGTAGTGCTAATCGACATGGAATTTTCACAAGAACATTTAAGGAAGACAATTTATAAAGTATATGTTTTTTAGCTCTATGTAATAATTAATCAGAATGAATGCACTATGATAGATGAGATGTTATACACATTAAATTCTGAATGTCTTATTTTGATTTAACTTACATCACTCGGTGGTATGAGTGAAGTGTGTTTTCAAACATGTGTTGGAAGACTTCTTGTGGCAATTGCATAAAATCAGGTATCAATTTTTTATGTTGAGACTGAGCGCAATTTGCATACTTTACATGTATGTTTTTTTTTTTTTTAAATCTTGAATTCACATTGATATTTTTTTATTAAAATTAAACTTCTAAGTTATATTGGATGAAGGTTCTAAGTTTCTTGATTAAATTGGTTTACATAAGGTATGAGTATTTTCCACACGTGATGCCTATATATTCTAATTTTTTAAACAAGTTCTAGAAATATCTTTAGTGGTTGTAAACATTGATCAAATTTAGATAAATAAAGGCTTGGAAATGATTAGTATCTTTAATATATTTATTATTTTAGAGGCATACAAAACCTGTGCACTCATTTTTTTGGGACACAAGTGGAAAATATTTTGTAGCTGTAAGTGATTATTTTGTTAGGGTATGGTATTTTATTCCTGGAAAGAAGGTGAATGTGTGCATGAAATGATATTTAGTGGAAATAAATTCCATTCATGTGTATTTCATCCAAGCTATCCAAAACTTTTGGCAATTGGATGTCAAGTATTGTTTTTCCTTTAAAATTAAAAGATGGTTCAAATATCCCCTCTCTAATAATGCCCATTAAGGGACTTGCAACATAGGTTTGCTTCAGATATCAACAACACATTTTATATATTGTTATGTTTTTCTAATGATCAAGGGACTTGCATGATATGTTTGCTTGATATAATAGCAACATACTTGATATATTTTTGAACTTTCTAATACTATTGCACTCTTAAACTTTGAAGACAAAAAGTTTATCCTCTCACTAAATGATGCTTGTATTTTTCATTTTCTCTTGTATTTTTTGAAATAATGGGATTATAATTTTGTTTTCCTCCAAATCTTAGCATTTATATAATCTAAGTATACTAGTTTCTAGATGATATCCATCTAGCACCTGGATTTCTTTCATTGAGTGTGTTGATTTGTTACCTTCTTTGCAAATGCAAGAATTTGGATTTTATTTTATTTTAACTTTTGATAATAGATTTGGGTGTAGGATGGTTTTTATGAGTTGATTTCATCCAAACATTTACTCAACGTGTATTCTCTCTTAAATAGTGGTATCTCCCAAACCTTGTATTAGATAGGTCAAATCATTCTAACATATTTTTATTTGCTACAACCAATATATTGATTGAGAACATTTACTGGTCATTTAGGAATGGTTATGTCTCTTGATTTCCATTAAAAAAATGATCTTCTCTACTCTTGTGATGGAGAAAATGAAATGCGTTATAATAGTATATTTAATATATTTATTATTTTAGAGGAATACAAAGCATGTGTACTCAGTTTGATGGGATACAAGTGGAGAATATTTTGTCGTTGAAAGTGAAGATTTTGTTAGGGTATGGAATTTTCATTCTGGAAAATAAGGTGAATGTGTACATGAACAGAGTTGTACATGAAATAAATTCCATTCATCTGTCTTCCATACAAGCTATCTGTTATGAAACCAACTCCAAAAATAGAAGAACAGAAAGATCAACACCTTATAATTCAACCACTTCAAGGGGGAAACCTCCTTTACATTACATAAATGAAAAAATCTTGGATGATACAAATGAAAAAACCTCCTTCTATATATAGGAGTCTATGGGGTCACAATATAATCCTAGTCGACCTAAAAATAATAATGCAAGGGCACAATAATAGCAATATTGGGGTTATGGGGGTACAACAATAACAATAAGGGTGTTACACTAACAAAAATAAGGGACTATATTAGTAATATAGGGACCTAACATGATTATTTCCTTCAAAAAAGTTTTGTCCTCAATGCTTGAGTAGCTTTGGATGCTTCTATATAAAATTCTCATCCTCCCATGTAGAATATTCAGCGGGTAAGTTCTTCCACTTGATGAGATACTCTGAAATTTGTTGATTTCGTAGCTATCGATTTCTTGCTTCCATGACTTCTTCAGGTTCCAATTTGATTTCTCCTTCCTCATGAAGTTCTAGAAATATTGTTTGAACTGGAATTTTGTCACCTATAACCTTCTTTAAGCATGAAACATGGAAAAATAGCTGCACTCGCGAACAAGAAGGAAGCTCCAATTTGTATGCCATACTACCAATCTTTTGCAACACCTTGTAAGGACCATAGTACTTTGGTGATAATTTATTATCCTTCTTAGCTTGCTTGAGGGAAATTTGTTTGTACGGTTGTAGCCGTAAAAATACATAGTCTCCTAAATAAAAAATTCTCTCACTTCGATGTTGATCTGCCTGTTGTTTCATTCGATTTTGTGCCAATTTTAGGTTATCCTTCAAGAGTCGGAGAAATTCTTGTTGATTCTCGATGTGATCTTCCAATGCTTGAACCTTATATTTTTCTCTTAAAGATGATGTGATGGACAGTGGATGATATCGGTAAAGTGCCATAAATGGGATCATTTTTGCTGCAGTATGGAAGGAAGTTTTATACTACCATTCAATGAGAGGTAACTGTTGGAAATATGATGTTGAGTGTTGTCTTTGATGGTAACCCACTTGATGAAGATGCTGGAAACCTACTTAATAAAGTTGTTCTTGATGAGCTTGTGAATGATATACATCTGATGTATCTACATTCCGTATAGAAGGTGCAGAAGAAAGAATTTCCAGAATGGGTCAAAACAGTGATGAAAAGTGTATGTCACAAGGAATACGCGAGTTTTTCTAGGGGAAGTCACATATGCACGCGGGAAATAACATACAAAGTCGCGTATGCTCAATTGCGCTCTAAATATGTA
Source organism: Pinus albicaulis (assembly GCA_034641835.2). NCBI lineage: Eukaryota > Viridiplantae > Streptophyta > Pinopsida > Pinales > Pinaceae > Pinus > Pinus albicaulis. The sequence continues at coordinate 464,761,117 of CM076570.1, read as the reverse complement.
AAACCAGGGGTTATTACCATGGTATTAACCCATTGTATTGAGCGTTGGATTGTCTATTTGATCCCGTCCAGGAATACCATTGGAAGTGATGTGGTTTTGACTCATGGTATTGATGAAGGCCAAATCTATATAAGGAGAAGAAAATCATTGTGCATGGGAGTGCAAGTGTCTGGGCTTTAATGAATACTTCACTCTGAAGTATATCTGCATGGTTGAACTCTGCTCTTGATTGATAGATCTGAATCTATGATGCATCTATGAACATGGTGAAGGTTAAATATCTCTAAATCTAGAAATGGTGAATCTCTTGGATGATTTGAAAAGAAGTGATGAAGACCTGGCGCAAATCTGCTGAAGAACATGAAGAAATCTGGGTAAGTTCATAGATCTGATCTGTTGTGCAAAGTTTATCTTGTATAGATCTATATGCAGGTTCAATTCGTGAAAAGCGCGTGTATACGCGGATCTGTTTCAACAAAGTCGCGTATGGATAGTTAGGGTTATTTTGATAAATGCACATATGGATACGCTGGTTCATTTCATAAAAGGCGCGTATATACGCGGGTCTGATTAAATAAAAGCGCGTATGATATCTGATCTTATGGTTGCTCAAGGTTGAATGTGTTTCTGCATATTTATTCTGAAGTCTGGGTTATCTCTGATATTCTGGTTACAGTGGTTTCACTGTTCTATTTGATGCATTGGGAAAAGGTTGTTTATTGACAAGTAAATGGTTGTGTTTGAGCTGTTTGATCCAGTTTGAAAATTGATGAAACATGGTCTGTAGTGGATCTGAGGGTTGAAATCTTCAGTCTGAACGTAGAAGCTTTCTGCCAGTAGAGGTTGGTGCTAATATCAGGGGGTAGTAGCTCCCTTCTAGGTGATGCTGGTAAACGAGAGCAGGGGGTCGTTGCTCCCTTCCAGGAGAGGCTGGTAAACGAGAGAAGGTTGTAGCCTTCTGCAGGTGGGTGCCTGCGTACTGGTATGAGTCTGCACGAGTACATGTTGTAAGAAGTTTTCTTAATAATAAAAATTGAAGACTGAGACGACGGCAGCGGTGGTTTTCTCTCGAATTGGGTTTCCACCTAAAAATCCTGGTGTTCATGTGTGGTTTCTTATGTGTGATGATTATTCTGTTCTTCCTGCACTTGTTTACTGTTTTCTAAATATCTGATGAATGAGTAATGCAATGATCTAAGTCAAGAACTAAATGCATAATTAGATCACCTGATATACCCAAGTTTTGTAAAGGATATCCGCGTATATACGCGGGTTTGCTTCAGGAAATTTGTGTATGGTTTTTAAGAAAGAAATATCAAAGTTTTATTGTCTGCACTAAATACTAATTCATGCCCCCCCTCTCAGTATTTTTCCCAACAATTGGTATCAGAGCAGGTCCTTCTGAAAAAGCTTAATTGCTAGAAGCAAGATCAAGCAAGATGAGCAATCAAGATGGAACAGCATCTATCAAGCCTCCACTCTTTAATGGAAGCAATTTAATCTTCTGGAAAATAAGGATGAGATCCTATCTTCAGTCTATGGGAGCAGATGTATGGGCCATTGTTGAACAAGGATATCAATATCCAGCTGCAATACCAACAGATCCGACTGAAAAGAAGAATTATGAAATAAATGCAAAAGCAGTCAATGCTCTAATGGGAAGTCTAACTGAATCAGAATTTGTCAAAGTTATGCAGCTGAATACAGCAAAGGAGATATGGGACAAAATCATTCTAAGTTATGAAGGTGATGCAAAGGTAAAAAGTGCAAAACTTCAAACTCTCAGAATTGAATATGAAAATTTAAAGATGCATAGTCATGAGAATATTACCAGTTTCTTTTTACGTCTTGATGATGTTGTAAATCGTATGAGAAATCTAGGAGAAACAATCACGTAATCTACTTTGGTTGAGAAAATATTAAGATTGCTAACGGAAAAATTGGAATCAAAAGTCTCTGCTCTTGAAGAAAAACAAGATCTTAAAACTCTTACTGTGGTGCAACTTCATGGTATATTGACTGCATATGAAATGAGGAGAGGAGGATCATCTGAAGTCAAAGAAGTTGTTTTTAAAACTTCTACAAAAGGGAAAGAAGTTCAAAAACTAGAAGGATCAGGATATATCTCAGAAGAAGATGAGGCAAACTTTTTGAGAAGACTCCAACTAGGAACCGGAAGATTCAAAGGTAAGCTTCCTTTCAAATGTTTTGATTGTGGAAGAGTTGGTCATTATGCTGCAAAGTGTCCTTATAAAGAAACATCTACTAAAGGGAAAGAAGTAGCAAGAAGGAATAAGAACCGATCTAGCACTAAGAAAAGTTACTATACAAATGAAGACAGTGATGGGTTATCTGATAGTGAGGAAGAATGTGAACACGATCTTAGACTTCTCATGGCATTTGAAAATAATTCTAGAGATGACAAGGATGCTTTTATGGATGCTCTAGATGACAATGATTTTCTTGATCAAAACAATAAACTCAAAATATGCTTGGAAGAAAGTAAAATAATCATAGAAACTCTAAAAAGACAGAATGAAGAAGCGAAGAAACACAATGAGAAATTAGAATGTGAAGTAGTAAGTCTAAGAAAAGAACTTGAGAAAGTAAAGACTCTGAATCTTAGATTTGCTAAAGGATCTGAAACCTTAGATGAGATTATCAAGGTTCAACATTCTCCTCTTATAAAGACAGGTCTTGGATATACCGGCGAATCTTCTCAGGCTTCAGCACCAAATTATCTAAAAGTAGCTACAACTAGTTTACTACATTCAGCCACTCAGAAAGGGAATAAAGAATATTTACAGGTAAAGCATGATCATCACGATTCAAGGAAAACTAACAGGGATATCTCTCAAAGAAGAAACAACCAACAAGTAAATTCAAATAGAATATTTCATGATCGCAAAAATTTCTACTTCAATGGACAATGTTTCTCATGTCACAATTTTGGTCATAAAGCTGTTCAATGTGTTGCTTATAAAACCATCGTGACAAGAGAAGCAAGAAAGAAAAGGATGGATACTGAACCAAAGAAGAACACCTATAACAAATTTTCTCCTCTTCAAAATGAATTTGAATGTGCTTATTGCAATAACTTTGGCCATGAAGAATCTGAATGCAGGAGCAAAGTCCAGCCAAAACAACATTTTCCTTAAAGTTCCAAAGTATGGAAAAATAAGGAATTACAGGTTGAAAATTTTGGGATATCGTTATTTGCAGAAGGTGAAGAAAATCAATGGTACATTGACAGTGGATGCTCAAGACACATGACAGGTGACAAAAGCAAACTTCTTGCATATAATGCTCTAGAAAATGAAAATAAAATTACATTTGGAAATGATACTGCTGCTGTAATTAGAGGAAAAGGGTCTGTGTTTCTAAAAGAAAATGTGAAGGCTAATGATGTCATGTATGTGGATGGATTAAGGCATAACCTGTTAAGTGTAAGTCGAATGTGTGATCAAGGAACTGAAGTTGTCTTTAGTTCAAAAGAATGTGTGGTTCGTGATCTTGATACAGGTAAAACTATTATAAAAGGGAAAAGAACTCCAAGAAACCTGTATATATTGAAGAACTGCAAAGATCAATGTTACTTGAGCAAATCTTCAGAAAATTGGCTATGGCATAGAAGGCTGGGGCATCTGAGCTTCTCTCAAATCAACAAATCAAGCAGACTTAAAGCTGTTCATGGTCTTCCCAATATTACTCTACCAGAGAGTATCATATGCAAATCTTGCCAATTCGGTAAGCAGACCAGAGTACAATTTAATGCCAAAGAAGGATCATCAAGTAAGCCTCTTGAACTCATTCATACTGACATATGTGGACCTATGAGGAAAAATTCACCACGTGGGGAAGAATAATATATCTTATTTATTGATGATTACTCTAGAATGTGTTGGATCGGGCTCATTAAACACAAAGATGAAGCATTTGAAAATTTTCAGATCTTCAAAGCATTAGTTGAAAATGAATTAGATCTAAAAATCAAGTGTCTTAGATCCGATCGAGGAGGAGAATATACATCAAATGAATTCTTTGAATTTTGTGAACAACATGGCATAAAAAGACAGTTCTCTGTAGCAGGCACTCCACAACAAAATGGCGTAGCAGAAAGAATGAATAGAACAATTCAACAAATGTCTAGAGCTATGCTTGATGATTCTGGAACTCCTGACATGTTCTGGGGTGAAGCAGCACATACAGCAGCTAACATTCTCAACAAGGCTCATGTTCGGGTAAATAGTGACAAAACTCCATATGAACTCTAGTATGGTAATTCTCCCTCTGTGAAGCATTTTAGAGTTTTTGGAAGTAAATGCTTTATCAAAAATAATGATGAAAAGCTTGGCAAGTTTGAACCTAGATCAGATGAAGGGATACTTCTTGGTTACTCATCTACAAGTAGAGCATACAAATTTTACAATAAAAGGCTTCGAAAGATTGTTCAATGTATTGATGTTGTTATTGATGAGTCTCCTGCAGCTCCTAAAGAAGAAAAACAAGCAACAGAAGAAGATGATGGTGAATTTTGTCCTTCTACATCAAATGGAAATGATATAGACAGTGGATCCAATGAAGAACCTGAAGATGATTTATCTGAAAAGGCTCCATCCAGATATGTTCAAAACAATCATCCTGAATCTCAAATTTTGGGAGACAAGGAATCAAGTGTACAAACAAGGAGGACTCTTGTGGGATATTCTAGCTATCTGGCATTTTTATCCACAATTGAACCACACAATGTCAATCAAGCTAGCAAAGATGAATGTTGGATTCAAGCCATGAATGAAGAGCTTGATCAAATTGAAAAAAATCAAACATGGGATTTGGTACCAAGACCACATGATAGAAATGTCATTGGAACTAAATGGATATTCAAGAACAAGTTAAATGAGAATGGGGATGTTATAAGAAACAAATCCAGACTGGTTTGCAAGGGGCATACTCAACAAGAAGGTATAGACTTTGAAGAAACTTTTTCTCCTGTAGCTAGACTTGAAGCCATAAGAATGTTTCTTGCTTTTTCAAGTTTTCAACAAATCAAAGTTTATCAAATGGATGTTAAATCTGCTTTTCTCAATGGTGATATAGAAGAAGAAGTGTATATAGAACAACTGGAAGGATTCATTTTTGGAAATGATGAAAATCTTGTTTGTAAACTTAAAAAGGCTCTATATGGTCTCAAACAAGCTCCAAGGGCATGGTATTATCGTCTTGACAAATATCTTCATCAACAAGGATTTTCAAAGTGGTATGCTGATAGCAACTTATACACAAAAGCTGAAAATGATAAACTATTAATTGTGGTTGTATATGTTGATGATATCATTTTTGGGAGTAATGAAGAACCTATGAGTCAGAAATTTGCTTCTGTCATGCAGCAAGAATTTGAAATGTCCTTACTTGGAGAACTAACATTCTTTCTTGGCTTGCAAGTGCATCAAACTATAGACGGTATATTCTTATCACAAGCAAAATATCTTAAGCAAATTCTGAAGAAGTATGGCATGGAAGAATGCAAACCTGTAAGTACACCAATGATAACCGGATGTAAACTCAGTTCTGATGATGATTCTCCCGCGGTGAATCAACCAGAATACAGATCAATGATAGGAAGCCTACTTTATCTCACTGGGACTAGACCGAACATTATGCATGCAGTTGGGATTGTTGGACGATTCCAAGCTAATCCAAAAGAGTCTCACCTTCAGGCTGTCAAAAGAATATTCAAATATCTACAAGGAACTCAAGACTTTGGACTATGGTATCCAAAGAATGCTAATCTTACTCTTCATGCTTACACGGATGCAGATTGGGCTGGAAATGTTGATGATCGGAAAAGCACTAGTGGTGGTGCATTCTATATGGGGCCCCGGTTGGTATCTTGGTTCAGCAAGAAGCAAAATTCTATTGCCTTATCTATAGCAGACGCAGAAATGTGGCTGCCGCGTCTTGTTGCACTCAACTCATTTGGATGATGCAAACCTTGCAAGATTTTCAAATCAAATGTACACCTCCTATCTCCATTATGTGTGATAATACAAGTGCCATCAGTATCTCAAAGAATCCTATTATGCATTCAAAGACCAAGCACATTCCCATCAAGTATCACTTCTTACGTGAACAAGTGCTTGAACAAAAGGTGAAGTTGGAGTATGTTCCCTCCAAAGAACAAGTTACTGATATCTTTACCAAACCTCTGCCCAGGGAAGCATTCAAATATCTAAGACAGAAGCTGGGAGTAGTCTCTGCCAGTCAGAAGAACAAATCTGCCTAAATTCAGAAGATTAAATTGGATATGCGGGTTTCCTGAATGTCAGTCGTGTATATACGTGAGTTCATACATAGAAAACCGCGTATGGTTGGTTGCTGACAAATTTTAGGGGATGCACAAGCTAAGGGGTAGTTTTGATCACTTGGAAAGGATGCATTGGTTGTACAGTTTCAGGGGGAGCATTAGCCTTGATGGGTGTAATGCATTTTTGGCAGTATGATGATTCTGAAATATGATCTCTCTCTTGAGGTCCTTTTGGTATTGGTTATAAAAATCATATGTGTAATTTGATGAAAAGGATATGACCTATGACGTAATTTGTAATATTCAGCCATGTAAAGGGCTTTATCAGATTTGTAAACCCACTCGGTTGGGTAATTGAGTCAAAATGTGTAAACCCACGTGGTTGGGTACTTGGGTCACATATGTAAATACACTTGGTTGGATCTTTGATGTAAGTATGAGTCCTTGGTGATAGGAAAGGTCATAGTGTCATGTACTTCATTGAATAATAGGTTTGAAGATTCAGCTTGAACTTGAGAAGAAAAACCTTGTGCTGGTTTGACCCGCCCTTTGCCCTTGATGTCAAAGGGGGAGAGTGGTATGGTGTTTGAATAAGGGGAGAGTAACGTGGTTGTTTTATAATGATTATAATCAATTTATCTATCTATTCTGGTGCTCAAACTCCATCGTGGTTGCCATCAAGTCCAAAGGGGGAGATTGTTGGCAATATGATGCTGAGTGTTGTCCTTGATGGAAACCCACTTGATGAAGATGCTGGCAACCTACTTAATAAAGTTGTTCTTGATGAGCTTGTGAATGATATACATCTGATGTATCTACATTCAGTATAGAAGGTGCAGAAGAAAGAATTTCCAGAATGGGTCAGAACAGTGATGAAAAGTGTATGTCACAAGGAATACGCGAGTTTGTCTAGGGGAAGTCGCGTATGCACGCGGGAAATAACATACAAAGTCGCGTATGCTCAATTGCACTCTAAATATGTAAAACCAGGGGTTGCTACCATGGTATTGACCCATTTTATTGAGCGTTGGATTGTCTATTTGATCCTGTCTAGGAATACCATCAGAAGTGATGTGGTTTTGACTCATGGTATTGATGAAGGCAAAATCTATATAAGGAGAAGAAAATCATTGTGCATGGGAGTGCAAGTGTCTGGGCTTTAATGAATACTTCACTCTAAAGTATATCTGCATGGTTGAAATCTGCGCTTGATTGATAGATCTGAATCTATGATGCATCTATGAACATGGTGAAGGTTAAAGATCTCTAGATCTAGAAATGGTGAATCTCTTGGATGATCTGAAAAGAAGTGATGAAGACCTGGTGCAAATCTACTAAAGAAATTGAAGAAATATGGGTAAGTTCATAGATCTAATCTGTTGTGCAAAGTTTATCTTGTATAGATCTATACGCAGGTTCAGTTTGTGAAAAGCGCGTGTATACACGGATCTGTTTCAACAAAGTCGCGTATGGACAGTTAGGGTTATTCTGATAAATGCACAGATGGATACACTGGTTCATTTCATAAAAGGTGTGTATATACACGGGTCTGATTAAATAAAAGCACGTATGATATCTGATATTATGGTTGCTCAAGGTTGAATGTGTTTCTACATATTTATTCTGAAGTCTGGGTTATCTCTGATATTCTGGTTACAGTGGTTTCACTGTTCTGTTTGATGCATTGGGAAAAGGTTGTTTATTGACAAGTAAAGGGTTGTGTTGGAGCTATTTGATCCAGTTTGAAAATTGATGAAATTTGGTCTGCAGTGGATCTTAGGGTTGAAACCTTCAGTCTGAACATAGAAGCTTTCTGCCAATAGAGGCTGGTGCTAATATCAGGGGGTAGTAGCTCCCTTCTAGGTGAGGCTGGTAAACGAGAGTAGGTGGGTGCCTGCGTACTGGTATGAGTCTGCACTAGTACATGTTGTAATAATTTTTCTTAATAATAAAAATTGAAGACTGAGACGACGACAACGGTGATTTTCTCCCGAATTGGGTTTCCACCTAAAAATACTGGTGTTCATGTGTGGTTGCTTATGTGTGATGATTATTCTGTTCTTCCTGCACTTTTTTACTATTTTCTAAATATCTGATGAATGATTAATGAGATGATCTAAGTCAAGAACTAAATGCATAATTAGATCACTGGATATACGCGAGTTTTGTAAAGGATATTCGCGTATATACACGGGTTTTCTTCAGGAAAGTTGCGTATGGTTTTTAAGAAAGAAATATGAAAGTTTTATTGTCTACACTAAATACTGATTCACCCCCCCCCCCCCCCCCCCTCTCAGTATTTTTCCCAATAGTAACCACTTGACCCATTGTGTTTTATTATCAAATACAAAATAACAAAGATATCCTTCCAAAAATTTATTCACTATCTAATGACCATAGTACTTTGGTGATAGTTTATTATCCTTCTTAGCTTGCTTGAGGGACATTTGTTTGTATGGTTGTAGCCATAAAAATACCTAGTCTCCTACATCAAAACTTCTCTCACTGCAATGTTGGTCTGCCTGTTGTTTCATTCGATTTTGTGCCAATTTTAGGTTATCCTTCAAGAGTTGGAGAAATTCTTGTTGATTCTTGATGTGATCTTCCAATGCTTGAACCTTATATTTTTCTCTTAAAGATGATGTGATGGACGGTGGATGATATCGATAAAGTGCCATAAATGGGGTCATTTTTGCTGCAGTATGGAAGGAAGTTTTATACCACCATTCAGTGAGAGGTAACCACTTGACCCATTGTGTTTTCTTATCAAATACAAAATAATGAAGATATCCTTCCAAACATTTATTCACTATCTCAATTCGACCATCGGATTGAGGATGATAAGATGAGCTATGAGCTAGTTAATTACCCAAACAAGAAAATAATTCCATCAAAGAATTTCCAGTAAAAATGTGATCTTTGTCACTTACAATAATCTTTGGGTTTCCATGTAGCTTTTGAATTGTTTCCATAAATGTAGTAGAAACTATGATTGTTTTAAATGGATGAGATAATACACAAAATTGTGCATACTTGGTAAGTCTATCAATTACCACCATGATAACACTCTTTCCTTCGGACTTAGGTAAACCTGTGATAAAATCCATCGAAATCTCGTCCCAACATTGAGTTTGAATGTATAAAGGTTGTAGAAGACCTAAGGTCTTAATTTTATCAACTTTATTTTGCTGGCAATCCAAAACGTTTGCCACAAAATTTTGAATATCAGATTTAACGCCATCCAAAAAAAATCTTTCTCCACCCTGTGGTAAGTTTTTAAAAGTCCTGAGTGTCTTCCTAAAGGAGGAGTGTGTGATTCCAAAATATTTTTTTGTTTTAGTTTTGGTTTCTTACAGATATATAAGCGATCTTTCTACCATAACAAACCATTTTTCCAACTAAATGTATCATATGTACTAGGATATTTCTACAATTTTTGAATGAGTGTCCACACTTCTTTGTCCTTCTTCCAATCATCCCTTGCTTAATTTATCTAATCTGGTTGGATAATAGAAATGACACAAAGCAATGGTTCCTCCTCTTCATCCTTTCTTGAGAGTGCATCTGCAACAACATTTAGCTTCCCTTTTTTGTAGATGACTTCAAAGTCATAACCCAACATATTTGTGACCCATTTTTGATGCTCTTCTAAAGATAGTATTTTCTCGAAAAAGTGTTTAATACTGTCATGATCATTTTTTACCTTGAAGTGTCTTATCATTAGGTAAGGTCACCATTTCTTTAGTGCATGTAGTATTGCCAATATTTCCTTCTCATAAATAGCTTTCTGTAAATAATTTCCTTTGATTGGATGACTTTCAAAAGCAATGGGTCTTCCTTCTTGCATTAACACAACACCAATTCCATTTCCTGAGGCATCACATTCCACAATAAAGTTTTTTGTGAAGTCTTCCATAGCTAAGACCGATGTTAGGCACATTTCCTCTTTAAGATGTTCAAAGGCCTTAGTTGCTTCAGGAGTCCATGAAAATGCATATTTCTTCAATAATGTTGTTAGAGGAGATGCTATTCTACCATAATTCTTAAAAAACTTGCGATAATACCCTATTAACTCGAGAAATCCTTGCAATTTCTTTATGGTTGTGGGGAATTTCCATTCCTTAATGGCCTTAATTTGTTAGGTTCTGCCTTAACACCCTCGTGAGATACAATATGACGCAGATATTCCACCTCTTGTACTCCAAAGAAAAATATGGATCTTTTTTCATATAATTGTTTCTCCTCCAATATCTTGAGCACTGTTTCAACATGTTGAACATGATCCTTCCAAGACCTGTTGTAGTTCAGTATATCACCAAAAAATACTAGCACAAATTTTCTAAGGAAGGGTTTGAAAATGGAGTTCGTTAACCCTTGAAATGTAGAAGGTGATTTGGTAAGGCCAAAAGGCATGACCAAAAATTCATAATGACCCTCATGAGTTCGAAATTTTGTTTTCAGAATATATTCAGTCTTCATTCTAATTTTATGATATCGTAAACGAAGATCCTACTTGGTAAAATAAATTGCTCCATGTAATTCATCCAATAATTCATCAATCACAGGAATGGGAAATTTATCTTTAATAGTGAGCTTATTGAGCTCCCTATAATCCGTACACATGTGCCATGATTTATCCTTCTTGTGCACCAATACTACTGGAGTAAAGAAAGAACTTTGACTAGCCTTAATTATTCTAGCCTCTAACATTTCTGCAATCATACATTCAATTTCGCTCTTTTGGATATAAGGATATCTGTAAGGCCTGATGTTTGGAGGAACACTTCCTGGAATCAAATGAATAACATCACATGATCATGAATAGGTGGGAGTCCTTTGGGAGTTCAAACACCTTGGAACGATTGTCCAAGATTTTTTGGATATTTGGGGAAATAGATGATTTTGATGTTGGAACTTGTAGTGAGCACAATTTTGCAATTACGCCTCGTTCTTATTTATTTAGAAGATTTTTCATGACATTAGAGCTTATTATATTTCCCAGCTTCCCTGCGATACCACATAATTTGACTTCCTTTCCTTCCGAGAAAAATTTCAAGAAAATTTCTTGAAAATTAAAAGCTACCGTCCCCAAAGATTGTAACCATTATACTCGTATTACAACATCATCACCTCCCATTGGAATGGAAAGAATGGGACTAATCAGTACATATTCCCCGATGGTTATCTTGATATTATGGAATTTTCCAGAGCAATTTATTGTTCCTCCATTTGTAACCATCACCTGAAATCCTTGTGCTGGGTATAGGAAGAAATTCAATTCCTTGACTACCTTACAATTAATAAAATTATGGGTACTACCCGAATTAATCAACACTATCAAATTTTTGTTCTTGATATGTCCTTCTATCTTGAGAGTTTGAGGAGTAGTAATTCCTACCAATTCATTACACGATATGGTCAGACACATTTCTTCTTCTTCTAGGGTTGGTTCATGGTATATATCCTGTTCTTTTGAAGTTTCTTGTTCATTTTCTTCCTCATCTTCACAATCTATGTAAAATAATTTATTCTCAGCACACTTATGACCTTCAGTATATTCGTTATCACAACTATAGAAAATCCCTTTTTCTCTTCTTTATTATAATTTTTGTGGTGTCAACCTTTTAGGTGTTGGAAGTCTAGGAGTAGCAACACTTCCATCTTTGTAGGTGTGAGTGGTAGGCTTCCTTGTCGCCATAATTTTACATTCAATTTTTCTTGCCAACCTGAATTCCTTCTCCAATGAATCAAGTTCCCAAACACGAACTTCATGTTGGACGCTATCCTTTAAAGTCCCTATTAAGACATTAATCCTGTGTTCCTCTGGAATATCAGTTACCCTTGTATTCAATTTTTGGAAGTCCTTAATGTGCTCCACCACTGAACCCTTTTGTTTTAGTTTTATCAATTGGATAAAGAAGGTTTTTCTCTTTGTATCCTCATAATGTGCTATCATTTCCTTCGTAAAATTTGACCAAGTGACAATTTTTTTACGGGAACAAAGCCATTGATACCATACAAGTATATTTTGTTCTAAATGTAAAGTTGCAATGCTTACCTTTTCTATGTTTTGCACATTATTCAGATCAAAATATTGCTCTATCTGTAGTATCCATGTTATGAGCTCCTTTCCATCAAAATTCATCATATCCATCTTTGGAATGTGGGTGTTCTTCCATCCAACATCAGAGTTTATGAAATCACGATTAAAATTTATTTTATTCTCATCATGAGCTTCCTCTACTATATTTTCGCCATTAGGAAACATATATTGTATCAAATTTGTCAAACCTGTCATGTCTTCTTTTAGATCATTCTTCATGTTTTCCATTTTTTCATCAATCTTAGCTTCCATGTCATCCATCTTAGCTTGCATGCTAGCTTCCATGCCGGCTTCCATGTCATCCATCTTAGCTTCCATGCCATTCTTTAAACCATTCATCTTAGATTCCATGCCTTTCTTCAATCCATCCATCTTAGCTTCCATGCATTTCTTCAAAGCTTCCATTTCATTTTTAGTTGCTCTTTGCGAGAGCGAAATTTGGTGTGCTTGCTCGTTCGATTTTGATATGTCATGTTGCACTTCTTAGTCTTCATGAGTTATAGTAGAGCCTTCTAAAGGCTTAATCGGTGTTGAATTATTTTTAGGGGGAATTTTAGAACAAAATACTGATATCTATTCTACAATATTCCCTTGGAATCAATTCAAACTAATTCTTCAAACAAGGATTATGCAATTCGAAGAAAAAAAATACACACATTTTTCTTGCTTTTGAGGAGCTAGATATTGAATCTGAATTATCTCTATGATTTTGGATCTTCAATATTTAAAGTTCGGTTTTTTAGTATCCCTATGAATATTCTTTCAAATGCCACAAGTCTAACCTCATTTTGATCCTTCAAGGAAACGTTATGCCCAATCTCCCACAATGGCCTAATTATGGATTGGTTCAGTAGAGAAAACTTGTACTACATGACACGTGTCACTGTTTCCTCCTTTGGCTCTGAAATTGATACATAGGAAACTACAGTCCATGTCTTTGTGGAAAATTTTTACAGAATTAGAATCCAATTCTCAAAAAGAGAGTTATGATGATTTTCCCATGGTCACCTCTTTAAGATGAAATTGGGGAGCCTGAAAAAGTCCTAAATTCCACAGATTATATCTCTGACAATATTGAGAACCAAGATCTGAAAATTTTACACAAAATTCTACAGGGTTTTAGCTTCGCGCTGTAAAAATTTCAGCTTCTGAACCTTCATAGAAAAATGTTATAGCGAAAATTCCACGATGACCTATTTAGGCGAAATTCGGGAGGCTGAAAATAACCCTAACTTCCACATATCATATCTCTGAAAACACTGTGAACCAAGATCTGACATTTTTACAGAATGTTCCTCCTAATTTTGGCTTCGCTCTGTAAAAATATTAGCTTCTGAGCCTTCGTAGAAAAAAATTGTAGCGAAAATTCCACGATGACTTGCTTGGAGCAGTGAAACCCTAGAATCCAAAGCTCTGATACCAAATGTTATGAAACCAACTCCAAAAATAGAAGAAAAGAGAGATCAACGCCTTAGAATTTAGCCACTTTGAGGAGGGGAACCTCCTTTACATTACATAAATGAAAAATTATTGGATGATACAAATGAAAAAACCTCCTTCTATATATAGGATTCCATGGGGTCACAATATAATCCTAGCAGACCTAACAATAATAATGTAAGGGCACAATAAAAAAAATATTGGGGTTACAGGGGTACAGCAATAACAATAAGGGGATTACACTAACAACAATAAGGGACTATACTAGTAATATAGGGACTTAACACTATCCAAAACTTCTGTTAATTCGATTTTATCAAGTTAGTCACATTCATTATTTGACTTCAAAAAATTTACTTATTTAATATGGTTTTTTTTTTCCATGTAAGAGCTTTTAACTTTTGGTAGTTAGATGCTATCAGGTTAATCAAATTCAATATTTGACTTCCAAACTATTACTTATGTAATATGGATTTTTTCCTTGTAATAGTTGGTAATGATAGACGTTGTGATTGAGATATGTGATATGTTGATCTTTATTATGTTTGATTGTAGTCATTGGAGCTATGGAATACGGTAGAAAATAGGAGTATGACCCTTCATGCACATGATGCCGAAAAAAGAATTGAAGAAAGAGGATAATAATAACACCAGAGTGACAAGTGCAAAGACAGAGAGAGAGAGAGAGAGAGAGAGAGAGAGAGAGAGAGAGAGAGAATATAACTAGTCTAGTGATACCCTTAATGCAAATACCACACATGAGACACACACATACAAACTGATGGTCAAGCCTTTAGAATTGGTGAATTCACCTGCAATGGCTTGGCAACACAATGATAATGTTTTGAAGTGATGAAACAATATTTCATGTGTAAATTGTAGTCCAACCAATATTTAGTTGGAAACTCATATTGTAATACTTGACATCTCATATAATATAATTTATGTCATTGAAGTTATTTATAGTTGTACTTGATATTATTTAGTATTATAGTTAGCATATGTAACTTTGCGTTTTCACATTAGATGAACATGCACATTGTATGACATTTTTTTTTAAATTTAGTTGCAAAATAATACAAATTAATATATTTTGATTAATAATGAACATATAAAATCAATCTATAACTACGAAACTAGTAGTCTATATTGGTTAATGATTAACACAAATAAAATTAATATACAATGACTAAATTAATCATTTATAATGATTATTAATGAATGTAAATGAACTGAATATAAAATACAAAATCAACCATTTATATACTCAAAATGAAACTACTAAATAAATATAAATGACTACTATAAATTAAAAATTTGATATTACAAATGATGACTAAATTTTACATTTATACGACTATTAGTAGCTAATTTGCAGTATCTTATAAGACGACCGAAATTTAGTCATATTTCTTTGGTCACTAATTGGTTTCAAACGATGACTAAAATTTACATATATATGACTATTATATAATGAATATGAAACTACTAAAAAAAGATAAATGATTACTATACATGAAAAATTTGTGATTACAAATGATAACTAAAATTTACATATATATGACTATTAGTAGATAATTTGCAATATCTTATAATACGACCAAAATTTAGTCATATTTCTTTGGTCACTAATTGGTTTCAAACGATGAATAAAATTTGCATATATATGACTATTAGTAGCTAATTGATAGTATATTATAACACAACCAAAATTTTGGTCATTAATTGGTTTTCTCGGGTGATCATGTAATAGTATATTTTGTTTTGTATTTGGTCATTAATGTTGGAATCACGATTGTCGTTAGACCAAAAGCTGTAGGCATTAGTCTTCAGTACAATCACCAGAGTTAGGATCCACGAGAGGCGATTATTCGATGTCACGAAACACATGGGAAGAATTGAACGCAATTTCCAACAATCTCCCCCCAACATGAGCTAGGTGGGTTTCAAACTTGAGACCTGTCACTTTGATACCACTTGTTGGAATCACGATTGTTGTTAGATGAAAACCTGCAGGCGTTAGTATTCACTACAATTTCCGGAGTTAGGATCCATGAGAGTTGGTTATTCCATGTCGCGAAACACACGGAGAGCGTTGAACCCAATGTCCAACAATTAATTTTGGCAAGTAATGACTAAATAAATAACTAAATTAATTAATGCATTTTGACTAAATATACTACTAGATGATAAAATTTAGACAACTAATTAATGAGTAAGCTAAATGTGACTAAAATTTGGTTGCGTTATAAGATACTGTAAATTAGCCACTAATGGTCACCAACTAAAAAATGGTCATTTATTTGCAAATTTTAGTTGTTTTTTTAGTAACGAATTGCCCATTTTGTACTAGTTCTCGAAGAAAAATAAAATAAGGAACCTTCCTTGTGTGTAACACCCCCAATTCATGTGTTTGAATTTCAAAGCTAGACATTTGAACTTTAATCCTAAGGGGAGTGGACCCCAAAGGATAAATATTTTGTGAATGTAATTAAAAATTTAATTGAGGAAATGAATAAAATAATGTGGTGCAGATTGACCAAAATGAGATTTATGAGATCACTTGCTAAATCCATGAGGATGGATGAGGAAAATATTTCCCCACAATCTTTCAAAAATCCTTGAAAGAAATTATTTTAAATTTAGATTTTTGAGGAAAAATATGAATTTCCCCAATGATGAGGAAAGTAGTTGGGAAGAGGTAAAAAGCTGGAAAAGCTGAGGAAAAACATAAAACAGCTTTAAAGAATCCCTAAAATGGGAAGCCTAGGCAAACAGGAAGAAAAGCATCCTGAGATTCTGGACGCAGAATTAGAAACAGGCTTTGGGGAATAACAACTTAAATAAGATGCTCTTGTGCAGATTAGAGGTTGATCTGTACTAGGAGAGATCTCAGCTCGGGGGTGAATTCTGAAGATAAACGAATTCTAAGGTTGGGTGGATTGGTCATCTAATTAAGTGGTATGCACAGTTCAGTTTTAATCTTATGTTATGAATTGTAGATGTAACTTTTATGTTGCATGGAGAGTATTGTATATGCATGCTGCGGGTGATACTATTCCATACATTTAACAGAAACTTCAGCAGAGTTAGCCTTCAATTTCTGTACGGTTGTAGGAATCACATGTATGGGAAAGAATTCATCAGAATCTCTAAACCCTAACTGGTTTAAATATGAGAATACATACTTCCCAAAAGAAATTTAATGATTTAACTTTAATCTGCTTCTGGTTTAGTAATTAATTCTAGCATGTATACATAGTGAAAAGTAGCATGAGATGCATGTTACAATGGTTAGCAGTAAAATCTATTGAACTGTAAGTTGAGTTAGAAATAAACTGGACCTAAGGATTAGTATATTAATTATGTCAACTATGTGCAATGAAAGTAGAACAGAAGTACATTCAGTATGTAATCATCCAAAATTATCAGTCAAAAGTCATGAGAAATAACTGTGTAAGTGTTAAGGTTTACTATAAGAGAGTCTCAAATCACCCTTATAGTTAGCACGACCAAAATTGGTGAATTATATCATTACATCTATTTCGGTAGCAGAATAGAGAGAAACTTCAGATCATTAAATTTCTGTATATATATATAACCACTGCCATAACATGCGATAACTTTCTACAGAATGGTACATAAATAAATGAGAATCAAGTCATTATAGGGAAGGAATAAGTTACATCCGATGAATATATATAACAAGATAGTTTCTCAGTTACCGCATAGAGTTACTGTACAAATTTATTTACTTACAAATATAATACTCGAGTTATTTGAAATACCATTCAAAAGAAACTGGTGACTGAAGGGTCTGTTCAACAGACTGATGAAAGATAATGGGAATATGATATCAGGAGAACAAAACAATAGAATACATTCAGATGTATTAAATTAATAACAACAGAAGTTATATTAATTTGGAACAGTAATCTCTAGACCTCGTTAGCAAATTTAGTAGACTATAGTATACTAGAAAAATGCGAATAAATAAATATTCTAATCAAAACAAATTTGAAGACGAGCTTTACAGATTTTAATAGACGAGGAACTACGACTACTATACATAATGTCTTCATCGGAATTCACACCAATAAACAGATAGAGAACTGAACCGCATATATATATATATATATATATATATATATATATGTACCCATATAACTCTATATAACAATGAATTCGGTTACAGAATTTGAAATAAATAAATTCTCTTCCCTCGAAGGAGAAGTCAACCAAAGTTATTGTTTAAAAGAAATTATTACAAACTTATAACCCTGATAACTGAATTTCTCCGGTAGGAGATAAGAAATTCAAAGAGGGTAAACTAAATTATCGTTCCCTCTGAGGAAATTGTACGAGGCACCAACCTGTGAGTACGAGGGAAGCGAGATTAATAGTCGAAATAAATGCATATAAGCCAATGGTTAGCAGAGAAGGTGATAGACGTCATATACCTGCAACGAGTGAGAAGATAGAGTATGTGAAGGGAAATTAAATAAGAATACTAATTACATTATAAACTGAAGGTGAACCCAAAAAAACAAAAACAATCATTTACCGTTTACCTGACAAAATATTCCGGGAACTTGGGCAACGTAGACACTGGAACAAAAAAATCCGCCAGGCTATTAACCCTTGAGAAAAATCGATATGTTGAAATGCAAAAGAAAAAATGATGAAAATGTTATGTCACCGGAACTCAATGAGATAGAAATACCTTCTCGGAAGAGTCTGGTAGCTTCTCCAATCCCAGTTGAGGGAATCAACCACGAGAGTACGCCCATGTCACCAACGCTTATGGTAACTCGCTGAAGCGAGAGTAAACACGGCCCTAAGGCAAACTCAAATTGCATATACACCATCCTATAAGCACTATAAGTGAAGCGATAACAAAGGAGAGCTATAGAAAAACAAATGACTAACTAATTTTAATCTATCCAAATCATAAACTCCAGCTCTGAACTTATATAAATACTGATGCACTCAAAATGCAGAGACAGGAGGAATTGAAAGTCGAATTGGATGAACGATATTCAAAACAAATCGTTACCTGAGTTGAATGGCGTGACGGCATAGTTCTCCCAGAGTTCCAGAAGGTATGAGAAGCGACACATAGTAATAATTCCTCCGGCATAGTAGTAGAACAAAATAATAGAACGAACTCTGGAGCAGCTTGGTGGGGAAAACCCTCAACACGATAGGCAAAAATAAAGTCATAAGTTGAACGTAAAAGTTTTATATGCCCTTGAAACCCTAACCCCAAACAATCACCACGATACATGTGGCTGGAGATGCCCAACTCTGAGCGATGTAAGGTAGTAAGTCGCGTAATTCCACAAGAAATCCAAAACGATTATGTCTTAATGTTCAATATTAATGCGGCGTACAATCTAACTTGAATTGATATGAGCAATAAAGGGCGATGTACGCGATATCACGTTGACAGATTTGGCCAGTCGCATAGAACCAGAGTAATGCGAACCGGAATTGATACAAAACCCTAGCGTACTACAAGGCTTGACGTGTGAAATCGAGCCATAATTACAAGGTACGCAATACTCAGATCAAATTGAATGGCATCGAAAATAGAAACGAGCTGGTAGCAAGCAAGGTTGATTAGGTGAACAATGCGTTAGAGTATAAGCGTCAAGCACCACCACAGAGTTCAGTCGGAACGATATGGTAGGGCCGTAAAGTCTGTAAAGGAAAACCCCTCACAACACATAGATATGGTGGAAAAAAAACCATACGGTAATATTTCACATACCGAGTGGGACGAAACCCTACTAGATTAGCGAAAGGTACAATAGGAGTATTATAAAAAAAAAAAATTTTTAAGTTAGGTATATAGGTGTAATACCTATATACATGTTGAAAGTCTAAGAAGGCAAACAACTCATACATATCTCAGAGTAAACGATCATATATATCATTATAAATTAGCACCAATTGGTGGGTGTGAGTGTAAGCCCAAGTGTATAATAACCTAGGGTATTATAAGCTCAAGATGAGTGCGAGGCTCTCAGAATTGCTCACAACACCCTTATGAACAGGAATTAAGGGTTGATTTAAAGGTAGTGAAAATAATAAAATAGAGAGTGTGAAAAATTAAGATAAAAAGAATAGTACAGTGATGTAACGAAATTGCAATGGAAGTTGAAACTAGCATATATTGACTGGAGTATAATATAATTATGTGGAAAGGAACTGTGTAATTGGGAAAAAAAAATTATTATTATTGTGGAGATAAAGTGGAGGTGACATTGTGATTGTAAGTCCTCCTTTTCGAGTGTACCCATACAGGTTCATCATCCCGATCCATGATCCTTACATGTGCATTTTATAATGCATTTGTATAATCATTCCAACATTGGTGCCATTGGTTTGGTAAGTTTAGTGTTTGTGAAGATAACCATTTATGGCCCTAAATGGTAGTATTTTCAAGATCCAATATTTGGTTTATTATTTTCTTGCCACGGTTGGATAAAAAATTAACTAATTCAGAAGGAAGAGTATGCTTGTTACCACATCCTTACCATAGATCAATCCCAATCTGCACCCACTAAGTTGAACCTATCCTCCATGCAAGGTTAGATTCAATAATATTGAAAGATGTCACCACTACTTTCCATATTGATGAAATGTTGGATCTGCCCTTATTTCGTAGTTTGATCCATTCTCGCATTTCCTCAAATTTCAGAAGCTTAGACAGACCCCTTGTAGTTTTTGATGGTCAACCGCCTGGATCCATTATGACTCTCTGCTGATAATTCTCAGCTTTGGATGGAAATATATCAAATAGATCTCAAGTGCACCCTCTAGGGAAGAATAACATAGTTCGAATAACTATGCAATTTTAGATGTTTATTATAGTTAATTTTCTGCATTCTGAGAATATGCCTTTGATGGATTCACATTCAATGTTTCAAGAGTAATAAGACTTAGTGATACAAAGATGCTCTGTAATATCAAGAGGTGTTCTAATCTGCATGAATGAGGTGATACTTGATGTTGTTCTTCATGATATGGTGACATAATTGAAGTAGTACAAGGACTCATTAATAGGCCAATATGATGTTGTGATGATATCTCAGTATTGATGAAGATCTTAGTGATAACTAGCTAGAGTATGGTGCTACAATGGGATCCATAGTTTGGTGCAATGATGTCATAGTGCAGGAAGGAGATGTCAATGATATCTCAATAAGGAGTTAAAATAGGAAGCAGAGCAGTCTAGTGTCTTTGTATTGGAGTGGCCTTTTGGTTAAGGGTCATGATCTTGGTATTCATCAATTGGAATCTCTATAAGAAGTATTTTTTTGGGGCTTCCTCTCAAAGAGTGTGAGGTTTTGGCCCTCGATGATATCCTATGCGATGTGCCTCTTACCTATTTTAATTTTATGCATTGGTTACTTTTTTATGAAGAAGAAAACTAATAATATAACATGAAGAACATCCAAATTTGAATAAGTAAAAAATGCATTCACAAGCAGTCAACAATAAAGAGAAATCTCCTCATGCAAATTTCATGGATTTCTCAAAAAACAAATCCAAGCTCCTGCTTGGTCACTATGAGGACTCCAATCCTCTCAACAAATCCAAGATCCAATTTGGTAAAAAGCAAGGAGTCCAATCCTCTCAACCACTTCAAGCTCCAACTTAGAAAAACAAAAAATTTACAAGAACTGCATACTTAAAAATTTCTTCATTGCTCTAAGGGTATCTTCAACAATGCTTCAAAAATATTCAACAATGTCTGCTCCAAGAAGTGGTTAAAGTCTTCTTCCAACAAGTCTTCTTCAAAAAGTATGCATGAGGATCAACAATTGCTATAAAATTTACACAAGTTTTCTCCAACAATATTGTTTCGACAAGTCTGAGCAAGGGTAAAAAACTGCTCCAAAGTCTGTAAGGTATTTGTTATGGCTTCAAGATGATCCTAAAAAACCTTCTTAAGAAATGTCAACAATTATGCTGGGTTATTATTGAAGGCTATGCTCAATTGAAATTCTTGGTTGAGTCTCGCATTTCAGTTCTCCTAATGCCCGTACATAGTTGTTGCTAAGTCAAAATCATGTGATATTGTTTTCACATAGTAGTTATGGTTATGTATAAGGGCATAGTTCAATATGTTCACCCATTATGTAATGGATTCTATTATTGATTGAGAGTTTCAATTCATTGACGTTTGGAGATCGCACATGTATGGTACAAATAATGGCCAGAGATATTTCTGGTGTCCTCCTTCAAGAAAACAAAAAAACACTACTGGAGGGAATGGTAGTTCCAGAGTCTTTCAATGATCTAGTTGTTGAAATGAGAGTTTATTATTATAATTAATAATAATATGTTTTTGTCAAATTGATTCTTGGAATTTCCCACTAGTATTTCATATGTTATTTGTTTTTGTTGTTTCTTGTTCCAACTCCAAAGTAGAATAATGAGAATTAAGATAGATATAAGAGATATATCAATGAAAATACAATCTACAAAGTTGTAGGAGGTTACGTTCCGATAATGTTTAAATTTTGGGTCTTGACACTTTGGTAGTAATTTCCATTATCAATTGAGCTATATACACATGCTTATTTTTCACAACAAGTATATAAATTTAGTTTAGGTTTACTATATGTTGTGTTGCTGGATAACTATTGGAATGCATAATATTTCATGCTTTTATTTTTGTCTTGTTCTTTCTGTATGTATGTTACTATTTCAATGCTAATTTCTTTGTCCAGTATCATTATCTGTTTATAGAGCTTCCCTTTTATGTCTTCAACATTGCATGACTACATAAGTTACATATATTTCATCATAAATGCAATTACAAAAATATTTTTATGAAAATACTTCCATACATTATTGAATAGTAATTATCTTTCAGACAATATTTGTTTCCAGAATATAACATTCATGACTCCTGGTTTCCTGGTTTTTGAATGGTTTTTATTTTCTAAGAGACTTGTCTCTTGACATGGATTGCTATGTGACCTAGGGTTTGTTTCCAAAACATTTCCCTTCACCTGGCCAACCCAATCACACTAAATTTTACAGTGACCCATTCGATAATATGATATATGTGTTTTTAAAACTAGTTCATTGAAGATACCCATAATCTCCTACTTTCATTTTAGAATAGTTTTTATCAATTTTTTATTCACATAGTGTATAAAATTTATATATGTTCATATACTATGCACCATAAAATATCTAACAACTTAATGCCCTTTAAATTTAATCAGAAATTCTCAATTTTTACGTACACTAGTCTCCTTATATATTACCTTCATACAATTTTTTCTCCCATAAATATGTTGTTCATTTCCACCCCCATTAGTGCCCAAGGCCCTCTTTTCTCCCCCCTTGAGATAGTACATTTCCGAAGATCATCAAAGAATTCCAAGACAACATTTTTGTTGACGATTACCTCACCCCCCATAAAAATACCATTCATATAAAGAGAAGGCTTATAAATGGAGAGTATTCGTGGTGGGATTTCCTTGGATGTTTATAATTTATGCAAGTCAAATTACGGGGTATTGCAGGGAAGACTGGAAATATAATAATCTCTAATGTCATGAAAAAACTTCTAAAGAAAGAACAACGAGGCATAATTGCACAATTATACACACTACAAGTTCCAAAATCAAAATCATCTATTTCCCCATATCTCCAAAAACTCTTGGACAATCATTCCAAGGTGTTTGAAAGTACCAAAGGACTAAAATTAGCATGAAGACCTTAAGATGGATATATCAAAGGAATATTTGTGTATGCATATTACAGATCCAAATACCAAAAGTTAACAACTCTTACATGGAAAAAAAAAACCATACTAAATAAGTAAAATTGTTGAAGTCAAATAATGAATGTGACTAACTTGATAAAATTGAATTAATAGAAGTTTTGGATAGTGTTAGGTCTCTATATCACTAGTATAGTCCCTTATTGTTGTTAGTGTAATCCCATTATTGTTATTGTTGTACCCCTGTAACCCCAATATTGTTATTAATGTGCCCTTACATTATTATTGTTAGGTCGGCTAGGATTACATTGTGACCTCATGGACTCCCAGATATAGAAGGTGGTTTTTTCATTTGTATCATCTAAGAATTTTTCATTTATGTAATGTAAAGGAGGTTTCCCCCTCTAAGTGGCTGAATTATAAGGTGTTGATCTCTCTTTTCTTCTATTTTTGGAGTTGATTTCATAACATTTGGTATCCGATCTTTGGATTCTAGGGTTTCGCTGCTCCAAACTGGTCATCATGGAATTTTCGCTATAATTTTTTTTATACGAAGGTTTAGAAGCTGATATTTTTATAGAGCGAAGCCAAAAGTTGGAGGAACATTCTGTAAAAATGTCAGATCTTGGTTCACAATATTTTCAGAGATATGATATGTGGAAGTTAGGGTTATTTTCAGGCTCCCGAATTTCACCAAAATAGGTCATCATGGAATTTTTGCTATAACATTTTTTCTACGAAGGTTCAGAACCCGAAATGTTTATAGCGCGAAGCTAAAATCCTAAGGAATGTTATGTAAAATTTTCAGATCTTGGTTCGCAATATTTTCGGAGGTATAATCTATGGAATTTAGGGCTTTTTCAGGCTCCTGAATTTCATCTTAAAGAAGTGATCGTGGGAAAATCATCATAACTCTCTCTCTCTAAGCATCAGATTAGAATTCTGTAAACAGTGGCCTCAAACACATGGAATTTAGTTTCTTTTGTATCAATTTCAGAGCCAAAGGAGGAAACTGTGACACGTGGCATGTCATATAAGTTCTCTCTATTGAACCAGTCCATAATTAGGTCATTATGGGAGATTAGGCATAAATTTTCCTTGAAGAATCCAAATGAGGTTAGAGTTGTGGCATTTAAAAGAAGATTCAAAGGGATACAACAAGACTGAATTTCAGATATTGAAGATCCAAAATCACATATATAATTCAGTTTCAATATCAAGCTCCTCAAAAGCAAGAAAAATGTGTGTACTTTTTTTCTTCAAATTGCATAAGCCTTGTTTGAATAATCAGTTTGAATTGATTCCAGGGGCATATTTTATAATAGATATTAGTATTGGGTTATAAAATTCTCCCTAAAAATAATTCAACACCCATTAAGCCTTTAGAAGGCTCTACTATGACTCATGAAGATGAATAAGTGCAACATGACATATTAAAATTACACGAGAAAGTGCACCAAATTTCGCTCTCGCAAAGAGCAACAAAAAATGTAATGGAAGTTTTGAAGAAAGGCATGGAAGCTAAGATGGATGGTTTGAAGAAAGGCGTGGAATCTAAGATGGATGGTTTAAAGAATGGAATGGAAGCTAAGATGGATGGCATGGAAGCTGGCATGGAAGCTAGCATGGAAGCTAAGATGGATGACATGGAAGCTAAGATTGATGAAAAAATGGAAAACATGAAGAATGATCTAAAAGCAGACATGGTAGGTTTGACAAAGTTGATACAATAGATGTTTCCTAATGGTGAAAAGATAGTAGAGGAAACTCATGATGAGAATAAAATAAACGCTAATCATGATTTCATAAACTCTAATATTGGATGGAAGAACCCCCATATTCCAAAGATGGATATGATGAAGTTTGATGGAAAGGAGCTCGTAACATTGAAACTACAGATGGAGCAATATTTTGATCTGAATAAAGTGAAAGTCACACAAAAGGTATGCATTGCAACTTTACAATTAGAACATAATATACTTGTATGGTATCAATGGATTTTCTCCCATAAATGTTTTTTCACTTGGTCAATTTTTACGGAGGAAATGATAGCACATTATGAGGATACAAAGAGCAACACCTTATTTAGCCAATTGATAAATCTAAAACAAAAAGGTTCAGTGGTGGAGCACATTGAGGACTTCCAAAAATTGAATACAAAGGTAACTGATATTCCAGAGGAACACAGGATTGATGTCTTCATAGGGACTTTAAAGGATAGCATCTGACAAGAAGTTCGTGTTTGGGAACCTGATTCATTGGAGAAGGCATTCAGGTTGGCAAGAAAAATTGAATGTAAAATTATGGCGACAAGGAAGCCTACCACTCACATCTACAAAGATGGAAGTGTTGCTACACCTAGACTTCCACAACCTACAAGTTTGACACCACAAACATTGGAATAAAGAAGAGAAAAGGGGCTTTACTACAGTTGTGATAGAAAATACACTAAAGGTCATAAGTGTGCCGAGAAGAAATTATTTTACATATATTGTGAAGAAGAGGAAGAAAATGAACAAGAAACTTCAAAATAAGAGGATATACACTAGGAACCAACCCTAAAAGAAGAAGAAATGAGTCCAACCATATCGTGTAATGAATTCATTGTAAGGTAGTCAAGGAATTGAGTTGTTTCCTATACCCAACACCAGAATGTGAAGTGATTGTTGCAAATGGAGGAACTATAAATTTCTCTGGAAACTTCCATAATATCAAGATAACCATGGGGGAATATGTATTGAATAGTCCCATGGTTTCCATTCCAATGGGAGGTGTTGATGTTGTACTAGGAGTACAATGGTTAAAATCTTTGGGGACGATAGCTTTTAATTTTCAAGAAAGTTTCTTGAATTTTTGTTTGGAAGGAAAGGGAGTCAAATTACGGGGTATCGCAGGGAAGCCAGGAAATATCATAAGATTTAATGTCATGAAAAGCTTCTAAAGAAATAACAATGAGGCGTAATTTCACAATTATGCTCACTACAAGTTTCAACATCAAAATCATCTATTTCCCCAGATCTCCAAAAACTCTTGGACAATCGTTCCAAGGTGTTTGAAACTCCCAAAGGAATCCCACCTATTCGTGATCATGGTGATGCTATTAATTTTGATTCCAGGAAGTGTTCCTTCAAACATCAGGCCTTACAGATATCGTTATGTTCAAAAGAGCGAAATTGAATGTATGATTGCAGAAATGTTAGAGGCTAGTATAATTCAGCCTAGTCAAAGTTATTTCAAAAGTATTGGTGAACAAGAAGGATGGATCATGGCGCATGTGTAAAGATTATAGGAAACTCAATAAGCTCACTATTAAAGATAAATTTCCCATTCCTATTATTGATGAATTATTGGATGAATTACATTGAGAAATTTTTTTTACCAAGTTGGACCTTCGTTCAAGATATCATCAAATTAGAATGAAGACTGAATATATTCCAAAAATAGAATTTCAAACTCATGAGTGTCATTATGAATTTTTGTTCATGCCTTTTGGCCTGACCAATGCACCTTCCACATTTCAAGGGTTGATGAACTCCATTTTCAGACTCTTCCTTAGAAAATTTGTGCTAGTATTTTTTGATGATATACTAATCTACAATAGGTATTGGAAGGATCATGTTAAACATGTTGAAAGAGTGCTCAAGATATTGGAGGAGAAACAATTATATGAAAAAACATCCAAATTTTTCTTTGGAGTACAAGAGGTGGAATATTTGCATCATATTGTATCTCACGAGGGTGTTAAGGTAGACCTAACAAATTAAAGCCATTAAGGAATGGAAATTCCCCACAACCATAAAGCAGTTGCGAGGATTTCTCGAGTTAACAGAGTATTATCACAAGTTTGTTGAGAATTATGGGAGAATAGAATCTCCTCTAACAAAAATATTGAATAAAGATGCATTTTAATGGATTCCTGAAGCAGCTAAGGCCTTTTAACATCTTAAAGAGGCAATGTGCCTAACATCGGTATTAGCTACTCCACACTTCACAAAAACCTTTATTGTGGAATGTGATGCCTCAAGAAATGGAATTTGTGTTGTGTTAATGCAAGAAGGAAGACCCATTGTTTTTTAAAGTCATCCAATCAAAGGAAAGTATTTACATAAAGCTATTTATGATAAGGAAATGTTGACAATACTATATGTACTAAAGAAATGGCGACCTTACCTAATGGGAAGACACTTCAAGGTAAAAACTGACCATGATAGTCTTAAACACTATTTGGAGCAAAGACTATCTTTAGAAGAGCATAAAAAATGAGTCACAAAGATGTTGGGTTATGACTTTGAAATCATCTACAAAAAAGGGAAGCTAAATGTTGTTGCAGATGCACTCTCAAGAAAGGATGAAGAGGCGGAAGCATTGCTTTGTGCCATTTCTATTATCCAATTGGATTGGATAAATGAAGCAAGGGATGAATGGAAGAAGGACGAAGAAGTGTGGACACTCATTCAAAAGTTGCAGCAAGATCCTAGTACATCTGATACATTTAGTTGGAAAAATGATTCCTTATGGTGCAAACATCACTTATATATTTGTAAGAATTCCAAAATAAAACAAAATATTATTTTGGAATCACACACTTCTCCTTTAGGAGGACACTCAGGATTTTTAAAAACTTACCACAGGGTGAAGAAATATTTTTTCTGGGATGGCCTTAGATCTGATATTCAAAATTTTGTGGCAATTTTTTTGGTTTGCTAGCAAAATTATGTTGAGACAATTAAGACCTTTGGTCTTCTACAACTTTTATCCATTGTAAGTCAACGTTGCGAGGAGTTTTCAATGGATTTTATCACAAGTTTACATAAGTCCAAAGGAAATAGTGTCATCATTGTGGTACTTGATAGACTTACCAATTATGCACAATTTTGTGCATTATCTCATCCATTTAAAGAAAGCATAGTCTCTACTACATTTATGGAAAACTTCAAAAGCTACATAGAAACCCAAAGATTATTGTAAGTGACAGGGATCCCATTTTTACTAGAAATTCTTAGAAAGAATTATTTTCTTGTTTGGGTAAAAACCTAGCTCATAGCTCATCTTACCATCCACAATCGGATGAAAGAATTGAGATAGTGAATAAATGTTTGGAAGGATATTTTCGTTATCTTGTATTTGATAAGAAAACACAATGGGTCAACTCGCTGAATGGTGGTATAAAAATTCCTTCCATACTACAGCAAAAATGACCCCATTTATGGCACTTTATGGATATCATCGACCATCCATCACATCATCTTTAAGAGAAAAATCTAAGGTTCAAGCATTGGAATATCACATCGAGAATCAACAAGAATTTTTCCAACTCTTTAAGGATAACCTAAATTTGGCACAAAATAGAGTGAAACAATAGGAATATCAACATCGTAGCGAGAGAAGTTTTAATGTATGATAGTAGGTATTTTTACGGCTACAACCATACAAAAAAATGTCCCTCAAGAAAGCTAATAAGGCTAATAAATTATTGACAAATTACTATGGTCCTTACAAGGTGTTGCAAAATATTGGTAATATGGCATACAAATTGGAGCTTCCTGCTTCTTCGCGAGTGCATCTAGTTTTCCATGTTTCATGCTTAAAGAAGGTTATAGGTGACAAAGTTCTATTTCAAACAATATTTACAGAACTTGATGAGGAAGGAGAAATAATATTGGAACCTGAAGCAATCACGGAAACAAGAAATCAACAGCTACAAAATTGACCAATTTCAGAGTATCTCATTAAGTGGAAGAACTTACTCACTGAAGATTCTAAATGGGAGGATGAGAATTTTATATAGAAGCATCCTGAGCTACTCAAGCATTGAGGACAACACATTTTTGAAATAAATAAGCATGTTAGGTCCCTATATTACTAATATAGTCCCTTATTTTTGTTAATGTAACCCCCTTATTGTTATTGTTGTACCCCTGTAACCCCAATATTGTTTTTATTGTGCCCTTACATTATTATTGTTAGGTCGGCTAGGATTATATTGTGACCCCATGGACTCCTATATATAGAAGGAGGTTTTGTCATTTGTACCATCCAATAATTGTTCATTTATGTAATGTAAAGGAGGTTTCCCCCTCGAAGTGGTTGAATTATAAGGCATTGATCTTTCTTTTCTTCTATTTTTGGAGTTAGTTTCATAACAGATAGCTTGTATGGAAGACACATGAATGGAATTTATTTCATGTACACATTCACCTTATTTTCCAGAATGAAAATTCCATATCGTAACAAAATGGTCACTTTCAATGACGAAATATTCTCCACTTGTATCCCATAAAACTGAGTACACATGCTTTGTATTCCTCTAAAATAATAAATATATTAAATATAATAATAATTTCCAAGCCTTTATTTATCCAAAATTATTATAAATTTTTACAACCACTGAAGATATTTCTAGAAAATATTTAAAAAAATAGAAGATACATGCATCAGATATGGAAACTGCAGATACCTTAAGCAAACCAATTTCAACAAAACTAAGAGAATAAAAAAACTTAGAATATTCATTCAATATTTCTTAAAATTTTAGTGTGGATAACAAAGGATTGAATGTTAATGAAATATAGTGCAAAACATACTTGTAAAGAATGCAAATTCTGCTCAGTCTCAACATACAAAATTGGTACAACATTTTCTGCAATAGTTACAAGAAGTGTACCAACTCATGTTTGAAATCATGTTTGACTCATACTATCCTCTAAAGTAATTGAAATAAAAAATAATTCTTTCATATTTTAATGTGTATAATATCTTATCTAGCATGGTGCATTCATCACAATTAATTACATAGCTAAAAAACCTATGCTTTATAATTTTTCCACCTTAAAATTTCTTGTGAAAATTCCATGATTAACACTACTATAACGCATTTCATTTTCTCCATCACAAGAGTACAGAAGATCATTGTTTTAATGGAAATCAAGAGACATAACCATTCCTAAATGAATAGTAAATGTTCTCAATCAATATATTGGTTGTAACAAATAAAAATATGTTAGAATGATTTGACCTATCTAATACAAGATTTGGGAGAAACCACTATTTAAGAGAGAATACCCGTTGAGTAAATGTTTGGATGAAATCAACTCATAAAAACCATTCTACACCCAAATCTATTATCAAAAGTTAAAATAAAATAAAATCCAAGTTCTTGCATGTGCAAAGAAGGTAACAAAGCAGCAGAATCAATGAAAGCAATACCAGGTGCTAGATGGCTATCATCTAGAAACTAGTGTACTTAGACTAGATAAATTCTAAGATTTGGAGGAAAACAAAATTCTAATCCCATTACGTCACAAAAATACAAGAGAAAATGAAAAATGCACTCATCATTTAGTGAGAGGATAAAATTTTTGTCTTCAAAGTTTAAGAGTCTAACGGTATTAGAAAGTTCAACAATATATCAATTATGTTTCTATTATATCAAGCAAACCTATCATGCAAGTCCCTTGATCATTAGAAAAACATAACAATATATCAAATGTGTTGTTGAGATCTGAAGCAAACCTATGTTGCAAGTCCCTTAATGGGCATTATTAGAGAGGGGATAATTGAACCATATTTTAATTTTAAAGGAAAAACAATACTTGACATCTAATTGCCAAAATTTTTGGATAGCTTGGATGAAAGACACATGAATGGAATTTATTTCCAGTAAATATCATTTCATGCACACATTCAGCTTCTTTCCAGGAATAAAATAGCATACCCTAACAAAATCCTCACTTATAACCGCAAAATATTTTCCACTTGTGTCCTAGAAAAATGAGTGCACAAGTTTTGTATGCCTCTAAAATAATAAATATATTAAAGATACTAATCATTTCCAAGCCTTTATTTATCTAAATTTGATCAATGTTTACAACCACTAAAGATATTTCTAGAACTTATTTAAAAAATTAGAATATATAGGCATCACATGTGGAAAATACTCATGCCTTATGTAAACCAATTTAATCAAGAAACTCAGAACCTTCATCCAATATTACTTAGAAGTTTAATGTTCATAAGAAAATACTCAATGTGAATGCAAGATAAAAAAAAACATACATGTAAATTATGCAAATTGCGCTCAGTCTCAACATCAAAAATTGATACCCAATTTTATGCAACTGCCACAAGAAGTCATCCAACACATGTTTGAAAACACACTTCACTCATACCACCCAGTGATGCAAGTGAAATCAAGATAAGACATTCATAATTTAATGTGTATAACATCTCATCTAGCATAGTGCATTCATTCTGATTAATTACATAGAGCTAAAAAGAATATACTTTATAAATATTCTACCTTAAATGTTCTTGTGAAAATTCCATGTCGATTAACACTACAATAACGCATTTAATTTCATGTATGTTGGGATTCTTATTCTCCACCCTGAGTATACTTGGCGTCAATGGCCTCAATAATGTCAAGGCCTTTGGAACAAACTTACATAGTTTAAGATAAGTTTTCAACAAAATGGAATTGACTTGCACTATATCGTGTGATAGGAAAGAAGATATTAGCTTTGTCATATGATAGAGGTTGATTCTAGCGAACATTTCATCTTCAAGCTCCTTATCTTTTATGATATTTGGGCGAGATACAACTGCCTATTTCCTGAGTTAAGACAACCCTATCAAAATCAATTTTTCCTTTGTAAACCTAAATGTTATTTTTTAGCACATTTTCATGGACATCATTAGAGGTGATCTCAACATAGAAAACTTCACCATTCAAAATCAATGGTTCACTAGTACCTTAGCCATATAGATACCTTGTTGTAGAGCTTTGTTCCAACCCTACCTTGATCTAAAGGTGTAATATATGAGTTTTGGTGAGTATTCAAAGATTATTGTTTCAGAGGGAGAACACACCTTACGCTATTTTGTGCAATAAAATCCATGCAAGCTCCCAACATTACCCTTTTAGTAGCTTTTCCAATGCATTGGGTTTACATGCAAATTTTGGGTGATTCTTGATTCCACTAATTTTTAGCAGTTACTTTTTTAGAAAATGTGGTCTCTCCCAACAAAAAATAATAGTATATTTGTGCTATCACTGAAGCTACCCCTCGTTAATTAAATGTGGGGCCTATCGACATAGCAAGTAGACAAAATTCAAATTTAAAACAAAAGAACACTTTGCATCACATCCATTGGAATTGATACATACTGATCTATGTGGTCCTGTGAGAACAAAAGGTTTATATGGAGATTTATATTTCATGTTAATGATAGATGTCTATACGAGGATGACAACCATTAGTTTCCTAAAGAAAAATTGGAAGCATTTGGGTGCTTTAATATCTACAACGATATGGTTGAAAAGGAAACTGATTTGAAAATAAAGTGTCTAAGAACATATAATGGTGGAGAATTCACTTCCAAATTATTTCAGCAATACTATGACAAAAATGCAATAAAAAGAAAATTTTCAATAACATGAACAGCCTAGCAAAATGGAGTTACTAAAAGAAAGAATAGAACCATACAGGAAATGGGTAAAACAATGTTGAAGGACTCAAAATTGGATGAAAAATTCTAGGTTCAAGAATTTGATACAGAAGTATTCATTATCAACCAAAGTATTCTCAGAAATAATAGCAACAAGACCCCATATGAATTATGGAATGGAAAATTGGCTAATGTATAATATTTTAGAATCGTCGGGAGAAAATTTTATATCAAAAGAGAAGATCAAAAGTTGGGTAAGTTTGAATCACGTGTTGATGAAGGTATATTTGTTGGTTACTCATGTAAAAGAAAGACCTATAAATGCTATAATATAAGATGAAAACAGATAGTGGAGAGCATAAATGTTACATTTGATGAATATGGTGTTCTAACGAGTAATGATGAGGACCTAGAATCTTTGAAACTTGAGACAAAGGTTGAAAAGACACAGAGAAAATTCTAGAACAAGAAGCAACTATCAACCAGGAAGAAGTAAATAATGATAATCAAGATATAAATGAAGAACAAAAAGAAGCTCCTCCAAAGAGAACAAAAGAATGGATTCTAAAGAACCATTCATGAAATCAAATCATTGGTGACATAAATGAAAGTTGACAGCGTCATTCATCACAACAAGCTCACATTGGTTTTGTAGCAACCCTTGAGCCTAGTAGTTTTGATGAAACTAGCCAGAATGAATATTGGGTAGTAGCTATGAATGAAGAACTGGATCAAATCGAGAATAATAACACTTGGGAATTAGTTCCACGACCAAAATATAAAAATGTCAGTGGGACTAAATGGGTGTTCAGGAACAAATTGAATGAAGATGGACAAGTTACCAGAAACAAAGAAAGATTGGCTTGAAAAGGCTATGCACAAGTGGAAGGAATTGATTTTGATGAAAAATTTGCACCAATTACAAGAATGGAAGCCATCCGGATGTTTCTCGCCTATGCATGTTCAAGAAAAATCAAAGTCTACGAAATGGATGTTAAGTCAGCGTTCCTGAATGGCGAATTAGAAGAAAAAGCTTACATCGAACAACTTGAAGGTTTTCTACTATAAAAAAAAGAAGACTATGTTTGCAGGTTAAAGAAGGCTCTATATGGTCTCAAGGAGGCTCCCAAAGCATGGTATGATCATCTTGATGAATATCTACGTCAACAAGGGTTCAAGAAATCTACTCCTAATAGCAATCTTTGTGTACAAATAGAAAAAGATAATTTAACAATCGTTGAGGTATATGAAGATGATATAATCTTTGGTAGCAATGATGATCGACTAAGTAAGAACTTTGCAACAAAGATGCAAAGTAAGTTCAAGATGTGTTTACTTGGTAAGCTGACATACTTCTTAGGGCTTCAAATATCTCAATAAGAGAAAGGAATATTTATATGTCAAGCCAAGTACATCAACAAAATGCTCAAGAAATTAAAAATGGAAGATTGCAAACCCGTCCTTAATTCGACGGTAACAGGTTCCAAATTGAGCATAGAAGACTCATTTAAGGATGTGGATCATAGGTTGTACATATATATGATTGGAAGTCTTCTATATGTAACACCCTCTCGACCAGATGTTATGCAAGCAATTGGACAAGTAGCAAGATTCCAATCAACACCAAAATAATCATATATTATTGTCGTCAAAATAATTCTTCGATATCTAAAGGGAACAACAAAATATGGCTTGTGGTATCCCAAGGGTAACAATATCATTATTCAAATATTTATAGATGCAGATTGGGCAGGAAGTGTTGATGATATTAAGAGTACTAGTGGAGCAACATTCTATCTAGGTGGTTGTCTCATAACATGGTTGAGCAAAAAGAAAACCTCAATCTTGTTATCTACAGCATAAGCAGAATACATTTCAGAAATAGCTTGTTGTTTCCAAGTCCTTTGGATTAAACAAAATTTGCAAGATCTTCAAGTACAATTCAGTGAGCCTATTCACATATTCTATGATAACACTAGTGCCATAAGCATCTCCAAGAATCCCGTCATGCATTCAAAAACAAAACACATTCTGATAAGATATCATTTTTTTAGAGAACAAGTCGCTGAAAAGAATATCAAACTTGAATATGTTGGTAAAAAAGAAAAAATAGCTAATATCTTCACTAAACCTTTACCTCGTGAAGTACTTGAATATCTTCACCAGAAGCTTTGGATTCTACCAAGTTCTCATTAGATTTTCCTTATTTAGAAAATAAAGGGGGAGTGGAAGTGTGTACAGGTCCGCAGGATGGTTGTGTGTCAGGGGGAGTTACCCTTTGCTGTTGATGTAAAAGGGGGAGATAATGTTATAGGAAGAGGTGTCATGATCACAGGGGGAGTACTTGTGTTGCCATCAATGCCAAAGGGGAAGATTACTGATCAGTGGTTGTCATCAATGTCAACCCAAGAAGCAGCAGGGGATACCCTGATCTTGCATGGTAATTTTGACCTACCAAAATACTATATTCCAAGTTAAGTATATCTTTTATGGTTTCTAGTTATCGAGATGTTTTCTTTGATATATCGATTGCCACGTAATTCCTCACGGTTTGAAATATATTCATGTTTGAAGTTAATAAACCCAGTTAGTGGGCTAAAACCCCATGGGGTTGTGACATGAAACTAATCATTGGTTGTGGTCATTGAAGAGTCAATAATTAGTAATTTTTAAGATCCTAAAATCCCTCCCACGTTCACTTGTTGAAGAGCCTCTCAGCCTAAGCATTTATATAAGTTGTGATCCTCATATCCTCCTCAAGTAGGGATTTCGCTAATTGAAACAGGTCATCGTGGAATTTTCACTATAGCGTTTTTTATATGAAGGTTTAGAAGCTGAATTTTTATCATGGGAAGAAGAAATCATGGGGAAGCTCATGTAAAAATTTCAGATCATGGTTTGCAATATTTTCAGAGATATGATCTATGAAATTTTGGGTTTTTGCAGGCTCCTAAACTCCATATTAAAGAGGTAACCTTTAGAAAATCATCATCCCTCTGTCTCTGAGCATCAGATTGGAATTATGTAAAAAGTGGTAGATAGTGCATAGAATGTATTTTTTTATGTATTGATTTCAGAGCCGAAGGAGGAAACAATGACACGTGGCATGCCGCACAAGTTCGCTCTATTGAACTTGTCCATAATTAGGTCATTGTGAGAGTAAATTACCGCTAGAGGGCCTTGTATTGTTATTGGTCTAATTGAAACCTAATAGCAACGCAAGACCCTATAGCAGTAATTTACTTGTGCCCAAAAGACAAAACAAGGTATTCAATGCATCTCTGAATTAAAGCCTTCCTATTTAAATTACTCTTATTACTAGAAAATTATTTAAAGACACAACAAATAGAAAATTGTTCACTGAATTCATTCTTCTATCATTTTACATGTGTCTTTTTGTTCTTGTGGAGCATAATATTTCAAGGAATAGATTTCAAGATTCATGTTATTTGTGAAATAATGGTTGAAAGTTCTACCTATCATTTATGAAAATTCCATGTAAAATAATTCATGGCAACAAGGTCCAACCTACCCATCAACCTTCTTGATTTTCTTTTCTGGGTTCAAGGTAGTGTTATGTGCAAGAAACACAAGAGAAAGAGAATTGTAACTAACATTATAGGGTCAATTGGAAACCAAGACTGTGGCTTTATAAAAAACAATAGTTCTAGGAGGTGTGTTCTTGATCCACTCCAACCATTAAGATTGTCATTCCACGAACCATCATTAGATATTATATATTCTCAATGCACCTTGACAATTATGAATGTAGACCCAGTTAGTATGAATGATCCCTTCGTTAGTACTTTAAGTGTTTTGTTTGTCATAATAACCTCTGATGATCTATATTTCTTATGATCATTTTTCTCAAAGATATCATTACAATGAACTGCATTAGCACCCATGGTTTTGTTACTAAGAAACGTTGATTTTGTAAGAGGGATTTGACCCATATAATCAATCTTTGTCCAAATCATTTTTAGGTAATATTTGCTAAAGCATATCTGTCTAGAACTCATTCAACAATCAAATTGCTTTCATATCCATAACTACACTAGTGAAAGCCTATACAATCTAATTCAACTATATAAATTAACAAGATTAAAAATAAAAAATCATATCTTAGCTAGTCTATTAAAACATTTCAAAAATTCACTTAAAGAAATTTTAGGATGTGATTAGAAGAGTAATTGGATGGGAATGTGATCAAATTTTCAAAGTAACTACTCCCAAGACAAAGCAGAGTATTAAATTGAATTGTTAACGATCATCGTTTAAATTGCTAATAAAAAATGAAAGGGTTTGGCTACTCTTATTTTTCTAGAAATCCATTTTATGGATTAAAAAAGACTGCCCTTCTATTATAATTTATAACTAAGCATAGCATTTTATGAAAATAAAAAGTAAAAAATTAATATTGCATCAATCAATCATGCAAATTTTATTCATGTTAACATCATTTACGAGGTAACAAATTCATATAAATATTTTCCATATTTTTGTTATTGGTGTCTCCTAAGCATATATAAGAACTCATATATCCTCCTCAATACACACTAAATTGGAGCTCTAAAATTCCCGAATTATAATACAGTAATATCATAAGAAATGTTTACAATTATTCCCATCCTTCAACTTAACAAACAATTATTTGGTCCCCTTTCACATAGGCTACTACTAAGCAACTTGATGTATTTTTCATCTCAAGTCATTGGAGGAAATTTTCTATACTTCATGCCTTTTCTTTCTCAACTAACTATTTATAAAAAAACAAGTATAGTTATGTGAGTAGATTCAATAGATTTCTAAGGGTTAAAATTTACTCTAACTTCCTTTTTACAGTATTTCTATACAAAAAATGTGGAGTGTCTAATCATAATTGAAGTCCCCAACTAATATATTAAGTAGAGCACAATTTTCTTACGTAAAAAACAATAGAAAAATAAAAATATATTCATTGAAATATAACATTGTTTCTATTGTAGTTTTCCATTGTCTAGTTATGTGAGCAAACTGAGTAACTTTCTAAGGGTTAAAATTTATTTCTATTGTAGCTTTCCACTGTTTAGTTATGTGAGTAGATTCAGTAACTTTCTAAGGGTTAAAATTTATTCCCAGTATGTATATACAAATAATTTCAAGGGTCTAATCATAATTGAACTCCCCACCTAATATATTAAGTACAGAACAATTTTCTTACATCAATTTAATTACCAACAACCCATCCTTCCCCTGTTTAGCAGTGGTAGTCAGTTATATAATCCGTGATAATTACATACATATGCTACATTTGTTACAAAACAGATTGTGGTTAGGAGATTGGCAATGGAAATTTCGTTAACGAAGGACAAGTCTGACTTAGTGTAACTTAATCATCGACTTCATAACATATTGTGGTTAGGCCAAAGGGATTTTATGATTGAGAAAATGAGCATTCAACTGAGCCTTCAAAAAAGGAGGCCGAGATCGGTCGTGCAGAGCTATTTACTAAGAATGAATGAGATAGACTGCAATGACTTTAATAATTATTGAGAACTGGAAAAGGTGAAAGGCGAAGATTGGTGTTATGGCAGCAAAGTGGGCGCCTCTCAAATAGTTTCACTTAATCTGCAGTTAAGAATTTTATTCTCTGGCCTGGAATTATGGGACATAAGGTAATTGACTGAATTGCAGAAAATTTCAAGGTGTATTTCTATATATTTTAGAAAATCATTTATTTAAATGAAAAAGAAAGTTTGGACTTAAGAATAGTTTTTGTGATATTTATAAGGAAATTTGTTGCTCCATTATGAGATGACCAAAATATGTGCTCAGAAGACAATATTTTGGCTACTTTGGAATAAGGTTGCAGTGTATAGCAATTGAGATAGGAAACTGAAGGAATTCTTTTTAATGTGTTGTGCGGATGGAGGAGAGGCTGTAGAAAGCAATGGATTGTGTGTTGCTACTTATTTAAAGTAATATTTGGTTGATGTTTTTAAAATTGGTTGAAATCTTTGAGAATTGGTGGGAACCTTGAAGTGTTTACTGGATTTGAGCGTTGAGTGTTGAATCAATACTCTGCAAATGGAAAATTCTGTTGGTCATGAGCCATCATTGTTGTTTGTTATATTGGCATGATTCTGTTGGTTGGCGCCTATGAAAACTGCACAACTATCATGGTTCTTTATTTTAAAGGTCAGTTGTTGAACCTCCCAACTTCGATTGATTGTTTTCCTGCACATTTTTCTAGATTTTTTTCTTTTTTTGAAGTTGTCTGTAAAATGGACGCATGATCGGTTGAACCTAACATCCGATTAAATCATTGAAAATTTGTTTGTATTAGGTGCATTTTTTGTGGTAGCCGACACCCCTTTTTCAAAGTTGTTTGCTCACGAAAATGGTCAAAATAGATAATTTGTTACAATTATTAAGCAATTTAATGTCGTATATTATTCATAACATTGTCCAAGATATCAAAGACACGCTCTCTGACATCCAATCATGTTTGCAAACTGCTAAAAGAAAAATTGAATTCTTGGAGTTAGAGTTGCAGTTACAACGAGATGAACTTCAAAAGAAAACTTGTGATTCTGAACTGGGGTTTATTCAGAACAACAATTTGTTTGAGCCTGATCATCAGTGAAAGAATGATCAGAGAAATGAAGTGATTTCAGGTGAAAATTTGGATGCAGTTAGAAGTGATGACGTGAAACATGTTATAAGTCCATGGGAAGAGATTACACACAATAAACACAGAACTAGTCTGGGTTATAACAATGATGTATCTTTTCACATTCCATATTTAGCTAAACCTATAAAATTTCATAGTGCAGCATTTCTAGATGGTGTAGTTCCAGAAAAAGTTGATAGATGCCAACAGTGTAACAGAGTTAGACATGTTAAAGATCAGTGTTTTGATATTCACCTGTGCGAGCATTGCGGAAAGCGAAATCACCTGTCAAACAGATATTCCAAAAAGAAGAGCACTACAAGAGAGAAGCTAAGTTTTGGATGGATTTCTTCTTGGGAATGGATGAAAGAAACCAAGAATATCTATAGATCATATCGAAGAATTTTTTAGAGAGTGACGTGTCTTGCAGTGATGACAAATATTTCTCGCCTTATATCCGACAAGGGGGGATTTGTTGGTGGGTGGTCTGCTACACGTTCGAGTTTGAGATGTCAAGCGAGCTTGAGTCAGTGATCCACATCCTGAGCCATAATCTTAGTTGATTGAGTTATTTCTGAGCGAGCACTTCCGGATTTAGAATTGTTTGAGGAACTGCTATGACAGTTCCAAAGTTTTTGGTCATCTTAAAACCACATTTTTTGTTCTAAGAACTGCTATGTAGGTTCTAGAGTTAGTGTTGGTGGAGACATTGAATTCTCCCATATTCAATTTGTGGTCATCCTTGAAAACCATTTCCGAGGGACCTTCAACTTTGGGCTGAGATGCATTTCTGCATTCTGGGCTCTCATTCCTAGACTTTGGTATATCCCTTTGGATTAAGGGGGGAATGTTAGACAAATAATCCTTGGGTTAGTTTGTGTTAGGTAATCGATTATTAGAGCCCAAGAAACCTGGGGAACTGATTCAACAGTTTCTTGATGTATTTATATGTGTACACATTGTACATTATTCCTTGAGACATTCATTAATATATTGTTGAATTTGTTTCCAATTGTGTTTCTTGCAGTCTCTAAGAAAGTGACACGCCAGTTTGGTATGACAATCTTGTCAAAAAATAAATTAACATTCATTTCGAGTTTGTGACAACCATGGTTCAAATTCTTGTCCCCACTTATTATAGGTGCCCATTATCTAGAATTCTCCAGAGAATAGGCCTTTGATGTTGTTGCAATTCTTGGCTTTCAATAATTAGCCTCAACTTACAAGTTACAATAAATTAAAGGAGGCCAATCATTCAAATAAAATAAAAAAATTGTATCACAATATTGAAGTTTACAAAGAGAAAACACAGACATCTTCAAATCAAAGACAAAAAAAAGACTCCACCTGCACAATTGCAATATGCAAAATGCGGCCTCGAGGATCACCTACGATTCAAGCAACTTCCATAACTACGAGTCCAATAAGAAAACGAAGAACCATTCCAAAGATTTCATTCGTTTTTGCAGATGCTATAAGTAGAGGTTTAAGAAGCTTGAATAAACCTGCCATCCAGAAATTTACTATGTTTCATTCAACTCCACATGTCTTCATCAAGAGAAACTAAGAATTTCCACAAGCTACAAACAAAGTTTCACTCGTAACTTTATTTCTATAATCCTTATCAACATTTTCGAGTGGCTTATCTTCTGGAATTAGGTTTAATGGCCAAGTTATTTATGCAAGATAAAATATCTAGAGGTCATAAATTGTTTAGTGAAAAATTAGATGGTAATGGAGTCTGTCAACAAGTTTAACTATTCTTATTGACTGCAGGGGATACAAAGATACCATGTTTTTCTATTATGAAAAGAATATGTTAAATTCATTTAATCCATGCATTAGAAAATTTAATTATAACGAATAATAACAACTACGATTTGGAAATGACGAATATTATGGGTCACTCTTTTCATACCAGAGTTCCTTCAGTAACTGATTTAATCTGCGGTGCGATGACATGCTAAGCCGTAGGGTGAGATTTTAAATCTCAAAAGTAGCGACGCAATAAATAAATTGAGTATAGTCCATAGGCTTCTTAAAGGGAATGACACTCCACTCTCGAGCCACTTCGCCCTGCCATAATTCTGCTCCACGTTCTTTACGCGTAGGGTTCCACATGCAAAAAACATTATCACCATAACCACGGCCTGTAGGCTGCACATAAAAGCTAACAAAAATTCCGTCACGCGACGTTGCGCAACACGCAATCGTTCCAAACGTTTGTGGAAGAGTACCGAGAGACCTCCAAAGGTTTTTGTTGGAATCATATACCTTCACTACGCGTGGGTCCTTCTGGAAGCAATACAACAGTCCATCAGAAGAAACACCCACACATCCATCCGAGACCATCGTCAACATATTGGGAAGCGTGGCCCATGACCCTTTTTCTGGATCGTACACTTCGGCATGCACCTGCCGTCCACCACCCCCACACATTCCTCAAGCCACCAATCACAAAGAATTTCCTGTCAATAAAAGCACCAATGCAGCGACTACGCTCTCTGTTCATAGGAGGGAGAAGCTACCACTCGTCTTTCTCTACATTGTAAACTGATGCTTCCCGCACAGCTTCTACATAGTTTTCCAGGATTCCTCCGGCAACGTAAATGAGCCCTTCCGGGGAAACGGAGCAAGCGTTACCGGTTGCAGGGAGCGGAGTGTCTGCGCCACGGCTCCACTTAGCAGAAGAGAAATCATAGATGAAAACGGTATGTATTCTCTACTGGTCGTTGGGATTCCTTTCGCCTATCAAAACAAGCTTCCCATTCACACAAAGCTGGTGGCAATCGCGTGGAATTCCAGGGAAGTGGGGAAGGCGGGGGAGTTGTTCCCAGGTGCCTTGCACACACTAATCACATATGGTAAATCATCACGATATTTCCGGTACTCGGACAAACATATACAGTGCTGGGAAATACCAAACTTTTTTCTGTCTTCATAGAAATGGGGGCTCTTCACCATGGCCCGCCAGCTTCTACATACGGCTGCGAGGTTGGGGTGAGATGTGTAAGGCACTCTTAGCAGACATTCTCTAATTAGTTCCGGTGGAAGAACGTCCATGATCAATGCAATGCAGCAAGTACCCACTAAGCAACTACAGTATGAAGATGAAACACGCGATAGAATTGCACGTCCCACCGATGATCTTCTTCTATACTTGAAGTCATGGCTGAAATGATAATCTTCAAGTCGGGTCAAATTATAGCCTTGAAGACGAAGTAACGTAGTGGGTACACAGGATTTTGGCCATGGTTATGGTT
Organism: Pinus albicaulis; assembly: GCA_034641835.2. Lineage (NCBI taxonomy): Eukaryota > Viridiplantae > Streptophyta > Pinopsida > Pinales > Pinaceae > Pinus > Pinus albicaulis. The sequence continues at coordinate 464,718,157 of CM076570.1, read as the reverse complement.
TCACAGGGAGACCTAGCAGAGGGGTCTAATCGTAATTTGGATGCCTGTTTTAGTCATTTTATATGTTAAGGTGTCTCTATCATATGCATAAACATGGGGTGACTGTCGTTATACATACTACTACAAGCGAGCCTGTTATAGTTTATTAGGATGGCATTTTTGTTCTCAGCTGGTAATGACCCAGAATGCCAATTGATCTTCTTCAAGCTGGTATGGATATAATACAACAAGCGAGCCTGTTATCAAATTTTTCATCGAAGTCCAATTCAGTTTATTCCACTGGACCTGTTCATAGAGATCTTTCGAGCTGGGCTTGTACAAGAGAGGCTGACTTATTTATTATAAGGGGCATCTCGATATTTCACAATGCTGGTCGAGCCGGTTTATTTGTATCAAGCGAGCCTGACAGATTTCTTTTCAAGCGGGCTATTACAGTCTTCCTAGCTTGTCAATCATTCGATATATATGGATAGTTTGTCCGCAAGTCAATTTTCTCAAGGGAGTCTGTTTCTTCATAGGAATATGTTTCTGCTTTGCGCATTTGATACTGGACTACATATCTATCTTGCGGGGCAGAACGTGGGCGATCTGTGATTTATCTATCAAGTTTATTTCTTTTACCATTGTCATTTAGTAGTCATCAATCCTTTTCACAATGGTCTTTTCCCGAAGGTCTTTTCCCTCTTGTATAAGCCATCCTTCACAATCCTTTGTTTTCATTCAGCTTGATGGTCATTTTGTATGGGAAGGATAATTTTCCCGCTATGTGGAGGCCAACCAAATCATTTCTGCTCCTTCTTCTATAAGTGAGCTTTTTATTTGGCCAGTATCTGGTGGATTTCTCGCTGCAATTCTTTACAGCTGAGATTATTTTTGTCAATGTACTGTTTTATATACTAATATAATCAGTGTTTTTTTCTTAACAAAAAAAAACGTCTAGATCACTTGAAGAGTAACTTAGGTGTTAGTCACAGTAATTAATAGCTAAAAACTATTAAATTAAATATTCTTAGAAAGCAATGTTAGGTAATAAAAAAATTATTGATAATCTTCCGTTGGGTTTAAATTGCGTGGACTAGCTGGGGTAATGTCAAGATCATGGGTACAAATTATTAGATTAAATATTTTTAAAATTAAGTAAGTATTTTTAGAAAGTAATATTAAGTAATTAAAGAATTGTAAATTTTCTTTAGTAATAATCACATGCAATGGAACATTTAATTGAATAAATAAATAAATAAGTTTAATAATAGAATGAAATTAGTTGCTATTAATTAATTAAAAAACATAATATATAATTAAAACTTGATAAATAAATTTTAAAAAGTCAAACTAGCTTAGTTTAGCTATCTTTACATCTATTTAAACTTAATGACCTGATTTGATCTCTTACCTAATGATGGACCACATTGGTTGGTTCTAAACTAGCTATCCTTAAATTTATTTAAACTTATTGACCTGATATGATCTCTCACCTAGTCCTGATGATGAACTGGTTCGAAACGCATCCACAATGTTCCATTGCATGTGATTATTACCAAAAGAAATTTTACAATTTTATATGGATCACAAAAGCATACATTCTAATAATTAATAGCGCTCTGTAATCTGAAGATCATGGATGCAAATTTCAATGTTAAATATTGCTCACACTAATAAGTAATTAATGGATAAAAACTATTAAATTAAATATTTTTATAATTAATTAAGTATTTTTAGAGAATGATAGTAGATAATTAAAGTATTACTATAAATTTGTTTATGTAATTTTCCATTATAATTTTCTATAAATAAAAAATTGAAGAAAATAAGAAATTCAAAGTGGATGTATGTGACACCCTTATTAAAAGTTAACTAGTACTAACTAGTTAAAAACATTTGTTTATTTTATTTTCCGGCAAGAAAGACTTGAATTATTATTTTATATAAAACAAATTATTTTGCTGAAATTATTAATTAGGAGGAACTAGTTAATGAAAAGAAAATCTTGTTAAGATGTTGGTAAAATATTTTCATGAATAGGAGGTGGTTGGGGAACAGTTGGAAACAGTTACCTACTCCTCTAAGATAAAACTGAATCTCAGGGGAGGAGTAGGGGTTCTGTGAATTTGGTAAAGGAAAAGTATTTTCTAGAGCTGGTTGGGACGAGTTGAAGATAGATTTCAGCAGCCCTTGTAAAGCCAAAATTTCTAAGTGTGACTTGATTGGCCATCCAGAGGTCACAACAGAAAAATCCACTATTAACCTGTGGCACCGTTCAGATTCTGGAGCTCGGGGGCAAGTGGAGGACGTAATAGCCTCCCTTGATGGTTGGGAGGACCACAGCTTGAGCTTGATAATTCAGATAAGTACTACTGTGTAGACTAAATGAATTATTACCAAAATGAATGGTTTTTACAATTAGAAAAAGGGTGGAACACAATACCTGAGTAATTATATGTTCATAGTATGTAATGCGAGAATAGAAGATGGAAACTGCATCCTGATAATAATTACTCTCTGTATTAATTAGGGTTGGAGAATTAAAATATTTATACTACTGCTTTCCTGCTGTTAATAATATTCTTTCTGTAACATGGGAATGACAGTAATATCATAGTAAATATAGTAACTGATATATAGCAGGAACTCAGAGCATAGTATGAAAGAAGTAAAGCCATCTTTTATAAGAATGTCTGCTACATTAATAATAGTAGTATCATGGCTATATGTTTTGTGCATTATATCCAAACCCTATCTGTAGAAATGAGTTGTCCTACCTAGGGTTGGGATTATCAGAACCAGTAGGCCGTCGGTTTCGGTTCTGGGTATAAACCCCAAACCAAAAACATCATCGCTAGTGGTTGAGTAAACCCTCTAAACTCGGATTCTAATTACTAGTGATCTGGACACCAAAGCTCTGGAGAAATTTAGGAAGAAAACCGAGAAGTATTAAGCTAAAGATTTTGTAGGAAGAAAACGGAAATATGGAGATTGATTCTCAGTAAACGCATGACATAAAGCTAATATTTTATGAGAAATGTATCAGTATAAAGCATAAGAGGAAATTGTACTCTGTGGAACAATATTTACCAGTAGTAACTATGCTATTTGAAAACGAAATAAATAGAGCTTTAATTTAATGCTTGAAGCAAAAGAATACTAGCAGCAAGAAACACAAATAGGGTTATAGTTAAAAGAAGCAGTAAGAACTCAAACCCTCAATAACTTAGAAAAATGTATATATTTTGATAACGATATTACGAATGGTCGTAGCAGATTTTATCAACAATGACATCATTAAACGATCATACTTGTTCTTCAAAATGAATTTCTACAGGTTGAGCCTAACGCCGGACCTTAAAAGAAATAGCATGCAATAGGAAAGGGATAAACCCATGTTTACAAAACCATTGCTGGGTAAAACCCTCATTTAATTACATAACATTATCTTAAAAGTTCCATAGAACCATGAAACCCCAACTCGGGTGAGTAAACCCTTAAACTGTTATGAAAACCGTAAAAGGAATTGCTCAGAATGGATCGACGGGAATCTTGAAGAGGGTGTATTTCCTTTTGGAACTTTGAGTACCTATTAAGTTGTTGATGAATACATTAGCCGGTGCTATTGAAAAAATTATTAACCAAAGAATGTGAAAGCAGGGGTTTCAACCCTCATACCTGCATCAGAAAACAATAAGCTTCAGTGTTAACAAAAATCTGTGGGAATTGCATAATGAAGAAAGCATTAAAACATAAACCTCGAAATTCTACCGGCATGAGTTAATACCTGATAAACAAGCACATTCTCGTTGCGGCCTATCTCTGCAAGACAAGAAATTCTGGGATTAATCTATTATGGTGAATAAGGGTTTAGCCTAGATGAATTATTTACCTAAAATAAAACAATGTTAGTCGGAAGGGGTGACTTACCCTCTATGCCGAGATTGTGAACCTATCCTCCAGATATTGATAAGCATTGGATCTGGAGTCGTGACCCTACAGAGGGAAATATCATTATTAAAACCCTGATGAAACATAATAGAAATCTCGTCATTGAAGCATATAATAAAATGAGTATAGCTAAGATAAGTAAAACTAAGGAAAAGCTTCGTAGTGTAAATCATGGCAGGAAGCTCAGAAATGATATAATAGTTCAGGGTGGAGTTTGCAATGGAGAAGTGAAGCTTGAAGAGCGCCAAATTCTCCAAGAAAACCTAGTCATTTCGCTTGTAGACCATCTAATAGAGAACGCCGGAGTTTTCCCTCGGAAGAAATGAGGAATCCAAGGCAAGATTGTAACAGCTGTAACAGAGCAGAATAGCCCAGTATTACTGGGGGTAATGAGAGTTGACAAATTGCCTATGGAGAATTGGATACAATGACAAGTGGAGTGCACACAATCCAAAATTCAAATGATAACATGTTGTGTAACCAACTCCAAAAATAGAAGAAAAGAGATATCAACGCCTTAGAAATAAGCCACTTCGAGGGGGAAACCTCCAATACATTACATAAATGAACAATTCTTGGATGATACAATTTAAAAAACCTCCTTTCTATATATAGGAGTCCATGTGGCCATAATGTAATCCTAGTGCGCCACAATGTAATCCTAGCCGACCTAACAATAATAATTTAAGGGCACAATAATAACAAAATGGGGGTTACAAGGGTACAATAATAACAATAAGGGGGTTACACTAACAACAATAAGGGACTATACTAGTAATATAGGGACCTAACATACCCCTCTCCTTCAAAAAAGTGTTGTCCTCAACACTTGAGTAGCTCTGGGTGCTTCTGTATAAAATTCTCATCCTCCCATGTAGAATCTTCGGTGGGTAAGTTCTTCCACTTGATGAGATACTCTGAAATTGATCGATTCCGTAGTTGTCGAGTTCTTTTTTCCATGACTGCTTCAGGTTCCAATATGATTTTCCTTTCCCCATCAAGTTCTGGCAATACTGTTTGAACTGGAAGATTTTCACCTATAACCTTCTTTAAGCATGAAACATGGAAAACTGGATGTACTCGCGAAGAAGCAGGAAGCTCCAATTTGTATGCCATAGTACCAATCTTTTGCAACACCTTGTAAGGACCATAGTACTTTGGCGATAATTGATTATCCTTCTTAGCTTGCTTGAGGGACATTTGTTTGTATGGTTGTAGCCGTAAAAATACCCAGTCTCCTACATCAAAACTTCTCTCATTGCGATGTTGATCTGCCTGTTGTTTCATTCGATTTTGTGCCAAATTCAGGTTATCCTTTAAGAGTTGGAGAACTTCTTGTTGATGCTCGATGTGATCTTCCACTGCTTGAACCTTCGAATTTTCCCTCAAAGATGATGTGATGGATGGTGGATGATATCCATAAAGTTCCATAAATGGGGTCATTTTTTCTGCAGTATGGAAGGAAGTGTTATACCACCATTCAGCGAGAGGTAACCACTTGACCCATTGTGTTTGTTTATCAGATACAAAACAACGAAGATATCCTTCCAAACATTTATTTACTATCTCGGTTTGACCATCAGATTGAGGATGATAAGATGAGCTATGAGCTAATTGAGTACCCAAACAAGAAAATAACTCCGTCCAAAAATTTCCAGTAAAAATGGGATCTCTGTCACTCACAATAACCCTTGGGCTTCCATGTAGCTTTTGAATTCTGTCCATATATGTAGTAGCAACTATACTTGCTTTAAATGGATGAGATAATGCACAAAAGTGTGCATACTTGGTAAGTCTATCAACTACCACCATGATGACACTCTTTCCTTCGGACTTAGGTAAACCTGTGATAAAATCCATTGAAATCTCCTCCCAACGTTGATTTGGAATGGATAAAGGTTGTAGAAGTCCTAGGGTCTTAATTGTTTCCACTTTATTTTGCTGGCAAACCAAACATTCCACCACAAACTTTTGAATATCAGATTTAAGGCCATCCCAAAAAAATTCTTTCTTCACCCTGTGGTAAGTTTTTAAAAATCCTGAGTGTCCTCCTAAAGGAGAAGTGTGCAATTCCAGAAGAATCTTTTGTTTTAGTTGCGAATTCTTACAAAGATATAAGCGATCTTTGTACCATAAGGAATCATTTTTCCAACTAAATGTATCAGATGTACTAGGATCTTGCTGCAACTTTTGAATGAGTGTCCATACATTTTTGTCCTTCTTCCATTCATCTCTTGCTTCGGTTATCCAATCTGGTTGGATAATAGAAATGGCACAAAGCAATGCTTCCACCTCTTCATTCTTTCTTGAGAGTGCATCTGCAACAACATTAAGCTTCCCTTTTTTGTAGATTATTTCAAAGTCATAATCCAACATCTTTGTGACCCATTTTTGCTGCTCTTCTGAAGATAGTCTTTGTTCCAAAAAGTGTTTAAGACTATCATGATCAGTTTTTACCTTGAAGTGTCTTCCCATTAGGTAAGTTCTCCATTTCTTTAGTGCATGCATTATTGCTAACATTTCCTTCTCATAAATAGGTTTCTATAAATACTTTCCTTTGATTGGACGACTTTCAAAAGCAATGGGTCTTCCTTCCTACATTAAAACAACACCAATTCCATTTCCCGAGGCATCACATAAGGTTTTTGTGAAGCCTGTCGTAGCTAAGACCAGTGCTAGCCACATTGCCTCTTTAATATGTTCAAACACCTTAGTTGCTTCAGGAGTCCATGAAAATGCATCTTTCTTCAATAATGTTGTTAGAGGTGCTGCTATTCTCCCATAATTCTTAACAAACTTGCGATAATACCCTGTTAACCCAAGAAATCCTCACAACTACTTTATGGTTGTGGGGAATTTCCATTCCTTAATGGCTTTAATTTTGTTAGGGTCTACTTTAACGCCCTCGTGAGATACAATATGACCCAGATATTCCACCTCATTTACTCCAAAGAAACATTTGGATGTTTTTGCATATAATTGTTTCTCCTGCAATAGTTTGAGCACCCTGTCAACATTTTCAACATGATCCTTCCAAGACCTGCTATAGATTAGTATATCATCAAAAAATACTAGCACAAATTTTCTAAGGAAGGGTTTGAAAATGGAATTCATCAACCCTTGAAATGTAGAAGGTGCATTGGTAAGGCCAAACGGCATGACCAAAAATTCATAATGACCCTCATGAGTTCGAAATGCTATTTTTGGAATATCTTCAGTCTTCATTCTAATTTGATGATATCCTGAATGAAGATTCAACTTGGTAAAATAAATTGCTCCATGTAATTCATCCAATAATTCATCAATCACAGGAATGGGAAATTTGTCTTTAATGGTGAGCTTATTGAGCTCCCTATAATACGGACACATTCGCCATGATCCATCCTTCTTGTGTACCAATACTACAGGAGCAGAGAAAGAACTTTGACTAGGTTGAATTATACCCGCCTCTAACATTTCTGCAATCATACGTTCAATTTCGCTCTTTTGGACGTAAGGATATCTATAAGGCCTGATGTTTAGAGGAACACTTCCTGGAATCAAATGAATAGTATGATCATGATCACGAATAGGTGGGAGTCCTTTGGGAGTTTCAAACACCTTCAAATGATTGTCCAAGACTTGTTGGAGATCTGCGGAAATAGATGATTTTGATGTTGGAACTTCTAGTGAGCATAGTTGTGCAATGACGCCTTGTTGATATTTTTTTAGAAGCTTTGTCATGACATTAGAGCTTATTATCTTTCTCGGCTTCCCCGCAATACCCCGTAATTCAACTTCCTTTCTTTCTGAAAAAAATTTCAAGAAAAGTTGTTGAAAATTAAAAGCTACCGTCCCCAAATATTGTAACCATTGTACTCCTAGTACAACATCAACACCTCCCATAGGAATGGAAAGCATTGGACTAGTCAATACATATTCCCCCATGGTTAGCTTGATATTATGGCATTTTCTAGAGCAATTTATCGTTCCTCCATTTGCAACCATCACTTGACATTCTGGTGCTGGGTATAGGAAACAATTTAATTCCTTGGCTACCTTATAATGAATAAAATTATGGGTGCTACCTGAATCAATCAACACTATTACCTTTTTCTTTTTGATATGTCCTTCTATCTTGAGAGTTTGAGGAGTGGTAATTCCTGCCAATGCATTACACGATATGGTCGGACTCATTTCTTCCTCTTCTTGGGTTGGTTCCTGGTGTATATCCTCTTCTTGTTCATTTTCTTCTTCCTCTTCACAATCTATGTAAATAATTTCTTCTCAGCACACTTATGACCTTTAGTGTATTTGCTATCACAACTGTAGCAAAGCCCTTTTGCTCTTTTTTCTTCCAATTGTTGTGGTGTCAACCTTGTAGGTTGTGGAAATCTAGGCGTAGCAACACTTCCTTTATAGAATTGAGTGGTAGGCTTCCTTGTCGCCATAATTTTACATTCAACTTTTCTTGCCAACCTGAATGCCTTCTCCAATGAATCAGGTTCCAGAACGCGAACTTCATGTTGGATGTTATCCTTTAAAGTGCCTATGAAGAGATCAATCATGTGTTCCTCTGGAATATCGGTTACCCTTATATTCAATTTTTGGAAGTCCTCAATGTGCTGCCCCACTAAACCCTTTTGTTTGAGATTTATCAATTGGCTAAAGAAGGTGTTCCTCTTTGTATCCTCATAATGTGCTATCATTTCCTCCGTAAAAATTGACCAAGTGACAATTTTTTTTATGGGAGAAAAGCCATCGATACCATACAAATGTATTTTTTTCTAAATTTAAAGTTGCAATGCATACCTTTTGTGTGTTTTGCACGTTATGGAGATCAAAATATTGCTCCATCCGTAGTATCCATGTTACAGGATCCTTTCCATCAAACTTCCTCATATCTATTTTTGGAATATGGTGGTTCTTCTCGCCAACATTAGAGTTTATGAAATCACGATTAACATTTATTTTTTTCTCATCATGAGGTTCTTCTACTATCTTTTCACCACTAGGAAACATTTCTTGTATCAACTTTGTCAAACCTTCTATGTCTGCTTTTAGATCATTCTTCATGTTTTCCATGTTTTCTTTCATGTCATCCATCTTAGCTTCCATGCCATCCATATTAGCTTCCACGCCAGCTTCCATGCCATCCATCTTAGCTTCCACACCTTTCTTCAAAACTTCCATTTCATTTTTTGTTGCTCTTTGCGAGAGTGAAATTTGTTGCACTTGCTCTTGTAATTTTGATAGATCATGTTGCAATTCTTCATCTTCATGAGTCATAGTAGAGCCTTCTGAAGGCTTAATGGGTGTTGAATTATTTTTATGAGAAATCTTTTAGAACCCAATACTAATATCTATTCTAGAATATGCCCTTGGAATCAATTCAAATTGATTCTTCAAACAAGACTTATGCAATTCGGAAAAAAAAACACACCTTTTTCTTGCTTTTGAGGAGCTTGATATTGAAATTGGATTATCTCTGTGATTGCAGCTCTTCAATATTTGAAATTCAGCACTGAAGTAGCCCTCTGAATTCTCTTTTAAATGCTATAGGTCTGACCTGATTTGGATTCTCCAAGACAAAGTTATGTCCAATCTCCCACAATGACCTAGTAATTATGGACTGGTTCAGTAGAGAAAACTTGTACGACTTGCCACGTGTCATTGTTTCGTCCTTCACCTATGAAATTGATAGCCAAGAAACTACAGTCTGTGTACTTGCGACCACTTTTTACATCACTCCAATCTGATGCTAAGAGAGAGAGTTATTGAACGTTTCCCATGATCACCTCTTTGTGATGAAATTCGGGAGCTTGAATAAGCACTACCTTCCACAGATCATATCTCCAACAATATTGTGAACCAAGCTCTGAAATTTTTTGACGAGTTTCCTCAGGATTTCAGCTTCGTACCCAAAGAATTTCAGATTCTGAACCTTCATAGAAAAAACGTTATAGCACAAATTCCACGATGACCTGTTTAGGAGCCTGAAAAAAGACCTAACTTCCACAGATCATATCTCCAAAAATATTGCAAACCAATCTCTGAAATTTTTAGACAATCTTCCTTGGGATTCTAGTTTTTCACCCTAAAAGTTTCAGCTTCTGAAACTTCGTATAAAAAAAGTTATAACGAAAATTCCATGATGACTTGTTTGGAGCAGCGAAACCCTAGACTCCAAACCTCTGATACCAAATGTTGTGTAACCAACTCCAAAAATAGAAGAAAAGAGATATCGACGCCTTATAAATAAGCCCCTTTGAGGGGGAAACCTCCAATTCATTACATAAATGAACAATTCTTGGATGATACAATTTACAAAACCTCCTTTCTATATATAGGAGTCCATGTGACCATAATGTAATCCTAGTGGGCCACAATGTAATCCTAGGTGACCTAACAATAATAATTTAAGGGCACAATAATAACAAAATGGGGGTTACAAGGGTACAATAATAACAATAATGGGGTTACACTAATAACAATAAGGGACTATACTAGTAATATACGGACCTAATATAACATTTATCCATAAAAGAAATCATGTATCATATTAATGCCTAAGTACAAATATTGATTAGATGTATTAAAAAGAAATTAATGCAAGAATACCAAACCTTTCATAAGGTCGATTGTATAGTGTTTAGCATTATTTTCTTATGTTAATGAGTTCTGTGTTATGTAAATATTTCATTTTCCATGAGTGCGAAAATCTAATAAATGTTTTATAAAGGTCCAGACCTTTATTACCTAGATGCTATGCCAGTCATATATTATATATATATATATATATATATATATATATATTTGCATAAGTTTCGCACAGTAACATGGTGTTGCATATTTAGTCAAATAATATTTTAGAATGATGCTAGACATGTTGTTTTGGTAATTGTAAAGGTAGGTAATTAATATATATATATATATTTATTTATTATGATAAATATCGATGGATGGTGGTGACAATTGGTATCAGAGCACAGTTGCAACGCTGCGACCCTAAGGGTCTACTAATAGTGCAATGGTGTATTTAATAGTGCACAGAGAAAGAGACAGAAAACGCGTGAAAATGAGAGGAGCTATAGCATCACAGTCGTAACCAGAGGAAACTCAAGCACCAACAGTTATGAATCTAGAAATGGGGGTCCAATTAACTATGTAACAACATCAAAAGACCAGCCGGTTACTTGAAGAACAACAACACCAAACTGGTTTTTTTTTTAACACAACGTAGAAATTACAAGGGGAAATGTTAAGACTCAGAAAGGATCGATTGTTGCAGGATCAGGAGAAAATTTTAAAGATTTTATCAGACAAACAAAATCAGGAGATGGGACATCCCAGTACTGAAAAATAATTATCAGTAGAACAAGAAGATCAACAAACTAGAAACAACACTACAAGCAGAGCTGAAAAGAGTCCCTCCCAGAAAAGAAAAAAAAATAATTATAATTAGGTGGAGTCAGGAAATTTGTCTGACTAGCAAGACAATAAGAGACAGAAAGTAGAATTGTAGGGGGAGTTTCACAAAATTAAACCACCAACTTTTGATGGTGAGGCTGAGGAGGTGGTTGAAGCCTGGTTAATTAATATAAATAAGTACTTCTAGGTGTATGAATATAGTAGCAATCTAAAGGCCAGATTGGCTATATACCAGTTACGGGAAAAGGCCACTTTGTGGTGGGAGGAAGTGAAAAATGTACGCACCATTGATGAATAGGACATTACTTAGGAGTTGTTTCAGCAGTATTTCAAAGAAAAGTATTTGACAGAAAGGTTATATGATGATAAGGCTAAGGAATTCCATGATTTATGGTTGGGGCAGATGACTATGGATGATTATGTCACTAAATTCACTTCCCTGCTATGATGTGTTCCTTATCTCCGAGAGGAAAAGGCCAAAGTGCAGAGGTTTCTGATTAGTCTACCTATTCATATGAGAGAACAGATAGAATTTTTTAATCCTTAGACCATGGATGAAGCCATCTGTTAAGCCCGGATGTGCTATTAGCATTCCAAGGCCAAGAGTGAAGGAGGAAAAAGCTAGCAGCCAAAGAAAAATAAAAAAAATAATTCTAATTTTAAAAGCAGTAAAAGTGGAAATTCTAAAGGCACAACACGGAACTCCATCAGTAAGAAATTTGGTAGAAATTACCAAAGAACCAAGTGGCCAGTGGAGGAGAAACCCACAGAAGCATCTAGTAGGCAGATCAGGGACAAATTTCTAAGCCTCCCCTACAGTGTTGGGGTTGTGGGGAAGCCCATTATTATAAAAATTGTCCCCAACGAAACAAAAATCAAGCTATAACAAATCTGCAGGAGGCATCTACAGTGGGGGACGTGGCACGCAATATACCTTGTATCAATGCAGCCTTGGAAGACCGACAGGCTGATTTTCATCCCACAATGATTGAATTAGAAGGTACTTTACTAACTAAACCTGTTTCAATTTTAGTAGATCCTGGAGCAAGTTTGAGTTACATAAAACCTAAAATAGTGGAAATGTGCAAGTTAAAAGAGCAGAAATTTAAGAATTCTTGGTTAGTTCAGCTAGATACTGGGTCAAAACGAAAAGTAACTACAAAAGTTCCTTACTGTATATTAGAAGTAGCAGAACAACAGTTACAAGTAGATCTAAATATCTTACCATTGGGGTCTTATGATGTGTTATTGGGTATGGATTGGTTGGAGAGACACTAGACCCTAGTGGACTGCAAAGAAAAGATTATTTACTTCAGAATGCAAGATGGCACGTGAAAATAAATTCAAGGAATTAAAAATATTTTGCAATTAAAACCAATAACAGCATCCCAAATGGGTACGTGTATCAGAAAAGGATGTCAAATTTATGCAATTCAAGTAGGATATGCAGATTCCAAGGAAAAGGCTCCAATAATGGAAGATATTCCTGTAGTACAGGAATTTTTAGATGTATTTGCAGAAAAAATTCTTGGTTTGCCACCCAAGAGGGATATTGACTTCACCATTGAACTACTGCCAGGCGCCTCTCCGGTGTCAAGAGCTACTTACAGAATGAGCGTGCCAGAACTAACAGAACTAAAGATACAGCTACAAGAACTGTTAGACAAAGGCTATATCCATCCAAGTGTGTCTCCATGGGGAGCACTAGTTCTATTTGTTAAGAAGAAAGACGAAACCTTATGCATGTGTATGAATTACAGGCAGCTTAATAAGCTGACTGTTAAGAACAAATACCCCTTACCAAGAATCGATGACTTATTCGATCAAGTAAGAGGGGCTAAGGTGTTTTCTAAGATAGACTTAAGATCTGGATATCATCAGATTCAGATTAAAAATGAAGATATTTTCAAAATAGTATTCCACACTCGTTATGGGAATTATGAATTCGTGGTGCTGCCTTTTGGATTGAAAAATGCACCAACAACCTTTATGAGGTTGATGCATGGCATTTTTCATCAATTTTTGAATAAATTTGTACTCATTTTCATAGATGACATATTGATTTATTCAAAAAGTGAGGAGGATCATAAAGAGCATTTGAGAATAGTTTTGGAAATGCTGAGGAAGCATCAACTTTATGCTAAGTTTAGCAAATGCAATTTTTTAAAAATAGAAATCCAATATCTGGGACATGTTATATCAGCTGAAGGAATAGTTGTTGATCCATAAAATATCAAAACTATGATGGAATGGCGAGTACCTCAGAATGTGGCTGAAATTAGATCGTTTATGGTTCTAGCTGGTTATTATAGAAGGTTCATTGAAGGATTTTCTAAAATTTCTTTTCCTATTACCTCTTTACAGAATAAAGGCAAGCCTTTCAAATGGACACTTGAATGCCAGAACAGATTTGAAAAGATGAAGCAACTTCTGACTACAGCACCAGTACTGAAGTTAGCTGACCTTGATAAAGATTATGAAGTTTGTAATGATGCCAGAAAAGAAGGAGTTGGAGTGATACTAACTCAATAAGGTAAAGTGATAGCTTACGAGTCTAGAAAATTAAAAGATCATGAATAGAAATATTATTCTTATGATCTGGAGCTTACAACTGTGTTGCATGCTCTTCGGGTGTGGAGGCATTACTTACTGGGTAAGAGGTTTGTACATAAAACAGACCATAACAACTTGACTAATTATTTTAAGCAAGTAGATTTAAATTTTAGACAAGCAAGATGGAATTCCTTTTTGAGTGAATTTGACATGGACATAGAGCATGTTAAGGGGAAGGAAAATCGAGTTGTAGATGCGTTAAGTAGAAAACTGCATGGTATTTATGCCTTTTACTATAATCAGCTAGAAAGCCAACTGTTGGAACAGTTAAAAGAAGAAGCACAGAAAGATCCAAAATATAAATTCTTCTGGCAGCAAATGGGGGATGATATGAAGCAAGGCAAGACATTAGAGTATGGAAAGAACAAAGATCAGGTGTTGAATTTTCGTGGAAGCATCTATGTGCCTAATCGTGCAGGTCTTAAGGAGTTAATCCTGAATGAATTCCACCGCACAAATTACGTTGGCCATCCGAGATATCAAAAGATGCTCACTACAATAAGAAAGGTATATTGATGGTCAGGTATGCGTAATAATATTGCAGAATATCTAAGCAAATGTTTGGAATTTCAACAAGTTAAGATGGAACATCAGTATCCTGTAGGGATATTGCAACCCATACCCATTCCTGAGTGAAAGTGGGAGGTTATATCCTTAGATTTCATTACAGTTTGACCACGAAAAAAAAAAGGCAGAATGATTCAATCATGCTTCCACTGCACTTTCACCCGGATGAAGCTACTTAGGAAGAAGAGAAATTTATGTGGGAAGCTTACTCAGAGCTCTTTGCAAAGCTAGGCTGAAACACCGAGGACGGTGTTACTTCCAGGGGGGAAGATGTGACAGCCTTATTAAAATTTAACTAGTACTAACTAGTTAAAAACATTTGTTTATTTTATTTTGTGGCAAGAAAGACTTGAATTATTATTCTATAAAAAACAAATTATTTTGCTGAATTTATTAATTAGGAGGAACTAGTTAATGAAAAGAAAATCTTGTTAAGCTGTTGGTAAAAGATTTCCAAGAATAGGAGGTGGTTGGGGAACAATTGAAAACAATTACGTACTCCTCTGAGGATAAAGCTGAATCCCAGGGGAGGAGTAGGGGTTCTGTGAATTTGTTAAAGAGGAAGTATTTTCTAGAGTTGGTTGGGACCAGTTGAAGATAGCTTTCAGGAGCCCTTGTAAAGCCAGAATTTCTAAGTGTGACTGGATTGGCCATCCAGAGGTTACAACAGAAAAATCCACTGTTAACCTATGGCACCGTCTAGATTCTGGAGCTCGGGGGTAAGTGGAGGACGTAATATCCTCCCTTGATGGTTGGGAGGATCACAACTTGAGCTTGATAATTCAGATAAGTACCACTGTGTAGATTAAATGAATTATTACTAAAATGAATGGTTGTTTACAGTTAGAAAAAGGGTGGAACATAGTACCTGAGTAATTATATGTTCATAGTATGTAATGCGAGAATATAATATGGAAACTGCATCTTGATAATAATTACTCTTTGTATTAATTAGGGTTGGAGAATTTAAATATTTATACTACTGCTTTCCTGCTGTTAATAATATTCTTTCTGTAACATGGGAATGACAGTAATATCACAGTAAATATAGTAACTGATAAATAGCAGGAACTCAGAGCATAGTATGAAAGAATTAAAGCCATATTTTATAAGAATGTTTGCTACAGTAATAATAGTAGTATCATGGCTATATTTTTTGTACATTTATTCAAACCCTATCTGTAGAAATGAGCTGTCCTACCTAGGGTTGGGATTATCAGAACCAACAGGCCGTCGGTTTCAGTTCTAGGTATAAACCCCAAACCAAAAACATCATCGCTAGTGGCCGAGTAAACTCTCTAAACTCGGATTCTAATTATCGGTGATCTAGACACCAAAGCTATGGAGAAATTTAGGAAGCAAACAGAGAAGTATTAAGGTAAATATTTTGAAGGAAGAAAACGGAAATAAAAATATCGATTCTCAATAAACGCATGACATAAAGCTAATCTTTTATGATAAATGTATCAGTAGAAAGAATAAGATTAAATCATACTTTGTGGAACAATATTTACCAGTAGTAACTATGCTATTTGAAAACGAAATAAACAGAGCTTTAATTTAATGCTCGAAGCAAAAGAATACTAGCAGCAAGAACAAAGACTAGGGTTATAGTTTAAAGAAGCAGTAAGAACTCAAACCCTCAATAACTTAGAAAAATGTATATATTTTGATAATGATATTACGAACTGCTGTAGTAGAGTTTATCCAAAATGAGATCATTAAACGATAATACTTGTTCTTCAAAATGAATTTGTATAGGTCGAGCCTAACATTGAACCTTGAAAAAAATAGCATGCAACAGGAAAGGGATAAACCTATGTTTACAAAAACATTGCTGGGTAAAATCATCATTTATTTACATAACATTATCTTAAAATTTCCATAGAACCATGAAAACCCCAATTCAGGTGAGTAAACCCTTAATCTATTCTAAAAACCATAAAAGGAATTGCTCAGAATGCATCGACAAGAATCTTGAAGAGGGTGTATTTCCTTTTGGAAATTTGAGTACCTATTAAGTTGTTGAAGAATGCATTAGCTGGTGCTATTGACAAATTTAGTAACCAAATAATGTGAAAGCAGGGGTTTAAACCCTCATACCTGCATTAGAAAACAATAAGCTTCAGTGTTAACAAAAATCTGTGGGAATTGCACAATGAAGCAAGCATTAAAACATAAACCCCGAAATTCTACCGGCATGAGTTAATACCTAATAAACAAGCACATTCCCGTTTCACCCTATCTCTGCAAGATAAGAAATTCTGGGATTAATCTACTACGGTGAGTAAGGGTTTAGCCTAGATGAATTCCTTACCTAAAATAAAACAGCGTTAGTTGGAAGGGGTGACTTACCCTCTACGCCGAGATTCTGAACCTATCCTCTAGAGATTGATAAGCATTGGAGCTGGAGTTGTGACCCTACAGAGGGAAATATCAGTATTGAAACCCTAATGAAATAGAATAGAAATCCTGTCATCAAAGCATATAATAAAATGAGTATAGCTAAGATAAGTAAAACTAAGGAAAAGCTCCGTAGTGTAAATCATGGCAAGAAGCTCAGACATGATATAATAGTTCAGGGCGGAGTTTGCAATGGAGAAGTGAAGCTTGAAGAGCACCGAATTCTCCAAGAAAACATAGTCATTTCTCTTGTAGACCATCTAACAGAGAACACTGGAGTTTTCCCTCGGAAGAAGTGAGGAATCCAAGGCAAGATTGTAACAGCTGTAATAGAGCAGAATAGCCCAGTACTGTTGGGAGTAATGAGAGTTGACAAATCACCTATGGAGAAGCGGATACAACAACAAGTGGAGCGCACACAGTCCAAAATTCAAATGATAACATTTATCCATAAAATAAATCACGTATCATATTAATGCCTAAGTACAGAAATCACTCAGATGTATTAAAGCCAAATCAATGCAAGAATACCAAAACTTTCATAAGGTCGACTGTATAGTGTTTAGCATTATTTGATTATGTTAATGAGTTCTATGTTATGTAAATAATTCATTTGCCATGAGTGCGAAAATCTAATAAATGTTTTAAAAAGGTCCAGACCTTTATTACCTAGATGCTATGCTAGTCATATATATATATATATATATATATATATATATATATATATATATATATATATATATATATATATATATATATATATATATATATTGCATAAGTTTCGCATAGTAACATGGTGTTGAATATTTAGTCAAAGAAAAGTTAAGAATGATGCTATACATGTGGCTTTGGTAATTGTAAAGATAGATAATTAATAATTTTTTTTTATTATTATGGTAAATATCGATCGATGAGAGAGATGGAAGCGGCGACCAGGGTTTCGTTGTGCAGAGTCACTGAGGCTCAGATTTCCCTCATGCCGAATGGAGAAAACGGAGGTCAAGGGCATCGTAGTATTGTGTAGGGTCAGGATCTGCCTACATCTGCAATCTATTTTCCCTTTGCCATAGGAGAGGCATCGCTTAGTTTGGTAAGTCGGCTTGTAAATACAATTGCAGCTTATTCCCCTGGAGAGGCCCCAGTAGAATATCGGTGGAAAGAATCATCGGAATGGGCGTCTATCCTCCCATAGAG
The DNA here is from genome assembly GCA_034641835.2 of Pinus albicaulis. Taxonomy (NCBI): domain Eukaryota; kingdom Viridiplantae; phylum Streptophyta; class Pinopsida; order Pinales; family Pinaceae; genus Pinus; species Pinus albicaulis. Next base: position 464,700,037 of record CM076570.1, on the reverse strand, counting down.
AACTTTGTATAGTCGATATGGTGGATCGGGGCCAGATCTGAGCCGCATGGTTAATATTCCAATGGATCGGTTCTTTGTTTCAACAGATCTGAGGGTAGATCTCAATACGGCCACTCTGGGCATCTTCGCGGATAGCCACAACCCGATCTTGATCGCCAAGAGTACTGGGTTTTTGTCCCAGCATAGATCGGATCCTGAAGAAATCATCACCGTGAATTCGTTTTCCTTTGTGTTATTTTTGAACTCCGGCCACAGGATTTTTGTGGGCGACCTACACCAAGAATGTGCCACAGGGTCTTGGCCTGCTTTTGATCTGATCAATTGGTTAGATCTAGGCGATTGGAGACCCATCAATGAGTTGCGACTAGATCGTTTTAACTTTGCAGTGACTATCGACAAAACCCTTCCACATCGTTCTGCCATAGTTTTGTTCCACGGCTTTCCCATGACAAGCAGAGAGATCCGGCCGTCAAGGACTAGACCGGCTGATGCACATGGCTTTGGAGCGTAAGGGTCCCTGTGGCTCAGAGTGCTTGGAGGCAGGGTGTTCTCTGATCTGGGATCCCCGCCCCTCAAAAGCCTCCTGACCGATATCGACAGGGTTTTTTATTTGGTTCGTCTGCCATTTCCTTTGCATGCGGCAAGAGCAGAGGTACCCAAGCCTGTTTTGCAGACCCAAATGATGAATCAGAAGAATGAAGAGGCAGAAAGGAGCGATCGGCATAAATAGGAAGTGCTCCCTACTCCAGCAATAGGTAAGAACCAGATCCTGCCATACTCTTCTCCTTTTAAAATTTTTATTAGACCTCCTGTGGGTAACTCTCATATATTCTGGGTAAACAATGACTCCTCTATCCTACAACTCAAGCATAAAATATGGGGATTGATGGGGTATCCTGTACCGATCCATTTCCTGGTCAATGGGCACCGCTCCCTCCAGGACTGTAGGCTCTTAAAGGACTACTCCATTAAACCAGAGATGACCATTACCCTAAACTTACGTCTGCGAGGGGGTACGGTTCAGAGCATCCCAAGATCTGCAGGGGGAGACAAAAGGAATACGCCCATCAGTCATCAGCAATCAAATGGAGGCCCCTCCTACAAAAACATCCTTCAAGGGAAAAAAGCGGTGGGCTCACCTCCAGAACAGGCTGGAAATACACCGAGACCCTACATAGTAGAACTTCAGGAACAAACCCCAGCACTAAAAATCAACAGTACAACAACAGAGGAGCACACAAAGACATATGAAGCCCAGGCACTAATTTGCCGCTTTAATTGCTTCTGGCCCAAACCCATGGACCTTTTTCACTGGATTTTTACTCAATAGTCTCTGGAATGTGAAATACACCTCTGTTCCAAGGGGTTTTTTATTGTTAAATTTCAAACCTCGGAGGAAAGAGATATAATAATCAGAGAGGGGCCTTGTTTCTGGGGGTCCACGAGGTTGTTTATCACCCCATGGTTTCCAGATTTTGACCCCAACACCATGACAGTTTCTAGATTACCAGTATGGGTGAGACTTCACAACCTGCCTCTTCACTTCTGGAACGAACAGGTTTAGAAAGCATCGGAAACAGCCTTGGACGGTATATCAAAACAGACACGGAAAGGCTAGAAAATAGAATCTTCACCTTTGCTCGGATCTGTGTAGAAGTGGATCTAAGCAAAGGTTTACCAAAGAACATCATGCTGATCTATAAGCAACAAAACTGGTTGCAATCACTTGATTACGAGAATACTACGTTCAGATGCAGGAATTTCAGGATGACAGGACATCTTCAAAATGCATGCCCAGAGGTTAAGAAAACAAACAGCAAAAAGAAACCGAACATGAAGCAGAGGAAAGGTTGGTAGTTTCCCCCTCCTGAGTCAGAGGAGGATGAGCCAGAAGAAGAAGAGGAACCAGCTCCATTAGAAAGCAAACAACCTACACAGGAACCTGAGGTGCAAACAGTGGACACGACTGTTCTCATGGATCCACACCGTCCAATGAAACAATCAGATAGGAATGTTGTGGACCCAGGCAGCGGAGGAATTAAAAGACACCATACATTAGAAACATCAAATTCAGACAAGGACACAGGAACCCAACATGTCGAAAATCAGATTGTCCTTGCCACTTGTGAGCCATCTCAAGGAGAATGGCGCAAGGTTGAGAAGAAGAAAGGGAGAAAAACGTGATTTCTAGAAGTTTCCACTTTTCTCCTCTTTCTCTCTTCCCTTTTCTCTTTCTTTTTCTTTCATTCTTTTTGAATGCAAGGTCGCTTCGCTACGTCGCATTGTGTGCAAAAGAACATGAGCCCAATGGGCAACTTCTGAAAATGCTTCAATGCATATGCTATGTGTAACTTTTCATTTTTATAAATAAAAGGTTGCCGATTTTTTTCTGTGGAAAAAAAATATCAATGGATGATGGTGACAATGTATTAATTTTTATGGTCATTTAACTGCCTTATTTATTAAATATTTATAGTAATAAAAAAGTTATTGATAATCTTCTAGTGGGTTTAAATAGCGTGGACGAGCTGATGTAATGTCAAGATCATGGGTACGAATTATTAAGTTAAGTATTACTCAGAGTACTTAATGAGTACAAATTATTAGATTAAATATTTTTAAAATTAATTAAGTATTTTTAGAAAGCAATGTTAAGTAATTAAAGAATTATTAATAATTTGCTGGTGGACTCAAATAGCGTTAAAGCGCTCTGTAATGTGAAGATTATGGATACAAATTACTATGTTAAATATTACTCTGAGTAATAAGTAATCAACGGATAAAAATGATTAAATTAAATATTTTTAAAATTAATTAAGTATTTTTAGAGAATGCTAATAGGTAATTAAAGTATTACTATAAATTTGTGTATGTAAATTTCCATTATAATTTGTTATAAATAAAAAAATTTAACTAAGAAAATATGAAAATTTAAATATTTAAATGTCCAAAGTCAATCTATTAATTTTTAATGTGATTTAAGGGTCTTATTTATTAAATAATTATGGTAATAAAAAAATTAGTGATAATCTTCTAGTGGGTATAAATAGCGTGGACTAGTTGGGGTAATGTCAAGATAATGGGTACAAATTATTATGTTAAGTATTACTCCGACTAATTTATGGGTAAAAATTATTAGATTAAATATTTTTAAAATTAATTAAGTATTTTTAGAAAGCAATGCTAAGTAATTAAAGAATTATTAATAATTTTTTAGTGGGTTCAATAGTTTTAAGTAATTAAAGAATTATTAATAATCCTCTAATGCGCTCAAATAGTTTTAAAGAGATCTATACTGTGAAAATCATAGATACAAATTACTATGTTAAATATTACTTACAGTAATAAGTAATTAATGGATAAAAACAATTAAATTAAATATATTTAGAATTAATTAAGTATTTTTAGAGATTGATAATAGGTAATTGAAGTATTACTGTTAATTTATCTATGTAATTTTCCATTATAATTTGCTATAAATAAAGAAATTTAAGTAAAAAAATATGAAAATTTAAATAGTTCAAAGTTCAAAGTCAATGTATTAATTTTAATGTGATTTAAGAGTTTTATTTATTAAATATTTATATCATAATTAAGTTAATAAATTGTTATTTTTAATTATTTTTAATAAAAATATAAATATTTTTTAAATCATAATAAATAAATACGAGACAAGGAAAAACAAATAGCATATTTTAATTTTATTTTGATATAATAATTCTACACGTAATGTGTACAATTATTTATATAAATAATGCATATCAACTCATGAGTTTTGCTACCTGCACTCGTAAATAAATAAAGACTTCAGTTTAGGTATACTATGGATGGTTGTGCGGTGCTATACAGACTACTCTATCTGCACTCGTAAATAAATAAACACTGACTTGTAACCTTCATGGCGTGTTAATTATAATGTTGTGTCTATGCAAATTAAAGGTTATCGTTTTTTCTCTTGATATTTTCGTGCAGAAACTTAAGTTGTTTTAATATGCTCATAGAACGCATCAGTAACAAAATTTGTTAACTGGTTGTAATGATTTGTCTCTTTCATATAAATATTTCTAATTAATTCATACCATCATGTAAAGATTTATTTATTTTTAGTATATTCATAATTTTAAATATATTATATTCATAGTTTTGTTGGAATTTGTATGTTTTATTTTAACTTATTTATTGGAAAAATGATTAACTTATTTATTGGGTTAGATAAAATGGTTAAAACACTTTTGTCATCGTCACTTATCACTTTATCACTTATTCGCTAGTTTCTTAGAACGCGGAGTTTTATTCTGGTTTTGATGTGTCTTAAGGGACACGCCATTTTCACATCATAAATCTACCGAACTTTATTTGCTAATTTTTAATAATATGCAGTTTTATTCTCGTTGATATTTATATTATTGATTTAATAACATTGTAAAGTATGTGTAATATAACTTGTTCCACAATTAAGGAGGTCTTATACATCAATTAGGTGTTTGGCTTGGCTGTGACCTTAAAATTTGATTATTATTATTATTATTATTAAGTTGTATATTCTTTCCGAATTTTAATTACTTTATAAAAAAAATAAATCAATTTATAATATTTTTTTCCATTTTCATATTTATTAATCACATTTTTTTATATTATTACACATTATTATACTTATTTATATGACATTAGGATCCCAACTCTCTCTATACATATACCTGATAAAAACTTACTTACTGCTATCGAATGAAATTTGTTTATCACTGATGTAAATACATAATTGAGATACAATGGTTCTGTCTCACCATTTTCCTCCACTGGTTCGACTCTTATTGTTTTCACGAATAACACGGATTTGTTGGTTAGTCTCATGTAGAGTTACGTTCTATGTCCTAGTAACATCTCCTTCCACTAATAACACTCCGAAAATATATCACCATACTATTACTTCATAGACGTGACATTTGTCTTAACTTAAGAGCCAAAGTAACAATTTATTATCAGCTCTTTTTTACTCTCATTCTTGTAAGTCAGCACCACCATGTTCCCATGGTTAATATATATGTTTCAGCTCTTAAATTATGTTGCAGGCATTTAGTTTATATATATGTATCTTAAATCTTTTCAGGTCTTAAGAGTTCTCCCTTAGATAAGATTTATATTGGGTGTGGTAGCATGTAGGGCCCACCCTCTACGTAAATTGTTGGGATTATGGTATGTATTAAATGAATTTTTAAAATTTTACGATATTTGTTATAGATATTGAAGTTAATATTATTAGTATAATCATATTAGTAAATGTGGTTAATATATGTAGAAGGTTTATGATTTTTGTGATTATTATTATGATTATTCAACATTACTTAACATTGTTATTATTATTACTTAACATCATTATTATTATTAATTATGATTTAAGGTGTTTTTCTTTGAAAACAACTCTCCCAGATGTCATTGTGTCCCTGTGTGTGTCATTAGATGCCATTAGATCAAATGTTAGACGATTGAAAGTTTTTGCACCTTTAGATCACATTGCTTTAACTGTCAACTGAATCTTGATTTGTTCAACCGTTCAATTTGTCAATATTTATTATAACCCATCAACATATTGCACCTCCTTTTCCGGGGTAAACAATTCATTTTTTCTTGTTGTTAAAGTTCTTCAACGACCCTCGTCGCCTTTCCTTTCAAAAGAATACAATGCAAGCTCAGATGAGAACTTGTCTTTGATATGTTGATAAAAGGATCTTTGTTTTTTGGAGCCATTCTTCTCTTCATCGACATGTAGCTTCCAGTGGTGTAACCCTTTTCTTACCATTTCCATGGATTAGTTCGTTAAAAATATCCCTTTTATTTACATCTACTACTAATGGTAATGAAAAGGCCGAAGGCTCCCCAGAAGTGGAGAGTACGCCCCCCCATGTCATATTTCTTAAGGAATGTAGGTTCTGGAGCTCTCAAAAATCCTAAAAAAAAGGCATTCCTTCATCATACGAGATCTACTCATAGAGCCCAAAAAGAAGTTCATCTCCTGCTAGATTCGAGATTGACAAAGTTTTTTTAGAATCTATAGAAAGCTCATCAATACTATCAAATAATTTTATGTAAGATAAACACCTAGTCTCCATTTATAGGATCTCTTGCTATTTAAATTTATCAGATTTAAGCATTTCTAATTTCAGAGTTTATTGTTATTTATTCTCTGGTTAGATGACTTCATTTTATTTTTTACTTGTTTTATGTACAAAGAATTAAGCTCAAAACCTTTTCTTTGATGGAGAATTCTGATACATATAAATTTATGTGAGACAAAGAGAGGGAGTTTGAGAATTTCATATTTATTTCTATTTTAGGGAACAACACTGCTCATAATTTGAGGGATTCAGAATAATATGTGTTAGATGGGTCAATTCTCTAATCTAGGAAGTGGAGTTCTTGTTTTCTTTCTATGCAACTACTACATTGATAGGGTTACATTTTGGAATGACCACACTAATGACAATTATTATTCATTGTATGGGTTATATCTAGCCTTTCCATTTAGCTATCTCTGAGCTTATGAAATTTGTGATATGTGCCAAATTCTACATTTTTGGAATGAATGTTACTCTCATGTGGAATTTTGTTAGATTGTACCATGTGATGTCGATACACTTTTTTTCTTTGTTTTGCAAACAAGTATCCCACTGCTTTGTAGGATTTAAATCAATACACTCACTTTCTCACATTTTCTATTAATTTGTATGTAAATAAGCAGTTAAGCTAATTTTAGAGTTACTCATAACTGTTGGATTTTTTTTATATGGAACCTAATACATAATAAAAATATTGCATCCAATAAAAATGTTGAAATTATGGAAAATTGCAAGAACATATAAAATTTTGATGTGGAAAATGTGAGGCAAATTCTTGAAATTTTCTATTCAACATACATTAATTTGGGTATGCCTTTTGGGGTGTTTTTTTTAAGTACATGTTTTGATATGGATTATATTCACAAATTGTCTCGGGGTAATAAATTGTAGATCATCACTGGAAAATATGGTTTTATTTCACAGCTCAATCAATGTCATCATATTAAAATAAGGCTATTCAAACATCATAAAATATTAATCTCCTAAATAAAAAGTAACATAAATAAATCTGGAAACCCTTATGAGGGAAGCCACAAGATTTATTTCTAGTCGAACCATCAGGGATACAACTCTTCCGTACAATATCATAGAGAAATAGGCTATGGATTTATAAAAGCGTTGAAGGATTTCTGTGTCTATATTTTACACTTTCATACTTTGGCTTATGTCCCTAATGTAGCAGTAAAATATGTTCTTATGTAGACAGATCTGGAAGGAAGAGGAGGGAAATTGATACTAGATATGTTGGAATATGACCTCAAGATCAAGCCCACAAAGCTGATCATAGGTCAAGGTTTAGAAAAGCTTATGGTTGAGTCAAATCTGCAAGTTTTATATATCAATCTTATTACAGCATTGTCCGATCAAGAACATGATGTCACTTTGATACAAGTATCTGATATGTTTCTTTCGTCAACTTGGTATTCTAATATAATATATGTGCTTCATCATTTTAATCCTTCTCCAGGCATGACTAAAAGTAAGGGTAGGTATTTCAAGTTGAAAGCTTCCAAATATTTCATTTTGGACAATGCCCTTTATTGGAAAGATCCAGGAGGTATATTGCTGAATTATTTAGTTGAGAGTGAAGCCTAAGAAGTTATGAATGATTTTCATAAAATATACTGTGGGGACAACCTTCTCTGGAAGACGACAGATGATAAAGTATTGAGAGCGGGATACTATTGGCCAACTCTATTTGTAGATTTGTACAAAATAGTGATGAGTTTCCATGAGTGTCAAGCTTTTTAAGGTAAAAGAAAACTTCTCTCATTACCTCTGAAACCTATTTCAATTCATGCACTGTTTCAGCAGTGGGGATATGACTTCATCGGAGAGATTCACCCTACATCATCTGGACAACAAAAATGGATATTGACATCCACAAACTACTTCACCAAATGGATCGAAGAAATCCCAACAAGGAAAGCAACAAACCTTGTAATTATTCAGTTTTTGGAGACTAACATATTGTCTCATTTTGGTTGTCCTCATGAGATTATTACTAATAATGCAACAAAATTCAAATAAAAAGGGATGGTTGAGTTTTGTGACATATATAACATCAAATTGGGGCACTCAACCACCTACTATCTGCATGGTAATGGTTTGGCAGAGTCCTTTGATAAATCCTTGATCAATATCATAAAGAAGATGTTGGAGGCCAACAAGAATAACTGGCACAAAAAGCTTGTGAATTCCTTGTGGGAAGACAGGGCCAGTAGTAAGAAATATATCAGAATTCCCCCTTTTCAGTTAGTTTATGGAATAGACACTATTTTTCCTACATCACTTGTAGTCCCGGTTATGAAATTGTTGCAAGAAGCACGAAGTGAGGATAATGATGTACAACATTGGATCAATCAGATGACCCATCTTCGACAGACGAGAGATGAGGTATTTTACAACACCTAAAATCTTCATGAGAAGATAAAGAAGGTGTATGACCGTAAGACCAAAGCCGATAAATTTAATCTTGAAGATGTAGTCCTCCGGTGGGATGCAAGGAATGAGGAAAAAGGGAAGCACAGAAAGTTTGAAAACCTATGGAAAGGGCCCTACAAGATCTTAGCTATTCGAGGGAAAAATTATTTTTTGTTACAGGAGATGAATGGGGAAGAATGTTTGGGAGGACTTGTCAACGGTAGGCTCCTTAGAGATTATTATTCTTGATGCGGTTTTAATATTTCTAATTATCATTGTAAATATCAGTTTAGCTTTCCTGTAAAGTGTGAAGTGGAGAATCACCAAAGCTTGGGGCCCGAATTGAAGGCTATAAAGTTTAATTGGTTTTCTAGTGTTTCCAAATTCAAGTCAGATTTGAGTCAATTTTAAAGTCAATTTTCATTCGGTTTGATTTTGTCACAAATAAATTTAATTTTTCAGTTTTCATTTAGTTTTTAGTGTTTGAATCCATTCCCAATGGATAGGCACTTGTTCTACGGTGTTCTTGGCACCTCCAAGGAGATACCATCCCCAGGTGGAGCCAATGTTAGTGTCAGTATTTGCATCCTTCCACCACTGATAAAATTAACTCTTTCATTTCATGTTAGGCCCCCCCCTCAGAATTTTTTTATCATTCCACTAGGTCATGAAAAAATTTGGTCACTTGGTGCATATTTTAATCAAAATTCACTCTTTTCAAAAATTTCATCTTATCACTTACTGGCTCACTTTTTCACTATGCTCAGTGTCCAATATTCATGAGTCTTTATCACCATTGCGGTCATATCATCATGAAATCCATTCAGTCAGTGTGGCTATTAGGTATTCAAGTTTTCAAGGTACATTAAAATATCATTTTCATTGCATAAAATATTGGCAAGAATAAGAGTGACCAATAAATTCACTTTACTATGTAAAGTTGAAATGTAATATTTATTTTTTATTCGATTATGTAATTTTCATTTCATCATGTAATTTTATGTTTTCTCAATATGTAATAAGTTCATGGTTCTAAAGATAGCTGGCAACTCAAGGGTTTCATGTTCCAAGAAAGCTTAGAGGCTTTAAAGTCTAAAGTTTTCTCAATCCATCAAATGATCAATCTCTAAATATTAGAAAAAAAAGTGAAAGGTAAAGTTTTCAAAGTTTTAAGTGAATGAGAAGATGAAAAGTGGGTCCCAAGGGAAAATTCATTAAAATAATCAAGTATAAAGCCCATCACAAGACACATAAAACACCCATTTTCTATCCAAACCACCGAGCTCACACTCCCTCAGCTTGAAAAGCAAGTTATGATGGTAAAAATTCAAAATTTGGGTGGCGTTGCACTCTTGGAGAAGGACATTGTGCTCCTGGCAATTAGAAGCTGTGCTTCTAGAACTAGCGCTGCACTTTTGGCCAGTTTCACTCACAGCCTTCAAAACCTCATGCAACTGCTCCAAACCACCAAAAAAGGGTTTCAACACCTCAATACATGTAACCAATTCCATTTTGTACCCTCCTTTATTTTCCCATTTGTAAATTTAAGGTGTTAAATATCTCATTCAACTTTGAAAAGTTTCTAAGCTAAGAAACCTTATATTTCATTCATACAACCCTAAATTGTTCCCTAGACCCTGCATTCCCTTTACACAACACACTAAACCTTAATCCTATCCCTACATCACTAAATCATTTTCCCCAAACTACATTTCCCAAAACCCTAGCTCCTAGACTACAAATTTTCTAGGCAGCTTCCTTATACCTGTAATTAATTTCCCCATCTCATTTCCCTAATTATTTTAATCCCATATCACTCCCCTAAGATCCCTAACCCCATTCCCTATTTCCAAAAAATTTCCTACTCCCATCCCCACTCCCTAAACCTATTTTCTATTCCCCTTTCCCTTCCATAGGGTTTCAAAACTAAAAACACTATGGAGGAGGAAGACAGAGATTTCATGGAGAGGAGGACAGAGGGGAAAGAAGACCTTACAAGGGAGGACAAATTTTGAGGCTTTCACTACAAGTAAAAAGGACATTGGTGATGGTCATGCTTGTGACGGACCTTTAAGGTCCGTCACCAATGTCACATATGGTGACGGTCCTTAAAAAAGCGTCACCGTAAGTGTATATAGTGATGGTCCTTTAAGGTTCGTCACCAAAGCCATTTTCAATGACACTTTTGGTGAGGGTCGTTAAAGGTCCATCACTAATTCTATTTTTGGTGACACTTCTAGTGGTGAAATTTTAATGACCCTCACCAATGCTCTTTTTGTTACTTTTAGTGACGATCAAAAAATGTTCGTCACCATTGATCATTCCAATGAGATTTTGATGACGCTATATGCCTATTAATATTTTTTTTTCAAAGATAACAATTTAAGGACATTATTGTGGAGTATTTTTTATGATATTTCCAGGGCCACATTGGTTATAATCAATCAATTTTTTAAGAAGTAATTAGTGTGTATTATTTCCCTCAAGTAATCACTAGTCGAATAGATTTTTCCTAGAGTCAACACATGATTCAGATCTATTAAGTTTATTATCTATAAAATATCATTTAGATAATGTTCCACTATTATGTATAGGAAATATATTATTTAATACATAATCAAGCTCTAACAATTATATTAATGAGAAAGACCTAATACTCCTCAACAATTCGGGCACACCTTAAATTAAAGCTTCGTCACACACTAACATTTCTTATCACCTCGCATGTCTTGGAACATATTTGTACCTAGAACATCTTGTCATGACACTGATGCCCAAGCATATGGTGGCATGTGCTAGCACAACATGGAACTCTCCTAGCATGTGTTAGCATGCATGTAGCCCCTGGCATTCCCTAGAACACCTTGGTTGAATGCATTGACCTACATTAGCACTTGGCACACAATGCGAGTTGGCACGTATTGGGACCTATTATTAGTGTGACTAGCATGCCCCTTTTGAAAAAGATAAAGTCCTGATTTATTAACCCTATTGTGTGTTCATTTACTTACATTTTAACTTGGTTCTTCCTTTTGTTGCCTTGACACTTCTTGACACATATTGAAATACCCTGGCACCCTGCACATCCTTAGCACCTGGCTTGTATTGGAATATCTTGGCACTATTTGTAACATATAATTAGCACACCCTGGAACTCCCTAGCACACTTTGGAACTTATTTACATGCCTTGATATTCCCTAGCATGCCTTACCAATTCTTAAGATACCTTGTCACTCCCTCCTTAGCATGATAGCTAGCACTCATTAACACTAGTCCCTGGCACACACTCCTCATATTCATTAACTTCCATGCATTTTTACCTATTGCTCATTAATGTTTTGTCCTATTACTCCATAACACTCATAAACATGAATTAGCACTCTCTAACACACCTTAGCAGTATTCAACATTCCATTCCACTTCATAGCATCCATAACAGTCCCTGAGACATATTGGCGCTTAGCACATGTTGGTGCTTGGAAAGTCTTAGCATGTATGGAACATGTTGAGATGCCTTGGTATGATTTTCCATGGTTTAATATTAAATTTATTTTAGATCAATTTTTGGAAAGTAGATGAGAAACAAGAAAGGAAAACTTGGCACTTATAATGCACTATGACTTTGCACTTGGTGCCTATTGGCGCCTAGTGTTGGTGTGCCTAGCATGCCCCTAATAGAAAAGGTAAATTTATGACTAATTAACCCTCTTATGTGTTCATTTCCTTGTAGTTTAATTTTTTTATCCATGTTGTTTCCTTTATAGTCCCTGGCACGCATTGACACACCCTTACACATCCTGGCATGCCTTATCACTTGGCACATATTATCATGTTTGACATGCCTTGGCACTATCTGGCACATCTTAGCATTCCCTAGCACACCTTGGCACTCATGTCCTCACAAATAGACTTTAAATTTTTTCACGACATGGGAACTCAATCAAGTCCTTGGCTACTGTAGTTCATGTGAAAACACTGGCCTGCTTCAACCCCAACAACTTGACCAATTGCACCTACTAAAACTATATTGTGTCTTTTTCACCTAAGAAATGCCTATAACTCATCTTATGCGACTCATGTCCAATATCAACTTGTCCCACTTAACTATTTACCAAGACAAGGATCACATGATCTAGCCATGGCCATAAAAAAACTAAGCAACATAGCTTACAAAGGAAATATTTCACATGTATGTTCAGTTTATATAAACAATAGAACATTAACTAAGAGTTTGCAAGAACCACAGGATTCACAAGGCACACAAGATATAAGCTGACACAAGCTGTGTGCCCCAAAACTTATACACAACAATGTGCAATATGCAATAATATAGAATAGTTTAACACATGAGCATGTAACCAAAGTGTGCCACATCTCATATAAAAAAATAAAAATAAAGTAAAAACGATGTTGTGTCTAGCACAAAGCGATCTCCCTTGGTCTAAAAATGATATGTCGAGCCAATTATAAAAACCATAGGCTTGCCTCATGTAAATCCTATTCTAAATATTTCCTAAAAAACTTCATCCTTAACACATTTGAATTCGCTAACACTCCCTTGCACAAACTCTTATTTGTTCCTTTCCATGAATTTTGACCTAGTGATCCCTTGATATGCCCCAACACTCCCTAACACTCTATTTCAACATGCATTTAAATTTTCTGACACGTGTTAGTGTTTCTTTTCATTCCTTTGCATGTCCTAACCCTCCCTAGCTATCATTCCCTCAAAACTACCCTCACTTAATTTTCAACTTGGGAACCCAACCAAGCCCTCGCTTGAATACAAGTGCTTGACCAAGTTATAGTTACTACAACTAGACTATATTGTTGAATTGTGTAGCTTGGGAGGAACTCCGCAAGCCTAGTGAGATGGATTTGTGTGAGTTTGGTCACAAAAGGATTTGTGGGAATAGAAGCAAAGAAAAGGGATTTTGGACCCAATACGGGGTTTAAAATCTAAAAGAAAATAAAAAAAGGAAAATTAATATTTACTAAGGTCTAAGTGGATAAATCCCGTAAGTTCTAGAGGGTTCCTAAGAGGTTTAGGAAAAACTATTTAAGGAGTCCTTAGGATGAAGGAAATAACATAAAGTGAGAAGGAGCTCATTTGATAATGGGGTGAAGAGACATGTAGTCCTAAAGATGCCATGATCATTATCATGTATAGCATTCATTATGATGCCTCAATATGCTCTGGCATGGTTTAATATTAAAGTTATTTGAGATCAGTTATTGGAAATTAGAAGAGAAGTAACATAGGATGATTTGGAACTTAGAATGCACTAACACTTGGCACTTGACACTCATTTCCACCTGGTGTTGGTGTTCATAGCATGCCCCTCTTGGAAAATATAAATTGATGACTTATTAAACCTATGATGTGTTCATTTCCTTATATTTTAACTTGTTTCTCCTTTTTGTTTCCATGATAGTCCCTAGCATGTATTGCCACACCATTGCAGATATTGGAATGCCTTAGCACTTGACACATCCTGACATATTTTACATGCCTTCAAACTATCTCGCACATGTTAGCATTCCCTAGCATGCCTTGGCACTCATGCCCTCACAAATATCCTTACATTTTTTCATGACTTGGGAATCCAATCAAGTCCTTAGCTACTCCAATTCATGTGACATTGGTCTGCTTTAGCTATAACAACTTGATCAATTACGCCTACTACAAGTATATTGTGCCTTATTCACCTAAGAAATTTCTATACCTCATCTTCGGCCAGTGAAGTCCAAGCTGAAATTTTCCCACTTAAGAACATACCAAGACAAGGATCACATCTAGCCATGGCCATAAAAGAACTAAGAAACATAGCTTACATAGCCAATATTTCACATGTATGTCTAGTTCATATAAACAGTAGAGAATTACCTGAGAGTTTGCAAGAACCATAGGATACACAAGACACACAAGATATAGGTCGACACATGTCAAGTTCCCCAAAACTTATACATAACAATGTACAATATTGAATTGTCTAAAATAGTTTAAAACATGAGCATTTGGCCAAAGTGTGCCACATGTCATATAAAAATAATACATAAAGGCAAAATAGTGTTGTGCCCAACACAAAGTCTCCCTTTATTTAAAATTGGTTTGTCGAGCCTGTTTGCATTCTATAATTTAGAATATTGGAAAAACTAAACTATAAAGCACAACATCAACCCACTTTGGAGTCCAGGACCTAGCCTTCTTAGACTCAGAGAGGGCTCTCTCTATTTTATGATTTAAATCGATTTAACTTGGTGGTTATACATACTGACATTAGGCTACTTATAGTGATGGGGGTTGTTTCACTAATAAAAAATGATGAAATTAATGACTAGGTGACTAAAACTTTTAGTCACCGCAATTATTTCAAGTGAATTACCACTAAATTTGAGCAATTTTATGTGATAGAACTAAAAATGACTAACTTGAATGACTAATTTAGTCTTGGAATAAAATATACAACTAGATAATAACTGACTAAGCTAAAAGCAACCAACTTAAACGACTAATTTAGTCTTGGAATAAAATATATTACTAGATAATAAGTGACTAAACTAAAAGCGACTAACTTAAACAACTAATTTAGTCTAGGGATAAAATATATGACTAGATAATAAGTGACTAAAGTAAAAACAACTAACTTAAATGACTAATTTAGTCTAAGATTAAAATATATGACTAGATAATAAGTGACAAAATTAATAATGATTAATGTAAATGAATATTATAGTTCAAGATTAAAAATATGGCCAAATAACAAGTACAACAAGTATATGAATTAGTCATTTATGTCAGTAATTTTTAATTGTGTCACTCCATAAATGGAAAATTGCAATTTTGGTACCGAAGTGTTACATTTCACTATAGGTGTCTCTGAATCCATTTGCAGTGTTAAAATTTAAAGACAAAGGGGTCTCTAAATTTACAGTGTTGAAATTATGAATACCCTTTTTTCTCTAAAGTTTAATAGTGCATATGGATTCATCTACAATTAACATAACTGCATGTATCATCTATCAACTTTACACTAATGGCTTCATTATAATTTTAGTAAAGGTTATAATTATATTAATTAGATATCCAAAATAATATTTATATTTATATTTAATATTTGGCCATAAAGTTTAATTTTTAAACTTCATTGATTTATGTTAAAAGTGAGAGTTCTTTTAAATCTAAGGTTAAGTCTTCATATTTACATTTAATAAATAGATAAATATAACATTTCTTATGTTAAACATGTGAGTTCATTTAAATATAGTATTAAATCATCATATTTACATTTGATAAATACTAAATAGATAAACCTAAAATATATATTTATAGACCTATTTAGTAAATAGGTATGGAAATTTATTAATTTAAGTATGAAACATAATTAATTTTTTAATGATGCATGAACCTTTGATTTTTTGTAATTCAATGTTATAATCATGTAGGAAAAAAGGAGTACATATAGCCAGTTACAAAACAGGTGGCCTCAGCTCGACTCGGTTTTTTGACAAAAAATTGCACCAAATGAAAAAAAAATTAAAACAGGGACTAGGGACATTGTCCACAAACGGTTTTCCCAAAGCCACCAAAACACATATAAAACATAATTAAAGAGCCCCAAACAGCATACTATTCGTCCAACATGACAGATGCAGGGTTGTCTGGGGTTGTTCCTAGATGCGGTGGATGATAGAAATCACACTAACCGTGCCCTTCAAAGTGTGCTAACCAAGTCTCTAGCTTTTATACTTTCTTAGTGAGTTGATTTTGGCCTCGACAAAAAACTACTAGTCTCTGCCAGACTTGGCATTGTAAATAGTGCATTCGATCAAATGTTGTCATCTTCTCTGCATGCTCCTCATGACATAATCTCTCAGTTGTGTCCACTCTTTCCATTAGGCTGTTGATAAGTGCACGACAGTTCTCTAGGCAACAATGTTGGATAACTTGCCCCTCATTTACCTCAAATCAATCAAACCCACAATTTCCCTTGCTACCACAACCTCCTCTGCCCCGACGACTCTTATTTTGAACCCTCAAATCCCCACCTCTGCTATTCCCCCGCTTACCTCCTTCAGAGCCCCCATGTGCACCCACACTAGTGATTCGCGCACACCCCGCAGTCTTTCCACCCTATCGTGGAGCTGCCATGATTATTTCTGAGTCTGCCACCCCCACAGGGCCATGGACGACAGGGGAGGGAGAACACCCACACCACACCGGGGGCTTCATAATTCGCCAAGGTCAAGGAACACCAGCATGTGCAGAGTCTAGAGACCAGACTTCCCACTATAAAAAACAAAAACCACCAACGAAGGAGCCAAATGTCGTCTCCCACCACCATAGGGAAGCACATAGACACCTCCCACTGCTAGAGAAAGACTTCCACCACCAACAAAACCAAATGCCATCACCCACCAAACCAACACAGGAATTTGAACAACAAACAATGAAAAAGTAGCCAACTCTTGAGCATAACATCCCCCAAGGCAGTGACCAATCTCCAAATTCTCCACATAGATACCACACACCAATCCACCAAAAACTGTCACACCCATGCTGGAGGGCATGAAATTTGGAAAAGAAACTAGTTTTCTGCCACCACCCTCGAGGTTTCTTGGACTACAAATTATAGCTTCCTCTCTTATCATGAAAAAACAGGCTCACAGAAAGCCAAGAAAAATGGAAGCTGGTGAGCTCACTTCCCTTCAACTTCCTTTCCTTAACCCAGACACAACCAATGGCTAAGAAACCGAACAGTAGGGACCAGTTGAACACACCACACCAGCAAATGCCCACGACAAGCACACACAAGCCATTCCCTCCATAAACCTTCTTGCGACGTTTATGCTTCCTCTTTAGAGGCCACCATCAGAACAAACACCAAACCATATTTATCAGTCTAATATTGGGCTCCCTCATCTTCCCTCGCCTTAAGCTTTCACCACCTCCAAACTCCAATGTGTAGTTATTTTTCACACAAATTGCCAACTTGAAGCCAGTAACTCTCTCGCTACATGTGTTATGGTGAAGGGACTAGGAGTACTATCCCTCACCATCTCTCCACTTATATTTACTCATGCAAGACGCCTTCCACATGTTGCTCAGACCTCACCCCCATTGGCGAGTATTGTATGAACCTTTGGTAATTTAGTTATGAACCTTAATTAGTTTTTTAATGGTGTATGAACTTTTATTAATTGTTTGATATGAACCTTGGTTAAATTTTAATGGTATTATGAACTTTTGTTAATTGTTTAGCTGTGAACTTTATTTAATTTTTTAATAATATATAAGCCTTTATTAATGGTTATAAATATGTAATTCAAAATATTTAAGTATGGTTTATTGTGTAATAATGGATAAATGTGTTTAGTTTTATCAATTTCTATGAGAATTGTACCAATGAATATTTTTATTTCATTTAATACATAATTTACATGATTATATCAAATTAATCTTTAAATAAAAGAATATTATTGGCTTTATATTTTATTAATAATCAAATTAGTAAATCTCTTTTTGCAAAAGAGCTCCCCTCAAGTCATGCATAGTAGAGACTTTGAAGGCCTTTGTTGTAGCTATAATAGAGTCCCACATAGGTTTGTAATAAGGCGAGAGAGCAACATTAAATGGGATATCTACAACATACCACCATCTAGAAATGTATTGAAAAGTGTTGGGTGTGGAGCTTGATTATCATTTTTATTTTGTGTCACAACGTTGGACCCCTGTACCTTAATGGGGCGGCAATGCTGCCTGTAATTAAACATTGTGTCGGGGGTCCAGGGGGGGCAGCTTCGACTTTATGGAGCCCCTCCTTGGCGGCGGGTTTTGGGGGCAACGCCCCCGAAGATAAATTGTGGCTATGTATTGTATGTGTATTCTCAGAGCGAGAAACAGATAGGGAGATTGTGAGAGAGAATAGAGGATATGACAACATATGTGATGGAGGTTGTGTTTCTTAATTTTGCTATATAATAGAAAGGAAGGACTGGTTGTTCGGGGTGGACGTAGCCAAAACTGGGTGAACCACGTATATCTGTGTCTCTCTAGTTTTATGTGTTTAGTGTGCTTGTATTTTCTGCATATTTTATTTGTTGCATTGCTCTGTAATATATAATTTTCTAACAAAAAGAAGATTCTTTGCACAGTTACAAGAGATGCCATATAACCCTTAATGATGGAGAGCTTGAACTTCACATTTTTATTTAACAGTTTAGATTTCCTGATGGGGGAGATGGTGAAGGGGGTTTATTAGCATATATGGCAGCAGTAATGAACCCTGATTTTGGAGGGAAGAATGGGAAGAAGGCTCCTTTCAGAGGACCGACGACTTTGGTAATTTGACAGAGGAAACCAAATATGTATTAGCCAATGTCTCGATAATTCCATTTCTCTATCGAGATTTATGCATTGAATACTCATAATTTTCATTAACCCAACATGGTGCCAGGTTTATGTACCCAAGCACACGCAGTGGACCAGATACAGGATAAAAACCCCTACACTGTCACCATCTTAGAACTCGAAGGTGTGACCGTTGATTGGACATAAGATCAAAAACCCTGCAACATCACAATGTCGGAGCTCGAAGGCAGGACTTGCAATAATGAGAGGTTTTTCAAGCTTAGCATCATGGGATTTGGCCTCAACAGAACAATCTTTCCTTTCATTTTCAACTGCACCAATTTAGACTACCTCGACTTGTTCGAAAACTATTTGACTGGTGAGATACCAATGAAGCTCCAATATATGGTCAATGCAATCTAATTCCCTTGTCGTGAATCCTATGCACTTATCTAAATGTCAAAGATCTCCACGATAACAGGATCACGGGAAAAGGTGGCAGAATTTGGACATTCAAAGATTAAATCCAAAGGTATATTTTTCCCTTTGGTACCTTGATCTTAAATACTTCAAAAGGTGGCAACTGATAGATAAATCTGATGTGTACTCTTTTGGAGTACTGTTACTAGAGTTATTGTGTGCAAGGGAAAATCTTAATCTTGTTTTTCCCAAAGAAAAATTCAATATAGAAGAGTGGGAAATGCATTGGCAGAAAAAGGGCAAGCTTGAAAAAAACATTGACCCTCACCTTGTTGGGACCATCAACTCTGGTTCTCTGAAAATGTTTAGGGAGACTACCAAAAAGTTATTGGAAGATATGGGCTTCGACATACCCTCCATGGGAGATGTTTTATGGAAATTGAAATATGAATTTCAACTACAGGAGATATCCATGCAAAATTATCTAGATGAGAATAGTACAAATCATATTGCAGATCTTCCTTTGTGCTACCTAGATCCTGAGCCTTTTGGTCCAAGTTTAGTATGACTTCAAGTCTTCTACAAAAGTTCTCAATTTATAGATTTCATTAATGAGCATGTGGCATTTTGGAGTTCTCAACATCCCATAGAGGGATAGTGGTGAGAATTTACCTATAGTTTGGAACATGTTCTCCATTAGTGGATATGACACATAGTGGACCCATACTTTGGTGCAAGACTTCCGTACCTCAGGATGTTTTCACAAGGTTCAAGGAAAAGTGAACACACAACACTAGTGGCTTTGGTTTGGAAGGAGAGCTACGCATATGTAGAAGAGATTGAGGGCACATAAATTATGTTCCTTTTCGCTGCTAGGAACTTGATAATTTTTATACTAGTTTTATTGGATGAGGTGTTTATACTAGTGTTATTGGATGAGGTGTTGGTGGAAGTGATGATGATTTAGAAGATGCAACCACAAGCCTTCTGTTATCACAATTGGTGAATCCTCGTGGGAGGTGATCAAAAAACAAGACTCCTTTTCCATGTTCCAAATTTACTAAATTAGCACATGCAGAGACAACATTGGTGAATGTGAAATGGTTAGGTTCGATACTTGTTTTTTGCATATCACATTAAAAATTTGGTGCCTCCTCGTGAAATCCTTTCCTCGTATAATCGACCAACATTACAGACAATTACACCACACTTCATTTAGACATTTAGCTAGGTAGGTAGGGTTCCCCTATCTCCCATCTCCCTATAGAATAATTTGGTCACATATTCTTTCTTCTATGATATTGGTTCCTCTCTCTTAAGTCCTATCTGTCATCCTTGTTCTCTCTCCCTTTCTCTCCTACCTCCCTCTCTCTTCCCAAATATTAGGTGGAGAAAGAGCATAAGATCCAACTTGCTGATGAATGTGGGACGCTCGAACTTAAGATTTTTTGTAGCAGTCATGAGGTGCACTGTGGTTATTGATACTTCATCACATTGCCATGCTCTAGACTTAAATTGTGTGACAACACTGTGGCTGAGTTTGAAACTGGAGATTGAACATACATTTGGTTTAATTACGATAGACATTTTCATCAATAAATGTAAAGAAATGGCTAACAAATACTATAGATTAATAAATAGAGAAGACATGGCAACAAGCAACAGTTCTACAAAATTGTTAATTGAGACACAAAGAATAAGCAACTATTTAGCACAAACAGAGACCAATGAAACTATCATCTTAACCCCTAACCCATTAAACACTAATTCCTAACCCTAACTCTTATAACATCATTTTTCACCTTCATATGATTCATGATTGCCTTTATGGCCTTGGGCACCCATTCCCACAGACTTGAACAAAATTCATAAAAAACAGTGTTAAAATTCCCATACGCGGGTATGCCTAGACTTTTCTGCGTGTATACGTGAGTCCACATGTAATTTTCCGCATATGCCATTAAAATCATTAAAAAATATATAAAAATTACCTATTTTCGGGCTGGGTGGATGGTTAATCTGGTAGTTCAATCACCCCAGCACGTGGCCAACTGTTTCCAACTGATTGAAACTACTTTGAGGAAGTATAAAAGCCCCTCATGTGCATGGCCTAAGGGAGAGAGAAATTTTATAGACATTATACTCTGTTGGAATCCCAATTCAAGTCTGAATTCCCGTGCCTCTTGCACTTTCCTAGATTTATACAGGAAACCCTTGTTTCCTGAAGATGTTCATCCATTTATATGCCATCTCGAGTGCACAAGTCTTGAAAGTATCTTAGTGAGGCAAGGGTGGGGCGGATCCGGACGACGGTCTGTTCGAAGATCGTGGAAGGATTCAGGTGATCTCTCCACTCTTTATTTTTGTACATGCTGTTCGTAATAATGAAGAACCATCTTGTTCCTGAACTTACGTGTTAACATCTATTTGCATATGTGAAAAGATTGATTATTAAGCATTTATTATGGTTTATATAATGTTTCACATGGATTACACTAACGTTTAGGAGAAGTATATGCTGTACAACTAGGTTTCCGTGCACGTTCTTTCTTGTTTTCCAGGTTGAAGGAGGAAGAAGGGTTGCTGGGGGTTTGGACCCCACGGGATCTACATTGAACATAGGACTACGGAGGTCACTTCTCCAGGACTACGAGTGAGTTCTTCTATCATTGTTATCTAGTTTTTAGCATTTAAGTATGGTTGTGTGTGAGTCCTTCTGAATAGCATGCCCTGATCTGTGGAGGTTTTGACCCAACAAACCTCTAGGGTGATTTCCCCAAAACAGAACTGTCGACCATACTGGGGAACACATTCTTGTGATTCCCCTGTTGGGTGGTTTCAGCTGTTTGAAATGTTTCCAACAATTTTAACTTTTATTTCCAGTCCAGTTAACTCTTTCTTAGTCAGACTGAAGACCTAGTTCCTTATCCAGGCTTGATATTTTTTATTTTTTATTATTTACCTTTTCATACGCGGGTTTGTCTGTACACAGATGCGTATACACGCAGTTTTTGTTAAAGGGAGTCGCATATACGCGGGTTTCCTTTAACACAGTCGCGTATGCATGCTTGTTTCAAAACTGTCAAGTAGCGTATGCCTGGGTGAATTTTGAAATTTTGGATTTCTTGGCTTTTTAGTCCTATCTGCCTGTGGAGAACCGTTCCTGCAGTGTCTTTGTATCCTCTGGATTGTGTAGAAAGTGGTCTTTGGTCTTTTCTCTCTCTTGTTTGGTTGAAAACTAGCTTATCTGGAAAATCTTGTTTCTTGTGCTTGCATTTCTGGTTCGAGTACCAAGATCTCTTCCTGGGGATTCTTGGCTGTTCTGCTTTATCAGAACAGAGAGCCTCTGCTCATTTACTCTTTCCTACCTTTGTGTCTTGCTTTGCACTTCGATTTTTGCCCATTTCTTGGTTGGTTTTCTTGAGTTCAGTTGACTAGGTCTTGTTGCAATTTTTGAAGAGTCTTTCTTGGTTCTTTGAAGTTTTTGTTTGCTGCAAGGATGTACTATTCTTCTAGGCTGATTTATTGAGTTTCTTGTCTTCTTTTGCTCATATAAATCTTGCTACTAAGTAGCCCTATAACATTTGGAGCATTTTTGAAGTTTTTGCTTGAAATTCAGAGTTTTTTGGTTTGGGATTTGATAGTTTTTCTTGGTCTCTTAGAGCTCTTCCTTTTTATAAAACTCAAAAGCTCAAAAAAAAAAAACATTTGGTTTTGTCATTTGCTTTTGTTTTGCATTTTTGTTTTTGTTTTGTTACATTTGTTGAAGCTTTGTTGAGATTTCTTCCCTTTGGTTTTTGACTTGATTG
This sequence comes from Pinus albicaulis, assembly GCA_034641835.2. Taxonomy (NCBI): domain Eukaryota; kingdom Viridiplantae; phylum Streptophyta; class Pinopsida; order Pinales; family Pinaceae; genus Pinus; species Pinus albicaulis. The sequence goes on along the minus strand of CM076570.1, from coordinate 464,676,919 downwards.
TCATTGGTTTCTTCCTCTTGTTTCAAGCCATTTTGGTGTCTTTATACTAAGAGTTTCTGATTTTGGGAACTAGCTTTGTGGACTACCAAAAAGTGATAAAACTGAAGGATCTTTGGGAAATTTCTCTCTGATTTAGTAGATTTTGCATCTTAGAAATTGCATGCTCTTAGTGATTTTCATCAGGTGCACTTAAGCATTTATTAATTTTCATAGATTTTGTGAGTGTGAAGTTTGTTATCTGAAAAGAAAAATTTTTAGTCTCATAGAACCTTTGTAGAAATTTCTTTTCATTGAAAGGAAATTACTGCATTTGCATGTAGTTTGGTTTTTATTAATTTATTTTCTGCGTAAAAAACACCACAAGTTTCATTTCCGTATCCCTTTGACTTAACATAACAGCCGATTAAAATAAGCGCTATAATCTAAAAGCAACTAGCAAGTTTTATTAAGTGTCATACACCAACTAGCTAGGTTGTAGGGCCTTGGATTAGGTGAGTGGAGAGTTAACTCTCCAAGGCCGCTCAAACAAAACATAGAAGTTGATTAATTGAGCGAAATCCAACTCCATTAGGTGGACCGGGAAAGCTCTCCTCCAGAGAGTCAAGCGCGAGGGGAAGTGAAGGCCAAGAAGAGAGATACCCCCTCTCTGATTTGCTGAATCTGACCTGAAGACCGTTCCGCCCGGCTTCTCACACGGATTGGTGCCCATAGTTTCCACTCCTAGGTTCCACATAGGTGACTGTGGGGGGGAATACCCGTGGTACCTGAGGCAGACGTCGTATCACTTGCAACAGTACTTCTGGGGGGTGCTCTTGCGAAGCTTGGGTACTTGTGCCAGCAAAGGCTGTTGTTAGGAGGTCAGTGTAATTGTTTTTGTTACCTTCGCTAGTATGCCTGGGTCGTAATTATCCTAGACTACTTTCGGGAGGTCCTATATTTCGCTTTCCTGTATTTTGGTGTCCGGTCCTAATCACCCGGAGCGGAAATACCTGAAGGTTGTTTGCTTGATTGTATCTCAGGGATTTTTCTTGTAGTGAGTGCTCTTTGCTCCTAGCTTGCCTAGATTTATACTTTTTTGAGTCTAATTAAAATTTTTTAAAGTGGCTGATCAAGCACCTCGTCGATTGACGAGAATCCAGGGGTCATCTCCCGAGAGTCCAGAGCCTTCTTCAAGAAGGCGTAGGATTAATTTAGTAGGTGAGTATCACCCTGTGGCATCTGACGCAGTGGAGACAGATCCTCCATAAGGGTTTGAAGGTTTCATAGCTGGTTCTGGTGTTGGTTCCAAGAGGAGTGCTCCGCTCACCTCGAGAGTCTTATTTCCGTAGGAAGAAGAAGTACAAGTAGAAGAAGTGTCTCAACCCTCTGAGTCACTTCCATCTCCTCTTCCTCCTGATTATCCGTTCGTTGTTGAATACATCGGACCCGAGTTAGAGAGAACGGAAGATCCTCCGTATTATTCATACCTTTCGATGGCCACGACTGGGAACGCGGCTTCTGCTGTGAGTGCTGCAGGCATTCAGACTCCTGCTTCTATTGAAGGAGGAGGCACTATTACTATATCTTCGATTGCTTCTAGTACTGCTGTGTTTGGCTCTGGTTTCACCCAAGCACATGCTTCTCAATCTGGTCCCTTTTGTTTCGGAATGCCCACTAGTGGGATTCCTTCTTTTTCCTTTTCCGCTGCTGCAGCTGCATCTACACCCATGTCTTCCATGGCTAGTGGATCAACTTCTTTTCAGGGGTTCCCCTTCGGAACTGGGCATATTCCTAGTTTGAATCCTTCTTTAGGGTCCTTTCCGTTCACTTCTCAGACTCAGAGTTTCAACCCTTGGTCTGGAGGTCAGAATTCGACCACTTTTACAGGTTGGAACCCTGTATTCACTACAACAGGGGCAGGGAATCAGTTTTACGCTGGTCACCAAGGGAATACTTCTTTCTCTTCTTCGAGTTCTTGTCAAACTTTTTCCCCTCTTTCTAATGCTTGGAACCCCTATCAGGGGCTTTCCTCTTCATTTCATACTTCAGTGGGGGGAACCGGTCCGGTCTTTGGTAACTCTGCATTGGGAGGAGGTTCTTCTCCTTTTTCTACGAGTTCTTTCTGGCAACCTGGTGCCTTATAAAATCCAAGGTATTCTTTTCATAATGTTGGGAATTCATCCCATCAAGGATGGAATCCTCAAGCTCCGCCTCGTTTACCTTTTCTGGCGACGTTAAACTTGCCAGATCTGTCAAAATTGACGAATGATCCGATCCGGTAGAGTCTGGGGTGGCCTCCGGTTCCGACCAAACTTCCTTCATACATTCCAAAGTTTTAAGGCAAGAATGGAGAAGATCCGGCAGACCACATCACCACTTTCCATTTATGGTGTTCGTCTAACTCCCTGATCGATGATTCAATTAGGTTGAGATTGTTTCAACACACCTTAACTGGAAATGTTGCCAAATGGTATATTGAGCTAACTGGGGGCAGTTTTGCTACATTTGGAGAGTTGGTTGTTACATTTATAAATCATTTCCAGTTGCCCGTCCGTTATGACACCGGGACTGAACTCCTAGCTAATTTTAAGCAGGACGATGCAACCCACATTTCTGACCATATTCAGGAATGGCAGAAAAGGAAGAGGCTTATTAAAGCTCATATTCCAGGTGAATTCCTTTTGGAATGGTTTCTAAAATCTCTGCAGTTAGACATTTCTAAATATGTATCCCTATCTGGGGTATTTTCTGAGGAACAGGCCATTTTTAGGGCCCAACAGCTTAAATTGATATATTCTCAGTCTGGGGTCCTTCATAAGTATTTGCCCAATGCTCCTCGATCCAAATTAGATTTATCCAAAACTAAGCCTAGTCCTCATGGTGATGGACTAATTGGGTCGATCAATAGTGGTGCAGCTAGCCTGCTTACTCAATTGCAGCAGTTGTCTTTGCAATCTCCTCCTTTTGGTCAGGTTGTACCAGCTGAGTCATCGCCTTCCTAATCTTTGTCAATAAATGTTGTCCAAACCTCCGATCCCAAAGGAAATCAACAGTCCGAAGGGAAGAAGAAGGGACGGAATAATAAGAAAAAAGGCAAGAATGGGAAGGGTAATGCGAATAAAACCAACGAGCATGTTGGTGAGGGTCCAAAGGATAAAAATAAAGTGAATTTTCCATGCAAGTTGTGTACTGGAGACCATCTTACACACCTTTGCCCTAAAATTCAGGATACGCATTGCTTGTTAGCTCAGCAGGGTTCTTCTAGTTCCCAGACTGTGCTGACAAACCCTTTTCCCCAAGGGAAAAAACTAGTTGTTGGCACGAATCAAAATCCTGGGGCTTCCTCTGGGGGCACCCAGGAAGGGGAAATACCATCAAACATATACATGATGAGTGCTCACGTGGATGTTGCCACGAGATCCCGTGATTATGGCGAAGAAGAGTCTTCGAAAGCTAGGGATGCTCCTGATGCTACTGAGCCGCTTCGTATTACGAGGCCTACTGTTGAGCCTATACCTCGGATGCCCAAAGCATCTACCAAGCGGTCAACGATTAATCCAAATACTAGGGCTGCCCAGAACTACTCTATTGTGGAAGATCTGGCGTAGAGTCCTTGTGCTATGTCAGCGTTAGAGGTGCTCCAGTCTTGTCCAGCTCAGCGCAGTGCTTTGCTCACTGCTCTTGGGGCTGTAGATCGAAAGAACTCTCTTATGATTACTTTTGATATGACTAATTTTAAGAAGAGACTCCCCCATCATACGGATTTTCATATTTAATCATCATACCGAAAATGCAATATTTTCCGGACGGTTGTTGATGAGGGTGCTTCCACATGTGTGATGTCTCTCGCATGTTGGAAGGGAATTGGATCTCCCGCAGCTGCTCCATCTGCTACTCTTGTGACTGCGTTTGATGGTCATTCTCACAGGCCACATGGTATTGTCCTAGCTTTTCCTATCTGTGTTGGGGGCAAAACTGTAAATATAGAGGTTGAGATAGTGGATGCAAGCTTGGACTACAACCTTATATTGGGGAGAAACTGGATTTATGAGATGGATGCTATTGCATCTTCATTGTTTCGGCTTATTTGTTTCCCTCACGAAGGGAGGATTGTTACAGTGGACCAACTGGACTGTCCTCCTGTAGACCCGAATGCATCTACTGACTCAACTATTCCAAAGTTGGATAATACCAAGTCGCCTACTGAGAATTTAGGAGTTGGAATGTATTCTTCCTTGATGGGTACTTTTGATATTCCTCCTCCTACGATGCATATAAATGCAATTTCATCCTCTAGGGCTCCTCTTCGAAGAGAGTTCTTCAGAACTCATTATTTTTCGGACCCTTGGACCTTACCTTCCCCTACCGCCACATTAGCGGAAGGTCAAGTGGGTGGAATAGCATTTCCAATGTCTGCAGCAGAGATTGCTTATCAGTCTATTGTTGACTCTGCAGAATCCATCCCAGCTCCTCTTTCACCAGAAGAGTTGGATGGAGATGTGGCTCCGGCTTGGAGACTTAGTTCTTCTTCTGCCCAGGATTGCCTTGATACCACTCTTCCATCTGAAGAGGCCATCCTAGAAGCTATGACTGGTATAGATAGACCGTGGGATGATTTGCATCATCAGTCTTAATTTTTACCTGATTTGAGCGAAGTTGAAATGAGTTTTCCAAGTCCTCCGTCTCCTGGTCCTGTTCGCCCAGTCCTGAACCCTTTAGCACCAGCACATGTATATGCTGAAGGGAACATGGCTGTGATTTCTCCAATTATCCCGTTGAACATTTCCAGGGATCTCAATGTTATTGAGAATGTCTTCATTGGAGCTGAATGTTCCCCTGAAGAGATTCAGATTTATACCGAACTCTTTAAAGAGTATAGGGATGTCTTCGCTTGGTCTTATGAGGAAATGCCTGGTATAGACCCATCTATTGTCCAGCATGAGATCAAGACTTACGAAAACACTAAGCCTGTGAGGCAAAAGCTTCGTCCGGTCAATCCTAGGAAGGAAGCAGCTATCAAAGCTGAGGTTGAGAAGCTGCTTAAGGCGGGATTCATTTTCCCTGTTCCTTTGACTGAATGGGTTTCAAACCCTATTCCTGTAGATAAAAGACAAGGAACAATTCGAGTTTTCATTGATTTCAGAGACCTTGATAAAGCATGTCCTAAATATAATTACCCCACACCATTTATAGATCAGATCATTGATGAGTGTGCCGGGGATGAGATTTTCTCCTTCATGGACGGTTTCTCTGGATATAATCAGATTACTATCCGTCCTGAAGATCAGCATAAGACTGCTTTTATTTGTCCCTGGGGTACTTTTGCATACAAGAAGATGCCTTTTGGTCTTAAAAATGCTGGGGCTACGTTTCAGCGGACCATGTCATATGCCTTCTACGACATCAAAAATATTATCGAGGCGTATTTGGATGATTTAGCTGCTCATTCTTGAAAGAGGATGGATCATCCTGCTCACCTCCGTCAAATATTTGAACGATGTTGTTTCTATAAGATTAGGTTGAATCCGAACAAGTGCGTTTTCGCGATTACATCCGGTCGGTTATTGGGATTCATTGTGTCTAGAGAAGGGATTAGGATAGATCCCGTCAAGGTTGAGGCAATACTTCAGTTTCCTCCCCCGTCCTCTGTTCGTCAACTTCAAAGTCTACAAGGAAAGTCTAATTTTCTTCGGAGGTTTATCGTAAATTATGCTGAAATTACCAAGGGATTTATGAGATTGTTGAAGAAGGGAGTTCCATTTCTTTGGGATGACTTCGCTCAACGCTCATTCGATGCTTTGAAAAAAGCATTGACCTCTGCTCCTTTGTTGAGTCCACCTGATTATAGTCGGGATTTCCTTTTGTATCTAGCAACAGCAGAATCTACTATTGGTATGGTTCTGGTTCAGGAAGATGATGCTCTTGCAGAGCATGTTATATACTATCTTAGTCGAGGATTGGTAGGACCTGAACTCCGGTACACTCCGATAGAAAAGTTAGCTTTAGCCACTGTTCTTGCTGTGCAGCGACTCTGGCATTACATTATTCTACGAAAAACTTATGTTTTGGCAGCAACCAATCCATTTCAGTTTGTCCTCAGTATGCGAGTGATTGGGGGAAAATAAAATAGATGGATTGTGATTTTGCAGGAATTTGATCTTGAGTTTATGTCTACCAAGTCCAAGAAATCATTAGTTTTCACGGAATTGATCTTCGAGTTGCCCTGTGGGGATGAGATAATCTATGATGAATCATTCCCGGATGAACATTTGTTTCTTATCTCTCCACAAGATCCTTGGTATGGAGATAAAATTGTGTATCTTCAGACTGCGAGGTTTCCCTCTACTTTTTCAAAAGATGAGCATTGTAAGTTGCGTCACTTGGCTAATAATTACTTGATTATTGGTGATGCTTTATACCGTCGAGGGGTTGATTCAATCCTGAGACGTTGCTTAACTCTCGAAGAAGCTGAGGCTATTCTGAATGATTGCCACAGTGGAGCTTGTGGTGGTAATTTATCTGGGCTTGCTACAGCCCAAAAGATCTTGCGTGCTGGGTACTTTTGGCCTTCGATTTTCAAGGATTGTATGGAGTCGGTCAAAAAGTGTCATCCGTGTCAAGTTTATACTCGAAAAATGCGCGCTCATCTAGCTCCGCTTTTTCCAGTCATTACTGTCGGTCCCTTTACAAAGTGGGGTATTGATTATACTACTTGTAACCCGCCTTCGTCTAAAGGTCACAAGTACATTATTGTAGCAGTAGACTACTTTACAAAGTGGGTCGAGGCTATGCCTACTTTTGGGAATGATGGTGAGACTGCAACTCTTTTTCTTTTCAACCAGTATATTGCTCATTTTGGTATTCCTAGAGAGATTTTCACTGATCATGGCAGTCATTTTCAGAATAGCACGATGGCTGAGTTGGCTCTAAAATTAGGTTTCCGGCAGGAGCATTCATCTCCATATTATCCTCAAGCCAATGGGCAAGTGGAAGACGTGAATAAATCCTTGAAGACAATTCTTCAAAGGACAATCGATAAAGCTCGATCCAACTGGCATATCATGCTATATCCTGCAGTTTGGGCATACAGGACGTCAGTGAAAACTACAACTGGCTTTACTCAGTTTCAACTAGTTCATGGGTTGGAATCTGTATTTCCCATTGAATGTGAGATTCCTTCTCTTAAGTTAGTTGTTGAACTTCTTCCTGACACTTCTAGTCTTGAAGAACGTCTCCTTCATCTGGAACATCTCGATGAGCAGCGTCGGGATGCCGCCACAATGAATGAAGCACATAAAAACCGAGTAAAAGTTCAGTATGATAAGGCGGTCAAGCCTAGGGTTTTTTCGGAAGGTGACCTTGTTTTGGTCTATGCCCAAGAAAAATATGCCCTGGGGGCAGGAAAGTTTAATTCTATGTGGTATGGCCCCTTCATCGTTAAAAAAGTCCTTAAAAAAGGAGCATATACCTTGGTTGATTTTGAAGGAAATGAGTTGTCGGAGCCCAGAAATGGGCGTTATTTGAAGAAGTATTATGCCTAGGCTTCAGCCTGGCATGTTGCTTTTGTATATAGTAGTTTTGCTTTGTACATATCTGGTTGTTTTTCGATCTTTGATGGGATGGTGATGTTTTTGATTTGCTTTGGCAGGTTGTGTTGGATGTCATGAGTCATTTTAGTTTCGCTGATGGTGCTAGTAGACACACCTGGAACTTAGCTTCCGCGGCTTGGGTGCTTCATTATCCATCCGGTCAGCTGTTAGTATCAAGAGGAGTCTGCATTGGTCCTGCTTCCAATAATATAGCAGAATACACTGCTGTTGTTTATCTACTCTCAGAGGAAATATCTTTGGGTGTTGATTCGTTGGTAGTTTTATTGGACTCTCAGCTGGTGGTGTCGCAGTTGAACAATACTTATCGGGTTCGAGATCCATTTTTACTCTAGTTGTTCTTGAGGGTACGTTTGTTACAAAAATCATTTCAATTTTTAACTTTCATTCATATTCCTCGAGCTGACAATTGGTTGGCAGACTCATTAGCTAATCAAGCAATTGATTGGCATATTAATCATTCCATGCAATAAAATTTAATCATCAAAAACATCATACATTTTCATACATTTTTTACATCACATCAAACATCGCTGTATATATATCATCAGAGTGTTCAAAACTATACAAAAATTTGGATCCATAAGTCATACAAAAATTTGGGCTTATGCCTGATCATGTTCAGTCTCAAAAAATATACAGTCATCTGATACATCATATCTATCTACTCCTGAGGTCCCTGCCCAGAAGTTGTGTTCCTATAGAACACGATTGCGGTGGCAACTCGGCGGAATAACCGTACCCAGTCGCGGGGTACTCCTACTACCTGCCTTTGGATGGCCTCAGGCAGATCTTCCACTGCAGCCATAGGCACTTGGCTGGTTAACCCCTCCAAGTTCCTTTGTACGGCATGGAGGGTTCTGTCTTAGTCTACTGTATCCGCTTCACCTCTGCGACGCTTATGACGTGGGTAACCCTTAGGTCGAACTGGTCCAATATCTGTTTCATGATCATTTTAAAATTGTAATTCATTTTAAATCCAATCAAAAACATGTTTGTTTTTCACATTTTTTCATACATATTGAAAAAATCCAAAAAAATTATATAAGTCAAAAAATTGCAAACTTACCGACTGTGCCCCATGCCGCGCCTGGTGGAAGGACAAGATCTGGATTGCCACGAAAGTCCATCCCGGCATAGGGATAGTCATCCACAGTGATGATTTGTTCTCTCCACCATTGGAAGAACTCATCATCCCAAGTGGTCCGGGGAACTTCACTTCCCCCCAATCTCTTCATCATGTCTGCCCAACGGGCAATTCTTGGGTCTCTCGGGCTGCTGATGGTAGAGATCACTTTGGGTCTCAGCGTTGGAATCTTCTTCAAGAAGAATGTCATCAAAATCGTACCATATCCAAAATGTTTTGTCTTTGATTTTCGGATTGAATTCAATTGTTGCTTCATGTTCATCAGTAGGGCTGTGCACCAATCATATACATGAGTTAAGCATTCCACTACTATACTCATTTGAGTCCTGGATGCCTGGTGTAGGGAAGCAGACCCTGCCACCCTGCGGAGGATTTTCATTTGCAAGTCCCTTAAATCTTTGATAGCAATTTGAGTTCCAACTTTATTGGAACCCTCTACACAGTACATGTGGATGTAATCTTCCACGGTTAGCCCTCCCAAAGGCTTACCATGCAAGTCTACTGGCTCCCCCCTCCAGGAGAGTCCAGTAATAAAATATATATCTTCCACTTCAATGCGTATAGGCTTCTGATCTATAATGAAGCAGTCTTCTTCCGGTTCCCAATAATTCACAAGCATTTCGAGCAACCGGACATTACTCTTCATATTTGGCATTTTGAAAAACTTGAGAAATCCACAATTTCGGAGAATATTTAGTGATGCTTGGTTCTGCATGACTTCAATGTCAATAGCACTGTGTTCACGCTCTCTCCATGATATGGTCATCCTGCAAAATTTCAATAATTCGTTCATTAGCTACGCATTTTTTCATTTTGGGTTGCGCATACGCGACTTTCTTTGTGCACAGTCGCGTGTATACGCGACTTGGTCATTATAAACCCGCGTATGCGCAAACCCGTGATTTTTAGCAAATGATTCAACGGTAAAAATTCCTAATTTTTAACTTATGAACGAAAAAAATGAATAGCAAGGATGAATTAAGATCTTACCTGAGAAATTCGGTGGAATTTGATGGTCGATTGCTCCTGTTTTGATGAAAGAGGCTTTTTCTCCGGAGCACTTTTTCCCAAATCAGCAATGTAACAATGAACCAAATATGAGGTAATTTGTCTATTTATGCCCAAAAAGTTGAAAATTTTAGTAAAAAATTGTTATGCTTATTTTTTCAATCTATCTTAAGCTGCATAACCCGGATGCTTGGAAGTGCCCAGATTGGTATATTTTTAGGTACATTTTGACGAATTCGAGATTTTTTCCGGTTTTTGATCCATGACTGCTGACCCAACATGGCAGGTATATGATATTCACTGGCATATAGGTTAGGGAATCTACTTTCCATTTCATTTTGCATACTAGCCTCCATTCAGATCACTTTCCATAGGGTCGATCCCATCAGGTCATGAGTATTACACCCATTTCACTCACCGATTATTTAATCATGACTTGGTGGTAGAGCCTTGCCCATGCTGCATTTTATGTAGGCTCGGGAGTCCTCTTTATTCCCGCCATGACTTATGTGTTGAAGCTTCATTCTTCTTCTTCTTCACTATCATTTTTTCTGGCTTTTACCCTAGAGGCTCCCTGGTGTTGTTGAGTTGTACTACTGCATTGCATATTGGCTACTTGTTTATCCTGGACTTTAGCCAGCTTCATTTGGACTCAATTTTTAAGCCAAATTTTGACCTTGTCTATCTGTACAAGTTAACCATTGCATGCACTTGGCTATCGCGACTTGACACCCTTTTACCCATGGATGGAACATTCCTCTGAGTATTGCTTACTAGTTTCTGCCACCTTGCATTGTGCATAGGATCATTCCAATCCTAGGAACTAGTGCATCTGTTTCTTGATACTCGTTCTATCCATTGTACCATAACATTCTTTTATTATTTTTCAGGCTTATTATATGAAAAAGACAAAAAATCAAATATAACAAAAAGAGAGGGAACGGGATATAACTTCATAATTTGATGGCAGTATAGTGTCAGTTTGCCGCCCTTGAACAAAGCATATACACTTATATATCTTTCATCCATTTAAGATGGTTTTAGTCTTGACTTAGGTTCAGCCTTTACCTTGTTTCACTGGTCAGTTCTCCCCCTATTGGTTATCTCTTCCAATCATATGGAGAGTTTTTTTTTGCTTCCTGCATAACAAACTTATACAGTGTCACTTTTTACTGCCATGGTCATCACGAGTCATGCTTTTGTTCAAGGGAAGTCTAACCAGAGTTGGCCATTCTGCGGTGTCTCTTGACTCATTATTCAGTCGACCTTCCCGGTCTTGTCAGTATCTTGTTCTATAACATCATATGTTTTGGTCTTTCGCTCGTGCTGGTTTGAGAAGGTCTTCATTGACTTCTCACTGGCGGGTTTGTCTCTTATCGACTACGACACATTGCTCTGAGAGCAAGCATAGAGCCACACCCTGGCCCTATTTCCATCATTGATAGGTGACCTTGTGCTCAGCATTTGATCATCATTATGGGTCTTTGAATGAGTGGTTTCCCCTGTGTTCGACGTCAGCATACATTATCACACTTGGGATTCGTGCAATACCTTGATTTCCATTTGACCCTATTGGTGGATTTTTCGCCTCTGTGTCAGCTTTCATTATTGGTTGGTTCAGAGGGTTTCTTCCGTGTGCTAGCTTCATCTTGTGCATGTCGGAAACGTACTTCGATTTGGTTCCATCACTCTACTTCGTCTGATTCCTTCCAAATCTTGGCCTGCGGGTTACACTCGCGCTGGACTGATGTGGGATGCCTTAATGCCTTCCTTCCAACAGATATTTTCCCATCGACTCTGACTCATTGCTCTGGGAATAAGTTATAGAGTTTTTTTTTCAGTACCTTAGGGTTTGCAGTCATCAGTGGCAGACTCTTCGCTATCAATAGTGGGGATTCATCATTGCCTCCTGATTGGTAGATTCTTTCAAGTGTTCAACTTCAACTCATTTATTCGCACTTGTTAGATTGTACTGGGCCACCTTGACACTCATTTTCATTATTGGTGGGTTTTCTCGCATTGGTTAATGGTATACATCATTGACCGGTAATCCAACGATTTCTCACATGGTCGACTTCAGCTCATTTATTCCCATTGTGTAGAATTGTGCCGTTCTGATCGGTGAAGACCTCGGGTTGCATCAGTATTTCTCGGTTCACTTTTGACAGTCCATTCAGTTTCTGCTAGTGATTCCGATCACCCTTATATGTTGTAGTTCAGTACAGCAACATCTTATATGTTGGCTCCCGAGTTGCGTGATTGTACCATGAGATCTACCCTTTATGATTTGGAAGTTTGAGATTCAGTTACTTATATGATCAGACATCCAGTTTCAGCATCATTGATCAGCTTTCTATATGTGATACTTGGACATTGATTCAGACTTATATTTCCAGGCCATGCTCAGATGATTCATTGTGTACTTTCAGTTCAGCTATACTTGTATACATTTTGGATCCATTCAGTACTTTCTATATGATGTATTTTTGACTGAACATGGGTATGCCCGCCTCAGCATGAGTTGACTCTCTATTTTCTTTCATTGGTTTTTGGCAGGCTGAAATCTGGTGAAGTCCTCTCTTGTCCTTGCGAAGTTCTTTCTATGTGCATAATACATTTCGGCCATCATGTACACCTTCTGACCTCATATATTAGGGGGCATCTGTTATAGCATCATTTTTCACCTTCATATGATTCATGATTGCCTTTATGGCCTTGGGCACCCATTCCCACAGACTTGAACAAAATTCATAAAAAATAGTGTTAAAATTCCCATACGCGGGTATGCCCAGACTTTTCCGCGTGTATACGCGAGTCCACATGTACCTTTCCGCGTATGCCATTAAAATCATTAAAAAATATATAAAAATTCCCTATTTTCGGGCTGGGTGGATGGTTACTCTGGTAGTTCAACCACCCCAGCACGTGGCCAACTGTTTCCAACTGATTGAAACTACTTTGAGGAAGTATAAAAGCCCCTCATGTGCATGGCCTAAGGGAGAGAGAAATTTTATAAACATTATACTCTTTTGGAATCCCAATTCAAGTCTGAATTCCCATGCCTCCTGCACTTTCCCAGATTTATACAGGAAACCCTTGTTTCCTGGAGAGTGCACAAGTCTTGAAAGTATCTTAGCGAGGTAAGGGCGGGACGTATCCGTACGACGGTCTGTTTGAAGATCGTGGAAGGATTCAGCTGATCTCTCCACTCTTTATTTCTGTACATGCTATTCGTAATAATGAAGAACCATCTTGTTCCTGAACTTACGTGTCATATCTATTTGTATATGTGAAAATATTGATTATTAAGCATTCATTATGGTTTATATAATGTTTCACATGGATTACACTAACATTTAGGAGAAATATATGTTGTACAACTAGGTTTCCGTGCATGTTCTTTCTTGTTTTCCAGGTTAAGGAGGAAGAAGGGTTGCTGGGGGTTTGGACCCCGCGGGATCTACATCGAACGTAGGACTACGGGTGAGTTATGCTATCGTTGTTATCTAGTTTTTAGCATTTAAGTATGGTTGTGTGTGAGTCCTTCTAAATGGCATGCCCTGATCTGTGGAGGTTTTGACCCAACAAACCTCTAGGGTGATTTTCCCCTAAACACTAACCCATCTAACCCTCTAAACCTCTGAACCCCTAACCCATTTAACCCCTAAAACCTAAAACTCTAAACCCTTAACCCCTAAACCCTTAACCACTAACCCATTTAACCCCATAAATCGCTAAAACCCTAACCCATTTAACCCCATAAACCCTAAACCTCTAAACCCTTAACCCATAACCTATTAAACCCTAATTCTCGACCCCTAACCCATTTAACCCCCTAAACCCTTAAAACATTAACTCATTTACCCCCTTAAACCTCTAAACCCCTAAACTATTTAACCCCTAAAACCTAAACCTCTAAACCCTTAACCCCTAAACCCTTCACTACTAACCCATTTAACCCCCTAAACCCCTAAAACCCTAACCCATTTAACCCTATAAATCCCTAAACCTCTAAAACCTTAACCACTAACCCCTTAAACCCTAATTCCCGACCCCTAACACATTTAACCCCATAAACCCTTAAAACCTTAACCCATTTAATCCCCTAAACCATAAACCCATTAATCCCTAACCGCTAACCTAAAATCCTTAACTGCTAAATTTCCTAACCCCTTAAACCTCTAAACGCCTAACCCATTTAACCCCCTAAACCCTAAACCTCTAACCCCTTAACCCCTAACCCCTGAAACCATAATTCCAAACTCCTAACCCATTTAGCCCCCTAAACAGTAAACCTCTAAACCACTAACCCATTTAACCACTAAACCTTTAAACCCTTAACCCTTAACCCCTAACCAATTTAACCCCATAAACCCCTAAAACCCTAACCCATTTAACCCCCTGAACCATAAAACTCTAAAAACATAACCCTTAAACTCTAATTCCTGACCCCTAACCCATTTAATCGCCTAAAACCCTAACCCATTTAACCCCCTACCCTAACCCCATTAACCCCATTAACCCCTAATCCCTAAAATCCTTAACTGCTAAATCCCCTAACCCCCTAAACCTCTAAACCCCTAACCCATTTAACCTCGTAAACCCTAAACCTATAACCCCTTAAACTCCAACCCCTCAACCCATTAACCCCTAACCCCTAAAATCCTTAACTGTTAAATCGCCTGACCCCCTAAACCTCTAAACCCCTAAACCATTTAACCCCCTAAACCCTAAACCTATAACCCTTAACCCCTAACCCCTTTAACCCCAATTCCCAACCCCTAACCCATTTAAACCCCTAAATCCTAACCCTATTAACCCCGAACGACACCTAACCCCTAAAAACCTTAACTGCTAAATCCCCTAACCCATTTAACCCCCTAAACCCTAAACGTCTAACCCCTTAACCCCTAATACCCAACCCCTAACCCATTGAACCCTATACCACTAAATCCCTAACCCATTTAACCCCTAAATCCCTAAAACCCTAACCCATTTTTTCCCTAAACATAAAACTCTAAACCCTTAAACCCTAAACCATTAACACCTAAACCCTAACCCCTAACCCTAAACCTAAAAGATAAGCAACCCCATAACCCATTAACCCCTAAAATCCTTAGCTGCTAAATCCTACAACTCCAGCTAATCCCCCTAATCCCTTAACCACTATCATTATTCAAATGTATAAATACAATGCCTAAATACCTCACCCTAAGCCTAATCCTAATGTAACCACTAACTCATTATTCCCCTAACCCCTAAATGTGCCTAAATCTGCTAACCCATAACCCCACAATCCCTAACCCCTTAACCACTAACTCATTATTCCCCTAACCCCAATCCCTAATCCCTTAACCACTAAATCATTATTCTCCTAACCCTTAAACGTGCCTAAATCCCCTAACCCCTAACCCACAACACTAACTCATTATTCCCTAACCTAATAAACCTAAACATCTAACCCCTAAGCCCCTAATACTTAATCCCTTAACCACTAAATTATTATTCCCCTAACCCTTCTATTAATCCTTAAAACCCGTTGGGATTAGCCATTCCAAATAAGAGCAGGTCTAGTTGGGACCTACGATTAGGTTAATTCCCCCTCGTTGGCAAGGTGGAATACCATGAGCAAAACCATGGGTTGTAAAAACCTCTTCTAAATTTACTATTTTATCTCAATTTTATTTTAATAATTAATAAATTAATTTCTTTAAAAACTCTTCTCGATAAATCACATAATTTTTTTAAGGTCGGACGCCTTTCAAACCACTCATTGTACGGTTCGTCATCAATGTTTTTGAAATAAATTTATTAGAATGAAATTGAATTGATTTTTGAAGCTTCTTTTTAAATCAACCATTGACATTACAAGGAATCACGAGTGCGCTCAACATCCATCAAACAATGACAGGTATGATATTAAAAATGATATTTGGAGGGCATACTATTAAAAAAGAGGTTTAAAAATGATGTTTAGAATGATATTTGGAGGGCATAATATTAAAAATGATGTTTGGAAAAATGGAGGGAGGGTGTATTCATTTTTCGTTTAAATTTTAGACATGAGTTAAAATAACATTTCTCCCACCCTAAACACATCACTTTGTTTTTGTCATCTCCAACTAGCTTAGTGATTAGGGCTTTTGTTATGGGTCTTGTTCTAGCAACTGCCTTACTGCAATTCCTTAGGGTGCATTTTATTGCTTTTGATACAGTTTCTCCCAGTGAAAAAGGCAAATTAGGGTAACAAACTAAACCACGCTAAGCCTTGTAGCTAGCCCTACAAGGACAGGAGAGGGCTCTCTCCGTAGAATAGATATTCAATAACACAATAATGAACTGATTTTAGGCTAGGTATATAAATGGGAAGAGGGGTTTTGATAAATCACTGAATTTTCAGGGATGTATGGGACAAAAGGACAGTATGAACCGAGTAATTAAATCAAAGACACAGAGTATTTCATGGGGCAAGATAGGCAGGAGATTTAGCAATCAAGTTGAAATAAGATGGAGTGGAAAGACTGTTGAGAAGCTAAAAATGGCATAATAAATGAATCCTTTTCAAACAGAAGAAAACACACAGAGTATGAATGATTCCCCAAGGCAGAGCATATAAAATGGATTCTACCTTTCTAACTTGAAAACATTCAACTGGAAATGTTTATGAATGAATGGTGAAACATAAAAATGTACATATGAAACACAAAGGAGGGACATATGCTAAAACTCATACCACATGAATCCCACAAATCAAAGCTGCATCACTTTATTAATTCCCTGCCAAACTGTACAACGGAGCACAGAGCTCACTGCCACACTATTCCCCTACTTCTGAGTTTTCAGACCTCAGAATTTCAGTTCGCTTACAAATGATTTACAATTACATTAAATAGAACCGATTTGTGGGAATATAGATTGACAGAAAGAGGAGTTGTTATAATAGCTCAAGAACTGAAAACTAAATATAGAAAACAAGAGCCAATAATCTTTCCAAAAGGAAGAGCTGCGTTACATTTGAAATTTGTTGATAACCAATGAGGAGGCAAAACCTGTAGCGTAGATCCTTTGAATCATAACTGAAGATGTGACTATTACAACGTTGGTTCTCGGCCTCTGACATTTCTCTTTCCATTTTCCGTTTTGAAGAAAACTGATTTTTTATTAATGTTGTTGAAACAGAAATGAAATGAAATAATGCCTTACGTGAAGGGAAAAATGTAATTTGAATGGGAAAAGGGGAGGGAGATGGGGTCCACATAGCAATGGGAATCTGAGGAGGGAGCGGAGAAAAGTGCCGTGGTAGAAAGAAATAATGCGATGCGATTGAAATATTTTTAAAAATCGATTTATTGCATTAACAAAGGAGAAAACCCATTTAATTGGGAAAAGGCGGAAGGAACTGTGGTGGGGCCGACCAATCGCAATCGCATCGGAGGTGGGGAGAGGTTTACAACTCTGAATATAAAAATTGCGATGCGATCGGGAGATCAGAGGAGCGGCTTGCGATCAATCGCATCGGAGTTTTGTAGTGGGGAGGGTTCGATCGGCGATGGGCTTTAAATGGTGCGATGCGATTGGGAGCAAGCTTTATATAAATGAATTTAAAACCAAAATTTGATTTTAAACCAAGGGAAAGGCCCTTTATTATATGCGGGTGGAAGTACTGTATGGTGGGCCCGGGGGTCAATCGCAATCGAAATATCGGAGGGGAGGAGGAATGCAACATATGTGAAATGCCGACACGATTGGCCCGATCGAATTTGAGCTATCGGATCAGTGGGGAGAGATCAATGGTGGGGAGATCAATCAGAGGTTAGCCATCGGGGGAGCGGATCGGGAGATCGGAAGAACAGTTGCGATCGGGTAATCGGAGGGAGGGGTGCGATCGGAAGATTGGAGGAAGAGTCACGATTAATCACATCAAAGTTTCATGCGATTGGAGTAATTGGGGGGGCATGTTAATATTTGCGATGTGATTGAAAGGGGAAGGGAAGGTTTGCGATTGCGGCGGGGTTTTATATATATGAACCTTAGAAATGTTTATCATAAGGTTTTCAACGGGGGATGGAGGGGAAGTGGTTTGGGATCAGATTTAATATAATAATGCGATTTTATAATCGGAAAGGGGGAAAAGGGATTTTATTAAAGAAATATAAAACTTTAATAAAACAAAGTTTAAGGAAAAATGGGAAATAGGGGGTATATGAGGGTATAAGGACTTTCACTTCACTTAAGCATAAATTTCAATCCAAAAGTAAGTTTTGAGAGTGTAGTATACTATTGGAAAGCTCTTTCCGGGCTCTTTCTGCTGGATCTTGATTTGACACTGAACATGCTGTGAAAAAATTCTCTGAAAGGCAGGGTGACGATCTTGTCGAAGATGACAGCTTCTGAATTGTGACTGAAAGGCAAAGTATTATGTTTTCACTTCAAAACATGGTTTTGAGTTGAAACTTGCATCAAACTGAATAAATGATATCTCTGATCTCCCTGGTGCTATGATTTTGAGTTTGTTGACTTCCTCATGACCTTGCTAATATTTATTTAACACTTGACTCATTAATTCGATCATGGTGAGGCCCTAGAAACTAATGAGACCCGTCCTATGACCTACTAACATGATTTGAGAGTGAAAGCAACTTATGACCAAAGACCATAGAAAGGAGAATCAACAAGTGCCTCATGAGATAAGACTGATGAAAACTCACTACCATCAATGAATCCATGACTTAGCAGAACGGTGAAATTTATTCGGTATGAGACTCCTAATATACAAATGCAAAAGAGAAATTTTGCTCACTAATGGCAGTATGACTAGACTGACACTAACACATTTAAATCTCCTCCTACTGAAATCTCATCTTCACACAATTTCCCATTCCCTATTCTTGCAGCCATGTTCACGGCCCTGTGTGCACTTATCGTGGAAGCTCCTGCCACTGGTTACTCTCATTTGATAAATCAAAACAATCCGAGTGATGAGAACTGGCAGTTAATGGAAAGGATTCACGTGATCGCCCCATAGAAGAAGATAGCAGGACTGGCCCTGGCATAATTTATTAGGTAAAATATATGAATTTTATTATAATACATAGCATTTCCATCCTCACTTATCTCGATATCACATTTGAATAAAACATAAACCGCAAGGTATTTCAATTTTAATCCTGTAAAAATATATTCAGAAAATACAAATTGTCATCGTCCATATTCATTTCTGCTAAATATAAAGGATATGTCTATTGATGAAGCTGAAAAATATATATCCATTGCCTGAGAAGGTTAGATTACTTGTAAAAGTCAAAGTCTGTTGTCTGGCTTTTAACATTAGCTCTGTAACCCTTTTCAAAATCCTTTGGGAGAATAACATAGCGATTTTTCTACACTGCATGCATACCAGCTTCTTGACAAATTGCAGTTATATTTGTAGCACTAATTTTATTAGGCTGAGATAAATAGGCTTCAACGTCTACCTTTTCACTGAGGTTCATTTTCACTGTACAAACCTGGAAAACAAGACGTTTCTGCCTCCTATCAGGCAGAGGAAACTCAATTTTCCTATCAAGTCTTCTAGGATGTAGAAGTGTAGGATCCAGTGTATCCGATCTATTTGTTGACATAATCACCTTCACATTCACAGTCTTATCAAAACCATCCATCTGATTTAAGAGCTTCATCAAGATCCTCTGAACCGTGTTGTTGCGTTTTCAATTACAGAGGAGAAAAAAATGGGTAGGAGAGACATTGTGGTCACATGGAGAGGTAAAAAGATGGTGCTGGAATGGATAGAAGAACTCCAGGGTTGGCTGGCTCCATTCATGTTGAAGCAAGCCCACAGTCATGAGAATGGCCGCAATTCTGAGACTCGGCCCATGATGGTAGAAAGTGGGTTCCTCAACATTTACAGCAATCACTCATGGTACAATCACATGAGCACCAAGGATCTCGTTGTCGCAGAGATCGAGCCCTATCAGCACCAGTTTAAGCATCAAACCATGCTATTTTTATTCCATCCACCTCATCAATGAATATTATTGCAGACACATTCTCTTTAGCAAGGCAAAAACATCAGAAACCATCCTTGGCCCCTCTCCAAGATACTTCTAAACAAACTCAGAGCCAACGACCCAAATGAAAGCAGTCGTAGTGTGGTTCACGACGGCCTTGGAAAGGATGGTTTTCCCCATACTTGGAGAGGCATAGAGAAGAACACCCGGGGGAGGGTATATCCCGATCTAGTTGTAAATCTCATGGTGTGCGGCTGGAAGCTCCACGACTTCCCGAATCTCCTGTTTCTGTATGTCACAACCCCCAATATCATTGTAGGTTACATGCGGTTTCTCAGAATAGAAGAGGAGTGAGATAGAGGAGTCTGCCTCACATGGGAGGACGTCCACCAGGGCGTTCGAATGTCGATGGAGGGCTACTAAGGTGGAGGGCTTCAAGAGCTCCCTGTTGATTGTGCTCAAAATCCTCACATAGTAGTTCGATCTCGTAGTTGAACCCACTATTCGGTTTTTCTGGTCAACCATCTCCATGAAATTCCTAATCGCCAGAGGCACTGATTAGATCCCCTTCACCTCCTCCTGGGCTCTCAACAGTTCTCTCTTTATATTTTTTTTCTTGTCCTTCACGTATTTTTCTTGAATGTCGATTAAATCCATCTATCTCTATAATGATTTCAATCTGCTATACAGATCTTCTTCATCCATGTTGGAATGGGAATGGGGATTGGGAGGAGGAATACTCATCTCTATATTTCCCCTTGGACCCTCGACCAAGATTTAGCACCACAACCGATGTAGCCATGGTCACCTTACCTTGCCTTTCCCTCACAAAAACCAGAATAGAGCCGAGGCTTTCTTCACCGAAAGGAAATTGTGTCGGATAAAATCTAATACATTAAGGTATCATATGCTTGAGAAATAAGTTTTAATTTTTATTTATTGTATAAGAGTTAGGAATATCTGGATGATGATGGATGTTGAGGTTTGTTCTAATATATCGTAATTTATGAATTAGGTTTTGGAATTCGAATTACGTTTTTTTTTTTAAAAGTTGATGTAGATCCGAAGCCTGGAAGGGAAGAAGTTGTAGGTATGAGAAATAGGCCGGTTTTTCTTTTGTACGAATCTGGTTTTCCCAAATGTAAGTTTAGGTATCCGTCTTCTGTGGTTATTCTGTTGCACGAATATTGTTTTCCCAAATGTAATTTTATGTATCCCTCTTCTGTAATATTGTCTGGTTTTCCTCTTATGTGTGTTGTTATTCATTGTTATCTGTCCAATTTCCTTATTGTTTCTTTATTTCTCATTGTTTGTTGTCTTCCATAATGCTATTTTATTCAAAAAAAACATAGAAATAATATTTACAAGAAAATTTGATGTTCATCATTCAGGTGTCCACTGAAAATAAGTATTTATAATATTATGATCAAATTTGATGCCAAAACAATAGTGGTCTAGCAACAATCTCCATCCAAAAGAGAAAATGTTTCTTGCCGAAGACTTATCTGATAAGTTATATAAAAGCACAAAATTTTGAAGCAATAAATTGTTAAGGACAATGGTGGAATTAAACTTTGTTTGGCCTTACTGCTGAGATGAGTTAACTAAGTCATAATTCCAAATCTCCTCCAACATGCCATACTTGTTGGCAACAAGTGAGTTCTGCAAGTACTTGTAGGTCAAACCCTGACCCCTGAATAACTTGTGGGAAATTTACCTGCCTGTGATTCCAAATCATAGGTGGATGGAGAAATGTTAGGTGTCAAATATATTATATAAATGCAAAAATTTTACCTGCCTAAGAGTCCAACTGACAGGTGGATGGAGAGATCTTAGGTGTCAAATATATTATATAAATGCAAAAATTTTACCTTCTTGAGAGTCCAACTCACAGGTGGATGGAGAAATATTAGGTGTCAAATATAAATGCCAAAATGGGAAATAAAAGTCCCCATTTTGGACAATATATGATTCCAAGTTATTGGCAAGTCTATGGAACTCTTACACTTCAGATTTGTAGAGTTTCTACTAAAATATATATTTTTTAAATGCTAGCAAGAGCACCACTAGAGGAGGGAGATGCGCAATGCAATTTTTGCAACAAATATGTTAGTGGGGGCATACTCTCTTCAAAATACCTTTTGGCTCTAATATAGGAACAAATGTAAGATAATTCCCAAGTGTGCCTACAGATGCATATGGTTTAAATGGTATTGAAGCTGCAAAAGAAAAAATGGAAAAAAATAAAAAACTGCAAAGGATGAAATTGGTGGTGCTTGTGTGTTTCTTTCTGCATCTGTTTCTTAAATCAGAAAGTGAAAATGTCATTTCTGATTCTCCTGAGATCCCTTATGTTCCCTACCAGAAGAATCTCTTAATCGAGCTCCTAATCCTAGTGGTGGTTGGTATTTTTAGATTTTTTATTCGCTAACTTATGGGTTTATAACAAAAATTTCATTGTACAAGCAACACCCCCTTTTCTAATCATTTGATAAAAATTTTAGGGTTTTTGAGATTTTTTCTCACCAACGACCTCCAATTTTTGTAAAAGTCATAAATAAAGAAAGTGATGAGATCCCAGGAGTTTAAACTTTAGTGTTTTTAAACCTTGGGATCATATGGAATGAATCATATGAAACGTTTATTCCCATTAAGCATCAGGGTAGAATTATTAACTTAAATAGTCTTTAACACAATCCCTCTAGATTTGTCTCCTCAAATGTGAGGGCACCCACTCTCATGTTCTCATTTACTGGTATTAGCCTTTAGGAAAAGATAAGAAAATATAAATTGGACTAATCTATCAATCCATGTGAACATGATACCCATTCACCCTCTCACACACTCAATGTGCAAACATTGTCTCCTAAATGACATGATTTGAGCAGTATATCAGTTGCCTAAAAAACTTAGGTTCGAGTCAATTCTTCATGCAACATGATACTAAGAAGTTTCTAAGTGGTCTCCTACTATTATGCTAAATTGGTCAGCATCAGTTCAACAATTCTAGATGACTCTCATGGTGTTGCAATTTTATTTAATCTTACAACTTGGCATACTTTCTTAGTCCCACAGTGCTGAAAAACCTTCCTTAACTATTAATCCTAAAGAAGCCCAATAATGGGTGAACATGGATAGGCCAGCTTGAATTTTCTCACATGTCTTACTTATCACTTGGACAATTATTTTGGGAGCTGTTATACAATTACTATGTCAGCTTGCTAAGGCCTAAGATGGGAAAAATAAATAGCAATTGTGTGCAAGCAGCAACACACTTGACTAGATTGAACTCAGCCTAGTCTTATGACGGATGTACATTTTAAGGGCTTATTTCCTAATTCGAAATCATTGAAGATATATAAAATAACTATTTAATTTGTCCTACAATTCCAATAGTGCACATGGAAAGCTTCTCTGCAAATCTCTTTTGTTGCATATGGTAGGCCTCTAAATAAACTAAGCTTGTACTAGCATAATGCAAACATGACCTGCAAGTCACCATTGTGCTTTGGTTTCTGAAGGCTGCTGCATTATTGACTGACTAGTGAAGTATCAACCAACGAATAAGTTTAAAGCTTTGGAGAAGTCAAAATATATATTATAATTTTGTCTTGCAGATTGGCCTCTTGACCATTTTTTTCTAGGAATGCCTCTTATGAAAAAATAAGTTCTCTCCTAACAGGTTATGATCCTCTCGAAAATACCAAGTTCACTAGAACATTGGAAGAAAATATCTAATGCACACATCATGCTACCACTACAAGCCATTGCAGAAAATAGAAACCAAGGTGAAAAAGGATCTACAACTACATTGTAGACGTGTTACAGTGACAATAATTTCTTGAATGTCTATACTCCAACATCCATAGCATTACCACAAATAATCATACTTTGTATTTAACTCCAAATATTATACATTCCAATAAGAAGTTTTCAATCGTAGTTTTACCTTGTGGAAATTATTTTCCTTATGCTATGCTCTCATTTTCAGTAAAAAACTAGATTTCCTATATTGATGACGTTCCTACTATAATATGACCAACTATCAGACAATTATCTCACTGTAATTCTAGATAAAATGAGCAGTGTACCAAAATAATAAAGAAACTGAAAATGATAGTAGATATTGTAGGGTAAGAAACTAAATAGGTAGTACGCATGATATGTTATTCCATAATTCACTACCTTTCCCATTTATAAAATAGTTTCTACAACAATTCTACTACATTTTAGTTCTTTATGTTGCTATTTATTGAGATTTTGGCTCACACGGGAATTACAATCAGCCTTTCCACAGGAGATACATATGGCTTATGCAATTGGCATACCATTGATGTTACTGTAACTAACATTTCATGACAAGAAGTTACATTTAAAAAATTTCCTTTACATGTTTTGGCTTCCTAATTGTTATGTATGGCATATATAATACCAGCTGTCCATAGGGATTCATACGTGACCAAATGAAAAAGGATTTGACTATTGCTAAATGCAAAAAATGTGACAGGCTAGGATTGGAGGGATTTTGCGCAGATTATAATGAAAAATAAAAATGTGAAGGCCTGCACGTCGAGTGCAGTGATAGTAGGGTTTCCTATTTATAATCTTCTAGATTTATTATTATTATTATTTGTTTGTTTCTTTCTTGTTGCTTTTCCGTGGTCAAGGTCTTTCTCAAGTTTGTCAGCTTTGAATGATAAACACGCTACTTGATGTCTTGCAGTGGAAACACCTCACATCTTAGCATAGGTCCATGATCTATTTCTGGTACAATAGCAAAAATTGTGGAAGATTTGGTAAGTGCCTACAACTGAAAGCCTTCCCACTATGACCCAAGTGCTATTTTGCCACAACTAGAAGGTTAGTGCATTGGGAAAATGAGAATGTTGGGTGTGTTGATGCTGCACACATGACATATTTTTGCAAGCCCTTTTTCCCATCACGTGCAAGAGAAATTTGCATCTGCAAGATGCACATATCATTCTCTTTGCCCAATAAAATAACCTTCTAGTGTTGCATGAGCTTCTGGCCTCTTTAGACTAAGGAACTGTCCAGAACTTTGTCACTCTTGGTTCTTACTTATCCTGTGAGTTTAGTTTTATTGAAAGATTTTTGCCTTAAAATTCCTTCTCAATGTTTCTTCCATAACCTCAAAGCTACTCGGGTTTGGGGTTGTTCCCTAGATACCTCTTGGGTTCTGGACCAACCTCCTGATCTGCTGGTAGAATTTCTATGCCACCAGTAGGTATATTACTTATCATAGGAATTTTAGTTTCTTCAAAATTTCGTTACTCTCGCAAAAGGGTGCATTCTAATTTAAGATTCTTTCTCCCACAACTCAACATGTTGTGTGCAATGTGGTGCCTATTGGGTGATTTCGATGGCTTCTACAAACTATTTATTATACAATTTTTCTAACCTCTTATGAAGGAGCTACTTAGCAGTGGTTGCCTCTCTGACAATTGTTGGTATTGATTGTTCATTAGTATATTCAAAAAATTCATCGTCGTGGATTAATGTTTCAATTTTATCAAGTGTCTCTTGTTTCATATTCAACACAAGATTGACTTTGCATGCACTCAGCTGATTAGAGCAAGGCTTTCTGACTTGCCTTGAATATTGAAATAAAGTTACAGAAGAGATCCCTAAAGATGGAGCATCATTGACAACAATTAAAGCTTCTCTCAGTGGATGTTTTCTAATCCCTCTTCTTCTGCTCCTTCCCCTTTTCAATTTCATTTGTTTACAAGGCATGACAAAGATACCCATAAGTCTAAATTTTATCCCAAAATAAATTGTAATGATAGTGGAAATGTTATGAGAATATTGTTATTATCACTAATGGCCTGCCCATTCTAATGAGGGATGTATTAAGCAAAGAGTTCTCAACACATATTTCAGTGGTTGAGAAAAAGGAAGGAGAAGGTTAAAATGATTATAGTCAACAATCCCACTTACATAAGTGGTTGATGTGGACTTCCCAATCCATGGTGGAGATGCCTCTGCTACTAAGTATTGTAATTCTAACAATTCAAAAAAAAATGGAAAAACAATTCTAAGCCCACAATTAGTCTTAATCATCACTGAATACTTCACTTTAGACAAGGATGCTTTGTTTGTGTAAAATTGTTGCATTATAGTTAATGGTAGTGATAAAAATATTATTTCACAAGATCATGTGACTTTTCTTAATTTCCCTTCAAAATGTTAACCTTGGTCTAAAGTTTTAGGGTTGGATGAAGGATAAGGAACCAATGCAAGTTATGAAGGTCCGTCAATTCACTTTTGCTATTGACCACTCTTTGATAGTATTAAGTATGATGGAACTCTTATTGACTGTTGTGGTCTTATTTCTTGGAAGGTTTTATCAATACGATTTTTTTTTATTATAAATTGGACTATTCTATTAATTATGAACAAGTTTACAGGTCGAAGCTTACTTTAGGAATTTCTATGCTAGCCAATTTCGGAGGGAGCATAGTTCAAAAAGAAAAAAATTAAAAAAATGAGACCACCCCAAATGGGGAAACTGGTCCAAAAATTGCTGCCCTTAGTAGGGAAACCGAATTTAACCAGAAAATACCAAGAGTTTGCCAAATTGTCCAGGAAATACATGCTAACAGTGAAATTGATCAAAACAAAAAGAGGAAACCTCTCATTGCAGTGGCTTCTTGTCATGGTAAGTTTCATGAGGCTGTGGTAGTGGCCACTCAATGATAAGACACCTATAATCATCAGAGGAATGGTCATATTTCTTTGAGTGCTAAGCTATGGGTTCTGGCATGGTGGCGGTATGCACAAGGCTAGCGCTACCTTTCCTCTTCTCACCCATCGAGCGTTTTAGAATTCCTCTTCTGCTACCTTTGCTACTAGAGGAGTGCCCTTCTGGTTTGACCAATAGAGCTTCGGATTTACGTGAGTACTAAGGAGGCGCTAGAGATATTGTAGATTTCCAGGGATGTTTTTTGGAGCCTGACCCAACTCAGCTTGAAGGCACCTCTTGGAAGCTAACAGTAATGGTCGCTGTAACTCGTGGTCTGCCGAGGGAGAAGTCATGATGGAAATAAGCTAAATTGTCTTCAAGAGGTGGGGAACGACTGTCAGAGTGAATGAAGATTGACGGACGTGAGGGCTAATCCCTTCCTTTTCCATGGTAGAACCTCATTCTATGCCTCCTCAGCATCCTAGAGTAGGATTGAGCATGAGGGAAGATAATTAGCAGAGTCTTAGAGGTCGAGTGAGTGTTGGAATGTAGAGTCTACGAGAATAAATGGCAGCCGGTGCAATGAGGCAATGAGGCTAATAGGAGGAAAATGTCACAATGCATCTCTGAGAGCAAGGGGGAGCTCGAAGCAGAGACTACAGAAAAATGAAGATGGCATGACGAGAATGACATCAATGGAGGGCACAACACCATCAAGAGGAGCTCAGTGATGCGGACTGGACATGTGTAAATGCAGAGGGCAGAGGTAGTTAAGGCACCTTGAGGTGAGAAACTGGAGCAGTTATGGGCAGTAGGAAAGGCCCCATGCATTGCCATGCAGCTAGTCCATGTGTCACGCAATGGGGCCACCACCTCCCGTCCTGGATCATACGCCCACATCTGAAGGGTTTCATCAACACGATTTCCATGCAAGCTATTATAAATTGTCTTAAAACTTCCCTATTTTTGCAGAGTAGTTAGCATCATGTTAGTGATTAATTTGAAATTTTATTTTAGTGGAAAAATTCATTTTTTTTTGGTGGAATAGTTCATAATTTAATCTGATATTTTTTTGCAAGTGTACTAGTCACATTGATAAATGTGTGGTTTACTTCAGAGGGTTCTCAGTTCTTTCTAGATACACTTTTTATCATTTTATTTGAATAATTCTCTAGTGCTTTATCTTCATATTTGATCCCCTGCACAATTGCTCTTGAGGTCCATGATGCTATGTTTATTGGTTATTTCCGTGGAAAATTTTTCCTAAGGTTCTGCAAGGTAAATCGAAATGAAAAAAATAATATTTTACATATTGGTATTTTTTCAAGACATTCTTGTGTGATACTTCAATTTCATAAATCTAAATTTCTATTTCGTTATCTATATCAATGTATAAGAACAGGCCCATGGATTGTTCATATTTCTCAAACTTTGGACTTGTTCCTTTCCTGTTGCATGTTCTTTTATATTGTTATGTTGTGATTCAAATTTCTAGTTGTGCTTTCCTTTTATTCTCCTACATCGTACATGCTTTGTTAGATTATATCAAAAGTTATTCTTATTGTCTTTTTATTATTTATATTGAACATATTATTTCTAGCAACTTTTGATTTTCCTATATTTTCTATACTTTGGTGTATCTTTGCACCTTTAGGGGAAATTTCTAGTTTGAATGCTAATTCTTTAAAGGGTGCTAGCTAAATGGAAGAGCACCTACTTTACAAGCAGGAGGTTGGTGGTTCAATTCCATCGTGCCCTGATATTCATAGGGAATGACTACGATCAGGTTTTGGTGACGGATGGTCTTTTGACCATCACCAATGAGCTTATGGTGACATTTTTTGACCCTCACCAAAATATGAAATGGTGATGGTCAAAAAACACCACCATATATACGCATCAATAGTGATGACAATTAAAGGTGCGCCACCGTAAATCTTTGTCGTTGATATGAAATGGTGAGGGTCATTGTTTGTTATTATAGCCATTATTCGTGATGTACCTTGATGTCACCAATGATTTTATGGTGACAGTTAATGAACATTGCCATATATATGCAGTAGTAGTGACAACCATGAAATATCCATAAAAAAAATCGTTGTTGTTCATATGAAATGGTGATAGGCACTATCTGTAATATTCCAAATTGGAAATAGCAGCAATATATCTCATAAAAATGTAAAACACAACAAATATGAATATGAAATAGGAGAGATAAATATGCGGCCATAATTTTATTAATGTATCAGCAGAAATATACAAAAATATCATGAGGGACAAGCCACTCAAGCAATGGGAACAAGTCTCCAATGATCAAAACAATCAGCACGTGAGTTGCTGCAACTGTATAGAATGCTTGAGAGAAGTGAAAAATATATCTATCTCAATGTAGCTACTGCTATAAACATACATAAATGAAATGTGGCTGATAAAAACCAAATAAATTCCCAGAGAAGAAGGTGTGGGCTCTAATACATGATTTCTAGCCAACCCGAAAATGATTGCTAGAAAGACCGAGAAATGTACAATGTGACAAATAACCCTGGGGTTGAGATGTCACTACAAAATAGATCTAAATGCAATGAGGGTATGATAGATCTGAAATGATGATTTCCTCCTCCAATGTTATTTCTAAATAGAAGGTTGATCCCTCTACTCAGAAATAGACCCTCTTGATGAGCTCAATGAACCCTCGCAACAATTGCCTCCAAAAATAATGCAGTTTAGAATTGTGACTATGCTGTGAGGGATGGTAGATGTTTGGCATGATGCCAAAGTTGAGAAAATATGCCCAGGAGCCTTCCTTGATGATCCTCCAATGGATAGGCTACCTCTCCACTGAAAAACAAGCCCATAAATAGCTCTATGTGATCCTTCTTTGTTGCACCCTGCAACACAACCCAGCTATAAACAAAAAAAGCGTTGTAGCTGAAGGAGGTTTCTTGGCCTGAATGCCAGAATGAGGAAATGCAGCTCAAAAAACCTCTCCTTCCCTAAGGATGAGGTAGGGATTCCCGATCAGGAACGCCCTTGTGCTAAATAGCACAGCAACCCTGCTAAACAATAAGAGGAAGCAAACGTGTAAACAGACCAATATCAAATGATAAAATCAAACATGAATAAAAATGGTTTCCATCCTCTCCATATATAGCAAGTGAACCTCCTCACATTAAGTCCCATCCATACTTTCCACCAAGCTCATTCAAGTTGACCTCCACTAAAACTGCGATGTCTCATCATAAAGTCCACTCCTCTTTGACAACACTGTTGATTTGGTCAAAGTTGACTGAATCAACATGATCCAAGTCTTGTTCACACCAAAAGGTGCTTAATCCAGCTACTTATTCTTCCTCCTTTCACATTAGGAATGCTATTCTTCCTTATAAAGGGGTTTTATGAGTCTCCCCACTCACTTATTCACCTACCTAGTGATGAAACCAACTATAATATTCCATTTAGATGAAGGCTAAATTTTTGGAATATTACAGTCCTCCCCTACAAAATGTTGGTTTTCCTTAAGAAACTGTAAAGGTGGAGAAAATTTCCTCCCTTCCTCTTCTTGTGGCTTCCTAATCAATATTTCCCACCACAGCTCAACATAATCTGCAATAAATTTTTCCTCCAATGGCTCCTCCCAAGTATGCGAAACCAAATGGTGGACATCATGAGAAAGTGGAAGGTGTAAGTGGAAACCTTCGTATTTTCCAATGGCCTGCTCAAGGTAGGAGTGATGATAAACATAGTTAATCTCATTCCCAATGAGATTCTCCCATACCCATGCTATCATCCAAATGAAATGAGCCATTCTAGGTAGCTCATCAAAGAAGTCCTCAACCCCCTGTTTATGCAATGTGTTGGGGCTACATGGAGAGATTTGATTTTCCCATCCAAGTTGTTTCTCTCTCCATTTATGGTAAGTATGGGGTTTTTCCTGATCTTGGGCTAGAATTTCATGGCCTCCAAGAATGGCCCAAGTTACCCCACAAAACAAATCAGCCATGAAGCCTCCTCCAAGAACTCAAGTTCTCCAAATGGCTCCTCCCACGAAGAAAAGAGATGTAATATGGGAATCATGGTTTGCCCATTGTTTCTCCTAAAACATACAAAATTAATAGTAGGGAGAATCATATTACCAATGAACACCTCCAAATCTTGTCCCACTTTCCAAACAAATCTTCCCATGAACATAGAAACATCAACAATATATGGAAGCAAAACCCAATGAAAACAAGTTTCCATTTGACAATCGGAAAGTGGATCACTTTTCTTCACATGGAAACAGTGCAGTGCATCCATTTCCTACCTTAAATAAACGAACAACAAGTGCTTTTCCAGCCACTTTTTTTCTTCCACAGTCATCCTACAAGATAGGATCATGAAAGTAAAATGTGGTGCCAATGGTGCACACCAAGAATCATGTGGCGTCCCCCACAAACCACCAAAAGGATAGCCAATCTCAATGCTACATATGGCCTCAAGTACATCATAATATAATGTATAAGAAGGAATGACCCTCCTTAATATAACATTCTGCTCATAAAAATTAAAGAAGTACAAATCATAATACAAAATTGTACCTTGTCCACCATGTACTTTGGTCCTTGAGCTGAAATGGCTCAACTGAAAATTATCTCTCACCCCCAATAGAGTAGGGAAGTGGCTATGAAATAATTTATATAACCATTCAGGCTATGCATCTCTCCATATGCTGAGATATATCATGTTGGATGCCCTCCCAAGTGAACTCCTCCATCAAAGAATAAAATGCATCAAGGTGCATAGAAATAAAGTCCACATGTGCTACATGTAGTAACTTATTCTTGAGCTCAGAAACTTTAGTCAAGATGACTCTGTCATGTGAATAGATGACCTCATCATCCACCATGTATCTATCATCTCCATATAGGTCATCAAGGAGCATGCAAGCACCAAGACCCTTGGAGCACTCTACGAAGAGTTGAGATCTCCAATATGGATCAATCCCCCTCAAAGACAGCACTAAAGATCTGAAATGTGAACCTCCCCACATGTTTTTGTCTTCTCCTTTTAGATAACACATGCCAAAGTCATCCTAAAAAGTGTTTTCATGCCCATCGTGCAGCTTCTCATGCTCAAATAGAAGTGGTGAATTTTGGAAGTTGGCCTCCCATGAGAAGCTACCATCCAAAAAGAACCTCTTGATTTTGGCCAATGTAAGCATGAGTGGCCTCCATCTACTCCAAGGTATGGAGGATTCCTTCCTTAAGGGAAGTACCCTCTATTTCTATAAATCCATGGAGCATCTCCCTTGCACCATGAAGGTGCCATCCGCAATCACTACAACAAATTCTATCAGCGCAGTATATGTAGTGAGAGTGGGTGATGCTAAAAATGGGAGAATGTCTCTTTCCTCGTCGAGTCTATCCCAAAATCTCTGCGTTGTACTGGAATCCTCCAAGGTCTTCACCCCCCTAGAATCTAAGAGTGGTGAACCAAATGGTAATATGTCTCTCACCAACTGTAGAACTGGTGGTCTCCCTGGTGGAATGCCCCCATGTAGTGAGACATCAAAATCTGAAGTGGACTGTATATATGAGTGGACTGATATGTCCCTCTCTTCACTGTGCAATACAGTCTCATTCTTTTGTTTAGAAACCTCCCGAAATAAATAAGGGTAAATTCTCATCATGCCTTGATGTTGATCCTTCTCTTCTTCCATCTCACAAGATTCACAACCCATAATAACCAATGCATGCTGCTTCGAAATTGTGTTTTGGTTCCCACACGTTGGATCATTTGGAACTCCTTGAAAAGACACAAGGGTTCCCCTATTGGAAGTAATGGCTCCCTTACCATCTCCATGTGGTGATGGATCTCCTCCTGATGGTACAATGTTGTTAGCTCTTATTTTCTCATCCTCTTCATCAATATGTGAGAATGCTTCATCATCAATGAGAGACCCTTGATCTTGCTCTTTCCTTGAAGGAGGAACCTCCATGTCTTCATCTATAGAAGAGGGCTCTTCAAGAAGTGGGGATATTGCCCTTGGAAAGTTATCATGCATGTTTCTATCCCCTTCAACAAAATTATGGAGTGGAGTTGGCAAAATAAATCTCTCCAACTCATACAAAGGTTTTGAGTGTTTTGGTTCAACAAGAGATGTTTTACAATGTTTAAGATCAAATATCCCCACTAATTTCTTAGTGAACCCTGCATAAGTGTTTACATTTTCATGGTAAAATGAAGCATAATTATAAAACCACAAATCATAGGCCATACCTTTGAGGTGCAACATTGCTACTCTTTGAATCTCCATGATTGAGACTCATACTCCCGAAGATAGTCACTCAAGGTCTCCTCCCTTGGTGCATCTTCTTCCTCCATTCTTCTTGCAGTGAATGTGGGAAAATAACTACACTGTTGATATGAATGTGTGGCTGAATGCTCACACCCATCATATGAATAACTAGGTCTTGATTCTCCTTCAAACCCTCTTGGAATTTTTCTACAGTCCTCCCCTTTCATCTCCTTGAGATCTTCCTTGATATTTCTCATAGCTTGGAAAGGAAGCTAGGAGATCCTCTCTTCCTTCATTTCTCCAAATAATGGGGTCTTTCCTTTTTTTATTTTGTACATCTTCTCTTTTCTGTGAGAAGAAGCTTCTCCTTCTAATGGCATAATGTCTTTAATGCACTGGCTGAGCCAAGATTATGATTTGATACCACTGTAATATTCCAAATTGGAAATAGCGGAAATATAGCTCATAAAAATGTAAAACACAGCAAATATGAATATGACATAGGAGAGATAAATACGTAGCCATAATTTTATTAAGATATCAGCATAAATATAAAAAAATATCATGAGGGACAAGCCACTCAAGCAATGGGAACAAGTCTCCAATGATCAAAACAATCAACACATGAGTTACTGCAACTGTATAGAATGCCGGAGAGCAGTGACAATGCTGTCTATATTAGTGTAGCTACTCCTATAAACATACATAAATTAAATTAGGTGGATAGAAACCAAATAAATTCCCAGACAAGAAGATGTGTGCTCTAATACATGATTTCTAGCCAACCCGGGAAAGATTGCTAGAAATACCGAGAAATGTACAGTGTGACAAATAACCTTGGGGTTGAGATGTCACTGCAAAATGGATCTAAATACAATGAGTCTATGACATATCTGAAATGATGATGTCCTCTTACAATGGTATTTCTAAATAGAAGGTTGATCCCTCTACTCAGAAATATACCCTCCTGATGAACTCAATGAACCCTCCCAGCAATTGCCTCCAAAAATAACACAGTTCAGAATTGTGACTATGTTGTGAGGGATGGTAGATGGTTGGCTTGATTCCAAAGATAATAAAATATTCCTAGGAGCCTTCCCTGCTGATCCTCTAATGGATAAGCTACCTCTCCATTGAAAAACAAGCCCAGAAATAGCTGTATGTGATCCTCCTTTAATTCACCCTACATTACAACGCAACTCTAAACAGAAACTGCATTGTAGCTAAAGGAGGTAGCTTGGCCAGAATGCTCGAATGAGGAAATTCAACTCAAAGAGCCTCTCCTTCCCTGAGGATGAGGTAGGTATTCCCGATTAGGAACACCCTTGTGCTAAACAACACATCAACCTTGCTAAGAAGAAAGAGGAAGCAAAAGTATAAACAGACCAATATGAAATGATAAACTCAAACATGAATAAAAATGGTTGAAATCCTCTCCATATATATCAAGTGAAACTCCTCACATTGGGTCCCATCCATACATTCCACCAAGCTCATGCAAGTTGTCCTCCACTAAAACTGCGATGTCTCATCATAAAGGCCACTCCTCTTTGACAACGTTGTTTATTTGGTCAAAGTTGACTGAATCAACATGATCCAAGTCCTATTCACACCCAAAGGTGCTTAATCCAATGGCTTATTCTTCCTGCTTTCACATTAGGAGTGTTAGTATTCCTTCTAAAGGGGTTTTATGAGTCTCCCCACTCACTTATTCACCTACCTAGTGATGAAACCAAATATAATATTCCATTTAGATGAAGGATAAATTTTTGGAATATTACATTATCTGTCATTATAATCAATATTCATGACAGAACTTGAATGTCACCACAACACATAATTTCGGTGACGCCACCTTTGGTGACGTTCATTTTTTTGGTGAAGAAGGTTATTATCCGTCACCATTGCTCATATGAAATGGTGACGATCAGTATCCATCACTATAAATAATTATTGGTGATGGCCCTTGAATGTCACCACTACACCCATACTTTCAGCGATGCCACCTTTGGTGACGTTCAATTTTTCGTGACGAAATCTCTTTTGACCCTCTGCAATGAGCTTATGGTGACCAGTTTCGCCCCTCACCAATGACCTTTTTTCTTGTACTGTTGAGCCCACCAATACAAGAGAACTTATGGCCTCACCTATGGTAGTCTCTTGCTTTGAATATGTTGGTTGCCTTTATTTCTACCAAATGATCCAAAGAGTTCAACAACACCCTGTTTTGAGAAAAAATTTCATCTCAAACCTTAAATAAAATTAGGTGACCCTTGCAGGTGTGACCTTCACCATATCCACACCTATCATTACTACTGCCACATGGTTACAAAACATGGGTAAGAAGTGGTTTAAATCCAAAGACCTGGATGACCAATATTATGAACCATTCATCAAACCAAGGTACAAAAATGAGAGAAAGAGAGTATTCCCTTTTAGTTACCTTCTTGATAGGTATACCCCCATGATGAAAATCATCATGAAGTACTTCTCTTGTGAAGGAAGGTTCTCCAGACTTTACACATATCATATTATATTGCTCATGCACTTAATAAGAGTAAAGTTTCTCAATATCCCATACTATTTGTTCAGGAGCATAGAAAAAATGGCCTACATAGTAAAGAAGATAGAATATGATCAGAAAATGAACCTCTTTCATCACCCTTTGATCAAAATCATTGTACTCCATCATTTAGATCAGCTGCACATTTCATGGGATACCTTCATTTTCAATGATGTTTTCATTTCTCCACAAGCTTAGCATGCTGAAAACATCCCTCCTTCATCTCATCCCTTTGCATCTATTCCTTCATCATCTTAGCCTACTAGACCCATATCATCACCATCATCACTATTTTAGAGTCATATTAGGTCATCCAGCAGAGTTGGGGTCAAAGATCCTACAAAGACCAAAGAGGCTGAGAAAGACACATTGGCTAAAAAATATGAGAGAGGGAATACGCAAGTGTTTTCCCCACAGATTGTGGGAGGTACCTTGCCTTCTTCATCAATAAAGCAGGTACAAAAGGGAAAACAAAAGCAGAAAGAGGTAGTAGTGCATGAGGAATTCATGCAAGAGGATGATGACCCTGATAATGAGGAAAAAAAATTTGACCTAGTTGACTTGGATTAGTAGAATTATCGTGAGGCCTCAATCTTGATTTTCAAAGAAAAGGATGCCTAAATTAGAGAGATGCAAACTAATTTGGATAGAGCTCAGTTTGTCATTTTATTTATTGAGCAGGATAATAAGAAGTTGAAATATCATAAATTAATTATGGATCTAGAGCTGTTCAACACAAAGGGAGTTAAGGCCATGATGCCACTTGATGATCCTAATCAATATGACATCCAAATCAGTAGAACAAATGCAAGGTGTCTTAAGAGGGCTTTACAACAGTAGAATATTTGAGGATGAAAAACTCACTTTTGAGGAGAGGATTGCCAAGGAGGTTGAAAATGAAAGAGAGGTATGGTTTTATAGAGTCAACATACACCTTGATAAACTCCTCCATAAGGCAAAAAAATACAACAAATTTCTTAGAAACTTTTCTAACAGGTATATCAGAAGAAACAATATTTGTAGCATTAAACTCAAGCAATTGCATGAGAAACATAAGCAAACCCTAGCGAAGAAAAAGGAAGGAGACAAGCTTGACATCCTTGCTGAGGCATACCTCATTTCTTAGCACACTTCATCAAGATTCCAAAAAAAAAATTTGAAGAAATTTTGATAAAGTTTTGAATTTTTGGGTTTTTTGCAAACTTTTTACAGTTTTAGCACATCTAGACTGCCATGAGCACATCGCCCTAGGCACTGCGCTTCTTCTAGGAGGCTCCAGATAAAAATATCAGTGTACCATTGGATTCATAAGGCAAAAAATAGTCATATTACGAACTTTTCGAAGAAAATTTGGGAAAAATGGCAGGGAAAACGGTAAAAAAACATCCAAAAGATCATGTTTCTACCCTATTTTTCAGCTAGGCATTGCACTCTTGGCTAGTCTTGGGCGATTGGATTTTCGAGGGTCAAATATTATCAGTTTTAGAAACCAATGATAGTTTGGAAACTATATAGGACAATATTTCCAATGAGCTATCCAGAGCACAATTTGGACATCAACAACCCCTTCAAAAGTTGAGCTAAATATGGTGTTGCGCTCGTGACACTATCGCTGCGCTCCTGACTATTCTCTATTTTTCTGATTTTTTCCACTTTTGTTAGTTTCACCATGGAAAATCACGTTTTTACCAATGTAATTGATGGATGTAAATGTAATAATGATTTTTTTAGTTACCTAGGGGTAAATACATTAGGTAAAAATATTTGTGAGGATTTATGAATCAGTTTGACTAAAGTTAGGAATGAGTCAATTTGACCTCCCTACACTCTAGGTTTGCAGTTTAGGCTTTTGTGGATCAACTCCATAACTCAGGGATTCGACCCCTGGGGTTGGGAGAAGTTTTTTCATGTCTATATATTTCATTTCTTGACTCATTTCACAAGTTGGATGTTGTTGTATTGATTAGAGACACTAGTGTATTCAGATTTTGGCAGGAATATATTGGATGAGTTGCAACTATTCTTTTGGGATTCATGTGGTACTGTACTTTGGTATAGTGTCTTATTTGTCTCATATGTATCAATGTTTTTTAATTTCCATGGTCATTCCATTTCTATGATATGTTTCATTCTCAAGTATGATAAACATAATAGATATTTTATGCTATGTTTTGGGAGAATCACCATAATTTGTTTCATTTCTTCATTTTAAAAAGAGATCGTGTACTGTGATGCTCATTTTAGCACCTCACTAGTATGATCCATCTCACGTTAAAACCCTAATGTGTTAGAGTGCCTACCTACCTTTCCCATCAGATGCCTGCAATTCTGATCTTATTTTCCCTGATCTAGGTACCTATTTAACCTAATTCACTCATCGAGCACCCAAATCAACCAATTAAAACCCCTATATACCTAGCCTAAAACCTAATGTATCCAGCCCTCTTGGCTGTGATCCATTGGAGAGAGCCCTCTCCTACCTAGTAGGGCTAGCTACTTGGTGAGAGCTTGGACTATAGTTACCTTTTCTGGTCTCTTCTCAGCCTCAAAGATCTGGTGGAGTGCTAACACTCATCATGTGGATTTTAATATTAAATCTACCTATTGAAAGATAAATATTTTTTAAACTATAGTTGATGAATGAGCTTCCACATGTGTCAAATCTATCTCATGTTGGAAAGCTATTGGATCTCCTCAAATCATTCCTTCACCTACTCTCTTGACTGCATTTGATGGTCACTCTCACAGGCCACATGGCATTGTTCCTGCCTTGCCCACCTGTGTTGGGGGAAAGGTAGTCAATATCGAAGTAGAAATAGTTGATGCCAATTTGGACTATAAGCTTGTATTGGGAAAAAATTGGATTTATGAGATGGATGCCATTGTATCATCATTATTCCACATCCTATGTTTTTTCCATGAAGGGAGAATTGTTACTGTTGATTAGATGGATTATTCTCCAATAAATTCCAATGCATCCCCTGATTCTATTGTTGCTTTGGTGAAGAATGCCAAGAAACCTGTTGAAAATCTAGGAGTTAGTATGTGTGCATCGTTGATGGGTGCCTTTGATATTTCGCCTCTTGTACTTCATATCAATTTTATTTCATCTTCAAAGGCTCCTACTTGAAGAGAGTTCTTCCGAACTCATTATTTTTCAAATCCTTGGCCCTTACCCTCTTCTATGACCACATTAAAACAAGGGAAAGCAGGTGGAATGACATATCCTATGTCTACAGCCGAAATTACTTATCAATCTATTGCTAACTATGCCTATTCCAATCTGGTTCCTCCTTCACTAAAGGATTTGGATGGAGTTGTGGCTCCGGCTTGGACCCTTAACTTGAATTCTTCTTTGGACTTCCTCGATACTATTTTACCATCTACGGAAGAAATCATAGAAGCAATGAAAGGTGTGGAAAGACTGTGGGATGATTTGTATAATTAGTCATATTTTCTACCAGATTTGCGTGAAGTTGAGTCAAGTTTGTCTAGCCCTGTGTAAACTAGTCATGTTCACCCAATTCTAGACCCTTTGGCTCCAACACAAATTTTTGTCAAAAGTAATATTTCTATAATTTAAAAAATAATTCTGGTGAACATTTCCAAGGATCCCAATGTAATAGATAATTCTTTCATCGAAGCTGAGTGTTACCCTGAAGAGATTCAAATCTATATCAAACTTTTTAAAGAGTTTTATGATGTATTTACTTGGTCTTATGAGGAAATGTCTGGAATTGATCCATGAATTTTCTAGCATCAGGCCAAGACTTATGAGAATGCTAATCTTATACGGAAAAAGCTTCAACCTATCAATCCAAGGAAATATGCATCTATCAAGGCCGAGGTTGAGAAGTTTCTTAAGGTGGCTTTTATATACCCCGTTACTTTGACTGAATGGGTTTCAAATCCAGTCCCTATGGACAAGAAACAAGGAACGATTCGTGTGTGCACAGAGTTCAGAGATTTGAATAAGGAATGTCCTAAAGATAATTACCCCACACTCTTTTATTGATCATATTATCGATAAATGTGCGGGCAATGAGATTCTCTCCTTCATGGATAGTTTCTCAGGTTATAATAAAATTACTATCCATCCTGAATATCAACACAAGCCTACTTTTATATTCCCTTGTGGTAGTTTTTCATATAAGAAGATTATTTTTGGTCTCAAAAATGATAGAGCCACTTTAAAGTGGTCCATGCCTTGTTATTTCCATGATATCAAGCATATCGAAGCTTATTTGGATGACTTAGTTGCTCTTTCTTGAAAGAGAATTGATCATCCTCATCATCTTCGATTCATTTTCAAAAGATGTCGTAATTATGAAATCCGGTTGAATCTCAATAATTTTTTTTTTCATAGTAACATCCAGTCGGTTATTGTGATTCATTGAGTCTACTAAAGGGATTTGTTTAGATCCTTTCACGGTTGAAGCAATACTTCAGTTTCCTTCCCTGTCTCCCATTCGTAAACTTTAAAGTCTCCAAGGAAAAGCCAATTTCTTAAGGATATTTCTCATTAACTATGTTGAGATTACGAAAGGATTTATGAGATTGTTTAAAAAATGTGTTCCATTCCTATGGGATGACTTCACTTAGTGCTTGTTTGATATTTTAAAAAATGCATTAAACTCTGCTCCGTTACTGAGTCCACCAGATTATAGTAGGGATTTCCTCTTGTATCTCATCGCGACAGAATCAACCATAGGTATGGTTATGTTTCAAGAAGATGATGTTATCTATGAGCATGTGATTTATTATCTATGCCAAGGCTTCATAGGTCCTGAATTGCGATATTCTCCCATCGAGAAATTATCTTTGGCTGCAATCCATGATGTCCACCGACTTAGGCATTATATTATGCTTCGCAAAACTTATGTTTTGGCAAATGTCAATCCATTTCATTTCATTCTCAGTAGGTGAGTGATTGGGGGAAAATATAATAGATGGATTATCATTTTACAAGAATTAAATCTTGAGTTTTGTCTGGTAAATCTAAGAAATATTTGATATTTTCATAATTAAAGAAATAGTTTATGAGGAATCATTCCTTGATGAACATATTTTCCTTATTTCTTTACAAGATACTTGGTATAGAGACATTATTATATATCTTAATACTTTGAAGTTTCTCGTCACTTTTTCAAAGGATGAGCGTAGAAAATTATGTCACTTTGTGAAAATTTATATTATCATTGGTGGCACTTTATATCATCACGAGGTTGATTCAATCCTTAGATTTTTCTTAACCCTAGAAGAAGTTGAGGTTGTGCTGAATGATTACCACAGTGGATCTTGTGGTGGTCATTTATCTGGGCTTGCTATAGCCCAAAAAATTCTTCATGTTGGATATTTTTGGCCTTCAATTTTTAAATATTGTGTTCAAGTGGTCAAAAAATGTCATCCTTGTCAAGTCTATAATCAAAAAATGCACGCTCAGCTAACTTCGCTCTTTCCTGTTACTACCATAGGTCCATTAAAAAAGTGGGTAATATATTTTACAACATGTAACCTTCAGCAAAGGGTCATAAATATACCATTGTAGTAGTGGACTACTTCCCAAAGTGGGCTGAGGCTATGCCTAATTTTTGGAACGATGGTAAAACAACAACCCTGTTTCTTTTCAACCAAGTGTTGGCCGGATAAATCGATCTTGCGGACAAGATCGATCTCCCTAGTGTCAGAAGAAAATCTAGCAACAAACGAACAAATAAGTTTGTCTTTCTCTAAATATATTCGTTTTACAAATAAATTCTATGAAGGTGTCGATCCTACCTTAGATCCAAATGCTTATTTGCAGTCGTAGTGCTTTCGTCGCATCAAAATCCTTCCATCGCAACAAGAGATTTTTTGTCGCAACAATAATCCTTTCGTCGCAACAAGAGTTCTTTTGTCACAATAAAGTGTCGTCTTCTATCAACCTACAATCACAAACAAGAAAATATTAAATAGCACCTGTATAACAAATAATTATAAAGCATACCTATCATAGTGATCAAGGAATATATGAAATAAATGATCAAATGAAAACTTATTTAAATAAACAATCGAACGACAATTTATTGAGAAAAACAAAACTTGATTGTATTAATCTTAAAAAATAACAAAAGAAACTTACAACCTTAGCCTTGATGTTTGAGAAGGCCTTCCCGGGGTCCGAAGCAAGAGTCTCATCTACTTTGATAAGTCTTTCACTCTTCCTCCAGGAGCATAAAGAGGTATGTGATCTTTCCTCCCAAAAGCTCAGCAGAAAGAAGACTAAATATCAACAACACTTCAACTCAATCACCCATAAAGCTTGAACTCTAATTCTCCATCTCCAGAATCTCAATCTCCAAAAACTTCCACCTTTGAGGCTACCCAATGCCTCATTTTATAGAGCATATGAGGAGGTTAGGATTCCACATTTGAAGGGATAGAATCCTCCTTCAAAGGGATAGACTCCTCACATCAATGGATTAGTTCCTTAAGGTGTGGGATACATGCACCTTACTAAAGCATACTCATCCCCAAAAAATATCATCTAGAACCTTCTAGAATTGACCAAAATTCAACTTTTTCACTTTAATTTCTCGCTTTTTTTATCCTTACAGTGGTACGCAGGCATAACACTGGAAAAATGTGTTCTAGAAAGCAGTTCCTCTTCACATTACCTGCGTACCCTAGCCAAGAATGCAGATAGGATTCATGTTACCTGCGTACCTGTTAGTATGAATCTTTTGTCGAAGTGTACGAAAAAAGACCACTTTAGCTACGCATAACTTATAGCCCTAACATCAAATATGGCTGCCAATACCTTCAGATCTGCAGTTACTTGATCAAAACAAGTGATGCAAAAATCCAAATCTATGCATAAAGAGACATTAAGTAGTAAAAATAAGGTTTTTCTCCATGCATCCAATAGACAAGACAAGAACAATGTTTTTTGAAAGAATTTTTGTATTAAGGGCACCTGGAAGGAAAACAAGAAGGTGTTTCCTATTCTCCTCAATGGGATGGGTTCTTGGAAGTCCTCAACACTTCAGATCTAGTATTTCTCTCTCCTGTTGGTGTAGAAAACCCAGACAAAGATAGAACTCAAAGGGAGATCACACAACAAATAATGGAAAATATGACAATGATAATGGCTCAAAGTCAGACCAAGAGTATAGATCCAGAGTGATCTAATAGGCAACAAAAGGTGAAGAA
Source organism: Pinus albicaulis (assembly GCA_034641835.2). Lineage (NCBI taxonomy): Eukaryota > Viridiplantae > Streptophyta > Pinopsida > Pinales > Pinaceae > Pinus > Pinus albicaulis. The sequence goes on along the minus strand of CM076570.1, from coordinate 464,634,437 downwards.
TGGTAGGAGAAACACTCCTATTTATAACAAAATATTGGGTCATTCTAGATCTTGGTGCATGATTAAAATAACATTAACCAAATCTAGATCCACCTTTTATGGAATATTTTATTATATTTGTTGGAGGGAAAAAGTATTTGACTTGGGTCAAATCCCTTTATTTCTGAATAATAAATAAATAAATGATTTATTTATCATTTTAAGGAAGTGGTCGTTACTTACCCCAAATAAATAATGATTTATTTAATTATTTATGGGTGATTTAGTCATATTTAACAAGGAATATTATTTAAATAAGATTTAAACAATCATTATTCCTAGAAAATAATAAGATAAATAAAGATTTATCTAATTAATTTCTTTGTTTTGGGTTAAAACACTACCAGGAATAATAATTAAATTATTTTTTAATTAATTATTCCTTGAGGAAAATCAAACAAAAATAGGTTTGTTTAATATTTCCTTTTGGGGTTTCCTGTTTAGACCATAAACAACCTTAAGTTATTTTACATAATGAAAGCAATTTTACTTAGGGTAAAATTGGTCTTACATGGTGTACTTGGGTCCATCTAATGATAGTAGGTTAGATGACCAAAAAATGGTGTAACAGATTGCCCCCCAGCGTGCGAGTGTTAGGAGCAAATCGTATGACCGAGGTACGTTGTAAGAACTCAATCACCAGACATCAAAAGGGAAGTCAGAGGGAGAAGTGTAAGGTAGACTAATGTGCTGAAGAACTAGACCCTGAGGAGACGAGACTTGCAGGTGCAACCAGTCTCTTTTTATGAGAGGGCACCTATGCTAGAGGCGGCGGGGGAGGCATACCTATGCCCGCCGAGACAGTACAAAAGAATAGTGTGTCCAGTAAACAAGGGACCGAACTATAAAGTACATGCTGGCATAAACAGGAGCTAGATAAAAGATATAATGATGAATCCCACATAATGTTGTGCCTGGGATAACAACCAGGACTTATACAATAATATCTGACTACATGAGATACAAATACAACCCAAATGCCCCCAATGAGAGGGGAAGGGATCACAAAATCTGACTGATACATGCAAATCAAAGAGGCGCTGCAAGCGGCTAAGGCCGACATCATCAAATATATAGAGCTGCATCAAAGGCTGCAATGAAGAGGTCATCTGGGTATGTGGGGGGCTACCTGCAGGGCCACCCCCTCATGAGGGCCGAGACATCTCACACACACCCGGACATCACTAATAGATGTTGCTACATCACTGGACCATCAAGCATATGGATCTCGATCATGCTGAAAGGAGCTGGAGTGGAGAGACAATCAAGTCAAAGGGAAATGAGAGATCCCTTTTCTTGATCCGAGGCACCGAACAAGAGTGGAAGCTAGAACCAAGGTACACCGCCCTCTAGACCTGTCTTCTGGAATGAAGGAGTTGATGTTGACAGAAGGAGGTCCACCATAGGTGAGGTAATGAGATATCCTCAATTAGGGCACGAGAGAAAATAGTAGCGCGACAGACAGACTAATACTAATGATGATGATGGAATGAAGGGGACTGAGTAGCGAATGGACGACTTCCCTTGCTAGAGCATAAAGGACGTGAATGGCTTAGCAGCGACTGACACAGTATCATGAGGGATACAGGACAGTGGGACTAACGGCCATAATGTGCGACACAATAGAGAGACCAAGCAATGAAGGATGGAGGACTATAGCGGGGTACAAAGGGACTCGAGATAGACTCCATGAATTCGATGATGACTCAACTTGGATGCTCTAAACAAGGGCGACTCGATGGTGTTGCGACACAGAAAAGGTCCCATGGGGGACCATAAAAACATGAGTACAAGATGGTATCTCATGACGAAAATCGACACGAACAAAGACAAGTATGGAGGCAAAGTGGTGCCCCAAGTACAAGTGTTGGAAGTGAGGAAATTCGGTTTTGGGGGTAGGTGAAGTGACCCATCTTGGACAAAATGTGTCTTGGTGAAGTATCAAATCACAAAAAACTAATAGATACCCATTTGAGGGCTCGGTGAGAGATTTCCAACTATGCGTACGATTTTGTCATCGGAGCTACGTGGGCCGGCACAGCGAAAGAAAAGACAACGGTTCCCTTTTATTCATTGTATTTCCCTCCAAATTCACTCATTTGCTAGTGTTGCTGTGGTGAATGTAGAGAGGAGGGAAGGCCCTAAATCTTGCGGCGAGCGTAGCGGACAAACCGACCATTGGAATCGAGATCCGTCAGTTGCAGGTAAGAGGCCTAACCTTACTCTTTCATTTTGATGGATTGAAAGTTCAGATTAGGGCCCAGAATCTTAGGAACAGACCCTCTTTCACCTCTACGGTCGGGTCGCACTTTTTGGGCCAAAAACTATGACCTAGGAAGTATGTTTTGAGCCAAAAACTGTGACCTATCCCAGGATTGGGAAAAAAAGTGCGACCTGGAGGATGAATGAGATTTCAGTGCTGTTTTAGGGCTGAGATGTGGGTTTTTGTGATTGGTTACAATGTTTCCTATCTGTATACTGACAAAGATGATGTGTTTGTGCAGATATGGCAGATATACGGGTCAACTGGAGAGAGAGATACCTGGGTACATTATGGTTAGAGATCCAGGCAGATCAAGGTGTCCATCGTGTATTGGCCAGGTTTGGGGTTCTAAAATTTTTGGAGAACCCTTTGATGAGAGCAGGGGAGCCCTTGTTGGCTCGGATTGTCAGTTATTGGGATCCATATCATGAGGTCTTTGTAGTGCAGGGGCACAGGATTGAATTGACAGTCTAGGATCTGTATTTCCTGACTGGTCTCCCGTCACTTGGGATGGTGGGAAATACGTAGCCAGTGTTACCACGGGGGCGGAACATCATGGAGTTTGTGGAGCGACATTTTCGACCAGGTCTCCAAGTCAAAGGGACTCGGATACCGATCGGGGACCTAGAGAGATTAGAGACCCGTGCAGTGGCCGCAGCGGTGCTGCGGATCCTGGGCAACCAGGCGCTCCACCACATCACTGGGGGGCAGATGATGATTGTGGAGAGTGTGTTGAGTGGGACCTACTATGGGTGGGCCCAAATGATGTTGGTGTCGTTCAAACGACAGCTGTCGCTTTGCAAGTGGTAAGTTAACCATGATTTCTCGTATGGGACTTTATTGTGCTCCTTCTTTTTTGAGAATATCCCGACCTTACGACCTCATATACAGCTCCCAGATGGGGGCCCGAGAGAACCCAGGATGCGCCGATGGGGGCGACTACTGTGCAGAGGAGGAGGGGGGGCGGTCGGACGGGTGTTTCGACCTGAGTTCTTTGCCCATTGGGATCAGATGTCGTTATACATAGACGATTATCCCTATAATGGGATGAGTTATTATGGGTATCCGGACCTACCACTTCTTCCTGGTCGAGTATCGGGACCCGATGGTAAGTGACAAGTGACTACTCTGTTTTGGGCATGTTAAAGTTATTGAACAGTAGATAGGGTACTGATTCATGTACTTTTGGTATGCAGATATAGCTCCGGTAAAACCGGCCAGATATATGGGACGACCGACAGCATCAGGAGCTGCAGGCCCGAGTGGACCGAGAGCGGCGCATAATGAGGATGCGGCCGCCCTCCTGGAGGACATCCACCGTAGATGCGAGAGGTTGTTGACTGGTGTTTCAGAGCACGGGTGGCAAGACTTAGACGACCAGTACATAGAGCCATGTATTGGTCTACCCTCGGAATGGCGGGGTGTCATGCGACGCATGGCAATGGCCGGTCAGGGGATACATGATCTACAAGTTGCAGGAGTAGAGCCATTGGCTCGGGATCCGCCAGATAGTGATTAGGTGTGGGACAGGTAGTGCCCCCCAGTTTTGAGTTTTTTGTAACATGCTATGGGCATGTCATATGTATCAGAGTAGATGGACTCTAAACACATGTTTTGCGACACATATTATGGATATGCATCTTTTTCAATGAGTATGAATGTTATTGTCTTGTATAAAATGCGTGTGATAAATGCCAATCTAGAACATGGTTTGCAATGCTATCTACATAGTGATTTTGTTCTCGAGGTACATGGTTGAAAGTTATGGTTTCAAACTCGCGTATCAAGAGTTTCACTCGTAAATATCGTCTAAACAGCACAGGATTATGCACACGATAGACACCATTTAGTTGCATGACAAGAAGTAGGGAATCTAAAGGAACATGCAGATGGAGGATGCGATGAGAGAGGGCATCGACTAAAAGTCCACGCACTGCATCATATTCGTCCTGATTATTGGTGGCAGGACCAATGCAGACCCCGTTTGAGAGAACAAGGACATGCAAAGGGGTGAAAATGGCCCAACCTGCCAAGGCTAGATTCCGGGAGTAACGACTTGCACCATCAGCGTAACCGATATAGGGTGTGGACGAGAGGTCCTGCGGAATGGTGTTATAAGAAAAAAAATGGGAGGAGGAGGAACAATGACGACAACGTGAGTGTATAGTACACATCGAGTGGCAACTGCGAGAGGGAGTGCAATGGGCACGATGGCTATGACTCATATACGAACTAGATGGTGGTATATGAGGGCTATAGGAGGTATGGCTGGGACTCGGGCTGCGTGGGTCAACATAGATAGGGGTGGTGTTATCCCGTTTATGGGCGGAAAGGATGAAGTCATGGGTGGAGAAGGCTTCCAAGAGGGCATCCTGACGGGAAAAGAGGGGATGACGAGAGGAAGGGAAACCACATGACGCGGCAAAGCTACCTAGATCATCTGTATAGGAAGAAATGCTAACATACGGATCGTCACAGGGGATGACAGAGGAACAAATAAACAGATGGTCAAATGATGTTAAGCCCAGGGTGGTCGCCGAAGGGGGATCGAGCGAAAAAATAGGGGAGGAAGAAAAGGGAATGTTCTCCAAGGGTCTCACAGAGGATGATAGGTAGAGAATGGTGGTAGTAGACTTCGTCATCTGGACATCAGGGGGGGGGATGTCAATGGGAGCGGGGGGAAGCTGAAGCTGACCTGAAGCATACTGCGAAAGTATGGGAGAGGCGGACTGATTTTGTTCAACCTCATACTCTCGAACTACCTCTAAAGAGGCGTGGTAATGCGTCAGGTGAGGACAATGATGGGAGTAATGGCCATGGACACCACACAAAGCACAGGGTTCGTTGGTGCGAATAATATTTGGGTTCTTGGTTACGGACGAGAACGGAAGAGAGGGGTCAAGGACCGTAGACTCAGGGAACACAACTTTAACCATTGGTTGAATACGGGGAAATTCAGGACAAGTATGGGTGGCGTGACCGACGACATCACACAAGGCGCAAGGCTTTGCGGGCGGAGGAGGAGCCAGGTCAGTCGGGGTGGCCTTGTCTTTGGATGCCCCCTTGTGAGCTCTGCCTTTCTTTCTTGGAGCTATCACCACAGGGGCAGGGTCCTAGGGAGGCACGGGGGGCATGGTGGCCACGGAGGAAGCGAGGGGGACCGGTTGAACCGGTGTCAAAGCAAGATAGGGTTTGGGGTGACCAGGTGGGGTAGCGGCTGGAGGGTCGAGGTACCAGACGGGTATGCCCAGGGTTAGGTTAGGGAGAGAGAGGGTGGCCATGATGGGGACCGTATAGAATCCGAGAGGTGGAGCCAAGAAAGGTATCTGACCAGCGGGATAATGCCCAGGAGGGACGGCTTTGAGATGGTTGAGGCCTGGGGGAACCGACCCAGGAGGATAAAGGGGTTCAGGGATACCAGCTGTAGGAGAAGGGCCAGAAGGAAGAGGTCCAGCTGGCTGAGATGAATGGCTAGGAGCGAGTTACGGTGGGTGAGGTTGAGTCTGAGGTTGCTGACTAGCCGAAGCGGGTCGCTTAAGGGCAGCCCGAGATGATTGCATCATGCAAACATTCGATAAGCTGGGATCAGAGATAGGAGGAGGGGGGAGACCAGGGAAAGTTCCAAGCAAAGAAGAGTCTATCAGACGCCGAGAGAGACACCGGTCAAGGAATCGAAGGTTTGCTTTTTTCAAGCCAGAAGAGATGGTCGTCTCGTAGGGGAGGTCCGAGACTTTGGCTCATGATAAGTCAACTGGTCGATGGTGACTATCTTTACATTGTGAGGAAAAGGCATCTTGCAAAAAACCGAGGAAGGGACAGCAGACATGGAATAGGTGTAGCTTCGCCCCAAGAGAATGTTGTGATGTAGAGGAGCGTCGATGACTTCGACGTCAACGCAAAGAGTCTTGCCCGCAAGAGTGATAGGACAATTACGGAAGAGGCCAATGGGCTGGGAGGCGTGGCCATCCCACGCTTGAAGGGTGATCGTGGATGGGGCCAACTCAGGAGATCCGAGCTGCTTCCAAACCGAAGCAGACATCACACAGGTGGATGCCCCCTCATCAATTATACACCGAGAAATGTTAGCATTCGGAATTTTGACTGGGATTTGGAAGGCTACAGAAGCAGGAAGGGGAGGATGTTCTGATTGATGGGTGTCGAAAACAATCATTTGGTCATCAGCAGGATCCACAGCGCCCATGGTAGATAGTAAAGCCTTATTTTGGGAAGGGCACGACTAGAGGAGTTCCAATGTGGAAATGGCAGCAGGAGACTGCGCCAAATCATCTGCTATGCTATACGAATGAGTAGCTCGACCAGGAGCAGTATTTCGGCGTAATGGTCCCCTAGGAATATTGGTATGAACCTCAACTTTGGGTTGAGGGATATGTAAGGGACCATTGGATGTCGAAAGAGGCTCGGTAGAACCTGAATAAGGGAACTCAGAGGCAGACTTAGCGGGAGGCTTGGGGTACTGGCGAGACCGAGTTTGAAGGTTAAGGTCGACGGTTGGGGATGGATCAGAGTTCATCATGAGGATCTGGTAATCGGAGGAACCAAAAGGGGAAGGTTGAGTGGCGACCTGTCAGTCAGGTGGTTGGACAGCCATGAATCCTTGCTGGGGGAAAGGATCAGTAAACACAACCGGTTGAGTAGTGGCCACATTAAGGGGAGCATGAGGGGAGGCATGTTGTCCTCGCAATGTGGCTTGAGACTCCCACATCTGCCGCATGTGTGGTAGAAGGGGACAATCATGAGTGTAATGACCGTAAACATCGCAACACGAACAAGGATTATTTGTGCGAATAGGCCTGTCTAGCTTGGGCTGAGTGCCCTGTTGCTGGTTAGCAGTGTTAGGGTCAGTACCTTGAGGATTGGGTCCATGATTACCAGGGGAAGATTTATTTTGATTGCCTCTCCGCCTTCTTTGAGAGGAAGGGGGATTAGTCGCACCCTACTGTGCAAATACTTTCCTTGGAGGGAGTTGTAGGTGCTGTTGCTGGGGTTGAGAAGGCAAGGGAGGTGGAACTGCATATGCTGGAGGAGCTAGAGCACCAGGCTATGGATAAGGATAATGGTTAGGTTGGGAAACATTGAGGTAAGCAGGAGGTTGGGCAAAAGGATGAGGCATGCCGTATCCTAGATACATGCTACCTGGAGGGGGAAAAGTGCTAGAGGTGTTGGCCCCTCCCGGAGGGAGACCATAGCCCATAGGAGGTTGAGCATACGGATGAGAAAGGGCTCCAACGATACCGTCAGCGGAACGATATGTCCCCGGGGCATTAGCGCCACCGGGCCTGGGGAGGTCAGGAAGGATGGTATAAACATAACTAGACTGAGCGTAGATCAGGTCATATTTCAAGGCTATTTGGAGGGCGACTTCTTCGGTTTGAGGGAAATGGGAGGTGACATGTTTGCCAATGGGAGGTAAGAGAGTGTGAAGGAACTAGTCCATATAAACCCGATCCTCGAAGGTGGGAGATCGACATAAGCTCCTTCTTCTCTGCCATTCCTGGACATGAGTGGAAAGGCGGGTTGAAGAGGTTTGACGGAAAGAAGTCAAAAGCTCTGTACCAGTGTCGTATCGGAGAGGGAGTTGGAAATAAGATAAAAAGGCTTGGGCAATGGTCGCAAAGGTGGTATGGGAAGAGGTGGCTCATCAACATACCACGCTTCTAGGAAGCTTCACCGTAAGTGTGCGTCAGAACAACCAAAGACGGATGGAATCATCGGTAATGGAATTGGAGGAACACCACATGTGGAAAGATCAGACATGATTGGTTGGATCTTCTCCAGCAAGGCCTTCGAACTTAGGGATGTCGGATGGGAGCTTGGTTGGCATAGCAGGCCAACCAATATCGTGGCGGATAGGGTCATTGGTCAACTAATTGAGATCGGGGAGGCTGAGGCCTGCCATGTAAGGGAGCAAAGGTGCAGCCGAGGTAGTTCATCTGGCGGTTCCCCTAGGAGTAGTCCCAGAATTAGGGTTGGGATTACCGCTAGCGTTAGGCCCTGGACTAGACATAGTGAAGGTGATAGGGGGAGAACCAGAAGGAGAACCCAATGAATTAGAAGAGGAGTCGGAGTGCGGACTCGGAGGAGGACTAACTCGACAACGACGGGAAGGAGTAGGTCGGCCGACTGGAAACTGAGGGTGAAGGCCAAGAAGTCTCCAGGATGTGCGCCTTGGGGGCACAATGGTGACAACACAAACACGACACAAGGGGAAGAAGAATGACCAAAAAAGGCAGGGAGGTGCAGAATCAAGTGATTACAATGTCGAAACAAGGGCAGAAAGGTGCAATGTCAATTGATTTTAAAGTCTTTGCTTGGTGGTGTAAACCAGTCTCTTCTTCGCTTAGGGTGAGTGTGTGGCGTGTGTTAATTTTAATTTTTAAACCCTTTCCGTTTTGAGAGCAAGAGAAAAAGTGTGTTGCGTAACTAAAAATAATGTTGTAGAGAACAGTATATATAATGTTGAAATAACAGAAAATTAACAGCTAATCAATGCATCGATCTAACCCAAAAAGGTAGGGCTCTCAAAACTAGTCTAATAGAGGGAAAAAATCTAGTCCAAACACACTAAAAAGAGGTCAATAGATCTAGGGTCGAAAGGGACAGGGATCTAAAGGAGAAATCTGCTGAAAAGAGGGGCAGAACACAGCCAAGAGGCAGAGGCAAGGTGGCTGGAAAAAATGAGGAAATCAGCAAAAAGTAGATGGGGCAAGGAGGAGGCCCCAAAGGTAGATCCAAATAAATCTTCAGGAGGTGATTTGAAAGGGAGAAGAGCTGATTAAAAGAGATCTGAAAAGGAGGTATCAGACCTGGAAAAGGGGGAGCTGAAACTCTGAAAAAAACAGACACCTGAAACAGATAAAAACTCTTCCACCAAAATTGGAGGGTACTGAAGCCCTAGGGGGCTATGTTCCCACTTAGATGAGCAAAACATCAGAAACAAGCCCAAACGGCCGAGAAGCGTAGGTCGGAAAACCCCACGAAGCTTCGGTGAAAAAACCCGTAAAAATTGGTAAAATGCAACAGGGGAAAACCTGCAGTGTCGCAGTGTTCTAACCCGTTTTCTGCGTGCCCATAATGGGTCGAAGGGTATGGACTGAGTCCGGTGTTGCGCTTCGGGCTGAAAAGCACCGAAGCTCCGTGTCCCGACGGCGATTTCCAAAAAGTTGCTGTCGTCTCGCCTGCGCTCAGCGTCCGTCGCCTGTGCACAGGGTCCAGAAACATGTAGTTAAATTTTAACGCCATTTTTAGGCTATAGGTAAAAAACAACATAAAAATATAAAAAAAAAAAAGCTAAAGAGAAACCCTAGGGTTTGAGGTAGCTGAATATGCAGGAATATGAAAAACGACTACGATCGTAATTGAAAACCCGTGTGGAGTCGTCAATTGTTAGTATGAATCTTTTGTCGAAGTGTACGGAAAAATACCACTTTAGCTATGCATAACTTATAGCCCTAACATCAAATATGGCTACCAATATCTTCAGATGTGCAGTTAGGCTATCAAGACAAATGCTACACAAATCCACATCTATGCATAAAAAGACATTAAGCAGTGAAAATAAGGTTTTGCTCCATACATCCAATAGACAAGACAAGAACAATATTTTTGAAAGAATTTTTGTATTAAGGGCACCTGGGAGGAAAACAAGAAGGTGTATCCAATTCTCCTCAATGGGATGGGTTCTTGGAAGTCCTCAGCACTTCAGATCTAGAATCTCTCTCTCTTGTTGGTGTAGAAAACCCACACAAAGATAGAACTCAAAGGGAGCTCACACAACAAATAATGTAGAAAAATGTGACCAAGTGTATAGATCCAGAGTGATCTAATAGGCAACAAAAGGTGAAGAATGGTAGGATAAACCCTCCTATTTATAACAAAATATTGGGTCATTCTAGATCTTGGTGCATGATTAAAATAATGTTAACCAAATCTAGATCCACCTTTTATGGAATATTTTATTATATTTGTTTGAGGGAAAAAGTATTTGACTTGGGTCAAATCCCTTTATTTGTGAATAATAAATAAATAAATGATTTATTTATCATTTTAAGGAAGTGGTTGAAAGATAATCAAATAAATAATGATTTATTTAATTATTTATGGGTGATTTAGTCATATTTAATAAGGAATATTATTTAAATAAGATTTAAATAATTATTCCTAGAAAATAATAAGATAAATAAGGATTTATCTAATTAATTTCCTTGTTTTGGGTTAAATATGACCCGAAATAATAATTAAATTATTGTTTATTTAATTATTCCATGAGGAAAATCAAACAAATATAGATTTGTTTAATATTTCCTTTTGGGGTTTCCTGTTTAGACCATAAACAACTTAATAAATGTGTTTTATTAAGTTATTTTACATAGTGAAAGCAATTTTACTTATGGTAAAATTGGTCTTACATGCTGTACTTGGGTCCGTCTAATGGTAGTAGGTTAGATGACCAAAACAATGGTGTAATAGTACCCAAAGTTTTTGAGCTTTTTAGGGTTTTTTCTCCAGTTTTAGGGCTTGGAATGAGGAACAAAGGTTGTAAGACTTGCAGAGGAGGTAAGTATGAGTATCAATGAGCTCATATAGTCAGCAGAATGTCAGGGTGACATTTTTTAGTGTAATAGATTGCCCCCTAAATTGTGAAGTCTGAAATAGATGAAGATGAAGTCTATCATATATGAAGAGTGAAGTACTTTATCATTTCAAGGATCATCCTGTGGACACCCCAGTCGTAACCTGTGAAAACATTCAATGCAAAATATATATATGTAAACATATCATCGTTGAGGTAGGCATTCCCATACTCAGATCAAAAACTAACTAAAATTGTTCTGATACAGAAATGATTTTAATATTACATCAATAGTGTAGACACAGCATGGGCGCAGCCATCTGTAATGAATAGTCTATTGTATAATAATAAAACTCCTCGTAGCATGGATGGTAGAAACTAGATCCAGGGTCTTGATTTCCATTTCTCGAACCAGTACGATTCTATCCATGTGAATAAATGTGTTGAGGTCGAACATGGTAGAAACCACTTGATTACCAACCAATAATATAAACTGTTAACAAGTGTGAGAGTAACCACCATTAATGTCAATGGCTCTCAAAGTACTCAGTACAATCCATGAAATGTGAATGAATGAGCTAAAGTCAAACATGTCACGGAATCATTCGATCGAAGGTCAATGATGCAACCTGTCGTCGAAGGCGAGAAATATGCCATTAAGGCATGCAAATTTCAAGGTACTGATGATTTCTAGATAAACTTCCTAGATAATGAGTTGTCATCGATAGAAAGTGATCCATCGTAGGCAAGCCCACAACACGAAATCATAGATCAAGTTTTGAAAATATGTTGGCAAGGACTGACTCAGGGATGGTCAAAATGGATGATAGATATTTTGTAGATGAATGGTTTATTTGAACTGTCCTCTTGAACACATAATGACACTGCAGATGGCTTGGTGACAGTTGACCCAAAGCTAATACCCAAAAACCGATTGAAGACTTTCAATGTGGTTTGATTAACTATTAGGAAAAGGATTTCACAACCCAGGTGGACAAAAAGTGTCATGTTCAAAAGTGGTTAACGGTGTTTCAAATAATCAAAATGTAACAAGCAGGTTCGTTTCTCTCTCTTTTCCCCCACCATTTCTGGCAAGTACCTCTTTAATTTTGACAAGCTTAAGGAGGATAACATTTGCTTGTTTATAAGCTCATCCTTCGGATGGGTCCAACTTAGTTTAAGATTCGAACCCTAAGAAGGAGTGGTTCGTTCCTGTTTGAAATTGAACAGGTCCCTTACTGTTAAATTTTAACGAGTCCAGTATAGGAGAAACTCAATTTTTTTTCAATTTTAGAGAGTCAGAAGAAAAAAATTAAGAAGACTCCATGGGGGTACTTTTTCGTAAATTTAGTCTCTCGAGTCCGAAAAAGGATAAAATATTGAGGGAGAGAACTCTATTGACCGTAATTAGTCAACGCATACCTTTTTCGTAAATATTCCATTTCAGTCCGTAAAAGGGGTAAAATTATACTGAAAGGACGATCATTCATTTACTTTAACGATTTCGAATAATCAAGTACTCGGAAATATTTTCATGTTTAAAGAGTCTGAAAAGGGCTTAAAAGAGGACTCAAAATTTCACTGTTTCGTAAGTTTTAACGAGTTCGAAAAAGGAATAAAAATGCACTCATGGTTTTCACTTTTTCGTAAGTTTTAACGAGTTAGAAAAAGGGATAAAAATGTACTCATATGGCCGAATTTCAATTTAATGCGGGAGAGAAAAGATGGAAAGAACTCGACATTTTCATGTTTTTTACGAGAATGAAAGATAGCAAAATAATCTCAGGATTTTCATGAGTTTAATGAGTCCTGAAAATAATAACCAAAATTGACTCAAGATAGGTTTCATTTTTACAAAATCTTGAAATAGAGAAAAACTATGCTTCAGAGTAGTTTCATTTTTACACAAGCTTGAAAAAGAGAGAAAACTGTGCTTGATGCCCCCTAAGCGTAACTGCTAGAGTGCATGCCCCCCCAGCTTCATTTCATTCAACTAAGTACACAGCTAGTAATTAATAGCTGGATGGAATGAAGGTTCATTTACGAGATCATATGAAAGACCTGACCTAAAACTGTAAGAAAATTATGCAAAAACTGAAATAACTAACCTAAATATATGACTTAACATTTACGAAATCTAGTCAAAGACTCGACTCAATTAGGGGAGGATTTGTTTCATTTTTTAACGAGCTTGACACAACAAAAGAACTATGCTCATGGCAACGTGTTTCATTTTTTAACGAGGTTGACACAGTAACAGGAACTATCCTCACCTACATGTTTCATTTTTTTAACGAGGTTGACACCATAAAAGAAACTATCCTCATATCTACTTTCTACAATCTACCTATATAACCTACTGATTCATTTTTTTTAATGAGGTTGACACAGGAAAATAACTGTCCTCATACTTGATTCATGTTTTAATGAGGTTGACTCAGTAACAGGAACTATCCTCAGACCAACTGATTCATTTTTTTTTTAATGAGGTTGACATAGGAAAAGAACCGTCCTCATACCTGATTTATTTTTTAACGAGGTTGACTCAGTAATAGGAACCATCCTTAGAAACTACTTAGTTCTAATCTATTAATCTACTCTCTACAATCTACCTACTGATTCATTTTTTAATGAGGTTGACACAGGAAAAGAACTTTCCTCTTACCAACTGATTCATTTTTTAACGAGGTTGACACAGTAAAAGGAACTCTCCTCATGAGCACTGATTCATTTTTTAACAAGGTTGACACAGTAAAAGGAACTATCCTCACTGGCCACTCATTCATTTCTTAATGAGGTTGAAACAGTAAAAGGAACTATCCTCAGAGACACCTGTTTCATTTTTTAACGAGGTTGGCACAGGAAAAGGAACTTTCCTCGTAGTGACTTGATCATGGCTTCCAACTGGAAGAAACACATGTCAATGGACACACCTTCATCATGGCTTCCAATAGGTCTTCATCAGAAGGAAGAATAGTTCTCTGGAAGGAACACATGTCAAGGGACTCAAAAGGGATAAGAACATCGCGTTCAAATAATCCCATAGAGTTTTCCATGTCAATTACCAGATCTAAGTCAAAGGAAGACGAGTAAACAGTAAGAGGCTCGCTTACATCGGTAACTGAAAACATGGGACTAGTTGCCACATAATTAACCCGTGGCAGGGTAGATACCACTTTCGTATGAGGAACATTCAGGGATGTCAGATTATTGGTAGTCGAATCAAGACTAGGGAACGAAAGCTGGTCTACAGTCACAATATTGCCATTGTGAGGGAAAGACATCTCGCGAAAGAGTGTCGATATGATAGCTTTCATTGCATAAACATAGTCTTGCCAAAGGAGTAAATTGAAATCCAATGGACCTCGAACTACCATAAGATCAATACAGACAGTTTTGCCTTCCAAAGTAATATAAAAATTAGGAAGGATCCCTAAAGGTTCACTAATGGATCTGTTAAAAGCTTTCAGATTCTGTGTAATAGGCACAAGCTGAGGGGAACCCAAAGCTTTCCAAACAGTTGAGGATAAAATACTAACAGAAGCGCCTTCATCTACCTGTGTGTAGTGTATGTCCCTACCACCAAACTTCACAATGATTTGGAAAGGGATAGAGGAAGGAAGACGAGGTTCTGTCAGTCTATTCCAATCAAAGGAAAAGACCTTAGTACTTGGAGTTCTGTAGAAACATGTGAAATGCCCCCCGACGTTGAAGAATCTAATGTAACAAGTTGAACCTGAGCAGTATGAAGTTCACTCTCTATAGGGAGAATGGGATCAACCGAATGTGAAATAAAATCGACCACTTGATCAACTAATGGATCATAAACCTGAGTGATATGAGTTTCACTCTTCAATGGAAGAGTGGGATTGACTGTACTTGAAATTAGATCAATCACTCCATCAGTTGACGGTAGGTTGGGAGAAAGTTGACGGTAACCAGTTGGAAGTTCCTGCTATGGAACAGGAAGGTTTTCCAACAATTTTGAGGCTTCATCCATGTGAGGGAAAATGTGAGTTTGATGACTCCCTTTGCATAACTTACAAGGAAACCTAACTTTACCCTTTTTCCCAGGAACCTGACTATCACTGGTTGATGGATCAACGGAAAGTTGATGAGATTTTTCTGACCATACTTCCAAGACCTTCGGAATACCAAGACAATTGATAAGGAAATGGTCACCCTTACAAAGCCTACAAGGGTATTTGGGTTTACGATGCATGTCAGAGGTTTCCTCAACACAACTAACACTTACAACCATGGTTGGTTTGTTGACCTCTTTCTTATCTTGCTTCTTCTTCTTCTTCTTCTTCTTCCCTTTCTTCTTCTTCTTAGCCACCTGGTTACTAGCGTCAAGGCTTTTACCAGGCGAAGAGGAAGAAATGGAGGAATAAATATTAAGCGAATAAGGTAAAGGGTCAACAGAAAGTTGGTGATGTTGAGATGGTGAACTCTGTTGAGGTGAAGCATCCGGTTGAGGTGGAATAATTGGATTATTCGGGGCCAAAGAAGTTGAAAATAACCATATCGGTAAACCTATTGTAAATCCAGGTAATGACAAAGTAGCCATATAAGGAGGACCAACATTTCCCAAGCAAGGAAAAGTACTAGGATTCTCGTTAAGAGGGGTTCCTTGGTTGGTAAATTCTGGAACAGTTGCTATTATATTCAACTTCAGTGAATTTATTAAGAATTTAAAACTAAAATTAACAATTCACAATTCACACCTAACAATTAAAATTCACAATTCACACCTATGGTCTCTAAAAGTAAAAACAAACAAATTAACACGTGCTATCAAATCTAGGATTCAAACCACACACAAACAGTAACTTCCCGTACTAAAACACTAGTTGGTGATGGAATCCAACATCATAGAATTTAATACAGAAAGGGCGGTTGGAACAGTTACCCCGACAACCTGCTTAATGAAATATACTGGCACAATTTTCTTCACAAAACCACCTCGAGTGAAGAGAACCCCCCAGAGAGTCCAAGTGAGTCTAGTCAACGTCTGCTCCAGGTACAGTGAGATCTTTCCTTCACCGTCACCTTAGGAAATAATC
Source organism: Pinus albicaulis (assembly GCA_034641835.2). NCBI lineage: Eukaryota > Viridiplantae > Streptophyta > Pinopsida > Pinales > Pinaceae > Pinus > Pinus albicaulis. The sequence goes on along the minus strand of CM076570.1, from coordinate 464,618,479 downwards.
TTAATCTTATGGACACTAAGGTTACCAACAGTAACAAATACAACTGGGGGAATAGTCTACGATCCGATCCCACGCGCAAGGGCAGAGTAACAAATCTCAATCCCCTTGAAGGCTCCTCGACATGGTCAATCCGAGGTTTACCGACAAGTGACCCCAGGCTCCTCGACAATGGTTAATCCAAGGTTTACCATTTGTAATGCGCGCAAAATATTCTATCTTTCCTAATTAAACAGAATTTATTGTCTCAAAGGTTCGGACATGATCTCGTGATTGACGTCTTTAAGAGAAGCTTCCCAGATTGTACCAATTACAATTAGATTTATTTCCTACCGCAAGATTTATCTACTTGTTTGTTTTAGTTTCTTTGTAAAGTTAACTACAACCTATTACAAAGCACTAATCCTAAGCTAGATTGGTGGAAAGAACCCTAAAAATGTAAAAATTTCTAGATGAATTTTAATTAAGCGCTATGTTATTTAGGTTGTTATTACTCAAAAGGGTAAATGGATATGAAACCAATGGTGTTATGACCCGACCCAAAACTGAATGCAATCGAATATTATAATGTAATATTTTCAATTCGATGAATCCTAACTAAAGTAAGGAGAGAGTTTCCATCCACTTCTAATAATGCAAAAAATTGATCACTAAGAGAAAATATAACAAATTCGCACTAATTTCATCAATAAAAACTAATGCAAATAAATTCCAAAACAATTTTTATATTTTTGTGTTTTTAAAACAAGCATAAAAACATCTAAATTCAAATCAAAGAAAACTGATCTAAATCTACGATTGATTTTTCAGAATGTAAACTATGCAGTTGTAATCTATGCACAATTCACTCATATTCTGAAAATGAGAATTCTAATTATGCAAATGTGATCTATGCAAGAGAATCCTCAAACACAAGATGATTCCAATGTAATCTAAGAACCAATCAAGTGGAAGTCAAGAAAATCGAGTGAGAGTTCCAAAGATCAAGAGACACTCAAAGGCGATTAACACTCATACACAAAAGCAAAAAGATGCAAAATTGTAAAAATACTGAGACAAATATCCAAGTAATGACCAAAGGAAATCAAATTAATAATTTCTCAAAAAAGAGACTCAAAACACCCAATTAACTTAATGGAGATTGATGAGATGAAGAATTTTCTGAAAGAAACTCATAAACAAGAATTTTTGACAGAAAAATACAGATCTGGGTAGATGCTAAGAATCCTAAATTAAATCTAAACTAAACTGGATAAAATAAATATGGAGTTTTTCCAAAATTTTAACAGGGTCCGCAGGCTTCCAGAAGTAATAGGTGCAGTCCCGCACTGTTTACTCAAGGAAAGTGCGAAACAGCCCACACTGTGCAGAAGAACAAAGTGCGGTCCCCAGAAAAGTTCAAGAAAAACTTAAAATATCTCAAACTTTTCAAAAACAGAGAAAACCTAAGCTACCCAAGCAGATATCCATCAATAAAAAACTAGGAAAAACTCTTCCTCAAATCAAAATAAAAGAGAACCAAAAACAAGTTCTTTCCCCAGCAGAGTCGCCAATTTGTTGGTCGGATAAATCGATCTTGCACACAAGATCGATCTCCCTAGTGTCAGAAGAAAATCTAGCAACAAACGAACAACTAAGTTTTTATTTCTCTAAATATATTCGTTTTACAAATATATTCTATGAAGGTGTCGATCCTACCTTAGATCCAAATGCTTATTTGCAGTTGTAGTGCTTCCGTCGCATCAAAATCCTTCCGTCGCAACAAGAGATTTTTTTTCGCAACAATAATCCTTTCATCGCAACAAGAGTTCTTTCGTCACAAGAAAGTGTCGTCTTTTGTCAACCTACAATCACAAACAAGAAAATATTAAATAGCACCTGTATAAAAAATAGTTATAAAACATACCTATCATAGTGATCAAGGAATCTATGAAATAAATGATCAAACGATAGCTTATTTAAATAAACAATCGAATGACAATTTATTTGTTGGGAGTGGAGACTGATTATCTTGTTTACTTTGTATAACAACATTGGACCCCTGTACCTTAAATGGGGCGGCAACGCCGCCCGTAAATTAATCACTGCCATGGGGGGACCAGCAGGGGGGGGGGTGACAGCGACTTTATGGAGCCCCCCCCCCCTGGTGGGGGAGCTTCGGGGGCAGCGCCCCCGAAGCTAAAAACAGATGTAAAATTGCCTTGTAAAAGTATAGTAATTTCTAGTCAATCTGGGCCATCCATTAGGCAAATGATCTGATGGTAAAAGTTATGTTTAGATTAGGGTTTTTTGCCCTAGATGGAAACCCCCTTGTATATATGAGGGTATTGTATTGTGGCTGTGTATTATGTGTGTATTATCAGAGCGAGAAACAGAGAGGGAGATTGTGAGAGAGAACAGAGGATATTACAGCGGATCTGCTGTAGGTTTTGTCTCTTCATTTTTGCTGGACAATAGAAAGGAAGGACTGGCTGTTCGGGGTGGACGTAGCCCAAACTGGGTGAACCACGTATATCTGTGTCTCTCTAGTTTTATGTGTTTTGTGTGCTTGTATTTTTCCACATATTTTATGTGTTGCATTTATCCATAATATATAATTTTCTAACATTATTGAGAAAAAAAAAGCTTGATTGTATTAATCCTAAAAATAACAAAAGAACCTTACAACCTTAGCCTTGATGTTTGAAAAGGCCTTCCTGGGGTCTGAAGTAGGAGTCTTCTCTACTTTGATAAGTCTTACACTCTTCCTCCAGGAGCATAAAGAGGTATGTGATCTTTCCTCCCAAAATCTCAGCAGAAAGAAGACTAAATCTCAACAGCACTTCAACTCAATCACCCATAAAGCTTAAACTCTAATTCTCCATCTCCAGAATCTCAATCTCCAAAAACTTCCACCTTTGAGGCTACCCAATGCCTCCTTTTATAGAGCATATGAGGAGGTTAGGATTCCACCTTTGAAGGCATAGAATCCTCCTTCAAAGGGATAGACTCCTCACATCAAGGGATTAGTTCCTTAAGGTGTGGGATACATGCACCTTACTAAAGCGCACTCATCCCCAAAAAATCTTATCTAGAACCTTCTAGAATTGACCAAAATTCAACTTTTTCAGTTTAATTTCTCCATTTTTTGATGTTTACAGGGGTACGTAGGCATAACACTAGAAAAATGTGTTCTAGAACGCAGTTCCTCTTCACATTACCTACGTACCCTAGCCAGCAACGCAGGTAGGCTTCATGTTACCTGCGTACCCAAATTTTTTGAGCTATTTAGGATTTTTTCTCCAGTTTTAGGGCTTGGAATGAGGAACAAAGGGTGCAGCTCAACACATGAAATTTCGACGTGACTTCTTTTGGAGTTTCAGAGAATGTCATCTGAATTCAATCTATCTTGCTGATAAAAAAAAACATACTCCTTCAGATAAAGGTGTTGTTAATTTTTTTTTTACCAGGCATTGGAGAAAGAATGATTTCAAATGTATGGTATGTCCCAAAATTAAAGAAAAATTTGTTATCTTTAGTCACGATTCGCCGAGCAGGACATATGGTAATTATGGAAGATGGCTTAGTTAAAATCAACTCAGAAAAAAAAAAAACATGAAAACAGTGATGACAGGTTATGAAGATGGAAAATTGTTAAGGATGAAAGGGACAGTTATTCCAAGAAATTCTGACTTTGCAGGAGCAGCAAGTACATATATTTCACCGCTCAGATTGTTGCATGTAAGGTATGGCCATCTCAACTTTGACAGTCTCTCTCAATTACAAAAATAGGGAATGGTTAAAGGACTTCCAACCTTCAAAAAGGAAAATGCAAAGTGTGAATCTTGCATTTTTGGAAAACAACATCGAGAGAATTTTCCTACAAGTTCATCGCGCAAACAGGCATTTGCAGTTGGTTCATAGTGATATTTGTGGACCCTTCCCAGCTTCGCTTGGAATTTGCAGATATTTCTTACTCTTTTTTATGACTTTAGCAGGATTACATGGATATATTTCTTGAAGCAAAAGTCAGACGGATTTGAAAAGTTCAAAACTTTCATCGGCTTATTGAAAATGAAGTAAAGGAGAATATTGGCACTCTTAGAACTGACAATGGTGGAGAATTCACTTCAAATGAATTCAAAAATTATTGCATGGATAATGGCATGAAACGACATATTACCAATGTCTACACTGCACAATAAAATGGGGTAGTAGAAAGAACGAATCGTACCTTGTTAGGAATGGTGTGATCTATGTTAACTTTCAAAAAGTTAAAGTCCTTTATATTGGACCGAAGAAATTCATACCATTGTCTACTTGAGGAACAGATCTCCCACTGCTTCTTTATACGAAATCACACCTTATGAAGAATGGTTTGGCTTCAAACCTCGAGTAAAACATCTCAGATTTTTTATATCAGTCTATTATGCCTTAGTTCTAAAGGAAAAAAAAACTAAGTTTGATGCACGAAGCTTAAAGTGCACAATTATAGGGTATTCTGATGAGAAGAAATGGTACCGAATTTTGTCGAATGGGAAATTTTTTGTAATCAGAGATGTGATTTTTGATGAAAATGAGGGTAAGAGTGCTAAAGAAGTTGAAAGTCTTCTTCAAAAGTTAGAAACAAAAAGTGATAAAAGAAACGGAAATTTAAAAATTCAACCAAATGCACAAAATTGGTATGAACTTGAGTTTCCTTCATCTGAAAATGATTCCCCCAATCTGTCTTTATCATTAGTGCCATCTGGGTCTTCTAGCAGTTCATCCAACTCTCCTAGCAGCAGCAGTTCTTCTGAAAATGACTCTCCAGCCCTAGAACCTGCAGTTCATCAATAAACATCAGTTTATATCAACCTTCTTTACAATGATGGTGATTTTTCACAATCCCAAACCAGTGAACATCAATTGCCAAAATGGGTAGTTCAACTTTTGAAATATGTAAGGCCTAATGAATAGAATAAAACAGGAACAAGGGGATTAGAAAGAAATGAAGGAGCCTTGATAGCAAATGATTTTACTAAACCTTCTACATACTGAGAAGCAGTAAAACATAAAGAATGGAAATAAGATATGGTTGATAAATATCAAGTAGTTCAAGACAATAACACTTGGAAACTTGTTGATTGTCCTCAGCATGTTAAACCCATCAGATGCAAATGGGTTTACCGCATTAAGTACAAGAAAAATGGTGAAATTGACAAGTATAAAGAAATACTTGTTGCTAAAGGTTTTGTGCAGCAAGAAGGGATAGATTATGAGGAATGTTTGCTCCTACAGATAAATGGAACACAATCAAACTCACACTTTCCTTAGCATCTCAACAAGGATGGAAAGTTCATCAAATGGATGTAAAAAGTGCTTTTCTCAACAGATATTTACAGGAATAAGTGTACATGACACAACCACCAGTTTTTGAAATTGAAGGACAGGAACATAAAGTCTACAAATTGATAAAGGCTTTATATGGGTTAAAACAAGCTCCCCGAGCTTGGTATGCTAAAATGGATGAATACCTTGGGAAATTTGGTTTTCAATGAAGTGAATCTAATGATACCTTGTATGTACGTCAACAAGGGAAAAATCTAGTGATTTTGGTTATGTATGTTGATGATTTGATGATCACTGGTAACAATGATGATCATATTGCACAGGTGAAAAAGGATTTACATGCAGGTTTTAAGATGACAGATTTGGGACTACTTCATTACTACCTTGGAGTTGAAGTATTCCAATGTCCAGATCATATCTTCATTTCTCAGAGTAAGTATGCAGCATAAATTCTTTAGCAATTTGGAATGCAGGATTGCAAGCCTGTTCTCACCCCTATGGAACAAAACTTGAAACTTTCAAAATTTGAAGGGGGGGGAATGGTGGATAGCACTACTTATAGATAGTTGATTGGTATCTTGAATTATCTAACAACTACTCGACTAGATATTTCTTATGACGTCAGTATTCTTTCTCGCTTTATTAAGGAACCACAAGACAACCACTGGAATGAAACTAAAAGAGTTCTTCGTTATATCCAAGGAAAAAAATATTTTGGTCTTCTTTACAAAAATACTAAAAACTTTGTACTTGGCGGATTTTCAGATGCCGACTTTGCTGGCAGTATTGATGACAGTGCATCAACCTCAGGTTATTTAATGAACATGGGGTCAGCTGTAATTTCCTAGAGTTGCAAGAAGCAAGCTACAGTGGCCACTTCTTCAGCAGAAGCAGAGTACATTTCAGCATGGGAAGCAACATGTGAGATTGTTTGGTTACGTCGATTTTTACAAGACTTGGGAATTCCTCCAGCATAAGCTACTTCGTTATTCATCGACCACCAGTCAACAATAAAGCGTCGCAAGAATCTAGTTTTTCATTCAAAGACAAAGCATGTGGACACCAAGTATCATCATATCAGATCACTCATTGCAGAGGATGTCATCAAGCCGATTTATTGTCCTTCAGAAGATCAGACCTCCTATATCTTCACCAAACCTCTTAAAAGAATAAAATTTACTAAGTTCAGAGATGAACTTGGCATATGTTGTAATGTATCTTTGGATCATAGGGGGGAATGTTAGATGATCCAAATATGTTAATGTAAAGTTAGGATAAAATATTTATTAAATTAGAATATTTAATAAATATTAGAGATACTTAAAAATAGAATTTTGTTAGTAAAGATAGGACTCTAGAATAGAGTCGTTTCTTAGACTCTAAAATAGGAATAAAGTTAGTAGAGTGGTTAGAAGATCATTTATTATAAATGGACACTCATTGTTTTTTCAAGTGATACATAACTAAATTAAGTTAGGACATATTTCTTATAAATAGGTTAGTCTCCTATTTTCAAGTTAGTAGAAGTTTGCGTTTGTAAACTCCTGCAACTTTTTATGTAATTTATTTTCCATTATTAATAAAATTACGTGTCTGAGGACACTTTTTCCATTAGTTACTAAACTGTCTTCTGTAGTGACTATCTTTCCTTTCAAAACAACTGTTTGGATTCTAGTTATTTCATTCATGTCTTTAGGTTCATGCATTAAGCATTGTCCTTTGTGTATTTTTCTTTCCTCTGCCATAGTTCTTCAGAGAACCTCTCAGCCTCACTTGATATAAATCTTTCAGCCTCACTTGAATGAATTTATTAAAACCTTCATAAGAACCAACCATAAGTTTGGCTCGATACAATAATGCTTCAAAGCTTAGACATTATGCATGAAGGAAAAAGGAATGATAATGACTAATTACGAAAGAATTTTGAAATTTAAATGTCTTCTTATAACTGAAATAATGGCTTACTCATAACCTACCCTGACCATGATGATTGCAAACATGAGTGTGTACTTTGATTTCATCATTACATAACTGAACTAGAACCTATCTTACCCTTTCCCAATGGTTTTTAACATTTGACAACTTGATTGACAATAAAACTACAAAACCACGGTTTTGTAGCGCCTATAGTGTAATTTTTTTTGTTTGCGCTATGAAATTATCAGCGCTTTCGTAGCGCAAAGTGACTTTTTTCAACGTAATGTGCTACGAAATTGTGGTTTCTTGGCTAATTGTGCAGTTTTGATACAACAACTTTCAGAAATGAAAAGCAATGGATAATGATGATTGTTTGACATGAAAGAGCTTAAAAATCAGTTTATTTAAACACTAGGGTAGGCTCAAACTATAAAAAAATTTAATACTTCCCTTGGTCAAACTCAAGAAATGACTCCTAAGACCCTATTTTGACCCATGAACCTATATAACTTTGTCAAAATGATGTTTGAATTTTTTGAGTGATAAAATATCGATCTCTTCAATCGAGAATGAAGCGCCTATATGAATGTTCTCATTTATCACAGGTTTGATTGATATGTCAATAGGAACTGTGGCAGAAATATTTCCCATTTTTTTCTCAGAATCTGAATGAAGGATGGACATAGGATTTTGAGGTCCCTTAACATAGTGAATCGAAAATATGGATGAAAATTCATTCTCAAGTCTATCGAGGTTAGGTAAAAAACAAGATCGATGATGAAGATCATCCCATGGTAATTCATCTGATGACAAGATTTCTCAGATATTTTCATCAGTTGAAAACACTTGTTGAAAAGGATCCGAAAATGATGGCATGGTTGAGCTTGATAAATAAGAATACTCTTCATTTACCACATTCATTTGATCACTATAAGTTGATGGACTATCATAACACAATTTTACCGCTACATATGCCAATTCAGAAGGACGTAAAGGGATCTCGGCACCATAGGAGTCCAATTCTGATTCTAAAGGCCCATTCCATGTGTCATCAAATCAAATTGTGCTTGATGTAATAATATTGATATTGAAAATAGTTCACAGTACATTAGGAGGAGGTATAGTGAAATTTCCCATTAGAGCGGAATATTTAACTAGTACAACCCAAACATCTTCATATGGGATAACCGTTTTTTCGACATACTAGATAATATATGTAGAGGTAGGGTCTAAAGCGAATTAAGAAAACTGGTCGAAACAATATTTCCTTTATGAGGAAAAATGATCATCCGAATGAGTGATGAAACGACATCAGCCATAGCATAAGACCAACTTCGACCCAGATGAAGGTTTTAATCAATAGCATTATCAACAACTTCCACCTCGAGTGTTACAATTTTTCCTTCTACCTCTATAGGCAGATCCTAGAGTATTCCAAATGGGCGAAAACCTCTTCCATCAAAGGCTTTAATAATCGTCAGTTACATTTTGATGATCAGAGAACCAATATTTTTCCAACAAGATAAGGACATAATGCACGTATATGCTCCCTCATCAATTACTATGTGAAGCACTCACCTTGATTTGACTAATACTAGAATTTAAAAACCCATTTGATGTGGGAGTCTAGGTACAAAGTTATCGAGATCAAAGAAAATGAGATTCGAGTCATGAGGATCAATCAATCCTATAGATGATAATGGTAATTTCCTCTAAGATGGACAATATTGCAGCACTTCGAAGGCTGAGATTGCTGAAGGGGATATGGCCAAATCTTCAAAAATATTGTACTTCTAAGTGGCTCACGCATGTGGGTTGAAAGCTAATTTTAAAAGTACACCTTTCGCAGGTGGTTTAATCACTAAATCAGGATTAGGTTTCTTGGTTTTCAATTGTTCGGAAACAAGAGGAGTTAGTAATGGAGGTTGAATGGACGATTTAGTTTCTTTTCTAGTTACATGACTTTTAGATCCATAGTATTGAGATCGTGTCACAACCATGACTTCGGACATCATCAAGGTATTCGTCGATGAATTCGAAGGAGATTCGATCATTTTGTTGCCTTGTGATGGAAAATAATCTTTCAGGACAACGGGTGTGGGTGAACCTTTGAAAATTTTAAATACCTCAGCCGATTTGGGCACTCTTTTGTGTAGTGATCCTTGTCAAAGATAAGACAAGGATAATGAGGTTTTTTTTTTTCGTCTAATGGTTTTATTGTTTCATCTTTCTGTTTGGGAGAAATGTTTTATCTATTCTTACCCTTCCCATTCCTCTTATTTCTAGATGCATTAAATTTTTTTGTAGATGAGTTTATGACATGAATATCGGCAAAAGATTCTAGAGAAGGATCTCCTTTAGGTGAATTTGGTAGAGTTATGATTGGAGAAGTAGATTTATATGGTTTCTTCTTACTCTTTCTCATATTAACTATAGCAATTACATCATTTGCACCATGAAAATCAGAAGAAGTTGGAGTGAGTTGACCTAGGCATGGTAAATCAGGAATGTTTTCATACAAAGTACCAAACTGTGTGTAAACAAGGTGTAGGTATTGTGCTTGAGCTATGACCTGCTCTTCTATTACAACACCTCCTTTAGCTACATCTTCAGTAATCTTAGGAAGCAATGATTTGATGAACCGTTCAGCCAGAATTTGATCCAGAATGAAAATGACTAAGCATCATCTACGCCATTGTTCATGTATGTGATATGAAATTTATGTAGATGTACTTTTTTTTAATGAAGTTAAAATTTTCGAGCCATTACGATAACATACTAGCAACATAAAATTAGCCCAGAAGGTTGTTGCTAAAGTGTTGAAATTGTTGAAAGAGCCTTGTGGTAACACAATGTACCACTTTGCGGCCAAGTCGATCAATATTCTATGAAAAAACCTCAATCGAATTGAATCATCGATTAAGGAATTGGATGCACACCACACATGATAAGTTAGCACATGATTCGAGGGGTCTTCTCCTAATTTTCCTTCAAAATTTGGAATGTCACTAGGAAAATTAGTAGGCATTACTGGCCAAAATGAAATATATTAAATTGGATCATTTGTTGTCCGAGACAAGTCTGGTAAGTCTAAAGTTGCAATGAATGGTAACCTTCGGTTAGGGTCTTGCTGTGCAAACTGATAACCTTGAGTAACAATACTAGTACCCAGAGGAGGATATCCAGGAAAACCTGGGATAGCTTGAGCAGTTGGAATTGATATACCTCTAGGGTATCTAGGGTTATCCATACCAAACTGAAGTTGGGATTTCTTTTGATATATATAACCAGGTTAAGGTTGTCTCTGGTAAACTAGAATTTTTCCCATTTGTCCATATTGAAATTTCCATTGAAATGGTTGACTTTGAACAAACTGACCTTGAAATTTTTCACAAGTTGAAGTTTTTCTGTGAGTAGTTGGTCCTGTAAAAGGTTTCCCTTGAAATGATTAACCAACAAAAGGTTTTCCTTGAAAATTTTGACATGTAAAAGGTAGAAATTTTTGAACCATAGTTGCACCAGGTTGCCTTGCAAAGCTTTCAAGAATAGACTAAATTGTAGGTCCAGTTTGATTATGAGTAATTTGAGGAGTTTCCTATGCAACAGTTGGTGTTGTCATTTTAATGGTTTTAACAACAGGGGTTTGAGAAACTCGTGGTATAGGTGTACTTGGTTGTTGATGATTGGATATTACTGCTTTAAGTACTCACACCAGCTTGCTGACTACTTAGCACCTATACCTATGGGGTAATTTGACGTACACCTTGAGCATGTTGTTGGACTTCAGTAAAACCAAACTGTCTAGTTCGCTGAGCTGGTTGATTATAAGGTACTTGAAATGTAGGTTGAAAAGGTTGTTGATTGAACAAATGGTTCAACATAATACTTATCCCTAGGTAAGAAGCTCCCATCAAAGGTTATGTTTCATAAGGTTGACCATAACCAGTTTAAGGGATTCGAACATAAGTTTTATAATTACCAGGAATATTTTTTTCCTACAACCAGGGGATAGGTTCCAGCTAAAAGTTTTCCTCTTTGAAAGGATTTCTGCTCTATATAAGGTTTTTGCCCTTGGAAAGTTCGATGTCATTGGAGAGGTTGTTTCCCTTGGACAGGTTGCTTCCTTTGGAGAGGATGTTAGCCTTGGAAGGGTTATTTTCCTTTGAAAAGGTTGTTGTCCTTGGAGAGGTTGTTTCCCCCCAGGCGCTATATAGACACTTTGTGAGCTGGATTATAGACGTGTTACGTTGTCAAAGGTTCGATTGTAGATTCATACACACTAGTTGACATTGTAGAAGTTTCAGAGAATGGATATGCTCCTAAGAAAGTTACAGAGAGTGACTAGTACCCACGAGGAAAAGATGGACATCCATGCAAAAATGTTTCTGGTGATGAGGAAAACATAGATGACTCTATAGACATGATTTGAGAAGCCATGTAACTACATATCAGTAAAGAGTAGAAGGGTATGTAGCATGGTGACTGAGTGTAATGAGAGCTATGTAGAAAATTGTTAAATTGATGATACCAGGGATCTGGTATAAAAGGAATGAAAGGGTAAATTTTTTCACTACACCTTAGATCTAAATATTCTTGATGAAAGGGAAGTGTAATCTCTTCTTCGACATCATATATCTATAGAATGCTAATTAGGTGAGGAGGAATATTCTCAGTAATGAGAATTTTCACTCGGGGTGAATGAGGATGAGCAGGAGTTGGGGCTATGAGATCTCAAGGTGACTTAGACGAAGTAGATTCAGATTCAAGCTGAGATATTTTAGTTTTAGTGAATTGTCTATCTAGCAGTTCACTAGTAATATATTTAGTTGTAATGACTTCATAAATTTCTGGTTGTTCTTGATCTTTTTCAATTATATGAGGTTGCTTAACTTTGAATTCAGGATGTATTACAATGGATGTTTCTCCTTGTTCAGTAAACTCGGTTCCTGCTTGTTCAACTCTTTTGGTTTTGAGCTTTTCCAATTGACTGGGTGTATATTTAAGGGGTTTCCCCTACATTCTACAATAATTTCTTGATATTTTAGCCACGGTTAATATTTTTAACACAAAAAATAAACAAATTCAAAAGGATACACCTAAGGTCTCTAAAAATCAAGAAAACGAACACGCACCTACAAAACATAACAGATAGACCACATATAAACAGTATGTTTCCACAATAATAGCACTAGTTGGTGATGAAATCCAATGTCACAGAAATTAATGTGGAAAACTAGCAGCTAGAACAACTACCCTGAAAACCCGCTTAATGAAATATTTTGGTGTAAGTAATTTTACTATGCCATATTGAAGTCAAAATTACCCTCTAGAAATTCTAAGTGAGTCTAGTCAATTTTTTCTCCAGGTACAGTGGGACCTTCCTTCCACCATCACCTTGGGAAAAGTCCCAAATATTATGGCCACTGAGGTCACCAACTTAGAAAATTGCACCTCATGGAAGATTGTGTGATCCAATATACACACAAGGAAAGAGTATCAAAGCTCAATCCCCTTCAAAGCTTCTCGATATTGTAAATGTAAGGTTTTCTAACAAGTCACTATAGGCTCCTTGACAATGGCTAATTTGAGGTTTACTGTTTGTACTACGTGGGCATCTGTTATCTTCACCAATGAAGTTGCTAGGATTACCTCACTAGGTCTGATATGATCTCGTGCTTGAATCTCTTAAGAAGAGGTTCCCGGAGCACAAATGCAACAATGAGATTTCCCTATCGCAAGATGCTACATGTTTGTTTCAACTACTTTGGAATGTTAATTAAAACCTATTCCAAAGCACTAGCCTAAGCTAAATTGGAGGAATGTGCCCTAGAAAATCTAAAAAATATCTATATTGATTTTATTAAGAAATGTATTGATATGGATGCTATTTATGTAAAGGGGTATGGAGATGAAACTTAATGATATTGTGACCTGACTCAAAATACTTTAAATGCATCAATATGAAATTGTAACTCCTTATTTTGATGAATTCTATTTAAGACAAAGTTGAAGGACTTTTGAACTCAAAAAGTACAAGCTTCCTAAAACTTCAAATAAAATTTCTTTTTTGTCAAGAAAACAATTTCATTTCCAAGCATGAACAATATCTATTTTGTGATCAAAATTTCGTTCATTACAAAGCCAAAAAATATAATTTTGATGAACAAACAAATCTCAAAAAAAAAAAAAAAAAAACTTTTAAAAACCCTAAAAGGTATAAAAAAACTCAAATAAAATAAACGTTCTAATTATCAATCCTAACTAAGATATCTATTAGTGTATTTTCATGATTTCTCTTAGTTGTAAGAAAACTAAAAATGTTTCCACTTGAACTAGTAGAAATGAAATCATGAAAGACTAGTTTGAGACAAATTAGACTTCGGTGATCTAGAAGCTTTTCCTTTTTACAGTCAAGTAAGAAAAAAATACTCAAATAGTTAAGGCTCAAAATAATCCTGGTGGTTCTAGAAGAAAATAACATAAAACTAGTGATATTTGGAAAATGAATCTATCTTCCAAAAGGAGAAATAGAAAACTAGGGTAAATGCTAACTGAATTATGCAAAAAGGTTGATTTATCAAACAAGACTCTAAGCTATAAAGGAGGAGCTTATATACAGACTCTAACAACTGCTATAGATTAGGTTAAACTTAGGAATTGTGTTATCTGACTATGGAAGAGAAAATCTTAATGTTTTCAAAATTTCTACAGGGTGCAACTTCTCAGTGAAAACCAGTGCACATGCGTAGTGAACTATACTAGAAAGTTGCACAGGTTACCACTCTATTTTCCGTAGAAAACTGCGCAGGGCAGAGAAATGTAGGAAAAAATAATTTTAAGGCTTTCTAACTCAGATAATAGAAGAGGTTATATACCCAACCACTCTGACAAAAGTAAAACTAGGAGAGCTAGAATGTAAAACAAAAAAAAAACAAAAAACAAAAAAAACTAAACTTGTCTTCCCCCGCGGAGTCGCCAAATTTTTTTTTGGATTAATCCCTCCTGTAGAAAAAAGTGATCTCCCTAGCACCCCAACAAATATTTAGAAACAAATAAAAATTTCAATGCCTCTTTCTCTAAAATATTTTCATTTTATATAATTATAGCTCGGAAATAAGGAGGTCATGTTCCTGTCTTTCAATCGAGACGTTTGATGTAGCCTTTTTCCTTTCACTCCAAAAAAATCCTTCAATGCTGAGAAGAACCTATAATCACAAAAAAAGTAAAGCATAAAAGAACCTACAATATATAATAATCATAAACACTAGTTCAACTTGGTGATCATGGAGTCTAAGTATTGACATAATTTCAATGAATTCGGAAACAAGACAATGAGAAAAAGAGATCCATATGTATGATCAGAAATCAATAAGAGAAATATTACAACCTGAGCCTCTATGTTGTACAAACTTCTCCAGTGTGTATGCGAAATCATTTTCTTTGTTTTGACAAGCCTTTCTCTCTAAAATGACCAACATGAAGTCACTGCACCAAGGTGTGATCTTCAATGTAAAACTAACAACTTGCTAGTTCATAATCTATGAACTCTTATGAACTCTCTCTACACAAGTATCTACTCATGTCATTATTTAATATCTACCCTAAAACCTGAAACTTCAACTAAATTTATAGAGTTATTGAGGACTTTTCAGATCCATGAAGAAAGGGATGAGATCCTCCAATGAAGGGATAAGGGTTCCTTTAGCCAAGGGATAAGCTCCATTAGTAGAGGGTTGTAGCTCGAACTGGTGATGCAGGGGCATTAGATTCTAGCCAGAAATGTGAAAGCTTGTTCACATGTTGTGGCTAGCTCAGTTAAAATTCATTCACTGATGGGTGAAAGTCAATGTTTAATGAGAGGATTGAATTCCTCAAACAAATTAATATTATTATTTGTAATAAATTAGGAGAATATTTAGAGATAAGTAGTTTGAATAGGTGTGAGCTTGTTGAGCATATCTAGCTGCAGTTGATAGATTTTAGGAGGATATTGGGCAAGTAGGATTTTGTCTCAATTTAGGAAATTTAATCCTAAATTAAGGAGGTCTTTGGTTTGTAATAAAACTATAAATTAAAATCTTTGTAATGAAGAAATTTGGAGTTGGCCGAAAGGAATTTTTGTGAGGGTTTGATTTAATAAATATTGCAAAGTTTCTGAATTGTTGTTTATACTGGCAATCCGCGGAGGTTTTGTTGAATCTTTAATTAAACTGAGAAGGGGGGGGGGTGAATCAGTTTAATACATACATAAGCTTTTCAAAATTTTCACCAAATTTATTTACAGCTTAATTTGTGAACAGTCTTAAAATGTTGCAGCCAATATTAAATTAATGTGACACCACACTTATGTTGAGAGCAGCAAACAATTAAGCAGATTGAAAGAATCACATCAACACATAAGAAACACACACAGAGACAACAGATGTAAGTGGAAACCCATAAAGGGAGAAAACCACAACTTATTATTGTTGTGATGCAAAGGCAAGCTCCAACTCCCTCTCACCACTATTTTCTGCAGGCACCAACCTACATGAGGCTCTATCCTCAATTCTGAAAGCTACAACTTGAAAGGAAGCACCAACTCCCTTCGATTTTCTGCAGGCACCAACCTACAGGAGGCTCTAACCTCATTCAGCTACAACTGACAGCTATCAAGCTGCAACTTGATAGGGAAGCTCCAACTTCCTCAATTTATCAAACTGAATTTTTGCTGATTTACCTCAGATATCAACTCTGTTCTGTAGCTTCTCTTTCTGCTATTCTTTTCTTAATCTTCTCTGCCTCAGTCTTCTGTATTCTTCCTTCTCTATATTTACTCTCTCTAACCTCTTTTTGCATATCAAGATGATATTATTTATAGAGTTCCTCACATGACTGTTTGTATTTCACAAAGAATTTAGAGTGAACAGTCATGACTCTTTGGCTTCCGTCTTCTCATTCCTTTTATCTGCTCATTAAAAAAAATAACTGTAGGTGCTTATCTTAATATTACAGTGGGATATTTGCTCTCTTTCGGAGACTTGCCAATGCATCACAAACAATATAAACCAATTAAAATATTACATTTAATTACAATGAGAGCTCCAGCTCACTCATACAGCCTTTTGGATCGCTGCGCATTTGTCTTTTTTTTGACTGTGTTGGTCTCTTTCTCTCCTCTGTATGCCTTTCTGTTTATGGCTGCTGCGTAACTCCTGAATTTATGAGCTGCATTTTTATTTTTATTTTTATATCAGCGCTTTATATATATATGAAACTGTTGACTGTAATTCTGGACAAATTCCAACGCTCTGTACATAGCAAGTGTCTTGTTGATGTGGCGAGTTCCGCAAGCGAAACAAACATACATCCCAATTGTTTTAAATAAAGAATCGCCCTCCACCTTGAGCCGAGGCCCGTGGGTCCACAGACCACGCGGCATATTTCAATTTAATCGCTACAACGTTTTATAACAGCGCCTTCTGTATATATACATATATATCTCGTGGTTTCAATTCTCGGCGAACTTATATAAAGTTTTAATCATATAAACTGCCACTTCAATGAAGAATCATCTTTATACTTAACAAATGCCCTTTCGGGCCCACTTGCCACGCTTTCCGATGCGATATATTTCTCCTCCAGCGATTTCCGATTGCGATTGATCACTGTTCACTGTTCTTTGCCGATGCGATTGGAACTGAAATAGTTGTTAGTCATAGTTTATAAGCCCATCGGGTCCGGGCTTCAATCGCAATCGCAAATCTTTGTTGCATGTTCCAATACCCTGGATTAACTCCGATTGCGATTAATCGCAATCGCAACTTTTAGTTGCAAGTGATCCGCTGCCAGATTTTCTCCGATGCGATCATGCCGAACTTCAAATACTTGTTACTCATGGTTTATAAGCCCACCGGGTCCGGGCTTCAATCGCAATTGCAAGTTTTGGTTTATACGTTCCGCTGCCCTTATAATCTCCGATGCTATTGGGTAAGGGGTCCCACCATACGGTACTTTGGTTATTTGTTTATCATAAAGCGCTCCACGTAAATTAATACATATGCATTGGACCTTTGATCCTTTAAAATTCGGGCTCAATAACATGAAACTTATATATATAAGGCGCTGTATATATATGTAATGCGCCACATATGTACTCCAGCGTGGGTAACGATTCCCGGAATGAGATTTAGTTATATGTACTGCCCGGCTGGGTAATGGTTCTTAGAATTATATACATATATCCTCCGGCTAAGGTAGCGATTCTTGGAATAGGGGTTTGTGTATATATATATATATATATATATATATATATATATATATATGCATGCCTCTTGGGTTAAGATTCTCGGAATTTATGTGCCTCTGCTGTGCTAACGCCTCTGCCGCTCGACCGCCTCACTGCCTCTGTCTCCACTGCTCGACCGTTTTACTGCCTCCATATTCGCTGCTTCTGCCTCCACTGCTCGACCGTTTCACTCTGCCTCTGTATTTGACTGTTACGCTTTAGAAGTGTTCTTCTGCCTGTCTCCTTTGCCTGTTTCTGCTTCAGCGCTGCTCAACCTCTGCCTCTGCCTTCTGCTGTACATATTCCCTGCTGCTGTTCTTTGCTTTCTTTGCCATCAATGACAATATTTCTAACAGTCTCCCCCTTTGGCATTGATGGCGATACACTTCCTCTGTTTTCCTGTTAGAATCCTTTCTTCTTTTGCTTGCTCTTCCTCCCCCTTTGACATCAATGGCAAAGGACGACACCTCATTTCTCCGTATAGGCTCTGTCGTTGCATTTCCTTTCTTTGATTTGTGTTTAGACCACCATTTTCTGTCTTTGTACCCTGCTGCTCCAGACTGTTGTACAAGACTTGTTAAGAGAACACTTTAAGGATTATTGAACTTGAATATACGTTTTGTCTCTGTCTGATATAGTGAGCCAATATATGTTTTATAGCTATGTTTCATCTGTAGTGCCCGTTGTTTGTAATCTGTGCTAGATTGCAGACAGGGATGATGCATTTAACGACTGAAAGGTCCTTGTTGCTGTTGTAAACAATGAATCAAACCAGAGCTTATAGATCATTCTAAGAATGGGCAATATCTTTCAATATTAGAAGCCAAATGACTTTCCTTTTTGTATAATGTGTTTTCAAAACAAACCCTTCAATGTTTTGGTCAGTTTTACTTATCAACTGTGCAGTTTTATTTAGATGGTAATCATAGTTATTCCTTTATTTTTCAGATATTTTGACTGTTCTATCAGAGTGAATTTCTGCAAAAGCATATTCAAGATGTTTGATTGAAAACTCAGCAAACAGCCTTCGCACAATTTTGTAAATGATATTAAGAAAAAAAATGCCTTGGAGATATACATGTACCGACTTCGGGAAGGCATGAAATTATATATATATAGAAGAAAATATTGCTTCAATGCTCAATATACTACTTTAGGTGTAATAAAGTTAATGTTATTTTTTCTCTGCTATTGACCTTTTTCATGCTGAATGCTGATAATAATGAGAATATTATCTTATATCTCTTTGATCCTGTGGACCTGTTTTATGCTTCCCTTGCTTGCAGATTTCCTTTAGGAATGATATTTTCGTTTCTCTTCTCCCTCTGAGACTGTGCTTTCTCTTCATATTAGAGAGTAGTATCTGCAGATACTACCCCTAATTTATCTCTCAAATATTGAAATGATTCTCTAGCAAGAGGTTTGGTAAATATATTAGTTGTCTATTCTTTTGTTGACACATAATCCAGCTTTACTATCTTCTAAGCCACTTGTTCTCAGAGAAAATGATACTTGATTGGGATATGCTTAGTTTTTTAGTGAAGCACAGGATTTTTTGATATACTTATAGCGCTTGTATTATCACATTTGATTGAGATAGGTTAATTAATGCTTACCTTCATGTCTTGAAGAGTCTGCTTCATCCACATGACTTGTGTACAACATGCTGCTGCTGCTATATATTCTGCTTCAGCTATGGACAGGGAGATATATGTTTGTTTCTTGCTTAACCATGCCACCAGAATTTCTCCTAGATAGAATGCACCTCTACTTGTACTCTTTCTGTCATCCACACAGCTGGCCAAATCTGCATCTGTTTATGCTGTCAAGGTGAAGCTTTTGCCTTTAGGATACCAAAGTCCATATTGTGTTGTTCCTTGTAGATATCTGAATATTCTTTTGACTGCAAGAAGGTGATTTTGTTTAGGCGTTGCTTGATATCTAGCCACTAGTCCTACTACTAGCATGATGTCTGGTCTTGATGCTGTCAAATACAATAGGCTTCCTATCATGGATCTTTAGAGTTTTTGATCTACATCTGCAGACCCATCATCAGCACATAGCTTGCATCCCATGATCATGAGGTTTGTCACAGGTTTTCAGTCCTCCATTTTGAATTTTTTCAGCATTTCTTTTAAGTATTTTTCTTGAGAGATGAATGTACCTGTGTTCTTTTGCTGACTTTGCAGTCCCAGGTAGAAACTGAGCTCTCCAATCATCAACATTTCAAAATCTGTTTTCATTTCATCAGCAAACCCTTTTGCTTGTTCTTCTCTGTTGCTTCCAAACATAATGTCATCAACATATACTACAACAATCAGGAGTTCATTTTCATGGGCTTTTATATATAGATTTCTTTCTACTCCACCTCTCTTAAAACCCTATTTTTGCAAATATTTATCCAGTCTTGAGTACCAAGCATGAGGAGCCTGTTTCAGTCCATATAGGGAATTCTTCAGTCTGCACACATAGTCTTCTTTGTCTGTCAATGAGAAGCCTTCTAGTTGTTCCATGTAGACTTCTTCTTCCAAGTCTCCATTCAGGAATGCAAATTTTACATCCATTTGGTATACTTTGAAGTCTTGGTAGCAAGCAAATGCCAGAAAAATTCTGATAGCTTCCATTCTGGATACAGGGGCAAATGTTTCATTGTAATCCAGTCCTTCAATTTGTGAGTATCCCTTACATACAAGTCTGGCTTTATTCCTGATTACCTGTCCTTCTTCATTCATTTTGTTTTTGAATACCCATTTTGAGCCTATGACATTTTTTCTCACAGCGCTCAGCACCTAGTTCTCATGTATTATTTTTCTAATTCTATGTCCACCTCAGTCTTACAAGATTCACTCAAAAGCACTTGTCCTTGGCTAGCTTTTCAAAGTTCTTTTGGTTCTATTTGTGACAACATGGCTATGTGTAAGACTCTTCCATGATCACATTACCTGGTGTCCTGGACCCCTACTTTGCCCCTATGATCTGACCTTCAGGATGATTCTTCTGAGTGTATCTTGAGGGGGCTTTCGAGCTTAGTTCTGCATCTTCTGTTGTCTTGCTTGTTTCATCATCATTCTGGTCTTCTTCTTCATGGTTTTCTGATGGACTGCTACACTCTGTATTTCTTGTATTGTTTGGAAGTTCTTCATCAAATCTCACATCAATACATTCAACTATTTTCCGAAGAGTCTTGTTGTCGCACCTGTACCCTTTACTTTTGGATGCATATCCTAGAAATATCCCTTCATCTGCTCTTGCATCAAATTTCCCAAGATTTTCATCATTATTCTTTACGTAACACTTGCTTCCAAAGATTCTAAAATGTCTAATTGAAGCAGGTTTCCCATGCCATAGTTCATAGGGAGTCTTGTCACTACTTGGCCTTAAGTGGGCTTTGTTCAGAATATGCACTGTTGTGTAACTGCTTCTGCCCAGAAGGTTTGTGGAATATTATTCTCCTGCATCATGGCTCTGGCTATTTTTTGAACAGATCTGTTTTGTCTCTTGCTACTCCATTCTGCTGAGGTGTCCCCGCAATAGTAAATTGTTGTTTTATGCCATGTTCATTGCATAGGTCTGCAAAGTCATAATCAGTGAATTCACTTCCTCTGTCTGATCTGATGCATTTCAGCTTGCATCCTGTCTGATTTTCTACTAATGCTTTGAATATTTTGAATTTTTCCAGAGCTTCCGATTTATTCTTGAGAAAAGAAACCCATGTCATTCTGGATAAATCATCTATTATCAGCATGAAGTAGGATTCTTCACTTGGTGTTTTAGTTCTTGCAGGTCCACATAGATCCATGTGCACAAGCTGAAGTGGTCTTCTTGTTGATAACTCCTCTTTGAACTTAAAGGATGTGGTAATTTGTTTACCCAATTGACAAGATTTGCATATGGTATTAGATGACTTCTTTATTTCTGGCATGTCTTTGACAACTTTCTTCTTCCTTAGTCTAATGATGTGATCAAAGCTGATATGTCCCAATATTTTATGCCATAACCATGACTCTTCTAGTTTTCTAAGATGACATGCTTCATCTTCCTCTTTCACAATGTAAACATTACTCTCTGTTCGAACTCCTTTGAGCAGAGTCTTACCTATGGTGCTTGATCTGACTTCACAATATTGTGCCCTAAAGAGAACTTAGAAGCCTTTGTCACACATCTGAATAACACTTAGTAAATTCGCTTTCAGCCCATCTACAAATAATACATCTTGAGCCTTTCCTCTGCCATTGTCTATGCTGACTAATCCTTTTCCCTTGATCTTTCCTGATTTATCATTTCCAAAAGTAACATTACCAGATTTCTTTTCATCAAGAGTTATAAACTTGCTTTTGTCTCCAGTCATGTGTTTTGAGCAGCCACTGTCCAGGTACCACTGAATTTTCAGGTCTTGAGTAGTTAGAGCTAAGTCACACTTATTCTCCTTCTTTATCCATTGGAGGCATCCTTTTGTTTGGTATATTTTGTGAGTTGATGAATCACATCCTTTCAAAGAACATTTGGAAGGTATATGTCCAACTTGATTGCATATACATCATTTGATCATAGTTTTTGCAGAATTGTGAGTATGAACAAAATTTCTTTGATTCATAAACCTCCTTGAGGTGTTGAACATCAATATTTGTCCATACTTTCTGCATTCAATAATTTTATGGCCAAATTCCTTCCAATAAAAACAATAACCATAGAAATTATTTGCATACCTAATGTAAGGTTGTTTTCTCCATTTGTTTGTTTGAGACAATCTCTTCACTGTTTGCATGTTTTGCAGGTTTGAATTACTCCTCCTTGCATAACAATATGCAGCAATGTGTCCCGGCTTGTGGCAGACATAACAGGTGGCATTATTCATAGGAGGGAAGAATCTCCCTTGATGGCTTCCAAATTTGACATACTCAGGGGCATATGATTCTTTTTCTATCATCTTAGTATTTATTGCATTATTTGTTACTAGAGATTTCTTCTGATCTCTATCATCCTTATTACATGTTTCTTCTTTTGTAGGAATTGTCTGGGCTGCTTCATCAGTCTTCTTTTCTTTTACAAAAATTATATTTTTGTCTTCCTTTTCTTTGCCTTTACTTGATTCTCCTTCATAGCCTATTCCTATTTTTATCATTGGGGATCTTTGAGCAATCAGAATTTCACTCAACTTACTAGAGCTTGTTGTTTGAGAAGAGTTTATAACCACTTTCCTTTGAGAATTTTCTATTTTCTTCCTAAGACATACTACTTCTTCTTCTAGTTTCTCTTGTTCTCAGGTTTTATCCTTGATTTGCTGAAGTAACATGTCTTCTATCTTCCTGGCTTCTTCAAGTTCTACCTTTAGTTGCATGAGGACTTCTGAGTTTTGTTCTTCTCTTACATACTTGAGAAGAATGTCCTTTTGTTTTTTGCATTTTAGTTTGAGTCTGTCAATCTCTTCCAGAGCACTTCTTAGCTCCCCCTCAAGGTCGACTTCCCCTTCTTCTTCTTCATCTTCTAGTAGGAGACCTTCAAGTTCTTCTATGGCCATCAATAAGAATTTGGAGGTTCCTTCTTCACTTGAGGGTTCATCTGAATCTTCAGATGTACTGCTGTCTTGTTGAGCATAGAAGGATTTTCTGCTGAACTTCTTTCCTTTCTGCCAGTTCTTTGATTTATTTTTCTCTGACTCTTGAGTCTGATTCCTTACTTTCTTGTGAGGAAAATTAGCAGCATAGTGTCCCACTCTTCCATAGTTAAAGCATTTGAAGGGGAGTTTACATTTTTATTTACCTGATCCTCTATCCAATTTCTTGACAAACTTTGCCTCTTCTTCATCCGAGCATGAGCATATGTCTCCCTCTTCTTCTTTCTTCTTTTCTGTTTTAAAAGTTGCTTCCCTCGTACTTGGATTTTTCTGTGGGAGCCTCATTTCATAGGATGTTAGATTTCCAAGTAGCTGGTTCATGGTCAAGGTCTCTGAATCAGATGTTTCTTCTATTGTAGACACCTTTGGATTAAATCTGGATGGAAGAGATCTTAGAATATTTTGTACAATTATACTTTCTGGAATTTGTTCTCCAAGAGCTTTCATATTGTTAATAATTTCTGTAGCTTTTAGGAAGAAACTGGCAATGTCTTGATCATCATTCATTCTTAAGTTCTCAAACTGGGCTCTATAGACTTGAAGTTTGGCAGTCTTTACTTTCTTGTCTCCCTCATTTATGTTCTAAAGAGTATCCCATATTTCTTTGGCAGAGTCTTTGTGCATTACTTTAAGAAACTCTGCTTCACACAATCCATTCAGAATGGCATTCATGGCTTTTGCGTTAGCCACAAAATCTTGTTTTGTTTCTTTCTCTGTGTCAGTTGCCTTCGGGGCATATCCTAATTCCACAGTAGCCCAGACTTCTATTCCTAGAGACATTATCTATGTCCTCATTCTGATTTTCCAGAAAGCATAATTTTCACCAGTGAAGAAAGGGGCTTTATTGGTTGAGAATCCTTCTTTACTAGCCATCTTGGCAACCTAGGATCTCCTTTCAGTTGTTAGACTTGCACAAAGGAACCCGCTCTCATACCAATTGTTTAATCTTTAATTAAACTGAGAAGGGGGGGGTGAATCAGTTTAATACATACATAAGGTTTTCAAAATTTTCACCAAATTTATTTACAGCTTAATTTGTGAACAGTCTTAAAATGTTGCAGCCAATATTAAATTAATGTGACACCACACTTATGTTGAGAGCAGCAAACAATTAAGCAGATTGAAAGAATCACATAAACACATAAGAAACACACACAGAGACAGTAGATGTAAGTGGAAACCCATAAAGGGAGAAAACCACAACTTATTATTGTTGTGATGCAAAGGAAAGCTCCAACTCCCTCTCACGACTGTTTTCTGCAGGCACCAACCTACAGGAGGCTCTATCATCAATTTAGCAAGCTACAACTTGCAAGGAAGCACCAAATCCCTTCGATTTTCTATAGGCATCAACCTACAGGAGGCTCCAACCTCAGTCAGCTACAACTGACAGCTATCAAGCTGCAAATTGATAGGGAAGCTCCAACTTCCTC
Organism: Pinus albicaulis; assembly: GCA_034641835.2. Lineage (NCBI taxonomy): Eukaryota > Viridiplantae > Streptophyta > Pinopsida > Pinales > Pinaceae > Pinus > Pinus albicaulis. Next base: position 464,593,941 of record CM076570.1, on the reverse strand, counting down.
AATTTATCAAACTGAATTTTTGTTGATTTACCTCATATATCAACTCTGTTCTGTAGCTTCTCTTTCTGCTCTTCTTTTCTTAATCTTCTCTGCCTCGCTCTTCTGTACTCTGCCTTCTCTTCTTTTTTTTTGTAAATTCGGTGGGTCCATTCCATTTTCTATTTATATTGTGAAGGAAGGCTACAAAATATAAAAGTTAACAGTTAAAACTTGGCCTCAACCTGCCCGCAGGAAACCATGTCTGTTGGCCATCTAAAAGCATGATAAGCAGTCCAAAACTGAAATTGTTTCATCCTCCTAAACTTTTCCTGAGCTGTCTATTCTATGTTTCCTATACTTGCTTTCCTAGAGCAGTTTATAGATAGATTTCTAAACAGTAATATCATCAAAATTTAAAACACCATTATTTTCATTGTTTCTAGAAAGCATACTGTTATACTTCTGAGGAAGAAACTGGGGCTGGGTCCTTTGCACTGGTGCCAGGAATATCTGTTTGTTGTATCTGTTGTAAAATCTGTTGAAGGATTTTTTCCATCCTTCCCACTTTATCATCCAGCCTACTAACTCTATCCACAGTCTGGTATTGAGTTATCTTTATGTGCTGAAGTTGGTCCTGAATTTCTAGAATCTGAGCCTGCATGCTTGTCCCCTACTTTACTGCTTCTGCTTGGGTGTGGGCTGGATGAAAGATCTGCATGGATTTCGCTATTAAACATTTCACTATCCAATATGTGTGGACGGTCTGATTGAACAAGGTGAGGCGGCCCCTCGTGTTTCCTGGATCTTGGATAAAATCCAAAATGTCTGCTTCTGTCTCATTATCCTCTGGATCAGTTTGGATATCCCTCTCCCATCCTCGAATGACCTGCCTTGTGTTAGAGGAATTTCCTATAACATAGGTAGCAGCTAGCGTTTCCAGATGTTCCTGGTTTGTCTTGCGACCTCTCTTCTTCGTGGCTGGTTCAACTTGCTCTGGCTGTTTTCCTTTGGCAGCCTCTGTTTTAACTCTGTGTTTTCCCATGTGTACAGAACACCTATAAACATGCACCCATACATCAACAGGAACAGTAACAATATAAAGCGTTAGTTGATACTGGTCGGTGCACCACCTTTGGACTTGCAGCTCGTGGCTGTCAGACAAACTATGAGACTTAACCTTGGTGATTAAACTCTGTAATTTGTTAGACAGCAATTCAGTGTAAACCTGGAGACTGTGGGTCAGATAATGGAGTCTTTTTCTCGGCTTGGGGTTCCAGAAAACAGTAAGGTAGATTATCGGATTCTCACTCTGGGCTGCATCATTGGGGATGTGATTATGGTCTATATAATTGAAAGGGTGCAGGTGGATAATAGCAGGTCTAGGATTCAGGTCTTGAAAGAGGCAACGCCTCCAGCGTTTAACGCAAATTGAACAGAACTGGATAATATACTCCCCATGCACGATGCTTTTCCCAATATCAACCTTAATCCCCAACTGCTCGAAGCTATACAGGTTTCTGGACCAGATGGTATACTGTCGAGCATGAAAGGGGTTTCTTGTGATATAGCTCCCTTTTGACTGAAAACAATGATTTTGATGTCTATTGACAAATAAAAGACGAAAATCCCATACCTGAGACCACTGAGATTGCATTATGGGGAAATCAAAGTACAGGATTTTGCATAGACCCTTGCTTGCATGCTTATGAAAAGGACTCAAAAAAATAACAGTTATAGACTTCATATTCTCAATAATACTGGCTAAAGCAAACGCAAACAGGAGCAAAGAGACATTCTGGGTTGGTAATAAACTATGGTCTGGCGACAGAGTTTCGCTCGACCCTCCCCTTGCATGCTTGAACAGTAGACTGAGACTACTTTCTATTACACCCTCCATAATCCCTATATAACTGACAATTGCATATGACAACAGGACCCCAGAAACCTTATGAACTAATCCTGCGCTTGGGTCTCTGAAACAGGGTCTTATAGGTTGCTTAAGGGGGATTATAGGATGCAGAGTTTTACAGAAACCTTTGAAATCATAATTACTAAGACGTCTAAGGCAATTTACAGTATTAGGCTCCATAATTGTAGTGAGAATGCTGCTTACATACCATGCCAGGAACGCTTGAAGAGTCGACTAGATGCTGTAGCTTATCCTCCGCTTTCGTCTCCAAACAGGTGCATGCACAACTTCATGCATGAATGACTGGGAGCGCGGAGGGATTCCTCTTACATTCGTGGTGGTTTTCCTTCCGTGAGCTGGCAACACAGCCTGGCCACCTTTCCCCATAATGAATTGATTTTATTTTTCCAGTCGTGCCATCATAAGGCTATTAATGACTCGGAGTTGGACCGTGTGCCCAGTTGCCTTCTCTATATTTACTCTCTCTCACCTCTTTTTTCATATCAAGATGATATTATTTATAGAGTTCCTCACATGACTATTTGTATTTCACAAAGAATTTAGAGTGAACGGTCATGACTCTTTGGCTTCTGTCTTCTCATTCCTTTTAACTTCTCATTAAAATAATAACTATAGGTTCTTCTCTTAATATTACAGTGGGATATTTTCTCTCTTCCGGAGACTTGCCAATGCATCAAAAACAATATAAACCAATTAAAATATTACATTTAATTACAATGAGAGCTCCAGCTCACTCATACAACCCTTTGGATCGCTGCGCATTTGTATTTTCTTTGACTGTGTTGGTCCCTTTCTCTCCTCTGTATGACTTTCTATTTATGGCTACTGCGTAACTCTTGAATTTATGAGCTGCATTTTCATTTATATTTTTATATCAGCGCTTTATATATATATGAAACTGCTGACTGTAATTCTGGACAAATTCCAACGCTCTGTACATAGCAAGTGTCTTGTTGATGTGGCGAGTTCCGCAAGTGGAACAAACATATATCCCAATTGTTTTAAATAAAGAATCACCCTCCACCTTGATCCGAGGCCCGTGGGTCCACAGACCATGTGGCATATTTCAATATAATCGATACAGTGTTTTATAACAACGCCTTCTGTATATATACATATATATCTCGTATTTTCAATTATCGGCGAACTTATATAAATTTTTAATCATATAAACTGCCACTTCAATGAAGAATCATATTAATACTTAACAAATTCCCTTTCGGTCCCACTTTCCATGCTTTCTGATGAGCTATATTTCTCCTCCAGCGATTTCTAATTGCGATTGATCGCAATCGCAAGCTGCCATCTCCGATGCGATTGATCACTGTTCACTAATCTTTGCCAATGCGATTGGAACTCAAATACTTGTTAGTCATAGTTTATAAGCCCATCGGGTCCGGGCTTCAATCGCAATCGCAAATATTTGTTGCATGTTCTGATACCCTAGATTAACTCCGATTGCGATTAATCACAATCGCAACTTTTAGTTGCAAGTGATCCACTGCCAAATTTTCTCCGATGCGATTGGGTTGTTCCGATGCGATCGTGCTGGACTTCAAATACTTGTTACTCATGGTTTATAAGCCCATCGGGTCCGGGCTTCAATCGCAATCGCAAGTTTTTGTTTATACGTTCCGCTGCCCTAATAATATCCGATGCGATTGGGTAAGAGGTCCCACCATACGGTACTTTGGTTATTTGTTTATCATAAAGCGCTCCACGTAAATTAATACATATGCATTGGACCTTTGATTCTTTTAAATTCGGGCTCAATAACATGAAACTTATATATATAAGGCGCTGCATATATATGTAATGCGCTACATATGTACTTCAGCATGGGTAACGATTCCTGGAATTGTGTTTATGTTATATGTACCGCCCGACTGTGTAATGGTTCTCGGAATTATATACATATATCCTCCAGCTAAGGTAGAGATTCTCGGAATAGGGGTTTGTGTATATATATATATATATGCATGCCGCTTGGGTTAAGATTCCCGGAATTTATGTGCCGCTGTTGTGCTAACGCCTCTGCCGCTCGACCGCTTCACTGCCTCTGTATTTGCTGCCTCTGTCTCCACTGCTCCACCGTTTCACTGCCTCCATATTCGCTGCTTCTGCCTCCACTTCTCGACGGTTTCACTCTGCCTCTGTATTTGACTGTTACGCTTTAGCAGTGTTCTTCCGCATGTCTCCTTTGCCTGTTTCGGCTTCAGTGCTACTCGACCTCTGGCTCTGCCTTCTATTGTAAATATTCCCTGTTACTGTTCTTTTCTTTCTTTACCATCAATGACAATATTTCTAACAGGTTTTAACTTCGAAATATTATTGAGTTTGATATCACTGTATGTACACTAAGTGTGAATCGAAATTATGTTCACTATATGAAGGGGGGGTTTGAATCTTTTTGAATTTGCTAAGTTATACATATTCTGCATTAATTTGACTGCAATTTAATGTATATCAATATCTTTAAAAGAAGACTCTGTTCTTTTTTCCAACAATGAAAATCATTTTTATTATCTGATACATGCTGGAAAATTGTACGCTGAGAAAAGGGGATCGATTTATAAAAATCAATAACTATTCTTACGTTTAAGTCACAATATAAGAAATAGATAAGATTCAGCCTTTTGTTGAAAAATGTAAGTTGTGTTAACCTCTGTTATTGAACATCGTTAAACTTATATCAATTTCTGGTCATTTAAATGGCTATCAAGGTTGATCGATTCATGCTTTAACGCAGAGAAGACGTGTTAGAGAGGAGCAAGGAATTCTAAATAGAATCGAATTAAAAGTCTGTGAAAACCAGCGTTCTAAGCATCCGAAATTGAAAAGTGGTTTTGAGTGGATAATTACCAGTTTCGCATGCCTCTGGGGCTAAGGAGCGGTTTTCCAAAATCCCACGGGATCCAATTATTTGTTAACACGTCATCAATCCCAAACTTCCAATTTCGCGTAAGATTTAAGTGCTAAATATCTGTTGTGAAATTAACATGATATGCGTTCGATCTCAAGAGTCGAAGATCCAAGGGCGATTGCTAGTTAAGCTGCACGGAGTTTAATGAGGTATGGCCCAACGTTTATTCCATTTAAAATCATTCATTAAACTTTGATTATGTGGGCCAAAAGATCAAGTGTTGGTTTCAATGGTAAATGTCAAATTTGATAATTGTTTGTTAAATATTGAATGTGTGGGTCCATATAAAATCAACGTGAAGCAAGTCTTGTTCTTAGAACAAAGAAGTTAAATTCAAAGGTTCAGTTTTGTTAAAAAGTGGTTAATAAATATTTCAAGGGAATTGAAATATTATTATATGGTGAAAAGTTAACCTTTGATTTATTTGCCAAGCGTTGAGCTTCTAAATAAATTTGAGGTTGGTTTTAATGGGAGGAGCTCTTTTATATAATGACTTTTTAAAGTTATTATTTTTTATTCCATTAATCAAAATTTTTAAAAAAAAATTGATCAATGAAAATGAAAATGAATAATTGACTCAAAATCCTCCGGAGTTAGAAACCATTGTGAGTAAACTTGAAAGGCTCTCCTTAATGCCGACACCATCACCACCATCATTAGTGGTATCAGAGCCGAATTCAAAGCATTTACCAGAGATTGGGCAGACTTCCAAGAGTCAGAAGAAGAAATCCAACATGGCTGTCCGAATTGGTAGAGGTGCTGGTGGTAGGAGAATAGGTAGGCCAATTGCTAATGCAGAGGTACTAGATACCATGCAGAAGATCCAAGCTAGATTGGAAGCAATTTAAGTGGGACAACCAAGGGATCCTGAATATGTCAGTGAACCTGAAGCTGAAGAAGGAGAAGGAGGAGATGTTGAGCTTACTCCTGAGATGAGATTCTTTAAGACAGTTTTAGGATATACATCCAAGCCTAGACTTGAAGCATCATCTTTTGCAGGAGGATTGAATCCAGAAGAGTTGATAGACTGGATCAATGAGATGAATAAATGATTTGACTATGAGGATATGGATGAAGACAAAAGAGTTAAATTTGCAATCACAAAATTAAAGGGACATGCAGCACTTTGGTGGGATGGAGGGTAAGCAGACAGAAGGAGAGTTGGCAAACAACCAATCAAAATTTGGAGTAGAATGGTGGCCAAACTAAAAGGTAAATTCTTGCGTAGTGATTATCAGCTTACATTATTTAGACAAATGCAGAATCTCAGACAAAGAATAATGACTGTGAAAGATTACACAGAAAAATCCTACAAAGTGAGCATAAGAGCTGGACAGATGAAGGACACAACAGAGAAGATTTCCAGGTATGTGAATGGTCTCATATTGGAGATCCAAGATGAAATCAGTATTTTGTCTCCTAAGACAGTTGAAGAGGCTTATCAAATGGCCTTGAAAGCTGAAGAGAAACTGTTGAGAAAGTAGTCTGCCAAAGCAAGAGGTACTTTCCAAGGAAAGGGAAGCCAAGGTGGTAGAGGGAGATCTACAACACCAAAGGATGGAGCTAGCAGCAGCTCACCTCAGCATGCACACACAGATGGTGATGCAAGTGGCAGAAGAAATTCTCACAGAGGAAGAGGAGGCAGAATCATAGGAAGAGAAGTAAGATGTTACCGATGTAAAAAATTGGGACATAGATCTTTTTAGTGCCTAGAGAAAGAGAATGTGGGTACAAGTCAGAGAAATGAAATTGTTGCTCAGATTGAAGAAGCAACAAAGTTGCCTGAAGCAGAAAGATAAATTGTGCCAGAGAATGGAGAATCTTTGGTTGTTAATAAAGTTTTGCTGAAGCAAACAAAGGAAGTTGCTGAACCAGCACAGAGGAAAACTTTGTTCAGAAGTATCTACAAAGTTCAAGGGAAATGTTGTCCATTAGTCATTGATAGTGGCAACACAGACAATCTGGTTTCTACAGAGGTGATAGAGAAGTTGAAATTGAAGACAAGGTAACATCCAAAACCCTAAAAGGTGTGATGGCTTCAGAAGGGCCATCAGCTGATTGTGAAAGAACAATGTGAGATAGAGTTGCAGATAGGAAACTAGAAAGATAAGGTAATGTGTGATGTGATGCCTATGGATGTGTGTTACATACTGCTGGGTAGAACTTGGTAGTATGACAGAGGAGTAGTACATGATGGTAAGCGAAACACTTACAAATTTGTCAAGGATGGTGTGTATCAAACATTGTTTCAAATGGAAGAAGGAGAAGAATCAAGAAAAAAATATGATCCAAAGGCTTTATTGCTGAGTGGGAAAGAATACTTGCAACAGAGTGAAGAAGAAGAGGTAAATTTTGCTTTAGTTTGCAAACCTAAATTAGTACTTAATTCTACAAAAATTTCTGATTTTCCAATTGAAATTCAAGAAATGTTGGACAATTATTGTGATATAATTGTGGATGATTTTCCTAATGAGTTACCACCTGTAACAAAAATCAGCCATCAGATAGATTTGATTCCAGGATCAAATCTGCCAAACAAAGCAGCTTACAGAATGACTCCAGCAGAAAATGAAGAAATCAGAAAGCAAGTGCAGGAATTTGTTGACAAAGGTTTGGTTCGAGAAAGTTTGAGTCCTTGTGCAGTACCTACAGTGCTAAGCCTGAAGAAAGATGGAGGCTGGAGAGTGTGAACTGATTCAAAAGAAATCAACAAGATAACAATGAAGTATAGATTTCCTTTGCCTAGAATTGAAGATTTAATGGAATGTTTGAGTGGAGCAAGATATTTTTCAAAACTTGATTTGAAAAGTGGGAATCATCATATTAGGATAAGGGAAGGTGATGAATGGAAAACAACCTTTAAGAAAAATGAGGGATTATATGAGTGGATGGTAATGCCTTTTGGCTTATCAAATGCACCCAATACTTTTATGAGGCTCATGAATGAAGTGTTAAGAGAATTTATTGGTACATTTGCAATAATATATCTGGATGACATACTAATTTACAGTGAAACAAAAGAAGAACATTTAAGGCATCTTAATTATGTCTTGAAGAAATTACATCAAGAGAAGTTGCTGATAAATCTGAAGAAGTGTTCATTCATGAAGGAAGAGCTGGTGTATATGGGTTTTGTTGTTTCTGCTGAAGAATTAAAAATAGATCTAGAAAAGGTCAGAGCAATAGTGGAATGGCCTTCACCAAAAATTTTCTTTGAAGTAAGAAGTTTCCATGGACTTGCTAGTTTTTACAGAAAATTCATAAGGAATTTTAGCAAGATTAATGCACCTATTATTGAAACCATAAAGAAAGGCAAACAACCATTCAAGTGGACTGCTGAAGCTGAAAAGAATTTCTGTTTTAAAAACAAAAATTAACAGAGAATCCTGTATTAGTGTTGCTTAATTTTACTAAAACATTTCAAGTAAAGTGTGATGCCAGTGGAGAAGCTATTGGAGCTGTATTAAGTCAAGAAGATAGGCCTGTAGCATATTTTAGTGAGAAGTTGAATGACACAAGGAGAAAATATTATTCTTATGACAAGGATTTTTATGCAATATTAGAATCATTGAAGAAGTGGAGACATTATTTAATGTCTAAATAATTTGTACTATATTCAGATAATCATGCTTTACAATACATTATGCAGCAGCCTAAATTATATTAAAAACATTTTAAATGGGTTGAATATCTCCAAAGTTTCAACTTTGTTTTAAAACACATAAGTGGCCAGGCAAACAAGGTAGCTGATGCCTTGAGTAGGAAGAACATTCTTGTCCAAGAAAGTCAACTTGAAGTGGTAGGTTTTGATTTTCTTAAAGAATTGTATAAAACAGATTTGGATTTCAAGGAAGCATTTGAAGCATGTTTGAATCCTATTTTTATAGATAGAAGTCAGTGGTTAGATTATTTCTTGCAAGAGGGTTTATTTTTCAGGAGGAATCAATTGTGTATACCAAATTGTTCAATGAGTGGAAATCTCATCAAAGAGAAGCATAGTGGTGGACTTGCTGGACATTTTGGTACTAATAAAACTTATGAGCAACTGAGTCATTTTTATTATTGGCTAAAAATGAGATCTGAAGTGGAAAAGTATGTGACGAATTGTAAAATTTGTCAGTATGCTAAGGGAAGAATCCAGAACGCAGGTTTGTACATTCCATTGCCTATTCCAGAAAGACCTTGGGATATGGTAAGTATGGATTTTTTTTTAGGACTCCCTAAGACATAGAGAGGGAATGATACTATTTTTGTTGTTGTTGACAAATTTTCAAAGATTGCACATTTTATTCCATGTTATAAAACCAGTGATGCTACTCATTCCGCTAATTTTTTTTTCAAAGAAATTGTTAGACTACATGGGTTACCTAAGAGCATTGTTTCTGATAGAGATACCAAGTTTGTTGGTCATTTTTGGAGGACATTGTGGAAGAAGCTCGGTACTAATCTAAGTTTTATCTCAACCTATCATGCTCAGACTGATGGACAAACTAAGGTAGAAAACATAATTTTAGGTAATATTTTGAGAAGTCTTGCAAGAGAACATCCCAAGAAATGGAATCATACCTTACCATAGGCAGAATATGCATACAATGATTCACCAAATAGAATCCATTCCATATTTTTTATGGAATGCACCCAAGAGGAGTTTCTGAATTGAGAAATTTGGGAAAAGTAGAAATGAGAAGTGCTGAAGGTGAATAATTTTCTTAAGAGATTAAAGAAATTCATGAACAAGTGAAGCAGCAGTTACAAGACAAAAATATCAAATAAAAAATCAGAGCAGATTTGAGTAGAAGAGAAGTTCAATTTGAAGTTGGTGATTTAGTTTTGGCTCACTTAAGGAAAGACAGATTTAAAAAAAGAGAGTATAACAAACTAAAGTTTAAAAAGATAGGACTATGCAGAATCCTAAGAAATTTTGCTGCTAATGCGTATGAAATTGAATTTCCATCTGATATTGGAATATCTCCAATATTTAATTTTGCAGATTTGTACAGGTATGAAGATGGTGGCACAACAGCATAGCCATTACAGCCAGAGATGATCTTAGACAAAAAGGTGTTTAAGAGAACCAGAGGACAAGATTATTTCCAGTACTTGATTAAGTGGAAGAATCAACCAATTGAAGATGCTACATGGATGATAGAAGCTATGTTGCAGAAACTAGGCAATTTTGTGAAGGAGCTCATGGACAAGAGCCCATGAAGAATTTTGTACTCGGGAGTCTGATGCAGAGGCATTAGATTCTAGCCAGCAATGTGAAATCTTGTTCACATGTTGTGGCTAGTTGAGGTAAAATTCATTCACTGATGGGTGCAAGTCAATGTTTAACGAGAGGATTGAATTCCTCAAACAAATTAATATTATTATTTGTAATAAATTAGGAGAATATTTAGAGATAAGTAGTTTGAATAGGTGTGAGCTTGTTGAGCATATCTAGCTGCAGTAGATAGATTTTAGGAGGATATTGGGAAAGTAGGATTTTGTCTCAATTTATGAAATTTAATCCTAAATTGAGGAGGTCTTTGTTTTGTAATAAAACTATAAATTAAAATATTTTTAATGGAGAAATTCAGACTTGGCTGAGAGGAATTTTTGTGAGGGTTTTATTTAATAAAGATTACAAAGTTTTTGAATTTTTGTTTATACTGGCAATCCCCAAAGGTTTTACCTTCGAAATCTTATTGAGTTTGATATCATTGTATGTACACTAAGTGTGAATCGAAATGAATCTTTTTGAATTTGATGAGTTATACATATTTTTCATTAATTTGACTGCAATTTAATGTATATCAGTATCTTTAAAAGGAGACTCTGTTCTTTTTTCCAACAATGAAAATCCTTTTTATTATCTGATACATGCTGGAAAATTGTATGCTGAGAAAAGGGGATCGATTTATAAAAATCGATAACTATTATTACGTTTAAGTCACAATATAAGAAATCGATAAGATTCAGCCTTTTGTAGAAAAACTTAAGCAGTGTTAACCTCTATTATTGAACATCGTTAAACTTACATCGATTGTTGGTTATTTAAATGGCTATCAAGGTTGATCGATTCAAGCTTTAACACAGAGAAGACATGTTAGAGAGGAGCAAGGAATTTTGAATATAATCAAATTAAAAGTCTGTGAAAACCAGGGTTCTAAGCATCCGAAATTGAAAAGCAATTTTGAGTGGATAATTACCAGTTTCACGTGCCTCTAGGGTTGAGGAGGTATTTTCCAAAAATCCACACAATCCAATTATTTGTTAACACATCATCAATCCCAAACTGCCCATTTCGCGTAAGATTTAATTGCTAAATCTCTATGGTGAAAGCAATGCGATATGCATTCGATCTCAAGAGTAGAAGATGCAAGGGTGATCGCTAGTTAAGCTGCACGGAGTTTAATGAGGTATGGCCCAACATTTATTCCATTTAAAATCGTTCATTAAAATTTGATTATGTGGGCCAAAATATCAAGCGTTGGTTTCAATGGTAAATGTCAAATTTGAAAGTGGTTTGTTAAATATTGAATGTGTGGGTCCATATAAAATCAACGTGAAGCAAGTCCTGTTCTTAGAACAAAGAAGCTAAATTCAAAGGTTCAGTTTTGTTAAAAAGTGGTTAATAAATATTTCAAAGGAATTGAAATATTATTATATGGTGAAAAGTTAACCTTTGATTTATTTGCCAAGCGTTGAACTTTTAAAGTAATTTGAGGTTGGTTTTAATGGGAGGAGCTCTTTTATATAATGACTTTTTAAAGTTATTATTTTTAATTTCATTAATAAAAAATTTTAAAAAAAATTTGATGAATGAAAATGAAAATGAAGAATTGACTCAGACTCCTCTGGAGATAGAAACCATTGTGAGTAAACTTGAAAGGCTCTACTTAATGCCGGCACCATCACCACCATCAACTGGCATGACTTTAGAGGCTTATATTGGGGAGAATATTCGACCAAAAAGGGTTTTAGAGGTTATATTTTCGTATTTTCTTCCTTTTTATGGGGTACATAGGTTTTAGTGGCTAATAGAGCGGCGATCACCACAACTAATAAAGGAAGTATTAGTGCATGCACAGGTAATGGTCACACAAAAGTGTGAAAGTAATATTCTAAAGGTTTTAAATAGATTTTCTCGATTTTCCAATACTTGGTTTAGGAACATGAGTATTTTTTACCTCCAAGGGAGCATAATATAGATGGTGATAAACCCATAATGATAGTCAAATTGCATGGTGGCAAAATTACATGTAACAGATTTGGTATTTCTTTTTTATTCAAATTTGAAATATGTTCAAGGAAATTTCAAACTCATTGGATTGGACCTTATGAGATTGAGAGAGTTTTTGATAATGGAGAAATCATGATTAGAACTACTAATGAAGAAAAATTTCCTCTCCTTGTAAATTGACATCGATTGAGGACATATCACAAGCCATTGACAAAAGAGGAATTTGTCAATATTTTTCAAGATAATTCTGATATGAAGTTAGTTAAGAAGATTTTTTCTTCTTCTCCAACTTAAAAATCTTATTTTTCTTAATTTATACATATGTACATATATATATATATATATATATATATATATATATATATATATATATATATATAATAATAAATAAATAAATAGATAATTTATATAAGTATGAAACCAATCATTGATTGACATTCTTATGCATAAAATATAAGGTGAAAACCAGAGATTTGTTTTTGGAACCTTACATTTTCATTATTCTTGTTCTAAAAGTCTGAATTCTTTGTATTCCCATTATTTTTTTTCAAAAAATAGAAGTACAGTTACAGAACTGATGAGTTTCTTCATCTCTCATAAAATCCTCCAACTCTTATGAATTTCTGCAGCTCAGATATAACAAAACCTTTTTTACCGAAGGAGATGAAGACTACACTCAAGAGCAAAGAGAAGGAGAAACAATTGAAGATCGATAACGTGGAAGGTATGAAAATACAAAATTTTATTTAATAATAAGGTTGGAAACATTGACATATGAATTAGATGATCATTTTATACCATCAACTCAAATGGAATTATTAAAAGGACTGATCATGTCAAATCAAATTCCAATTTCACATTTTGTTACTAAACCCTCATCATTTACATGATCTCCCCAATGTTAATTCTGGTTTCATTGGTTAATAATCCAAATGGTCATTTTCCATTTTAAAACCCCACTCATGCTCTTAATACCCTGAAGACTCACTCATTCAGTCATTGCCCCACACGTATCTACCATTCCATAACATAATTCGTCCATGTTCCCAAACTAATATTGAACCCCTTAGTCTACCATGTCAAAAGAGGCAATCCTAAAGGTGAAGCTTCTATGTAGATATGAGATTAATTGTGAACATAGACCGTGTAGGGAGAAATTTTATGAAATGATTCCCACAAATAATAGAAATGTTACAAAGAGCACAATGGCTCAGTTTGGTGGAAAATTTTGAAGGGTTTCATAAAGAAGCTACTAAATCATTCTCCAGAGCTTGTGGTGGAGTAGAAGTTGAAATGGGAAATATGAAGCTTGCAATCACTGAATATTTCATAGCACTATAAGATAATGGACCACTCAAGGGAGGGGAAATATTGTTTAAAAACAGAGGAATTGAACCGAGCTATGGATACTAACATTTTTCAGAAAAGGAATTCCTAGCAAAAGTATTAAAGGAAAATGGAGAAATATGTTATTGATAATCCAAAAATTTGTTACCTTTGAAGGAAGGTGATGCAGGAGCATGAAGCTCAATTTTAATTATTCATTTGTGTAAAATAGGGGGTGAGGCTTTTTAATTTTTCTATTAATTATTTTAATAATTTTAATAATTTAACAGAGGAAAATATAAAGGTGAGGATATTGTATATATTCTTTTAATAATTAAAAGGATATGAGTTAAGTATCTAATTTAGGGAGTAGGAATTCTATGTATGGAACTTTGTTGAGTCCACACCTAAAATGAATCTAAATTATATTTAGTTGAGGATTGGGTGGAGAAATTTTTGGGGTGAAATAAATACATTATCTATGTATAAATAGGAGTGTTTTTGTCAGGAAGAACAAGAGCTGAGTGAGTGAGGGGTACAGGAAGAGTGAGGAGTGATTTGAAGGGCAAAGGGCCAATAGGCTGCCCAATGTAATATTTGGCTGGAGAAATTTCATATTTTATATTTGTAGTTGTTTTGAATAGCTCTTTCTCCTTCCTGTAAATTTTGAGCTGAATGTTTTCATGGTTTTATTTGAAGAAAATTAGAACATTTTCAAATGGAGTGAATTAGTGAGTTTTTTATATGCTAGGATTTTGCTTTCTAGCAGAATCCCTGCATCAATTGGTATCAAAGCCTTAAGATGGTATCTCTGGATTTCCTGCACCCCTTACACTAAGATATGAAGCCCTAGAGAAAGCAAGTGTAATGTTGTAAATCACACTCCATCTAGAGCACGCGACTCTGAAGATCTTGCTGAAAAAAATGGCATAGAAAAATACTACGCGGATAATTTGAAGAATTCCTTTTGAAGTAGCTATCTGAGAAATATTTTCAAGTGGATAGACAGGCTTCATCAAGCAAGGAAAATGCACAACCCTAGTTTAAGCCTTGCAAAAGCGAGAGTATCATTCCTCAGCTACATGCAAATCCCTTCAGCTCCAACGTGGATGGCAAAGGAGATTGAAACGAGGTTGAAATTATATTTGCGATGGGAGAGAGTGCCTTGATGTGTATGAATGCCATGATGTATGGATGGTGTGATGGGGGTAGTTGAAGTCCCAAGGAACCATGGTCTGCTGGAACTCAAACGCAGTGGTTGATGTTTTGAGTTTGAATCTGTGACAGCGATGATGTCAAATACCAAAATCAATTTGCATGAAGGTTAAAAGTCGAACCACAGTGCGTGCGTGAATTGGAGGAGTGTGGTGGTGGGTCTGGCTAGAGTTACCAACAAACGTATATCGATCAGCCAACACATATCGATTACTAATGTCGAATGAGGTTGCATGATTGACATATGAGTCAAAAGCCACAGCATGAAAGTACTGTCACATTATATTTCAAACCATGATTGTAAATGAGAAAAGATAACTTAATGATGTCTTTCAATTGAGATCGATTTCCAATGCGGAAGTGTGCTATCACTGCAACGTTGAATGTCCATGCCACAACAGCCATGCCTTGGGCTTTATGCATGGTAGGAATTGCATTATATGTGGTGTGGTATGATATATAAATTGCATTCGCATTAGATATTGTATGGTCTGATATACATCTGCGTTTACATCCCATATGGTAAGATTGAGATATGATTTGCGTAAGTGTTATGCATATGTTATGAGTTTATATTATATTTATGTGGAGGCACTTCGTTCCAACTCTATCATGTGGTTAATGCATGGTGACAATGTGGTATTAACAAGCCACGGGATTTTTTTGTGAAGTATCACATATATCACATGGTTATGACATCAACATTAAAATGTTAACGTTGAGATATAGAGTTAATTAAAAGTGGTTGATGTAGAGATTATAATGGTGGAAGGTATGGAGGTTGGGCAGCCCATATGACTTTTAATTATGTCATTAAATCATTTCAACGGATTTCATTTGCTAATGATATCGTTCAAGTGGGATCATAAAAAAAAAATACCATTTGGGAAGAAAGAAATGGTATGTGGTTTCGAGACTTTTACAAAAAGGCAAAGTTGTTGAATTGAAAGTGTAAGTGTAGGAATTATGTGTTGTTTTCCTACATCATAATGTGTGGGTTTTGACATTTGCATGAATAGAATTTGTGTGGAGTTGGGTGAATGGAACAACTCCTTTTGAAGATTCAATTTTTTTTAGAATTGCAGAGAATGTATGTTTGTTGGAGATCAGACTTTGAGTTTGAAAGATGATCGCACATGGAGATACAGTTCAGATGAGAGATGGAATAACATCACACAGAGATATTTAAGGTGAGCTGATATGTTTTATTTAACTCTAGTTTGAAGATGATATTTGCAGAATATAGGTTTCAGACAGTGTGAATATCTCAGAAAACAAAGATTACAATTTTAAAAGTACTAATGAAAGAGACTAGAAATAGTTTTTGAATGAAAGCAAAGTGTGGAACAGAACCTTGAAGAAATCCAACGGAGATTGGATAAGAAGGACTGTTGTGTTTAGGTGATTTGAATCCAAGAGGGAGCAGAGAGGATGCTCAAAGAGGTTCCATAGAATGGAAAACTGGTGCTTGCCAAAGACCATGTCGAAAGAGAGGATTGGTGAGGTAAGTGGCAGCAGGGAATACTTACTATTGGAGAGGCTTTAGTACAACTCATGCTGAATGGGTGAGGAACTCATGAAGAGAGAGGAAAATATGACTACTAAAGGCCATTGTAGAGGTTCTGAAGAAGACCACAACAGAGGAAATGAAAAGGAAGGTGCCAAGTCAAATGGCATGATAATGAGTCAAAAGCATATTGATAGAGAGAGAGCTAAGATAAATTTCTGTCTCGAGTTGTTGATGGAAATGTTAGAGAGAGATAAAGTGGACCAAATATGTGGATGGAGTATGAAGAGGAAAGTCACATGGCATAGATTGCAAGTGATGTGGGAGCATAGAGTGAATGCTCGATTGAAGGAAGAGTTATTGAGTTTAAAGGCAGATTTGATATGTGAGCCAGAGTGTGGTTCATTGTTTCATGAAAGTGATAATGTGACAGAAGAGAAACCTACAAAGGAACTTAATCAAGTGAAGGATTCAGAGAGGCAAAGAGAGATGTTGACTGAAGCATCAAGTGGGACCGCATGGTCTTATGATTTTAAGACTAGTGATTTGTGTGTAATTATAGGTACATCACAGGGTGCTGAACAAACTTTGAAGTTTGTTAAAGAAGAAGATTTGAATCTGAAATCTATTCAGAATGATGCTGAGATAGCAAGATCTCAGAAAGAAATGAAGACGAAGGGGTCTCATGGAAATATTCAACAGAATATTGAAGTAGAGGAAGAAGGACCATCTGATGATTGGTCAATAGAAAATGAAGGTATGGAAAGTTGTGTAAAATTTCCAAGTTCTACTCCAATTGATATTTTTAAGTTATACAGAAAGTTAGATATTCAAAGTAGAGAGTTGGAAAAGCAGAGGATCTATACTCAGGGTGAGTTGCTGAAAGAGAAAGACAAAGAAATTGCTCTGAATAATAATCAGGAAACAAGGAGTAAGGAGGTAGGAATGATTCAACAATTTAAAGAAGTTCTTTATTGTGAACCAGAACAAGGAGACATTCTTGAAATAGATGATATGGAGGAGGGACTAGATGACAGTCTCATGGAGGATTTAAATAAACACACTGATGTGCCGATGGAGGAAGAAATTCTAGAGCTTGATACTCAAATGTTGCCAGAGGAGAAAGAGGCACTGAAGCCTTATGTTTTTTATTTTAATAATTGTTTTGTGAGTACAGGTTTTATTCCAGATGCTGGAGAAAATCTATTGGATCGATAAATTGAACTGATAAGGTGGATAATGATGAAATTATCGCAGAAGAAGCCAGCGGCAGTAAAGCAAATAAGAAGAAGCAAGTGGAAGACAATAGAAGATTGTGAAAGCATAGCCAGTGGGGAAATGCAACATAAAGTGTGGAGATCGAGAGAAGAACAACAAACAGAAGCATCAACAAATGGAGAATTACAAGACAAGATATGGGACCCAGGAAGGCAAAGATCCAAAACACATGATCAGGAGATCATGGTTAATTTCAACCTTGCGAGTCTGATGCAGGAGCATCAAGCTCAATTTTAATTATTCATTTGTGTAAAATGGGGGGGAGGATTTTTAATTATTTTATTAATTTTAATTATTTAAGAGAGGAAAATGTAAAGGTGAGGATATTTTATATATTCTTTTAATAATTAAAATGATATGAGTTAGGTTCCTAATTTAGGGAGTAGGAATTCTATGTATGGGACATTGTTGAGTCCACGCCTAAAATGAATATAAATTAGATTTAGTTGAGGATTGGGTGGAGAAATTTGTGGGGTGAAATAAATACATTATTTATGTATAAATAGGAGTGTTTTTGTGAGGAAGAAAAAGAGCTGAGTGAGTGAGGAGTACAGGAAGAGTGAGGAGTGGTTTGAAGGGCCAAGGGCGAAGAGGCTACCCAATGTAATATTTGGCCAGAGAAATTTCATATTTTATATCTATAGTTGTTTTGAATAGCTCTTTCTCCTTCATGTAAATTTTGAGCTGAATGTTTTCATGGTTTTATTTGAAGAAAATTTGAGCATTTTCAAATGGAGTGAAGCAGTGAGTATTTTATATGCTAGGATTCTGTTTTCTAGCAGAATCTCTCCATCAGAAGGTTCAGATGTATCTTCCTTTATCAAGCTAGGTTGTTAATGAATTTTCTTGAATATAGGGAAATAAATGTGGAAAATTATCGGTTGGAACAACTACCCTGACAACCCGCCTAATGAAACAGTCTGGTGCAAGTAACTTTACTATGCCATCTTGAGGTGAAGAGTACCCTCTGGAAAGTCTAAGTGAGTCCAATCAATGTCTGCTCTAGGTATAGTGGGACCTTCCCTCCACCGTCACCTTGGGAAAAGTCCTAAATATTATGGCCACCAAGGTCACCAACTCAGACAATTGCACCTGGGGGAAGAGTCTGTGATCCGATATACACACAAGGAAAGAGTATCAAAGCTAAATCCCCTTCAAAGCTCCTCAATATCGTAAATCTGAGGTTTTATAACAAGTGACCGCAGGCTCCTTGACAATGGTTAATCTGAGGTTTAATGTTTTTACTACGTGGGCATCTTCTATCTTCACCAATGAAGTAGGTAGGATTACCTCACTAGGTCTGACATGATCTCATGCTTGACTCTATTAAGAAGAGGTTCCCGGAGCACAAATGCAACAATATAATTTCCCTACCGCAAGATGCTACATGTTTGTTTCAACTACTTTGGAATTCTAATTAAAACCTATTCCAAAGCACTAGCCTAAGGTAAATTGGCAGAATGAGCGCTAGAAAATATAAAAAATATCTAGATTTATTTTATTAAGAAATGTATTGATCTGGATGTTATTTGCGCAAAGGGGTATGAATATGAAACTTGATGATATTGTGACTTGACTCAAAATACTTTAAATGCGTCAATATGAAAATGTAACTCCTTATTTCGATGAATTTTATTTAAGACAAAGTTGAAGGAATTTTGAACTCAAAAAGTACAAGCTTGCTAAAACTTCAAATAATTTTTTTTTTTGTCAAGAAAACAATTTCATTTCCAAGCATGACCAATATCTATTTTGTGATGAAAATTTTGTTCATTACAAAGCCAAAAACTATAAGTTTGATGAACAAACAAATCTCAGAAGAAATTAACTTCTAAAAACCCTAAAAGGTATAAAAAAATTCAAATAAAATCAACGTTATAATTATCAATCCTAACTAAGATATCTATGACTGTGTTTTCATGATTTCTCTTAGTTGTAAGAAAACTAAAAATGTTTCCACTTGAGCTAGTAGAAATGAAATCATGAAAGACTAGTTTGAGACAAATTACACTTTGGTGATCTAGAAGCTTTTCCTTTTTCCAGTCAAGAAAGAAACAAAATACTCAAATAGTTAAGGCTAGAAATAATCTTGGTGGGTCTAGAAGACAATAACATAAAACCAGTGATCTTTCGAAAATGAATTTATCTTCGAAAAATAGCAATAGGAAGCTAGGGAAAACCCTAACTGAATTATGAAAAAAGGTTGATTTATCAAACAAGACTCTAAGCTGTTAAGGAGTAGTTCATAAATAGACTCTGAAAATTGCTGTAGATTAAGTTAAACCTTAAGAATTGGGTTATCTGACTATGGAAGACAAAATCTTAATGTTTTCAAAATTTCTACGGGGTGCAACTTCTCTGTGAAAACTAGTGCACATGCACAGTGAGCTATATTAGAAAGCTGCACAGGTTACCGCTCTGTTTTTCGTAGAGAACCACATAGAGTAGAGAAAAGTTGGAAAAAATAACTTTAAAGATTTCTAACTCAGGTAATATAAGAGGTTATATACCCAAGCACACTCACAAAGGTAAAACTAGGAGAGCTAGAATGTAAAACAAAACAGAACGAAAAAAAAAAAAAAAAAACTAAACTTGTCTTCCCCTACGGAGTCACCAATTTATTTTTTGGATTAATCCCTCTTGCAGACAAGAGTGATATCCCTAGTACCCCGGCAGATATTTAGAAACAAATAAAAATTTGAATGCCTCGTTCTCTAAACTATTTTCATTTCATATAATTATTGCTTGGAAATAAGGAGGTCATGTTCCTGCCTTTCAATTGAGACGTTTGATTTAGTATTTTTCCATTCACTCCAAATAAATCCTTCAATGTTGAGAAGAACCTAAAATCACAAAAAAATTAAAGGATAAAATAACCTAAATATATAATAATCATAAATACTAGTTCAACTTGGTGATCATAGAGTCTAAGTATTGACATCATTTCAATGAATTGAGAAACAAGACAATGAGAAAAAGAGATCCATATGTATGATCAGAAATAAATAAGAGAAATATTACAACCTGAGCCTCTATGTTGTACGAACTTCTCTGGTGTGTCTGCACAATCGTTTTCTTTGTTTTGGCAAGCTTTTCTCTCTATAATGACTATCATGATGTCTTGTGCACAAAGGTGTGATCCTCAATGTACAACCAACAACTTGCTAGTTCATAATCTATGAACTCTTATGAACTTGCTCTACACAAGTATCTACTCATATCATTATTTTTTATCTACCCTAAAACCTGAAACTTCAACTAAATTTATAGAGTGATTGAGGAATTTTCAAATCCATGAAGAAAGGGATGGGATCCTCCAATGAAGGGATAAGGGTTCCTTTATCCAAGGGATAAGCTCCATTAGTAGAGGGATGTAGCTCAAACTGGCATGACTTTAGAGGCTTACATTGGGGAGACTATTATAAAAACTAGGGTTTTAGAGGTTATCTTTTTGTATTTGTTCCCCTTTTATGGGGTGCACAAGTTTTAGTGGCTAACAAAGTGGCGATCACTGCAACTAACAAAGGAATATTAGTGCATGCACATGTAATGGTCACAAAAAAGTGTGGAAGTAATCTTTTAATGGTTTTAAATAGATTTTCTTGAGTTTCCAATACTTGGTTAGCAACATGAGTATTTTTAACCTCCAAGGGATCATAGTCAAATGTCATGGTGACAAAATGATGTGTAACAGATGTGGTATTTCTTTTTTATTCAAATTTGAAAGATGTTCAAAGGAAATTTCAAACTCATTGGCTTGGACCTTATGAGATTGAGAGAGTTTTTGATAATGGAGCAATCACGATTAGAACTATTGATGAAGAAAAATTTCCTCTCCTTGTAAATTGACATCGATTGAGGACATATTACAAACCAGTGACAAAAGAGGAATTTGTCAAGATTTTTCAAGATAATTCTGATATGAAGTTAGTTAAGAAGAATTTTTCTTCTACTCCAACTTACAAATCTTATTTTTATTAACTTATATATATATATATATATATATATATATATATATATATATATATATATATATATATATATATATATATATATATATATATATATATATAATTTATATAAGTATGAAAACCAATCATTGATTGACATTCTTATGCATAAAATATAAGGTGAAAACCAGAGATTTGTTTTTGGAACGTTACATTTTCTTTATTCCTATTCTAAAAGTCTGAATTCTTTGTATTCCCATTATTTTGTTTCAAAAAATAAAAGTATAGTTACAGAATTGATGAGTTTCTTCATATTTCATAAAATTCTCCAACTCTTATGAATTTTTGCAGCTCAGATATAACGAGACCTTTTTTACGAAAGAAGCTAAAGACTACACTCAAGAACAAAGACAAGGAGAACCAATTGAAGGTCAGTAACGTGGAAGGTATGAAAATACAAAATTTTATTTAATAATAAGGTTGCAAACATTGACATATGAATTAGATGATAATTTTATACCACCAACTAAAATGGCATTATTAAAAGGACTGATCATGTCAAATCAAATTCCAATTTCACATTTTGTTACTAAACCCTCATCATTTACATGATCTCCCCAATGTTAATTATGGTTTCGTTGGTTAATAATCCAAACGGTCAGTTTCCATTTTAAAACCCCATTCATGCTCTTAATACCCTGAACCCTCGATCATTTAGTGATTCACCTGCATGTATCGACCATTCCATAGCATAATTCATCCATGTTCCCAAACTAATCCTTAAGGTGAAGCTTCTCTGGAGATATGAGATTAATTACGAGAATAGACCCTGTAGGGAGAAATTTTATGAAATGATTCCCACAAATAATAGAAATGTTCCAAAGAGCACAGTGGCTGAGTTTGGTGGAAAATTTTGAAGCGTTTCATAAAGAAATTACTAAATCATTCTCCAGAGCTTCTGATGGAGTAGAAGTTGAAATCGGCAATATGAAGCTTTCAATCACTGAATATTTCATAGCAGAAGATACTGGACCACTCAAGGCAAGGGAAATATGGTTCAAAAATAGAGGAATTGAAGGGGAAGGATGGAAAAGCTTCCTAAAGAACCCAGCTATGGATACTAGCATCAGAAAAGGAATTCCTAACAAATGTCTTAAAGGAAAATGGAGAAATATGTTATTGATAATTCATAAATTTGTTACTTTTGAAGGAAGGTTCGAATGTATGTTCTTTTATCGAGCTAGGTTGTTAATGAATATTCTTTAATATAGGGAAATAAATATTCCATACTCTTTATTTCATAGCTTGAAGAATATGGTAGGAACTGTTCCAAAGAGAATTAAATTCATAGATTATACAATGTATCATCATGGGTTGATAAAAATTCTTCTTGAATTCAATCTTAAAAGCCTATGGGACACTTGGGAAAATTTCTTAATCTGAAACCATTTCCAGGAAAAAGAACAAAAACAACCTAGTTGTAATAAGGCAAGAAGAGGAAGAAAAAAAAGTTGAAATATTTATTGAGAATGAACAACCATCTCAGGAATAGTCAGATGATGAAATCCCCATTGCAATTTTTTTTGGAAAATTCAAAAAGAAACTTGATAAAAATAAAACAAATAGCACAAAAGGAAAGGAAAAAGCCATAAACACAGCAAATCTAAATATTGAAAGTCTTCCTGAACCAGTAAGAAGAAGCTGTAGACTCAGTAAAAAAAATAAAAAATACCACCTTCAAAAGAGATAGAACTTGTCTATTTACAGTAAAATCCTAGGGTGCCATGATCTAGGTGGCTCTGGAGACAAACACACGACAAAGAGGGCTTATGAAAGCTCGAAAATGAAAGTGAAAGAAATGTGCCAAACTTAGTTTCAAGTTGAAGATCTCGTCGTCCTGATCACAACGGTGCTGACGATTCGTCAAACCGAGTTCGTATGCGGAAAATAGAGTGATTCAAAGTTTTGGTCAAAGTTGGGCAATGGCGAGGTTTAAATATCCCACAAATTCGTCATCAACTGGAAAGGAAACCAACTCCAGAAAACAGTCAAAATTGTCGCCTCCTTAATTTTCCCAATGACCGTTATTTTTGTTAATTTTAAAAATGACCATTATTTGTTATATATAAAAAAAATATTAAAAACAAGGGATAGCAAGCCATGACCCCCGCCACCCCCATCGCACCCTCCGCCCACACCCCACATATGGACTGTCAAGTGGGTCGGTTCGAGGTAGCGTGGAGAAGACCCCACCAACCTGAGACCTTATTAGTACAAACCACGATATATATATGATATACATATCACAAATCATGTTAAGTGGGTTGGCAGGAATCGAACCCGCCTGGCCACGTAAGATGGCCCACTCCACAGGCATCCCAACAAACAACCCAATGTTCAAATCAATGTTACAACCCACATACAATGAACAAACCCATATTTTAAACCATTACAACCGCGCCATTAAAATATGTATGCAATTACGTTCAAATATGTGTGGTTATGTATTAGAAAAATGCCCAATCAAAAATAGTTTTCCCAGGGGAGGTGGGATTTGATCCCCCTCCACCCCTCGACATCCCCTTAACAAACTCTCCTTATTTACCATTAAACCAAACCACCTCGTGTGGGAAAGCTCGCCTATTTTTATATAAGACCTCATTCCCACAGATGCGTTGGGCAGACCAGGAAGAGGCGGAGCACATATTTCAAGACAAATATTATTTAATTGTAGTTGGAACCATGAGCCAATGTGCAGAGGCGGTGGAACCATGATTGAACCTCATTTCCAAAGGAGCCAAATTTTCCTAGTGTCCAAATTGGACAAATTTTATATGAATTTTACACCTCTCAGTGACA
Organism: Pinus albicaulis; assembly: GCA_034641835.2. Classification (NCBI taxonomy): domain Eukaryota; kingdom Viridiplantae; phylum Streptophyta; class Pinopsida; order Pinales; family Pinaceae; genus Pinus; species Pinus albicaulis. Next base: position 464,569,749 of record CM076570.1, on the reverse strand, counting down.
CGAGTCTAATGGCAGTGTCAGTTTATGCAAAATAGATATCAATTTTTTGGCCATATTCTAGATGGGGATGATGGTGTCAGATTTCAGCAGGTGGACAGTTGATTTCATGCCATTCGACGCCACGTTTGAGATGGTGCATTCAAATCCAACTGTTGAGCAACCTATTCTTCAGCCAACATTATAGTTGAGGTATATGAAGTGTTTTTTCCATGTACTTCATTGATTATTGTTGTATGATGCGTCAGGTCATGTCGATTCCTTCTTGATGTATGATGTAGATTCTTCTTGTTTATTTGCTGTTGTTGATTCCTACTAATGTAAGATGCAGAATATTTATGTGGATTTCATGTGAAGTGAATTTATGCTGGTTTATGCTGTGAGATCATTTTTGTTGCCTTGATGGCGGGATACTCTTTGTCACCATGTGTGGATTTGTCTTGCTGATAGGAGGTTTGTATGAGTGATAGTTACCTACAGTGGAACGTCTTGTGGAGAGGCTTTGCCGCTCATTTTAAGGGCTCTTTTCCTTGTATGAAAATTCAACAACATCCATCTACATCATCACATTTGCTCACACCAAATGAAGCAGCCAACACCATCGAGGCACCGAGGCCCAAAGACGTAGTCCACACTGGACGAACTCCATTATTAAACGTCTTGTGTTTTTTGTGTGATTGTTGAAATGTTTTCCTCTTAATTATATATTAATATGTGTTCATTAATGCTTTAATAAAATGTAATTCTAAGACATCAGACAAAGCAAAAGGTCTTGGTTAAAAGGGTATTATAAATTTACCTAGATCAAGTGGTATTAGAGCGGTCTTCTTGCTGATGTGAACTGCAAGGGTGAACCATTGAATGTGCACTAGAGGAGGATGTAAAATACATGTACGAGACCATGCTTATGGTTTCTAAGAAAGCGTACATGTTGTATGAAGCTTATGAGAAACAAACAACAGATAGCGCTGAGCTGAAAAAAAATCTACAAGAAGAGAAGGATGGAAAACATTGATTGCATCTTCAGTTGCAAGCCATAATAGTGGCATTAGAAGAATTGAACCACAATGACAAAACTCATCAAGAAGATCATGAGGCATTGAAGGCATTCCTATAGGAAGAGAAAGAGGAGAAGCATCGATTGCAGCTTTAGTTGCAAGCCATGATAGAGGCATTGGAATAATTGAAGAGCAATGACATAAGTCTTCAAATATATCATGATGCATTAAATACACTTCTACAAGAAAAGAAGGATGAGAAGAAGCAATTTCAACTTTAGTTGCAAGCCACGACAAAGGCACTGGAAGAATTGAATTGCAATGATGGAAGTATTCAAACAGATCGTGATGCATTAAAGACACTTCTATGAGAAGAGAAGGAGGAGAAGAACAATTGTAGCTTCAGCTACAAGCCGTGATAGAGACCTTGGAGGAAGTGAAGTGCAATGAAGGTTCAAAGAATCCCTCTTCACCTGTTTCAAAATCAGCATCTGAGGTAAACAATTATTATCATTCTTCAACTTCATCTTCACATGCGATTATTTTTGCTGGAAATGTGGAGATTCCCATTACAGGAACTAGCATGAGACTCCTTAACAGGAGAGGGTTCAAAGGAGGAGAACTTTGCATTCATGGCCAAGGCATAACTTAGCCATTGGAGGTTGTGAAGAGTTCTCTCTATGCAGTTTTGGGATACACTAAAGTAGAATGTTCGAATATGTCAGAAGCTCCAACGACATTGATGAAATCGTCGAGGAGAGATAATGATGGGAACACTTCACCATCATCATATGACAGTGAATATTGTAGAGAGAAATCTGAGGCATGCTCTCATCGCCATAAGGACATCAAAGGAAAAAAAATATTGTTGAACTCACCAGGGAAGAGGATTGATGGGAACACTTCACCGTCATCCCATCAAAGTTCATGTCACAATAGAAGAGCTAAGACGAGCTCTCGTCACCATGATCGCACCAGAGACATACAGGAAAGGTACAATATGTCTCGATATTTGAAATTTCATTTTAATTATAAGCATGTTGCTAATCATGAATGTAAATCATGGCATAATAAGACTTCTTGCTTTTGTGGTTTACATAACCATGTCATTGCTGAGTGTTCGAAATGAATGGCATCACAAAGGAGGGTGAGGTGTGGAAATCCTTCCCCATAGCAAGGAAATTATTTGGTTAAGCATGTATGGAGAAAGAAGACTCATTGCAGTTATTGCAACCAAAGTGGCCATCAAGGAGCCACGTGCTCGAGGCTCCATCCAAAGCAACACCTTAAGGATGAAGTGTTGATGCATGAATCAATTTGAACAGTTGGTCGAAAAATGAATCCACCACATTCATGGTGGTCCTCTTTATTAGGAAAAATATGGTTTTCCTAGATATGGTAGTGTTTTATGGTTGTGTTTTGTAAATCATGTGTTGAATTTATTTTGTAAAAGTGATGATGTGTTTTTCCATCACCTGGAATGCAACAATGTTGTCTTTGGCCTTGTATTAATAGCTGGGGTATTATAGATTCCATTTTGATGTAAGATTGACCATCGAGTATGTGTTATAAACTCGTGGCAAGTATGGAAATATTTGGGTCATAGTTGGTCATATTTGAGCATTTAATTTGCAAGAGATTGTACTACAGGTTTGCAGGATATGCAGGTGCCGGTTCATTGCTTATGGTTTCGAAGAACAAAGGTGAAGGAGAATGAAGGGTGACCTTTCAGGAACTTGTGGTGCAGACATAGTACACATCAGTTGTAGATTATTATTGATGCATTTGGAGGACCAAAATCTTCTTAGTGGGTAGGAATGAACCAGGTGGCTCTGGAGACACACACAAGACAATGAGGGCTTATGAAAGCTAAAAAATCAAAGTGATGGAAGCGTGGAAAACTCAATTTCAAGTTTAAGATCTCATTGTCCTGACCGCAACGGTTTGAAGAGTTAGTCAAACCAAGTTTGTTTGCAAAAGTTACAGTGACTCAATTTTTTGGTCAAAGTTGGGCAAGGGCTAGGTTTAATTTTCCCATGGATCAACCATCAACCGGCAAGGAAACCAGCTCCCGAAAATGGTCGAAATTGTGGCCTTATTAATTTTCCCAATGGCCCTTATTTTTGTTAAGTTTAAAAATGCCATTATTTGTTATAAATAAAAAAAATATTGAAAATAAGGGATGGCAGGCCATGACCCCCGCCACCCTTGTCGGACTATATTATAACAAATATATTAAATGGGGTGGGGGATCATGACTCTCACCGCACCCTTCACCCACACCCTGCATATGGAGTGTCAAGTGGGTCGCGTCGGGGCCGCATGGAGCATACCCTTCCCATATGAGGCCTTATTAATAAAAACCATGATATATATATGATATACGTATTAAAACACCATGTTAAGTGGGTTGGCGGGAATCGAACTGACTCGGCCACATAGGCTGGCCCGCTCCATCAACGACCCAACAAATAATGCAACAAACAACCCAATGTTTAAATCAATGTTACAACCCACATACAATGAATGAACCCATATTTTAAACCATTACAACCATGCCATTAAGATATGTATGACTTTATGTTGCAATATGTGTGGTTATGTATTAAAAACGTGCCCAATCCAAAATATTATGCGTGTGGGAGGTGGGATTTGACCCCCCCGACCTCCCCTTAACAAACTCTCCTTATTTACCATTAAACTAAACAACATCATGTGGTAAACTCTGCCTCGTTTTGATATCAGACCTCTCGCAGACACACTAGGTAGACCAGGCAGAGGAGGAACGCGGATTTCAAGACAATTATTATTTAATTGCAGGTGCAACCATGATCCAATGTGCAAAGGCAACAGAACCATGATTGAGCCTCATTTGCAGTGGGGCCAAATTTTCTGAATGTCCAAATTGGACAAATTTTATATAAATTTTACACATCTCGGAGAAATGAGCCTAATGGAAGTGTCAGTTTCTACAATATAGGTCTTGATTTTTTAGCCATATTCCATATGGGGATGACGATGTCATATTTCAGCATGTGGGTAGTCGATTTCATGCCATTTGACACCACCTTTGTGATGGTGCATTCAGATCCATTCATTGAGAAATATATTCTTCATCCAACATTAGAGTTGAGGTATATGAATTGTTTTTTCCATGTAATTCATTGATTAATGTTGTAGAATGCTTTATGTCATTTTGAATCCTCCTTATTGTATGATGCAGATTCTTCATGTTTATTTGCTGTTGTTTATTCTGGTTGATGTAAGATGTGGAGTATTTATGTGGATTTGATGTGGATTGTATTTACGGAAATTTATGTTGTGGGATCCCTTTTGCTGCCTCGATGGAGGGATACTCTTTTTCACCATGTGTGAAGTTGTCATGCTGATAGGGGGTCTATATGAGTGAGAGTTCTTTATAGTGGAATGTCTCTTGGAGAGGATTTTCCAATCATGTTGAGGGCTCTTTTCCTTGTTTGAAATGTCAACAACATCCATGTACATCATCACACTTTTCAACACCAAATGAAGTGGCCAACACCATCGAGACATCGAGACCCAGAGACGTAGTCCACATTGGAAGAAATATGTTATTAAACGCCTTGTGTTTTGTTGTGTGATAATTGACATGTTTTCTTCTTAATTATATCTTCATATGTGTTCATTAATGCTTTGATAAAATGTAATTCTAACACATCAGAATAAAAAAAAAAAAAATTGGTTAAAAGGGTATCAAAAATTTACCCAGATCATGCCATCCCCCATGCAGGTTCCAAGTCAAAGAATTCTAAATATTGACCCAATGCAATAGGGAATTTATGATTATATTGAGTCTTTAGAGAAAAGAGACGCGGGACAAACATCACGTTTTGAAGAAGAACCTTATAATCCTGAAGAACCTCTAGTTGGGAATACTCTAAAACAAGAAATATTTGAACTAGACACACTAAATAGGCATATCAAACATACATCTGAAGATTTGAAGTTGCAGAATGAAATAGAGAAGACCATAAATGATAATACTCTTTCACATTTGGGTTTATTGTTCAAGAAGAACATAAAGTTGAAAAAGAAGAGTAATAACTAAACAAGAAGATCATAAGCCTCAAATATAAACTTCTAATGAGGAAGCCAAGGGTATATGTATCCACAAGGAAGGAAAAGAAGATGAAATTAGATGTCGTGGCAGAAGTATTGGGGCATATGCAGTAACATGATGAAGACTCAGAATTTTGTATTTGTATGAGGACATGCAATTATCTCCTAGTGGGGGTATATAGACCCTCAAGACTCCCTCAATTTTGGCATCCATTTTCACTATATTTCCTTCTTTTTTACATACTCCATAAGCTCAAAAAAGTATTTAAATGCACATTTTCACTTATTATGGTATCCTGATTATCTATTTTTCATATTTTCAAATATTCCTGATTATTAGAATAAAATTTGTTTTTAGCTACAAAATTAATGCAATTATGCAGCTAAACTCTGTTTCTGTAGCCACCGTCGTAGTTCAAGAGGTTCTGAGGAACCAGTGAAGAAGAAAAACATATGGGTAGTTGATAAATGATCTGGTCATGGATCCTATCCTATCCATCTGTATAAAATCAAGGAAAAAATCCTCTAGGATTGCGATCAAAGGGACGGTCAAAAGAAGAACCGGAACAAGCGAGCGAGAATCATTGAGACTTCAAGATTTGTTGTCCACGTAGCAAACCTTCAAGCAATGAATTTCACATTTCTGTTTAAAGTTTCATACATAGTTTGGTTAGTCTTAGAAGGTGTAAAAACCTTAAACATTTAATACAAAATTGTTATAAATACCAGGTTGTGTAGTTGTGAAACAAGTTCGAATTATTGTGAGACTATTATATTCTTAAACTGAATTTTTATTCACTAATTGAAGAAGGAAATGTCCTAGCATCTTAATGCGTAGCTAGGAAAGAATAGATCAGAAGCCATTCTGTTGTGGAGGGCCCGTGGGCATAGAAGAGGCTTATTCATTTAATTTCTTGTTCTTTCATAGTTCACTTTTTCATGCTTTCATTGTATTTTTCACATAGATACGTGATATTTTTCTGTTGCGATTTATAGAATACATGTACTTTTCTTTCATTTGCATTTTGTAGTCCAAATACATGCTTTACTTTCATACTCTATACATACTCTTTGCTTTCATTTACATTGTAATTATTTTTGAGATTTCTATAGTGTAGATGATCAAGTTTATCATTGATATTTCAATATTTGTTAGCATCATTTGTTGAATATCATTATGTTAAGATATAAGTCTTATTTATGATTTGATATATTTAGAGACAATTTATCATAGTAGTGGGCATATATTAATTTATTATACCTTAAGTTATCATCATTTAGACTAATTTCTTTTATGCAATATAAGTTTACCATATATTATTTTTCTTCCTTAAAAACATTTCTTTTTCTTCCTTTTTGTAAGCTTATTTTTCAATCATTAAAATCTTTCTTTTAATAAGTGTGAATACTCTTTAGTAATATAATGTTCTAAATTTCATTCATATAATGTATCCAAAATCGTAAAAAAAAAATATTAGAGTTCCTTCTAGAACTTTAGTTTTTTCTCAAAATCAATCATTAACTATTAACAAACTAACATAGCATTTTCATCATAGATTTTGGACTTAGCTGAATTTAAATTTCGTTTCACAAATTATAATTTTAATTTCTCAATTTCATTTACACATTCAAAATAAACACAAAAATCATAAAGCAACTTTAAACCTATAAAATCACGAGAATAAAATTAAGTAAGACAATACTTCTACAATACACTTGCAGTTCATAACATTACCAACTCTTGTCCATAATTTATAATAGCAATTTAAAATAAATTGACTAAACATAGACTTTTCTTTTTTTCTCATATTTTATAATAAAATCGTAATGACACCTGTTTTTCTACGTCTTTGTTTAGCCAAAGTTTAATTTGGGTTGTCGTATGCCAATGACAACCCATGACAACCAATACATCTTTACACTCGTATTATCACACCGTCTCAGGACTACAGTGTTGTCCAGCTCTAGGTCTGTTCTTTTCCGTTGTCTTATGCTGGAGATTTGGGAAATTCCATTCCTATGAGGAGCTACAACTTGCGATTACCTAAAAGTAACTTTGGTTTGAGGTTGTACATTTTAATTAAAACAAGCTTGTGTTGGCTATGGAATTTTTAATGTCGAAACGCTGTTCGTTGCTACTGTGTTAATTATGGGGTAATTTTAAGGGTTGCACAATTATTCATTACAATTGGGTTCTCTTTTTGTCTATTAATGTATGGTATACATAATGCATTTTTTTTTGTTTAAAATGCACCGATGTAGATGTATTTCGAATAAATTCATAATATTATTCAAGAGGGTGTACCATGTTTTTAATGTTTCCTAATAGATGTTATCCTTCCCAATCAAATGTTGGTTTAGCTTTTTCTTATGCAAAGTGTGAATCTCTTGACATACGGTTGTGCAACATAATAAATTGATCGAATCATTTTCATTATGTTGTTCTTTCTTTCTTTTGTATTTAATCTTACTTTATACTAAACATGTAGATAAATTATTGGTCATCATGTGTTCAAGATTTTTATTATTCACTGCTACGCTTTGATTTATCATATTATATATGGTTTGCGGATTTCAAATAGCTCTGTACCAACACTGGATGTGGGTTTCAATTAAGATGTTTCTTACGTATATCACTGCAGTCATTAGAGACCAACAGACCTATGGCTTGCATCCCTAATATTTTATACTAGTTACTTTCTTTCCTTATCTACTTTATGGTAATAGAATAGTGTATGTTCATCTTTTATTGCCATTGTCATTTCGAGTAGCCTTTAGTGCGACTTTTTGAAGGCTTTTACGGTGGCTTTTTCTGGTGTAATTTCTCTAAAATCTGGGCAGGAATTTATTGAAAAGAGAAGTTTGATTGCTAACCTTGCACAATGGAAGTGCCCTAGGGGTTTTTGAGGGTGCTGAATCCATATATAGAGTCAAAAAACTAGATTAAATAACAAAAACTAAAATTTTACCTCAAATTTTTTTACCGGATTCCAGCACCTGAAACTCCAAAAAGTCGCACTAAAAACAACTCCTTGTCATTTATATGTTGTAAATGTGTAGGTACTGTGATCCTTTAGGAAGGAACTGAAATTGTGTACATATTCAACTAGGGGTCCAAGGGTATTAATGTTAATGGCTAATAAGATATCTCTAAATTTAAGTCTATGGTAGCTATAACTTACTATATAGTTTCAATTGTTAGAAATTCAAATTCTATATATGCACATATTCTACTAAGCTCGTTTTCTTTTCTGTATCTATTAATGTTAAATCTGAAATATACTTTTCAAGCTTCTGTGGTTTTTGTTGATTGCAGAATCCAGATTATCCACAGTATCATAAAATTATTATCGATGTTTCGAATCCCAACGGGGATCCATCTTCACGATGAGAATTGAATGAAGACTCAAAGAAGGTCGCAAAAGGTTTAAATAGTGAAGGGCTAGGATGAGAAGATGAGAAATGAGAAGAGACGACACACTCTAAATTAAAAAAATTAAAAAATAAAATAAAATTTTTTATTTTATTTTTAAATATTTTTCTAAAATTTTATTAATTCTAATTTTAATAATATTTACAATATTTATTAACTTAATAATAAATATTTTTTTTAATAATAGATATTTTTTTAAAAGAATTATTAATAATAGATATTTTTTTAATTTTTTAATTTTTTAATTTAATATTTATTTAATTATCAAAGCTCTAAATTACCACAAAATTTTTTATTTGTTACTTAAAATTTATATTATAAAAAATTAAAATTAAAATTAAAATTGTATTTATTTATTTATTTTATTTTTTAAATTTTTTCCCTCTTTCCCAAGTTTTTCTTAATTCTAATTTAATAATAAATATTTACAATATTTATTAACTTAATAATAAATTTTTTACATAATAATTTTTTTTTATAATTTTTTTTATAATTTAATATTTAATTAATTTTCAAACCCTAAATTAAAAATAAAAATAAAAAATTTAACTGATATTTTTATTATCAATAATATCAAAAAAATTTATTTATTTTATGTCTAAATTAATCTTTATTAAGTATATTAAATATATTTTCTTAATTTAATAAAATCCTAATAAATTTAATTTTTATTTTTATTAATAAATTTGATTCAAAATGTTATTTTTACTTACTTCTAATTACTGATAATAATTGTGAATTAATTAATTTTTATTAATAAAAATTAATTAATATGGATAATTATTATGAGTAAGTGAAGTAATATGAGTTATGAAATGGCATGACCTAAAATTTCTTAACCTAAAATTGCTTACTAAATAGGAGACGAAGCAAATCTACGAGATGTAACTTGGGATAAGAAGCAAACCTGTGAGATCATACCTGGGATGAGGACGAACCTAAGGAGAAAATTTGTCTAACTAGGGGTCGTCAATTGTCACTAATCTCCTATCCTCCGTCCCTGTTTATGTTATCCAGGTGTTTCATAATTTCCAGTGCTTCTCTAATCTTCTGTCTCTGATAGTGCTCCTCCCTCGCAATGATTTTAGCATCCTCAAGACGTATGTGATGTTTTTTTTTCCGAGGAGTGATCAACAAGGGCAGAGGTTCTAGCTCGCTCATGTTTAATATCGGCACCATGCTCTTTCAGATGCTTTTGAAGAGAGCGCCCAGTTTCACCAATATAACTCTTGCCACATGAGCAGTCAATCTTGTAAACACCTTTAAGCTGTCCCTGACTAATGCTATCTTTGACTGAGCACATATTTCGCCTAATGGTTCTTGCTGCTGAGAATTGTGAAAAAATGTCATTCCATCCCAAAACCCTAGCAATATTATCTGTCACACCTTTAATGTATGGTAGAAAAACCCTACAATTATTCTCTTGGGGATCTTGGTGATTTTTGGATACGACAGTGCTTTTTTCTTTGTTTATGGCTTTCCTGATCTCTCCTTCCTTACACCCTATACCCAAGAAGACAGATGTCAGGTGAGAGATTTCATCCTCCAGATGCTCTTCATCGGAAATTCTCAGGGCTCTTACAGCAAGAGTGTTAAGGACACCAAATTTCTGAGCATGACGATGGTAGGACTCAGCATGGAGGTAGTTGTCTGTATGGGTCTTCTTCCTAAAAACATAATGCCCTAATGTTCCATCCTATTTTTCGGTAACCAGGACATCCAGGAAAGGAATGCTCTTGTCTTCTTCAATCTCCATGGTGAACTTAATTTCTGAGGAAATTGAGTTGAGGTGGTTGAAGAATTTCTCGAGATTATCCCTACCATGCAACCACTTTATGTTAGTGTCGTCTACAAATATTTTTCACCAAGCTGGACTTAAGGGAAAGGAGGCAAGGTCTTTCTTCTCGAAGTTTTCCATAAATAAGTTGGCCACAATAGGTGAGAGAGGCAATCCCATTGCGACACCAAATACTTGCTCATAGAACTCTCCTTAGAAGCTGAAGAAGGTGGATCGTAAACAAACCTCAGCAAGTTTAGCTGTTTCAGGATTCGTGACCTCATTAATAACCTTCGCTGCTTCATCTAAAGGGACTTTGGTGAATAGTGAGACCACATCAAAGCTTACCAGAATGTCACTTTCTTCCACCCTCTCTTCTTTAATAAGCTTAACAAAGTCACTTGAGTCCTTAATGAAGGACTCAGTGTTCCCAGCGAAAGGTTTGAGAATTTTTGCGACATATTTTGCCAGTTCATAGGTGGGGGATCCAATGGTATTGACAATTGGTCTAAGGGGAACCCCTTCCTTATGAATCTTAAAATTAAATAAATAAATAAAAATAATTTTTTTTTTTTTTAATTTTAAAAAATAATATAAATCTTAAGTAACAAATAAAAAAATTTGTGGTAATTTAGAGCTTTTATAATTAAACAAATATTAAATAAAAAATTTAAAAGATATCTACTATTAATAATTTTTTTTTTAAATATCTATTATTAAAAAAATATTTATTATTAAGTTAATAAATATTGTAAATATTATTAAAATTAGAATTAATAAAACCTTAGAAAAATCTTTAAAAATAAAATAAAATTTTTTAAAAAATTTTAAATTTTTTTAATTTAGAGTCTGTCGACTCGTCTCATTTCTAATCTTCTCATCTCAGCCCTTCAATATTTATACCTTTTGCGACCTTCTTTCAGTCTTCATTCAATTCTAATCCTGAAGATGGATCCATGTTGGGATTCGAAACGTCGATAATCGTTTTATGATACTGTGGATAATCCAGATTCTGCAATCTGAAATATAATTTACCCTTTTCAATAGCTATTCCTTTTTTTCGTAATTTTAGCCTCATTCACTCAATAGCTATTCTTTTTTTCCTAATTTTAGCCCCGTTCATAAGGATTTGTGCCTCTGATCCTTAACAGTTTCCCAAAATATTTTACGTCAATAGTTCATTCCTAAAATTGTACTCTTGTCATCCAGTTTTAGATATGTCCGATTGACATCATATGTACAGACATACCATACCCTATACCACTTTCTTTCAGGTATTTGAACGAGTAATTTATTTTTATTTCTTAAATAATTTACTAACTTCACAACCAACAACATAAACAACTTTATTAATTCTATCCCTAAGCATAAATTTCATGTAATGAGAAATACAAAATATAAAACCACATTGTAATGGTTACAATCATCAGAATTTTACATAATAATAAATATCATAATTATATAACCATTCCTAGAAATGTTTAATGAACAGATTTGTAGTTGAGAAATACCTACAGATAGTTTCAAATAACGAGAACCATTATACAAATTATTACCATGTTCGTTCCACCAAACCATGAACCTTTTCCACATGTTCTCTCTCGAGCTCCTCTTCTCTCCACAAGAGAGAATTTTTTGTTGTTTTGTTCAAGGCATTTTTATGTCTTACTTCCCAACAGACTTTCTTTAGCCAAGTGGTTCTTTCTAGGGTCTGCTAGCCTCATAGCCTAGGATTTTTATTTTCTATATATATATATATATATATATATATATATATATATTACATTAATTCTAGCCTTTCTCTGCAATTGTGCTTTACTTACCCTTCTCTCAGCTTTTTTCCCACACTAAGTGAGCTTCATAATGAAACTTGGGGTTGGACCATTTGATCATAGAAATAAATTTTAAAGGGTCACAATTAATCCGTTATGAAGATCAGATAAACCACATTGTTTTTAGTGAATGTCAATCATCAACATTTTATTACTTTTTATATGATATTTATTTTGATCAAATTTTCTGTATGTATTAATAAAATATGTAGTATTGTGTTTGATAGTTTTATGGAGTGAACCATGTGCATTAAATTTTATAAAACAAAAAATACAAAAGAAACACTCCCCCAAATTTTATATACTTGTTATTTTTTATAATTTAATATAAATACTAGTTAATATTCAATATATAGTTTTTTCTAACTTACAAATTATAAGAAAAGGTCAAAAATAAAAACAACCAAATAAATAATCAAAACAACAAATACCAATAAATGCCATCCTAAAGTAATAAAAATAATAAAAATAAATAAAGACTAACTCAAAAATAAATAAATAAAATAAAAATATAAAATATAATATAATAAATAAAAATAATTATAAAATAATCAAAATTAAAAATAAATCAAACTAACAAAACAGTCCACTATAAAATAAAGGCTAAGTCAATATAAAAATTAATTGAAAATAAAATAAAATAAATATATATATATATATATATATATATATATATATATATATATATATATATATATATATATATATATATATATATATATATATATATATATATATGAGCATCTGCTTAATTGTCATTTTATATTTGGGTTATTTAGGGGGTGATGTTTTTTTAATTATTTTATAAATTATGCACATTTTAAATAAATTGAGAATATGGGTTGGAGTTGAGTTGTATAGATATTTTAGGGATTATGAACTCCTTAAACGGAACTTAGTTGAGTCAAAGGAGGGATAAAGCTATTTTAGAATTTGGTCGAGTTATTTGCAAAGGAAATCATGGATTGGGGATGGAAAATAGAGCTAGAGAAAGGAATAGGACAGAGGAAAAAAATGTAGAGAAGGATAGTTTGCCACTGTGAAGAATGGTGAGGGCCAAGAAGGCAACAATTGTAATATTGAACCAAAAGGGTTTGAATCTGAAATTTCTTGTTGTTATTATATGCCAGTATTTTATTTGTGTTCGGCTCTCTCTTCATATATATTTTGTATTGAATCTAAGCAGTGTTTATGAATATTTTGATGAGGATTTCAATAAAAATGGAACACACACTCTATTATGCGTAAGTATCTGATTTGAGCAGAATTTCTGCATCATTTTGGTATCAGAGCGAAAGATGCCTGCCTGTTGTGGGAGTAAATTGGTTGCAAAATGGATATAGTTATTATTATAGCATTCCATGTATTCGCTCTATTCCATGTTTTCTGTTGTTTATTTGACTCTACAATTATATATGTGTGGAAAAGTGTTGTTGAATTTAAGGTGCGATTGGCATTAATTCCAATCGAAGAATCGATCTCAGTAACCCACGAGTAAAAGTTTTTGTAATCCTGGATTGTCATAAGAAATGCCAAATGAAATGTATGAATTGGATGTAAAGCGGGTGTGGATACTGTGAAATGGCAAGCGAACGTTGTTTTGGAAGCAAGTGCAGTGGTTGTGAGATTGCACCTAAATCTGTGTGGCTTGGTCAACCGCCTTGGGACGCATCAGTGATACTAGTGGTTTGGTGATTTCAATGTGTTGGTAGATCGTTGGTTGAGACCACTGCTAAAATTGGTCAATCGAAAGCTCAATATATTTAGAGCTCATGATATTCAACCACTGTGGCTTTGGGTCTACAAGGAAAAAATGACAAGCACATAGCAGACAGGAAACGTGCAAATTTTCAGAATTTGTAACAACTACAAATGTTGGATTGCTTAGTAGAAGCAACGAGAGTGTAATGAGCTTCCAAATCCAGTTTAAAATACTGAGGATCTATATTCTTTCTTGGATTCGTGGGAATAAGGAACCTCTATGACATCAATCTTGATTTTTTTGGTCCTGCAATGGAGCAATTCTTTCTTATTTTTGTCTTTAGTGTAAATTATTTCCTGGGCATTATCGTCATTAGTTCAGTAAGCCAAGAACCTTTGGATCTCGAAGAATTTATTTGACAAGGTGGAAGACCTCGAGTTTCTAAGGTTAACCATCCCTTGTTTGGAAAGCTAAGAGTCTATATTTATGAGCTTGATTGTATTGGGTTTGGTAGGCCGAGAGCCTCTTACTATCAGAATTTAGAAGCCCTTCTCTCAGAGGTTGAATATAAGACTATTTAGTGAGATCGAGGTAAGCTATCATTTGAGGGTTGAAGTTGTCTTTATCCAAGGATGAGAGTCTCATTCAATTGCAGAGCATTATCCTCATGATCTGAATCACACATTATAAAAAGGGGGCTGAGTTTGATTGATTTCCTAGAGTAACAAGGCTACATTTATTCTACAGTTTCAGCTTGAAATTTTGTTTTGTTGCATAATGTCCACCAAGTAAGGAGAAATAAATCATGTTTCATACGTTTTTTTTTCTTCAAACCACAGTTGTTTTACAGAACAAATTTGAAATATATATATATATATATATTAACAATCGATGAGGTTGATATGTATAGGTTTAAGAATTGATAGAAATTCATTGTTTGAATCCCGATGCACTGATAATAGTTTGTGAATTAGTAGAATGACGTAGCGTGTAATTGGTAGAGAATTTTTTTGTAGATGAGCTGTGTGCAGTGAAAATTTTTGTGGATGTAAAACAAAATTGTGATTGTAGAAAAGTCATCCAGTGTGGAGTAAATAGAGCTTACTCCAAAGCATGGACAATCATATGCAAATAAGGATGACATGTGTGCAAGTTGGAAATGCATGAAGATTTGAGGTGATATCGTGTAGAGGATGTGATGGTGGTACTACGAATGTTTAGTCTAGCAGTGTCATTCTCTTTGTTCTTTTGAAAAAAAAATTGATAATATTTTGCACTACTATATATATTGATACTTCAGAAGAAGAACTATAGTGCGGAAGCTTAAGAACTATCGGTGGGAACACTATGAAGGTGGTAAGTCAAATGGGTTTTTATGTTATTTAAATAAGGTAAAATGGATGTGTAATTCAGGTTGAGAAGAATAATGCTTAAGGCCATATACACTTTATGAGTGTTTCACCAAAATTCATGAGTGGGAAGAGAGATATCTTAAGAGATATAATGAGTGGAGTGATAAGTATTTGAGTGTGTTAATTTTATGTAGAGTAATCACATAAAGTTGAAAGGTAAAATTAAGATGTCAAGGTCAAATGAAGAAATTTGTATAGCTTGAATCAAGGTAAAGTCCATCATTGAGTTATTGTACGAAAGGGTGCATTTTTTATCCAAGATGAAGAGTTGATGTAAAGTAAGGAGTCGAAGAATATTAAATCAAGTCAAATATTTGAATGTAATTGGGTGCATGATCGATGGAGCCTGACACCCAAAAATTTGGTCATTGTAACACAAGAATTACTGCAGTTGTTTTTTGTAGCAAAGAGGAGAAAGAAAGTTTCCCAAAAGATGATTCCAAGACAAAGAATCAAAATATGCCAAGAAGTTAAGCACAAGAAGAGAGCTTGGATTTTTTGATGGCAAGTGGGAAGGCTTGCTGAAAAGGGGATTGAATGAAATCCATAAGTGAACATATGAAGTTCTCAAAAGAGGAGAAGATGACTGTTGATAGTCATTTCAGAGGTTCTTTGAAAGACCACAACAAAAGAAAGAAGAAGGAATATGCCAAGGCAAATGGCATATGGAAGTAGTTGATTGATTAAGAATATGAGAGGGAGAAGGCTGAGATAGCATTTCATCATGAGTTATTGATGAAATTGTTGCAGGAAAATACGAAAGATCAGAGACATGGTTGGACCATGAGGAAGAAACTGGAATGGAAGAGACTAGAATAAAAGAAGAATAAACACGTAAATATGCATTTAACAGAAGAGCTGAGGGATCTCGAGCATATGCTGAGTGAGAAATTGGGATGTGAAGAACTCAAAGAAGCTGAGTTGGAAATGGAATTTTCCATTTGTGGACCAGAATAGAGTGAAATTATAGGTGAAGATAAATGTTCAAAACAATTTGAAGATATGCTCACAAGGGAAGCAGATGAGGCTATGAAGCCTTGTATTTTTAAATCTCATAGTTTGTGTATGTTTGCAGGATGTGCAGAAGATGATGGACAGTTTGGTGAAACTGTCACAAAAATGAATAAAGCTCTTGAGGTGAAGTATGATGGAGAATGCCTTTTAGAGGAGGAAGGTATTGATTTATTGCAGCAAAAAGAATTCATAAATGAATTTCTATTTGGTGTAAGACACCTAGTTGAAGTTGTTATGGAGCAAAAGCATAATGAAAATGTTGTAGCGATATTCCAAGGAGGTAAACAAATGAATTTGTTTAATGAAATTGATAAAATAATTTTGCAATGTGATGATATAGAAAACAGGATAACTCAGAAGGATTGCCAGAAGAAGAATGAAACTGGGAATGAAGGTTGTCATGAAATTTTGGAAATATTTCACGTGGAAATAGAGTTCTTGGAAATATGGCTCAAGGAACCTGAAGGAGAGATGAAGGTTGCAAAACCTGATAAAGAAGAGATTGCATTTACCATGTATGATAATGATGAAATGTTTCTAACATTTATAAAGTTAAGTGAATGTTTTAACTCTTCAAATAATAATGTGTTTGTAGGTATAGAAGACAACATTAATAAATATGATCTTGAAATCAGAGAAATTGAGAAAAAAGTATTTGAAGATGAGATGAAAAGTCAGGGACAGCAAGAAATTTATGTCCTTAGAGACATAAAGGAAACAAAATTAATAATCCAGCAAGATAAAGGTGAAAGCAACCAGAAACTCAAAAGAGTATTTACTGAAATCTAGAAGGACTATTGTAATATCCTGTTTCGGGGATATCTCTAAAACACGACAACTCCAACCAGAGATAGACTAGGAGGGCATTTACCAGATATTTCACCTCTAAAAAGAGGTCAAGATCTGGAGGCTACCTAGCCCTTTCTAGACTCTATCTATAGAGTTTCTTGAAGAATCCCAGTCAAAAGCTCTGATACCACTGTAATATCCTGAAAATGGATTTCTCAGGAAATCATGCCTGAAAAAAGCATTATTCATGAATATGTGCTTCAGATATCATAAAAATTGTTTTAAAACACTCAGAAACCCACTCCAAATACTACAGAAACCTTACTCAGCTTTTATGGGCAAAAAGGTGGGGAAAAGTGAGGATTTTGGCCCTAAAATGAGTGTATAAGAAAATATGCATAAAATTAAGGGTCAAGGTTCTGGAATATCTTATATTAGGTCAAGAGGGATATTCATGTTGAATTTCAGAAAAAAAAATAAGGCGTCTTACTAAGTTAAACAGTTCCTCCTTCCTGACTAGTCAAGAAAAACCCTGATTTCCCATGACTTTAAATATGCAGAAATTTACTGAAGAAAGGGCAACATATTTTCTAAAGGTATGAGATGTAAAATAGTATGAAAATTTATACGATGAGTTTAGTAACATGGCATAGGCATTACACAAGGTTAAACAACAATTTTACCTAGAGAATCCCTCAAGATTGAGGTGCCGCAAGACAAGAGAATGGCCAAAAGTAGAACTGCAGAAAATAACGCAGTATACTGCAAATATGCATTAGAAATTACTGAATATGAAAATATCAGCTCAGATAAATGAGGGAAGAAAATCTCTAACCCTTATAAGCAAAAATACATCAATCCTCCAAAGGATTGGTTGAAACATACAAAATGGCCAAAATGCTGGAGTAGCTGGGCAGCTACGGCAACTCCAGAACTAGAAATATGTAGAGAATGCTGAATAAGATGAAAATATATGAATTAAACCTCCTCCAATGGATCTCTAAAGTGGAAGGTTGATCCTTACACTTGAGATCCCACCCTCCAATCAATATGCAAAACCCCGCAGCAAATGCACCATGAAAATAACGGAGCTATGGGAGAAAACTGCGTAGTAGGGGAAAGATTATGTGTTGGCATGGTGCCAAGATCTGCAAATAAGCTCTCAAGCTTCCAAAATGATCCTCCAAAGGCAAGAAAGACTCTCCCTATGAAAAACAAGCAATGGAAATGGTGTTGTGGAGTCTCCACGGCAACACCCTACAACACAGTATTATGCTACTGCAGAAATAACGCTGTCCTGGAGGATGATGCTTTGGTCTAGAACCAAAATAATGATGGGACCACCTCACCCAAGTAGGCACTCAAAGTCCCCCGAGGCTGAGGGTGAGATCTCCGAATGGAGACACTCAGTGCACTAAACAGTGTTGCAGACTAGTTAAACAACCAGCGTGCTCAAGAAGTCGAAATGACCAACTCAATATCATAAAAATATGCATGAATGGAAATAGCTCTCCTCCCCTCCATTATATAGCAATTGGATACTCCTCATGGGCCCTTCCTCTAGAAGCTTCCCTTCCTCTAGAAGCTTCCCTCCTATGTAGTGCTTTCCAACACATACCCTGCGTTGGTTGACTTGGTCAAACCTCTTTGCAAATATCTCCTTTCACACATGAGGGTGTGAAATATGGTTCCATGGCTGATCCCTTTTCGTACTAGAGGGATTTTATTTATGTTTTTATTATCTTTGGGCCTCCTTACCCAATTATTCATCTCCTAAATGAGTTTAGAAAAAAATTAATGTTCCAATTTATTGAAAAACAATTCGGAACATTACAGTCCCCCCCTTCGAAATGTTGCTTGTCCCCAAGCAACTGCAAGGATAGAACTAAAGAATCTCCACTCAAGGCATGTAGTCTGGAATATAATGAGGAACATATCCATCATGTGGATCCTCCATCCCCAAGAAATCATCCAAACAAAATGAGCCACCTCCCAACAAGGCAACTCTTGAAAATCTCCTCCCACCTCAAGCTCCGGTAATGAAGGTGGGCTGAAAATCTAAACTTGGAAAGCATCATAGATTACCCTATGATGTCCTCCTCTTGACTCATGATAAGTGCAGAGTGTATTTTGATCCTGGGCTGCAAAATTATTTCCCTCCAATGGCAAAGTGAAAAACAATCCTCCAAAGAAGGCTCCTCCAACAATGAAGAACAGGCTGGCCCAAAACAATCCATCCATGAAGAATAGGACATGGTCATCATGGAACATCATAATGAGAGGTTTAATAAAGGTTTTACATGATGATACATGATGCAAACAATTTCTCAGAAGGATACAGCGCAGTCTCATCCACTACAACTTCAGAAAATTACATGGCAATAAATGTGCATGATTCATCACATCTACTAAAGGATAGTCAATGGCTGAATGTAACAAAAATAATACATGATCGAGCACTTGCCCATGGCTGTACAATGGATGAATATCAATCTTATAGCCCACCTCAAAATAGAATAAATATTTGGCTGTGGTGGCCATATCTCCTCTCATGTTCCCATTAGAACATGTAGTGCAGAAATTGTGAGAATTCTTCCCACTCACGAACACATCTAGCTCATGTGTCTCCCTCATAATCAAGCATTCCATACAAATATGATCTATATCAAAAAATGAAGACATGATTAGTAGCAAAATGAAGAAAATGCTGAAGTTACAAGTGATGCAAGAGGGTACCAATAGCTTTCCCAACAAGTACAGCGCAGTTTTACAAGTTGCTGCTTGATAAAAGTACATGGAAAAATGTTTCTTTTTACATGGTTAATCACACATGTCTTCAGATGATACATGTTAGAGTGCACAAGCTGAACATACATGTGATGATAAAACATTTTCCCAATGCCACAAAAGAGATGGTTGCCTCCATCATGTAGATTGGCCCAATAAAACTCATGGAGAAATATGACAAGCTTTCCCTCTTATGAAGCAATGCACTGCATAAGAATGGTAAGAGTGTGCAAATCAATGAATGTATAAACAACTCCTCACCATATGCTAGAAGTAAGATAGTACATGGGTCCATACATGAGTCCTCCATATTGTTTTTGCATGCTGTGAAGAAGAATGAACCATGTGCTGCAAGAAGATAATCCTCCTCATGCTTGGAAATCCAAGTTAAGAAGAATATGCCATAGATGTCTCTATCATCATTACCTCCTCTAAGTGCAACAAATATGAAGTTATCCTGGGGCCTATGGGTTATAGATCCACCATATATCTGTCGGGCACACTTCATCCATAAGTATTTACTCCAAGGTGACAACACTGTGAGCTTATGCAAACAAGCCCATGTCAATACAAAACTCTTTTCTTTTACATGCTCCTTGTCAAAGATTCTTCCAATAATGCTGCAAAAAATATGGAATACCTCCCAATATGGAAGTGCTTGCAAGCCATCATCAAATATCAAGGATATAATTCCATCTCCTCCTCCTACAACATCATACAAAGTGTGAGAGAAAATCTTCTCTTGCTCTCCCAAAAACAAGCAAAGCAACAAGACATTTTGTTGCCTCCCCATACTTCCATAATACAACTCATGTGATGAAGACACATCAACATCATGCATCCATTCTCTATGCTGATCAATGATGTAAGTATCCTGCCATCTTTTCTCCATCCTCCCACTCTTAGGAAGAGTGTTTGCCAAGTGATGGCAAAACTCTTTCAAGAGTAACTGGTGCAGCCAAGCCTCCTGCTGCCCGGCATCATAGATCTGCAGGTAGCTTCCTAGATCCTTGCTCATCAACCACACCCACTCAATCGCCTGTGGATGCCTCCTTCTTCTCCTCATCCCGGTACTCCTCCCATGAGGGCTACCATCCTCCCAAATCAAATTCCTATCTTTGCACTTTATGGGATTTTGAAATGTAAGCTTCTCATGGCTCAATGAGACCCTATCAAGAATCAAATAGGTGGTAAGAAAAATCCTCCCATCATGATGTGTATGGCTCAAGGGGTGTCCAACACAAGCATGAGAGATGTTAACCATCCTAATACGTCCTCCATCTTCTATCTTCTCTTATGATAAGGGAAGAAAATCATTGCATTCCATGGTATGTCGAAGTGCATCTCCAATGAGATCTCTCCTTGAGACCTCCCTCTCATCCATAGTCTTCCAAAACCAATGAGGTCTTGAATCTGAAAGTAGAAGTTCCTCTTTGAGTTGAGATGAGCTCATTGAGAAAGTGTCATCTTGAAGGGAGAAAATGTTTCTTACTCCAAGATTTCTACCACCAATCTTCAAGGCTTCAAACCCCAACCTCAAATGTGATGTACAATCCAACAATGGCTCATGAAAATGATGGTTTGATTCCTTATTGAGTGTTCCCATGTTGCACAACGCAGTGCAACGAAGCTGCTCTATAGTAGCAATGAGATTTTACCCTTGGTCATGCAAAATTAAATCTCCACATTGATCAAAAGAATTTGCTGCAACAATGGAATGTGGAAATATTTTCATACCTTGATGTGCATTTGGAACTTCTTATAGGGCTGCAAGAGTCCCTTCCTCGAAAGTGTTGGCTGCCCCAACTGTTGATGCATGTGGCTGCTCCTCCATGAGTAGGACAGCGTTATCACAAGCCTCCTCAAGAGGTGATGTGATCTCTTATTTCCTTGCTATTTCTCCATCAAAGGTTTGGATCAACCGTTGAGTGAACTCTACAAAAGTCTCCACCCTTGCATGGCTCAAGTGGCTGCGCCACCAATCATAGCCTTCACCCTCCAAGTGCAGCGCTGAGGTTTCAATATCTTCTTTCCCTACTACAGGATGTAGTAGGAAAAATGCCTCCAACTTCCTCACCCAAGTTCTTGCATTAGATGACCCATCAAAGGTAGACAACAAAAATCTATTTCCTTTGATTTCTTTTCTACTGCATGGTCTCTTCTCTTCCTTCAGCTGGATGAAATGAGGAAAATCTAGCGTCTCCCTGGAGGCTCTAGGTTGAGACCTATACTCAACAAGGTAATCACTGAGAATATGATGATCCAAATATCTTCCATGCTCAATATCTTCCTCTTGATGATAATAGGAAGCGCATGGTACTTCCTCTTCTTTTTCTTAAATCTTCTTGACCTCCACAAAGGTGGATGCATTTCCTCTGGATCTGAAAATAGATGAGAATAATCTCATCGATTTCAATGTTCTGATCTTCTTGGGCTTAGACTCATAGGGATCAGTGGATCCCTCATACATGGGAAAAGGTGACCTCCCAGTGGTATGCTACAACTTTGAACTCTGCATGCTAGATCCCCCATTGTTCCATTCACTTTCATCCTGCCTGAGCTGACAGCAATCTTCGAAAGTAAAATCTTCTCTGAAGTCTTCCCCCATGGACTGCCATTCACGGAAAAAGTCTCCAAGGGGTATATGATCATGCTGCCTCCCTTTCTCACTCGGTACTGGAGGTAAGAATGTAGGCATTGTGATAATGTCCATACGGTTTCTCTTCCGGTGTCATAGATAACTATCTCCATGGTTTGAGCCAGAACTATGCTCTGATACCCTTGTAATATCCCGTTTCGGGGATATCTCTAAAACACGGCAAACTCCAACCAGAGATAGACTGGGAGGGAATTTACCAGATATTTCACCTCTGAAAACAGGATGAGATCTGGAGGCTACTTGGCCGTTTCCAGACTCTGTCTATAGAGCTTCTTGAAGAATCCCACTCAAAAGCTATGATACCACTATAATAGCCTGAAAATGGATTTCTCAGCAAATCATGCCTGAAAAATGCATTATTCAGGAATATGTGCTTTAGCTATCATAAAATTTGTTTTAAAACATTCAAAAACCCACTCCAAATACTGCAGCAACGTTTACTCAGCTTTTATGGGAAAAAAGGTGGGGAAAAGTGAGGATTTTGGCCCTAAAATAAGTGTATAAGAAAATATGCGTAAAATTAAGGTTCAATGTTCTGGAATATGTTATATTAGGTCAATAGGGATATGCAAGTCGAATTTCAGCAAAAAAAAAGGCTTCTTACTAAGCTAAACAATTCCTCCTTCCCAACTAGTCAAGAAAAACCCTGATTTCCCATGACTTTGAATATGCAGAAATTTACTGAAGCAAGGGAAGCGTATTTTATAAATTTATAATATGTAAAACAGTATGAAAAATCATAGGATGGGTTTAGGAACATGGCATAGGCATTAAGAAAGGCTAAACAACAATTTTACATAAGGAATCCCTCAAGATTGAGGTGCCACAAGACAAGAGAATGACCAAAAGTAGGACTGCATAAAATAACGTACTATACTGCAAATATGCATTATAAATGACTGAATATGACAATATCATCTCAGATAAATGAGGGGAGTAAAGCTCTAACCCTTATAAGAAAAAATACATCAATCCTCTAAAGGATTGGCTCAAACATACAAAATGGCCAAAATGCCGGAGTAGCTGGGTAGCTATGGAAAATTTGGAACTAGAAATATGTAGATAAGGCTGAATAAGATGAAAATATCTGAGGTAAACCTCCTCCAATGGATCTCTAAAGTGGAAGGCTGATCCTTACACTTGAGATCCCACCCTCCAATCAATCTGCAAAACCCCGCAGCAAATGCACTATGAAAATAACACATATATGGGAGAAAAATGTTCAGTAGGGGCAAGAATATGTGTTGGCCTGATGCCAAGATTTGCAAATAAGCTCTCAAGCTTCCAAACTGATCCTCCAAAGGCAAGAAAGACTCTCCCTCTGAAAAACAAGAAATTGAAGTGGTGTTGTGGAGTCTCCACGGCAACACCCTACAACACAGTATTATGCTGCTACAGTAATAACGCTGTCCTGGAGGATGATTTTTTGGTCTAGAACCAAAATAATGATGGGACAACCTCACCCGAGCAGGCACTCGAAGTCCCCCGGGGCTGAGGGTGAGATCTTCGAATGGAGACACTCGGTGCACTAAACAGTGTTGCAGACTAGTTAAACAACCAGCGTGCTCAAGAAGTCGAAATGACCAACTCAATATCATAAACATATGCATGAATGGCAATAGCTCTCATCCCCTCCACTACATAGCAATTGCAGACTCCTCATAGGCCCTTCCTCTTGAAGCTTCCCTTCCTCTAGAAGCTTCCCTCCTATGTAGTGCTTTCCAACTCATACCCTGCGCTGGTTGACTTGGTCAAACCTCTTTGCAAATATCTCATTTCCCACATAAGGGTGTGAAATCTAGTTCCATGGCTAATCCCTTTTCATACTAGAGGGATTTTATTTATGTTTTTATTATCTTTGGGCATCCTTACCCAATTATTCATCTCCTAAATGAGTTTAGACAAAATTTAATGTTCCAAATTATTGAAGAAAATTTTGGAACATTACGACTATGATGGGAGATTTGTGCTTGCAGCATCAAAAGAGGCCGAAAGGTCTTGTATTTTTAAAACTACTATTTTGTTGATGAATGTAGGTACAACATCGGATGAGAAATTTGTTACTATAGGAGAAATCAATGACTATAGTTGTGATCAAGGAGAAGTTCTTGATTATTCTTCATTTTAGTAAGTTGTGTTCAACGCAGTTGGAGATGGAAGCATCAAACAAAGAGGAATTACTCTGAGGAATTGGAAAAAGTAATTGTTGTAGAGGTTGATGGAATTTGGTTGAGAGAAAGAGTGATGTTGGTGATGTTGATGTAAAGCCAGTTCGAGATTCTTTCAAAGTTTGGAGACTAGAAGAATGGGTATCAACGTTTCGACGCCAGTCAATATTTCCAGAAATAAGGATGATGTGGTATGGAAAACCGAGAGTTACATTCAATAGTGTTATGAAAATACTATTTTAGGAATTCTATGCAAAATTACAAAACGGAGTTGATACTTTAAAAGACCAGCGACAAAACAGAGTTTGGAATCCTGGAGGTAGCAAGTCATTGAGGCTTATGGCAGTCGCATTATTACAGAAAAGTGACAGACCTCATAGACATGAGTCTATGGAAACTTCTCTACATGGGGAGTCTGATATAGGAGCATCCTTCTTAATTGTCATTTTGTATTTGGGTGATTTAGGGGGTGATGCTTTTTTAATTATTTTATAAATTATGCACATTTAAATAAATTGAGAGGAAAATGAGAGTTTGAGGTTTATTGTAAATATTCTCTTAATAAATTGAGAATACGAGTTGGAGTTGAGTTGTATAGATATTTTAGGGATTATGAACTTCTTATTTGGAACTTAATTGAGTCAAAGGAGAGATAAAGCTATTTTAGAATTTGGTTGAGTTATTTGTGGAGGAAATCATGGATTCAAATTAATCCACAATTATATATAAATATGAAGCTTTGTGTGAGGATGGAAAATATAGATAGATAATGGAATAGGATAGAGGAAAAAATGTAGAGAAGGATAGTGTGCCAGTGTGAATAATGGTGAGGGCCAGGAAGGCAACAATTGTAATATTCGGCCAAAAGGTTTCGAATCTGAAATTTCTTTTTGTTATTATATGCCAGTATTTTATTTTTGTTTGACTCTCTCTTTGTATATATTCTATATTGAATCTAAGTAGAATTTATGAAGATTTTGATGAGGATTTCAATAAAAATGGAACACGCACTCTATTATGCGTAAGTATCTGATTTCAACAGAATTTCTAGATCATATATAATAAAAGAAAATAAATAAATAAAAGGACTTATAAATAAAATAATACTACCTAAAAAGAAAAATAGAATAAAACTATGTTCACATTAGAAATAATATTTAAAATATATAATTATAAATCCACAAAATAGGTGAACATCAAACCTCAAACACATATCAAGCAAAAACATAGTGAAAACTAAAAGAGAGGAAAACACTAGAGAAAGGAACACTACTCATAGCATAGAGATGGAATCCGACAACTACTAAATTTCCACCCATCATCCCTATTCAACCGACGGTGGGTTTTCTCAATCGCAACAGCTTTCCTAAATTTATGGTGATGGAAATGAATTTGGATTTTTCCATGAAAATGTGATGCTTCATGTTATCTGCATGTTCATCTAAAGCTGAGGACCTCGTTCTACCATGACTGATATCGGCAGTATGCTAGACTTCGATCCTTTTATTAATCGACCGACCTGTTTCTCCAATATAGGGAATCCCACGGGAGCATGGGATCGAATAAACACCTTTCATGCTTTTGGGGTCCAACGGGTCTTTAAGAGATCTATAACGGAACCACGAATGGTGTTCAAAGGTTTAAAAGAAGAAGGGATCTTATGCTTCCTTAAAATCCAAGCGATCTTGTTAGTAGTGCTTTGTATAAATGGAAAATAAAATCTACCAACAAAATCATCTTTATATTTTTTCTCATTACGAAATCTGCTACTATTCTTGAGTTAAGTTAACTACCAATAATTATGTTATGAAATATTATGTAAATTATGAAATTCAAGTTTCAAACACTTTTGACTTAATTAATTGCAGTAATATATCACATAAATGCAATATATATTCACTTTAAATTCTTTAAATAAAAAATATAACATACATTATCTTATTCATAATTCAAAAAAATAAATATATTTCTAGAACAATGAACTGTCAAAATATGTATTACCAAATTATAATTAAAAAATAGTTTGTGATATAGTCTAAGGATAAGTTTTTAGCTGGAAATAATAGAAAATTTAGATAAAAACGATGTTTGAATGGATTATTCAGCAATCCCTCTCTATTCATCTCTACGAAAGAGAGTCTGAACCAGGAGAGTCTGGCTTCTGCAGAATTCTCTACAATCTCCATACAATTCAGCTATTATATAGCACACAAGATCTACGGGAAGTTAGAACTGCACCCTAAGAAATAGAAACCAATTTCCTATGCTAAGGTCTCATGAACCAACTCACTAAAATAGGAGATTCTTCATTATCTTCAACACTCCCCCTTAATGAAGAAGGGGTTCACAAATATGTCTAGCATCTTGAGAGTGCAAGCTTTGGTGATCCATAACATTTTTAATCATAAATCTTCCGGAAAATCACATAAGAAATTTAGGAACCGACGCATTTCGAACTACCAACTGTAGTTCATCATCAGGATAATGAAGATTGGCTGATCTGACATTCATATTTATACCAAGAATAGAGAAGCAATAGTCAAAACCCAAGAAAAATTAAAAATTAAAAACGGTTAAAAATAAGTTTAAAAATATAAAAATATATAAAATAAACCAAAAATTAAAATTAGCCCAACCTTAAGATTGCAAAAGTTAAAAACCGTTAATAATAAAAATAAATGCAAATATAAAAACCAAAAATAAAACTACCCATCCTTAAAAACACAAGTCAAAATTAAAAATAGTATAAAATCAAAACCAAAAACTAAAATGACATAAGTTTTAACCATAAATCAAGTTAAAAGTAAAAAATTAAAGTCAAAGTCAAAAAATAAATAGATAAAATAATAGAATAAAAATAAAGGATTTAATAAATAAATTAATAAATACATTAATAGATAAAAACGAGAATTAAAGTACAAATAAGAATAAAATAGAAATAACAATATAGGACCTAATCAATAAATAAATTGATAAATAAATACATTAAAAATAAATAAATAAAATCTTAAAAAAAAAAAATACTATTATTCTATTTAAATCAACATAAATTTATCCTAATGTTGAACACAAAATAATAGAATAGAAATAAAGGATTTAATAAATAAATTAATAAATACATTAATAAATAAAAACGAGAATTAAAATACAAATAAGAATAAAATAAAATAACAATAAATTAATTAATTAATACATTAAAGATAAAATTAAAATAAAAAGCTAAAAATAAAAATAAATTACTGTTAATCTATTTAAATCTAAAAATATAAAAAATAAAATAAAATAAAATAAAAACATTAATAAATAAATAAAAATAAAAACTAGAATTAAAAAATAAAAATATAGGGATAAAATAAATAAATAAATAATAATAATAATAATAATAAAATAATAAATAATAAATAATAATAATAATAATAAAATAAAAATAATTATAATAAATAAATAAAATAAAATAAAATAAAAATAAAAATAAATAATAAATAATAAATAATAAATAAATAAATAATAATAATAACTTAATGATCAAATCAAAAAATACCAAAGAATAAAAGAAGGACCCTTACAGGGAGTGAAGAGATGGAATCCAACAACTGCTAACTTTCCATCCATCATCCCTGTTCAATGTACAATGTCTCTTCTCAATTTCAATCACCTCTCTAAATTTCCGGTGATGGAAATGGTTAACCCTAGCAAGGACTCTAGCATCTTCAATACATATATGATGCTTCGTCTTCTCAGCATGCTCAGCTAGCGCTGAGGACTTTGTTCTACCATGCCTAATATCCGCAGAATGCTCCTATATCCTTTTATTAATCGATCGACCAGTTTCACCAATGTAGGGAGTCCCACATGAGCACGGGATCAAATAAACACCTTTTACGCTTTTTGGGTCCAACTAGTCTTTAACTGATTTAAGGGAGCCCTGAATATTGTTTAAAGGTTTAAAAGAAGACGAGATCTTATGCTTCCTTAAAATCCGAGCGATCTTGTCAGTAGTACCTTGAATAAAAGGTAAATGAACTTTGCCAATAGCATCATCAATTATCTTTTTCTATCTAGGACCTTTGCTCGCATTCATGAAAGCCTTCAAACCCTGACTTCTACTATAACCATTTTCTCCGAATACCTTAAGGAGATGGGCTTTCTCTTCATCTAGATGATCCTCATCAGAAATTCTAAGAGCTCTCATAAACATTACAAACATCTCCCTAAAGGTTACAAACTTAATTTTTCCAAGAGGCTTAGTGAAAATGTCTACAACATTATCACACGTTTTACAATATACAAGATGAATTTCTTTTAATTGAACTTTCTCCCTGACAAAGTGGAATTGTGTATCAATGTGTCTAGTGTTATTGTGAAACACCGGATTATTAGAAAGTTTGATTGAACTCTGGTTGTTGCATCTGATTATTATTGCATCTCACTGTTCTTACCTGACGTCGTGGAGAAGTCTCTGCAACCAAAATGCCTCGCATGGCGTTGCACACATGGCTTGATACTATTCTTCCACTAAAGACAAGGAAACTGTGTTATGTTTCTTATTGCACCATGTAATCACGCCGGATGTAATGTTGAATCCAAAGCCTATTATGGATCTTCGGTCGTCGACATTTCTAGCCCAGTCAAAATCTGAAAATCCTATCAATCTAACATCAGAAGAATCAGTATAAATGATAGCATAATCTATAGTTCCTTGTAGATACCTTAAAACACCTTTTGCTGCATTCCAATGACTTTCAAGTGGTTTGGACATGTATTGACTTAGCACACTGACTACATAAGCCAAATCTGCTCTAGTGGTGGTTAGGTAGATTAGGCTCTCAACCAGTTGTCTATAAAGTGTCGCATGTGCCTCTTTATAGCCATCCTCACTCTGAATTTTAATGTTCTGTTGTAGTGGTACTGCTGCAGCCTTGCATTGATCCATCCTAAATCTTTCCAGTAGACCTCTGACATACTTACCCTGGGACAGAAAATTTTGTCCTGAATCTCTCCATATCTCGAGACCCAAACATTATCTTAATTCACCAAGGTCTTTCATTTCGAATATATGTGACATTTGTTCCTTGATTTCTTTGATTAGATCAACAACGTAACTTGTAATAATTAGATCATCTACATACAAAGAAATCAACACTATGTGCCCCTTTTCATTTGTCATGGTATACAAATTAGGATTGTTCTTGCTTCTATTATAACCATGCTGCGGAAAAAATGAATCAATCTTTTCATACCATGATCTCGGTGCTTGTTTTAGTCCATATAGAGCATTATTTAATCTAAAGACTAAATGTTCTTTCCCTTTCTAAACAAACCCCTCAGGTTTATCTAAGTAGACCTCCTCTTTCAATTCCCCATTTAAAAGTGCAGATTTTACATCTAGTTGCTGAATCATCCAATGTTTCTTAGTAGCTAAAGCAATCAACATTCTGATAGTGTTTAGTCTAGCTACGGGAGCGAAGGTTTCCTCATTGTCAATACCTTATTTTTGTGAATACCCCTTTGCTACTAATCTACCTTTTAATTTATCTATGGTTCCATCTGCATTAATCTTGGGTTTATACAACCATTTACACCCTATGGTTTGTTTCCCATCAGGAAGTTCAACCAGCTCCCAAGTGTTATTTTTGAGGATAGACTCATATTCCTATTCCATACTTGTTTTCCATTCACTGCATTGATTTTCTTCACTATAAATAGAAGTTTTAACAATATTCATCGTGATAGTTATAAAAGCATTTTCTCTGTATCTAGCAGGAAATTGAATCTGCCTACCTGATCTTCTGAGCGTTGGTGTAGCTTCCAACCCATTCTGACTTTCCTTTGATAGTCTCGGCTTGATTGCTATGTCTGGAATCTCTGATTCTGCCTCTTTCTTCTGATCCTGGCTGTTACCTATTTCTTCACTTTCTTCCACCAAAAATGGAATATCCCATTCCTCATTGCACTTATTATATTCATCACAAACCTGCTCTTGGAATATGACATCTCTACTAACAAAAATCTTGTGAGTAGAGGGATTAAATAATCTATAAGCTTTAAATTGTGAACAATACCCTACAAAGGTACATTTGATGGATTTTGAATCTAGTTTTATTCTGTCTTCCTTTGGAATGTGAGAAAATGCATTAGACCCAAACACTCTTAGACGTTTTACTGCAGATTTAAATCCATGTAATGCTTCAGAAGGATTTTTAAACTCGAGACTTCTTGTAGGACTCATATTTTTCAAATACACTACAGTATTCAATGCTTCAACCCAAAAACCATTCGAAAAATCCTTACCTTTCAACATGCTTCTAACACAGTCTACCAATGTTCTGTTCTTTCTTTGTGCTACTCCATTCTTCTGAGTATGGGGTACTGTGAATTGTTGTAATATCCCATGGTCTTTACAATACTTGGTAATTTCCTCCTTCCTATATTCTCCCCCTTAATCGAAGCAGAAAATTTTTATGTGCTTCCCTATTTTCTTCTCAATCATATACCTAAACTGCTTAAAGTATTCAAAGGTGTGACTCTTCTTGCTCATGAAATATATCGAAGAAAACTCCATTCAGTCATCAACAAATAGTAAAAAATATAGTGCACCTCCTAATGACTTTGTTTTCATGGGTCCACAAAGGTCTGTGTTCACTAATTCAAGTATGTATCTCTTCTTCGTTTCTACTTGAACAAGGAATTCTTCTCTATGCATCTTTCCTAATGCACAAGCATCACAATCATTATGCACTTGTTTAAATATAGGAAGATCTCTTACCTTTTCCTTTTTCTGAAGTAACAACAAGTCATTGTAGTTGATATGACCAAGTCTTTGGTGCCACGACTCTTTTGTAGTCAAACTCGATGTTGTCAAAGCTTGATCTAGTGTTGTCTTCACATCCAATTTATACAGACCTCTTGTTCAAATTCCTGGAGCAATAGTCTTCATGGCATCTTTAATATCACAGTTAGATTTAAAAAGTTCAACTTTGAAATATTGATCTGTAATCATGGATACATAAATGAGATTCTTTGTCAATCCAAGCACATACCTTACATTATGAATATATCTGAGATCACCATTGGGGAAGATAACAGAAATTTTCCTGCGCCCTTTGATCTGATGACATCTATTATCACCAAGGTAGATTTGTGCTCCGTTGTTGATTTCTTTAAAATCTTCAAATCATTGTCTCTTCCCTGTCATATGTGTGGATGCTCCCGAATTTACATACCAAGTGTCTACATCGACCTTCTCACCTAAGTCTGCCATCAACAATCTAAAGTCCTCAACATAGTCATCATTTGCAAAATGACCCGAATGTCTTTTCTGCTTCCACTAATCTTCATGAAATTTCTTCTTCTTGCACTCCTTAGTAATATGACCAATTTTTATGCAATAAAAATATTTAATTAGAGAGTTGTTTTTATTCGGATGCATAGCTTCAGTATGATTTGGTCTTTTCTGTTTGTTTCCTCCGTTTCGCTGCAATGGATTTCCTTTTCCTTTGACAAAATTCTTCTTTGCGATTAGCACGAGATCTACACTCTGGGGTTTCAGGATCAATCTCCTTTCTGCTTCCTACATTAGTATCCCAGTAAGTTCTTCAAATTTTGGTATTTTCTCTCTCGCACTTATCCGAGTGATAAACATTTGGTAGTCATTAGTGATACCATTCATGGTAATCGTGACTAAATCTGCATCTGCAACTACCTCACCAATAAGTGACAGTTTTTTCTTCAGATCTTTGATTTGCGATATGAAGGAACCAACTACTTCATTCTCCTCCATCTTTATGGACAGAATCTTGCTCTTCAAGAACAAGGGGCGATTTGTATTCCTAATCTCATACAAATCCTTCAATATGGTCCAGATTTCATTCGATGATTTACATTCTCTGATATGCAGTATGATGCAGTCTTTCACTGACATCTTCAACACCGTCTTTTCTTTACCTTCTCGCTTCTCCCAACCTGGGACTGATGTTATTCCTGCTGCTAGCTTCGGCTCATCCCCATTCACAATCATCCAGGCATTATGTACTTTTAACACTGTAATCTTATGAGTGTAAAATGCATCTACTTAATTGTTTAGTTTAATGAGATAATTGTTTAAATCTCATTGCAAATTTTAGAAATTTAAGTTACAATTCTCAATCTTCAAAACCTTAGAGTACCTAAATTTTTTAAGAAGTGAATCCATTTTCACGGTAAAAGAATTTCAAACACTCCACTGTCCAACTGTAAATAAAGCCTTCATTTAATTCACCTTTGACTGCGTCGATGAGGAAAGCACAGGCACAATACTGGATGGAATGGCTCTCCACCGCTAGCTGGAAGACAGTCTATGTAGATTATAAGTAAATATCTGATTAGAGAGGACTACCTTGAACGATATTCCCAAAATGCAAAGGAAAAGTCAAGCCAAGCCAAGGTAACGCTAATGGCCAACACATATCTCGAAGCTCACACGTACCACCGTGCCCCGTGCCTTGTATCCTTTAAATTCACATTTAAACCAAACCGCACCAAACACTCCATCGTTACTTGACTAATCTCTATGATTGTCGGCTCTGGAGTTGCAGATATGGGTCAGTGCCATTCTAGTGCGACCAAGCCGAGATGAGAATGGAGACGGTCCAAGCTACAAGCCGAGCCCGCACGCTCGAAGGAGGACTCCGATCATCATGGCCCCGGGTTTAGCACCAGGCGTTGCATGGCCGTAGCAAAGGAGCAGAGAGGCAGACTCTACATCCTCCGTCGATGTATCACTTTACTTCTCTGCTGGCATTTTCATGGAAAAGATTAGGTTAGGTCATTTTTTTCTTACTCTAAATTCGGTGGAACAACGGTCCATTAGGACTAAATAGTTAGCAACAGGTCTCCCATAAGTATTTTCTCTGTTTTCTTCCACGGAATTGTTTGTGGGTGTCTGTTTTAGAAGATCAGCTACAGCCAGATCTCTTCTTTATTGCTTCTGCAGGAATCCGCGGGACTCTTCAAAGGATGTGATAGGTGCAATGGATATATTTGTTTTTAAATAGAAGTGTATATCTGGCAACGCTCTTCTCGGAATGATGATGGGATAGTGGAAACTACCTAAAAGTACCGTTGTTTTGCGGCTGTACATTTTAATTAAAACAATCTTGTGTTGGCTATGGAGTTTTTAATGTCGAAACGCTAGTTATACTCTTTTTTTCGAAGGAGAAACGCTAGTTATAATCGTCGTTGCTACTGTGTTAATTATGGGGTAATTTTAAGAGTTGCACAATTGTTCAATACAATTGGGTTCTCCTTTTGTTTATTACTGTACGGTATACATAATGCATGTTATTTGTTTACAATGAGCCGATGTAGATGTATTTCGAATAACTGCATAAGATTATTCAAGAGGATGTATCCTATTTTCAATGTTTCCTAATAGATGTTATCCTGGCCAATAAAATGTTTGTTTACCTTTTTCTTATGCAAAGTGTGAATCGCTCCACGTACAGTTGTACAACATAATAAACTGGTCGAATCATTTTCATTCTGTCGTTCTTTCTTTGGTTTGTATTTAATTTGACCTTATACTGAACATGTAGATAAATTCTTGGTCATCTTGTGTTCAAGATTGTTATCATTCACTGATATGCCTTGATGATCATATTATATATTGTTTTTGGATTTCAACTTAGATAACCCTTACCAATACTGGATGTGGGTTTCAAATAAGATGGTTCTTACATATATCACTGAATTCGTTAGGAACGAGCCGACCTATGGCTTGCATCGAGAATATTTTATACTGGTTACTTTCTTTCCCTTTCTACTTTCTGCTAGAGAAGAGCGGTTATTCATCTTTTGTCATTTATATGTTGTAAACTTGTAACGCATTACTACATTAAGGGCATTTTAAAACATTTTTTTTGAATTTTTTTTAATAAAAAAAACTTGTTATTTTAGCTATTTTATATTAAAATTTAATATCAATTAAATTGTCTTAAATATAAAATTGAAGACAAAAATAGTGTGAGACAAAAATAGTTTGAGACAATTTTATATTTAAGACAAAAATAATTTGAGACAAAAATATTTCATACAAAAACAATTTTCAATCATATACCTGAATTGCTTTTCGATCATATACCTGAACTGCTTAAAGTATTCAAAGGTGTGGCTTTTCTTACTCATGAAATATACTGAAGAAAACTTCGTTCACTCATCAACAAACAGTAAAAAAAAAAATGCAGTGCACCTCCAAATGACTTTGTTTGCATGGGTCCACAAAGGTTTGTGTGCACTAATTTAAGTATGTCTCTCTTCTTCATTTCTACTCGAACATGAAATTATTATCTATGCATCTCTCCTAATGCACAAACATCATAATCATTATGCACTTGTTTAAATATAGGAAGATCTCTTACCATTTTCTTTTTTTGGAGTAACAGCAACTCGTTGTAGTTGATATGACCAAGTCTTTGGTGCCACAACTCTTCTGTAGTCAAACTCGATGTTGTCAAAGCTTGATCTAGTGTTGTCTTCACATCCAATTTGTACAAACCTCTTGTTCAAATTCCTAAAGCAATAGTCTTCATGCCATCTTTAATATAACAGTTAGATTTAAAAAATTCAACTTTGAAATCTTGATCTGTAATCATGGATACAAAAATAAGATTCTTTGTCAATCCAGGCACATACATTACATTATGAATATATTTGAGATCACCATTGGGTAAGATAACAGAAATTTTCCCGCAACCTTTGATCTAATGACATCTATCATCACCAAGGTAGATTTGTGCTCCATTGCTGATTTCTTTAAAATCTTCGAACCATTGTCTTTTCCCCATCATATGTGTGGATGCTCCCGAATCTACATACCAGCTGTCTCCATCGACCTTCTCACCTAAGTCAGCCATGAACAATCTGAAGTCCTCAACATAGTCATCATTTGCAAAATGACTTGAATGTCTTTTCTGCTTCCGCTAATCTTCATGAAATTTCTTCTTCCTTCACTTCTTAGCAATATGACCTATTTTTATGCAATAAAAGCATTTAATTAGAGAGTTTTTTTTATTCGGATGCATAACTTCAGTTTGATTTGGTCTTTTCTGTGTGTTTCCTCTATTTTGTTGCAATGGATTTCCATTTCCTTTGAAAAATTTCCTCTTTGCCATTAGCGCTAGATCTGCACTGTGGGGTTTCAGGGTCAATCTCCTTTCTTCTTCCTACATTAGTATTCCTGTAAGTTCTTCGAAATTTGGGATTTTCTCTCTCGCACTTATCCCAGTGATAAACATTTGGTAGTCATCAGTCATACCATTCATGGTACTCGTGACCAAATCTGCACCTGCCACTACCTCACCAATATCTGACAGTTGTTCTCCAGATCTTTGATTCACAATATGAAGGAAGCAGTTGTTTCATTATCCTCCATCTTTATGGACATAATCTTGCTCTTCAAGAACAAGAGGCAATTTGTATTCCTAATCTCATAGAAATCCATCAATATGGTCCAGATTTCATTTGACGATTCACATTCTCTGATATGTAGTATGATGCAGCCTTTCACTCACATCTTCAGCACCGTCTTTGCTTTACCTTGTCACTTCTCTCAACCTGGGGCTGATGTTGTTCCTACTGTTGGCTTTGGCTCATCCCCATTTGCAATCGTCCAGGCATTATGTACTTCTAACACTGTCTGCATCTTAAATTTCCAATTTGAGTAATTCGAGCCATCAAGTTTGTTACTCTCATTCAAGTATGATTCGATTAATTGATTGCTCATCTTGATGACATTGGCTTAGATTTCTCATAGGTATTTTCAACACTTTTTTTTCTTAAGTGGATCAACAATAATTCCTTTAAAAGAAAACTTTAAAAGGTACCTTTCAAAAACCTTATTACCAAGCTCTTCTCATCAAGGAATATTAAAAAAATTCACTCATAACAAAAGAACCATTAAAAAGAAATTCCCTTCGCAAAGAAATAATTCATGTGCTTTTCTCCCAATTTAAGCTTTAATGCCAATTTAAGCATACGATACCACACTCTAGGGTTTCAGAGTTAAATTTCCACACTCTTATGGTAAAAGCACCAAATTCAATATACCACACTCTTCTAGTAAAAGCACCAATTTCAATATACCTGTAGCTCATCAGCTAGGCGTAGGGCAAGAATTCCCTGGATAGAGCACAGAGAACCCTACTCCAATATGATGACTCAAGAACTTACGGGAAGTGTCGGTGAGGATCTGAGGAACCAAGGATGGTGCAGTTGTGCTCCGTCCTGTCTTGGACTCTCTTGGAAAACTGTGAACCTCATGCGAATGGATTATGCAAGTACAACTATTAAGGCATATTACAGACTAACATTAGCATCGAAAGAATTTAAGACAACAAATCATATCTATTGGAATGGGGTCCCGGTACAAATAATAAGGCCGAAATCATGGCGCTATGGGGTAGCCTGCTGGTGGCATCCAATCTTCAATTACAGAATCCCAATTTCTATGGTGACTCTAAGCTGTTTATTGGATGGATTTATAGTAGATGTGATCTGATTGTGCCAGGTTTGATGGGATGGAGGCAGCGGATACTACATCTATGGCAGATCCTTAATTGTCCTCCTATAAATCATATCTATAAGGAGAATAATACGAGGGTGGATGGTCTTTCTAAAAAGGTATCATTGCAGATTTTGGATATATGTATATTCTTCAGTACAAAGATAGGGTGCAGATCTGGACTTCGACTGTACCAATTCCATGATTGACATGCTTCCAGGATCAGATGCTATCTTTATCTCACAACTAGCTTTATTATATTTACATTATGTTTTTCTATCATCCTTTCGGCCATAATTTCTTCATTATGCAGTTTACTCAAACTATACAGATGGTTTTGGCGGCTTCTAATTTATACAGGATTAGAGCTTTTTGATCTTCACATAGACAGATGATCTGCAACATAACTGATTACAAGCGAGCGAGCAGAAATTAGTTAATATCTATCCTCTTTGTTACCGGATGATACACATATGTGTCATTTCTGGTACAGATTATGGGTTTTCTACTGTCTTTATCTTCATTAGGCTAGGTGGTATTATGAAGCTGATCAAGGTTTTAAGCATTTGCGCCGTCCAATAGATCTTATCAAGTATGTCTGATCCGTGTACCTGTATTTTGGTTTTTTGGAACAACTTATGGACTTGTCTACATCAAGCGAGCAGGATATGAAGATAAAAGATGTCTTTCAAGCGAGCCTGCTTCCTGGTTCTGTGCGCGAGGGAGTTTTGACGCTGGTCAATGTGATTTCAAGTGAGCCTGACAAGCCAGATTCACTAGCGAGTTTGCTACATGTGAATTATGGAAGTATACTTTGGGACAACTCTTTTTTTGTTTGCTTTCTTTCTAAATGCATCTACATTATCTATGTATGTCTTTAATGTATACAGGGATGTTTGGAAAGACTCTGTTGGGGCTAGGTTACACCTACCCATAATTTGGCTTGCCATGCACGTATTTGTATGTATGAACATTAATGATGAACATGTACTCTCATATATATTGTAATATATATCTTACAATATATACAGCGTTTCTTTCTTCTCAAAAAAAAAATTAAAGATCAACGAATATTCAAATCGTCAATTTTTTCTAGAATTTTATAATTGTTTGAAAAGCGAAATCAGTTGAAGACAATGTTTCACGACATGTATGTTGTCTTTCAAAAATACTTACGGTTTAGGGTGTCAATAAAACTAAGATGTTTTATTTTTTTTTTAAAACACATCAACAACTGAAAACAAAAGGGGCTACTTTGAAGATATGTTTAATGAGTTACATCATATTAATTAATTTTGAACGGAATATATTTATTTTTATATTAAATATAATACGATAGTATTTTATATATATTATAAATTTTATTTAAAATATTATCTAAAATTAGTTTTCTGCGTTTGTTCAGTTGTTGATGAGTGTGAAAATAAAGTAGGACCGTAGGTAGTCAATCTAGAAGTAGAAGTTATAATGATAACAGTTAGAATATAACCCGTGTCATAGTGACAACAGTTCGAATAATTTCAGTATCATACGACCAGAACTCTTGCTGCTTTTCTATATATATATATAATTAAAAAATAATTAAATTATTAGAAAGAAGAAAATAATTAATGCCACTCATGAAAACTTGACGTGAGGAACAAGGCATTGAAAACTTAACTGACTTGAATTTTGACAACGTCAAAAATAGCTTCAACTGAATTTTGCAAACTAAAAGAATAATACATTATTTTATTACGGTCATTAAACGAAAGAGTTAGACAGTAGACCGTAGTTAGCTTAATACATTAAGTTTTCATAGATACCGATTGGAATCTTTTTAATTATCAGATATATTTGATTTTATTTCGTGATATTGACAATTTTTAGATAATTTTGTTTAAGGAAGGTTTTTTAAAATAATCAATTGGAATTTTGGATTGTGATATTTTTTTTGAAAGTGTTAAATTTATATATACATTTATAGATTTGAAAACACATTTTAAAAGTATAGACTGTTCCTGGAAATAACATCCAATTTTTTCATACCAAATGTGATAAGTGTAAAATAAATGAACATCCAATTTTTTCATACCAAACGTGATAAGTGTAAAATGCATCTACTTAATTGAGATAATTGTTTAAATCTGATTGCAATTTATAGAAATTTGAGTTACAATTCTCAATCTTCAAAATCTTACAGTACCTAAATTTTTTTTAAGAAGTGAATCCATTTTCACGGTTAAAAAAATTCAAACACTCCACTGTCCAACTGTAAATAAAGCCTCCATTTAATTCACCTTTAACTGCGTCGACGAGGAAAGCACAGGCACAATACTCGATGGAATGGCTCTCCACCGCTAGCTGGAAGATAGTCTATGTAGATTATAAGTCAATATCTGATTAGAGAAGGACTACCTTGAACGATATTCCCAAAAATGCAGAGGAAAAGTCAAGCAAAGCCAAGGTAACCCTAATGGCCAACACATACCTCGGAGCTCACGCGTACCACCGTGCTCCGTGCCCTGTATCCTTTAACTTCACATTTTAAACCTAACCGCACCAAACACTCCATCGTTACTTGATTAATCTCTATGATTGTCGGCTCTGGAGTTGCAGATATGGGTCAGTGCTATTCTGGTGCGACCAAGCCCAGACGAAAATGGAGACGCTCCAAGCTACAGGCCGAGGCCGCACGCTCGAAACAGGAGTCCGATCATCATGGCCCCGGGTTTAGCACCAGGCGTTGCATGGCCGTAGCAAAGGAGCAGAGAGGCAGACTCTGCATCCTCCGTCGATGTATCAGTTTACTTCTCTGCTGGCATTTTCATGCAAAACATTAGGTTAGGTCATTTGTTTTAACTCTAAATTCGGTGGAACAACGGTCCATTGGACTAAATAGTTAGGAAGAGGGTCTCCCATAAGTATTTTCTCTGTTTTCTGCGACGGAATTGTTTGTGGGTGTCTGTTTTAGAAGATCAGCTACAGCCAGATCTCTTCTTTATTGCTTCTGCAGGGATCCGCGGGATTCTTCAAAGGATGTGATAGGTGTCATGGATATATTTGTTTTTTAATAGAAGTGTATATCTGGCAACGCTCTTCTCGGAATGATGATGGGATAGTGGAAATAACCTAAAAGTAACGTTGTTTTTTTGCGGCTGTACATTTTAATTAAAACAATCTTGTGTTGGCTATGGAGTTTTTAATGTCCAAACGCTAGTTATACTCGTCGTTGCTACTGTGTTAATTATGGGGTAATTTTAAGGGTTGCACAATTGTTCAATACAATTGGGTCCTCCTTTTCTCTATTACTGTAGGGTATACATAATGCATGTTATTTGTTTACAATGCTCCGATGTAGATGTATTTCTAATAACTTCATAAGATTATTCAAGAGGATGCATCCTATTTTCAATGTTTCCTAATAGATGTTATCCTGGCCAATAAAATGTTGGTTTACCTTTTTCTTATGCACTCCACGTACAGTTGTACAACATAATAAACTGGTCGAATCATTTTCCTTCTGTTGTTCTTTCTTTGGTTTGTATTTCATCTGACCTTATACTGAACATGTAGATAAATTCTTGGTCATCCTGTGTTCAAGATTTTTATCATTCACTGATATGCTTTGATTGATCAAATTATATATTGTTTTTGGACTTGGACTTAGATAACTCTTACCAATACTGGATGTGGGTTTCAATTAAGATGGTTCTTACATATATCACTGCATTCGTTAGGAACCAGCCGATCTATGGCTTGCATCGAGAATATTTTATACTGGTTACTTTCTTTCCCTATCTACTTTCTGCTAGAGAAGAGCGGTTGTTCATCTTTTGTCGTTTATATGTTGTAAACTTGTAACTCATTACTACATTAAGGGCATTTTAAAACATTTTTTTGAATTTTTAAGAAAAAAAAAACTTGTTATTTTAGCTATTTTATATCAAAATTTAATATCAATTAAATTGTCTTAAATATAAAATTGAAGACAAAAATAGTTTGAGACAATTTTATATTTAACACAAAAATAATTTGATACAAAAATATTTAAAACAAAAATAATTTTAGACAAAAATATTTAAGAAAAAATTATTTTAAGACAAACTTTTATATTTAAGACAAAAACAACTTGAGACAAAAATATTTTAATACAAAACTTTATATTCAAGACAAAAGCAGTTTGACACAAATATATTTTAAGACAAAAACAATTTTAGACAAAAATATTGTAAGACAAAATTTTATATTTAAGACAAAAGCACTTTGAGACAAAAAAAGTTAAGAAAATGGCAACTTAAGACAATGGCAATTAAGACCAAGCCCTTTTAAGACAGTTAGCAATTAAGACAAAAACATTAGATTTCAAAATTTTGCATTGAAATTCCATGAGTGAATAGTGGATAATTATATTTTTTATTTTTGAAAATGGATATTTAAACGACATGAAATTTAATCGTGTCATATTTTTTTTTATATATATTATGTTTTTATTTTTCTTTAAACCACATTCTAAAAATATAATAAATAAATAGATAAAAAAATATTATTTTTTGGTTGGCCACTCAAGGGCATTTGAACTTTGAATCTCATGTTTTAACATAATACTTCATAACAAAGTGATTATCAATTGAGCTACATTCCATGAACTAGTTTATTTTTTTAAATATGTGAAAAAATTTAAACTAGCAATCGCACAAGATGTTGCAAAGGAAACGCTGTAAGGCATGAAATAGAGAAGAATCCTCACACATAAGAAATCATTAAATGATAAAAATTAGTAAACAAAACGCCATTCAAGAAAACATTCAATGAAGCAGGATCATTAGGTACAAGGAATGAAAATTTTGTTTTCAAATAGTAAATTGGCATTTGACATTCACCGATATGAAACATCAGATTATTCAAAAAATGTTATGGGCACAATAACATAAATAGATTGTTGTGGGTATTGAGATGATGCAATTGAGTGAGTTGTTGAGAAAGTATTGCCTGATGAAGGAGAAGGTGGAAGTCCTTGAGGGAGACAAGTTGTTAGCTTTAGGAGTAGGGGTTGTTTTTAGATTAAATTTTGCGAGTTGCCTTTTTTTTTGGGTGTGCCACAACCTTGATCTCGTTGATAGTTCATCAACTAGATACTTGAATGCCTCCTTGGAGAGCTTATCTTCTAGTTGATTGAGCTCATGATAAATGTGGGTGAAGGATGACCTTTCTAACTCCTGAATGCGCAACCAAATTTGAGACATCGAGGATTGAAGCTGCAGATTCTACCTATAAAACTTATATTAGCTTGGTCAACAAGTATTTGGGATTCCCATCCCTTGCAACCTCTTCAAACCACAAGCACTTTCCAAATAAATAACAACAAACAATGTTGAGAACTCAACCTTTAAATTGGAACCAGGAGCTAGAGTATATCTAATATGAATGAATTTAAATGAAATTATATATAAAACAGAGTGAAGAAAAAGAATAATCAACATATAATGAGAAAAATATTTTTCTAATGAGATCACCTGGAGATTATCCGATAATTTGAGCGGGATTTCCTTCAAAATTCCTACAATATATGTTGTTGGATGTACAAAGTACGAAAAAACACGATACATTATAGCTACATAACTTGATCTTGCAGGAAAAATGAATTTCTTCACCTTGAAAACTTTATTATGAATACAATTTTTTTTTCATCTCTAGATGTGTGTAAAAGTGCATTATATAAGAAAATAAAAATGTTCATGAACTTCCCATGAAAGTCAATGCATCGATCGATTTTAAGTTTTTTCTTCCATGTTGGTCTCTCTACTATAGAGTCGTGGGATAGTTGTATCATGTGACTAAACTATATTCAATGAATACTCTTGCACTTACCCTCATATTTGAGGAGTAGTGCATTTTTATGTGCAACAGTATGGTCTACGATCTCCTAATTCTGAACTAAGAATAACATATGTAATTGGATGTTAGCCAAATTTTTCCATAGGTATAACAAACCCAATTTTCACCCTCTGAGGGTTGTCTTTCCCATGATCACAGACATCTTCTCATGACTGCTATAATCAGGCCACTTGCAACGCTTTTTCAAGAGTTTAAAGGAAATACCTCCTTGAAGAAAAAATAAATAAATAAAACAAGAAAAAATGTTGTAACAATTCAGTTAGACAACAACTGACAACCCTCTTGAGGTGGAAAATTCTAGTGTACTTGAAAGAAGGGAGACAACACAAGGTATTCCAGAGATAAATCAAGACAATTGTGCAACTTTTTCAAGGATGCAACAAGAACTTTTTCTGTACATAATAAGAAAATATTTTCAAACGAGAAGATACCACAGTGGGCATGCACAAGAAGAATAACCAAAAAAATTAAATTCAGTAAAGGAAGCACAACCACCACTCGAAACTGGCTTCTCTAAAACACATACAATCGCAAAAAATCCCACTAAAGCTTACAAATTTATCAAACCCTAACTTACTGACAAATTTGACAAGCCAACATGCTCAATTTGTTGAGTTACCCCCAAATCAATTATTAATTATCCCATGAATGTACATTTCTTTGTAATTCTATTTAAAAGGTTGAAATTCTCTCAAGAGTGTATAGAATATATCCAAGAGTTAAAAAGCTTGAAATTTTTCCTAACTCCACAAGGTATCATCACACACGGATAGGTGACAACATACAAGTCTAAATCTTATACCTCTAAGTCTCAATGACACTTAAACATGTCAACAACATGCAACAGTGCTTAATGAGTTTGTGTATTGGCTAAAGAGATGTACATCCATCCATCCGAAAATAAACATCTTAATCAATCCAACATCATAAATTGTGCTAAATAGTTCATGATGTTATTTCAAAGATTACAATATGGTCTTATATTAGCTCACATATTCCTCGAATATTTGAAAGGAAAGTTGCCTTAGCATAGTTGACCAGAAATATTTGTACTCTAAAAGACAAAAAAACATAACAAACTAAAATAACAACTTTAACTCTAATCCAGACACTTCATTCTTAGCAACATGATATCTAATAAAGATGATACATGGAAACAAAGGCTTCATATATCGTCTATCACATGTCAAACTGAGTGAAAAAATACATGCACAGAACACATAAAAAAATGGGTTCATAGGTCAACTTGTATTCTATGGTTTCAAACCCTTCTTGTCTCCTTCAAGGGGGTTTCTTGAGGTCTTAAAAAAGGCTTCCTTTTGCTAACCAAATGGATTGTTTCTTTCACACATGTATGGAAACGTAATTTCCAAATCATATTGTAATAGATTCATAAGATGACGTTATTTGTATTAGCTACACCTTATTTGGAGACATCATTATTATTATAGGGGTTGGTTCCTTTCTATTGGAT
Source organism: Pinus albicaulis (assembly GCA_034641835.2). Lineage (NCBI taxonomy): Eukaryota > Viridiplantae > Streptophyta > Pinopsida > Pinales > Pinaceae > Pinus > Pinus albicaulis. The sequence continues at coordinate 464,525,197 of CM076570.1, read as the reverse complement.
GTGGTTGGTGATGTGAAGACTACAAAACTTCTAGTAAAGATTCATACTAACTCTAACAAGCTTATGGATCCTTGTTTACAAAGTGAGACTCCTCTAAGCTTAACTCATTCGATTTTTTGTTTGTTCATGCTAATTATTTTTCTTAACTCTCCTTCTCCAAGGGGTTGAGACTATTTGCTTCATTTATTTTACATGTCTCGGTGAAAGAAGAAGAATGGAGATTGTCTCCACATCTTTTCCATTTCGCTAAGTTACAAATAAAAAGAGTCAAATTCTATAGCCAACAGACTAATAGCCTCTTGATACACCTTTAGTGAGTTATGAATAGCTCTCACCTATCATTGTAGCTTAATAAAATGACATCTAATAGCTCCAAGACACAATTATAAATGGAGTAGTTGTGAAGCTGTTGTTAAATGATCTCCTCCAAATGTTCAATTCTCATGAAGTTTGGGGGAGGAGGGTATTTTGGTGTATTGAACGGGGCAAGGGAACATAAGGGTAGCATGGATGGGTAGAAGTGAGAGGTTTGAGAATGGTTTACTGAGATAGATTATCCTAACATTAGAGAATGAGAAGGACCCTTAGGGCCTGATGGCCTTATGGCATAGGGGCTAGCGAAACTATAGGTAAGGCAATGAGAAAAATTGATAGGATGACCCCCAATAGTTCTAACAAAGGGATTAGGGGCCACATTATCCCAACCCATACACACTTATCCCATAACCATTGAAATCCGTATACCTTTAACCCAAAAGCAAAAATCCCTTAACCCTTATAGTCATAACTCATAACAAATTAACCCCTTGATCCCTTAAATCCAAATCTGTTAACCCCTATAGTCATAACTCATAACAAATTAACCCCTTGATCCCTTAAAACCAAATCTATTAACCCCTTAACCCCTAATCCCTAACTTAGAATCCTTGAACCCCATAAACCCCAATCCCATATCCTCTTAAACCTTGATCCTTAACCCATAACCCCTATCCCATAAACTCATTAACCCCTAACCCCTTAACCTGCTGAGACCTAAATACCATAACCCTTAGGCACTTAACCACGAAATACCCTGACATTTAAGCCCTTGATGGTTAATCATTAACCCCTAAATCCATTAACCACTAAGCCACTAACCTCTAACTGTTAAACCCCCTATACCTCGACCCCCTAACCCCTAAAACCCATAATCCCTAACCCTTTACCCTTTACCCTTAACCCCTTGCTCCTAAACCCTTAAACCCCTGAACTCCTAGAACCCCTTATCCTTTCTCCCAAATCATAGGTGCTCCAACACTAATATTCTTGGGCATATTATGCTTTTTCCTGCTAACTGCTCCAAATATAGCCTCTAAGAACTAATAGGGTCAAAGGAAAAGAGAAACAAGGTCCCCAAATCCGATCTATATTTTATGGACAATCACATTTCCCCAAAATATCCTCCACGTATTTGTCTTGGTGTATTGGAGTTTTAAAAATACATAGGATGCCACATGTAATCCTAATCATAAGACTCAACTTTCCTAATGACTAGGAGGCCCTAAAACTCAAACAACATCTCAACTTATACCTAAAATTACTAAAATTTCCTATCCTAGATATGAATTAGAAATTCTACAAAATTATAGGGCAACAAGGAAACCAACTTCCTCTTATACAAATATCTAAGACCTTCTTGAGGACAAATACAAATTTTGAAATAAATTGTTGAAATTATGTTCTTGCATCAATAGCTACCAATGTATCCTGGTAGGCCACCCCCTTTAACAATAGTAATACCAATGTCCTTTACCTAGAAGGAAATCCTTACATAATTCTCTCTTAGATCCTACCAAGCATGAAATTTTTTAGTAAAATGGACATTCACCTTACAAGATTCTATCCTCATGGCCTAAGATAAGGCATCCCTCTATGTCACCCCCGACTATTGCATTAATGGCACACTATTAAAGAGCAACAAAATTTGAAAGGATGATTCTTTGTGTTGAGTTGCATGGAGAGTATAGGAGATTTTGTTGATAAAGTTTTGTAATTTTTCATCTACTCCTTAGAACTTTCTCCAACCATCTTCTTAATCTCCTTCAGCTTAGTGATTTTTTGTTGTTCAATGTTTAGCCTCTATAACTTAGATAGAAATATCTCCTTTAATTCTTCTAGGGCCTTAGCTACACCCTAGGGATAAATCTATATGAACTTAACGCATTGGAGAAGATACCCCCACAATGTTGGTAGTAACTTTATCAACTTAGAAACTAGCACTACAATCCTTTTCACCCTCCAAATGAATCCACATAAGAATTGATGTGGCTTTTCATCACCATCACCCTTCATAAAGTTCTTGGAACTACTATAACCATATCATTGGCTAGGTTGTTCACCAAGATAAAACCTTATGGACATGTTTGAATAATTAGGGCTACTCCTCCACTTGAACTAAAATTCAAACATACCATATTCCACTTCTACTTATATTCCCACCTTCATTTTTTTTTCACTACTACTATATCCCAAAATACTAAGAAAAGGTGCTTTCAAGTCAAAAGTAGAATAAAAAGTTGGGATTACCTTTAGGATTTTAAAATTCATAGGGTGGATGGTTTGGATTAGATCCACTTTTCCTAGGATATATCATGTATACTACTTTACCTTCCTCTAGCTCAAACAATTAGAACACATTATTAAGTGTTTCTTCCTCTTCTTTCTATCTGATTATATCTCTCTCCATAGGCTAATCAATACCTTACAAACCAAGGCTTCCTTTTAGACAATCATGATCCCTCTAACTGAACGTGCTCACCTGCTTGTGCCATCACTTTTTTTTTCTCTTCCAAATTTCTAGACATATTCTCCTGACCTATTCTTCTTTCCAAGCTCTTTCCAATTATTAAATCCTCTTATTTGAACAAATGTTTGGTATTCTCTTGACACCTTTGAAACTTTTTGAACTCTTTTACTTGCACCTCTATGTTTCCATCCTCACTAATACCCATTTCATTACCAAAATATTATTATGAATCCCCTTCATTCTATTCATCCACCGCTTCTTAATTATTCCATTTTTATTAAAATCATATTTTTACCTCTTTAATACATATGATTACTTCATGGTACCTTATTCCCTTACTTATTCAATATCATTCAATCCATTCTAGGTCACCTCCAAGCATTGGTGCTTAAACTTCCATGGTTGGAGAAGTAAAAAACAAAGAACTTGTGTTTATGGGTTACAAAGAAACTCCCCACAACTACCGTGTGTCCTTTCCATCCCTCATAATGATAGTTGTGTGAAGGGATGTAAATTTTGGTGAGGAGAACATGATGTGGTGCTCTCTTGAGAGGGATTTTTAGATTCCACCAGAAATGGAGATTTTAGCTCCAAAGGAGGAGCCCTATGAAGTTGTGGAGCAATAGAAATATTGAGTAGCAGAGAGTGGAGACATTAACTCAAGAGAAACTATCCAAATAAGGCAGAAAAAGAACCAGGGAAGCTGATATACTTGTGCAGGATGTGAGGGAGAATGGGCGAGCTCCTTCAAATTTGTGTAGGAAAATGACGTCGCCTGAGAGGTACACTGACTACATGGCTCTTATGGCTGAGATTATAGAGACTAAGCCATCCTATTTCGAGGAATAAATAGAGCAACTTGTATGGGTTGATGCAATGGTAGAGGAATATGAATCCAATGTAAAGAACGACGTTTGGGAAGTGGTCCCAAAACCATGATATAAATCAAGAGTGTGTCCTAGATGTGCCTTCAAGGTGAAGTCAGTAGCACATAGAAGCATAGAGAAGTATAAGGCTAGATTTATGGCGAAGGGGTACTGTCGAGGTGAGGATATTGACTATGAGGGGACCTTTTCTTATATAGCAAGGTACTCATCCATTAGATCAATTATTTCTCTCGCTATGCAAATCGGGTTGAAGATCCATGTGATGGATGTAAAAACAACATTTCTCAATGGGGTTATTGAGGAGGAGGTGTACATCGATCAACCAAAAGTTCTTGAGACATTTGATCGGGAGTCTCGTGTGTGCAAACTCAAACAATCATTGTATAGTCTCAAACAAGTAACTTGTGCTTGGTACACCAAGATCGATAACTATATCATTGGTTTGTGCTTCACAATAAGTGAAGTAGATACAAACCTCTATCACATATTGGTAGAAGGTAAATTCCTTATTATTGTCGTATATGTTGATGATTTTATTTTAACTATTGATTAGTAGTTGATAAGGTGTTTCAAGGAGGACCTTGCAGGGGAATTTGAAATGAAGGACATGGGTCTCATGCGCTACTTCCTCGGGTTGGAAGTATGGCAAGGTGATGGGGAACTAGTTGTGTCTCAAGGCAAGTATGAAAATGAGATATTGCAGAGATTCTACATGGAGAGTTGTAAATCCATGGAGACACCTCTATTGAGAAACTAGAGGAAGGAGGATGCCACTTTAGGTGAAGGAGTTGATGCTACCATTTATCGGTAGCTAGTGGGTTCACTCATTTATCTTGTGAACATATGACCAGATATCGATTCATCTCTATTCATCAAATTAGTGCAAGGAGACATTGGATTTTTTAGAAGATTTCTTTCCCTAAGAAATATATTGTGTGCATATGTGTTATTTCTTATTGCATGTCTAAAACTTTTGTTCTAAATTGTGAAGTAATTTTCACAGAGCATCAGAGTAGGTTTGTGTTCTGATTTTGATTAAAACTTCACGAGTAGTTGAAAATTTGCACCATAATTTCTACAAGCATGGTGGAGGAAAATTACATAATATCCGTTAGTAGACAATATTTTCACTTCAAATTATATACGACAACCTTTTCGAGAAGAAAACACTGAGCATGATTATCTGAGCTAGATTCATTTTTTATGTTGCTTCTAGATGATCTTAAGTATCTCTACTATTATTTTGTTTCAAGGTTCACTAATAACAATTTGTTTTCGACTCTAGCTATTGGTTTACTCTGTGACCTATTTGAGATGCACTGGTTGGTTGTTTATGTGATCCTTATTCGGAACCTTTGCCCCTGTGGATCTTCCTTCTCCTTCTCTGGTTTGGGATTGGCCGATGGGGGGATTTCCAAGGATCTTAGCTACTACCTATTCGTCTTCTTTGTCGTCTATTTGAGATGCACTAGCTCATTGTTTTATGTGGTATTTATTTCAAACCTTTTCTCCTATGAATCTTCATGCTCCTCTTTGGTTTGGGATTAGTTGATCAAGGTATTTCCAAGGATATTTAATAATATTTAAGTGCATTCATTTTGGTTGGTGGAGTTGGAAACATATTTGAATTTTGAATTTTATCACAAAGGAGTCTCTTGGGGTCATTAATTGGTCTAGGGGGATATTTATTTTCCAAGTTGTTCATTAATTATATGAGGGACAATCCATTAATGGTTTGCATTTTCATTGAAGATCTTTGTCGATTTTCTACTTCATGAGATTTTCTGAAGGATATTGGTCGGCGATGTTTTGAAAATATATTGTATTTGAAGGGGTGTCCTAGTGGATTAAGGTAGTGATGATCTACATCGAGAGGGGTCTATAATTTATAAGTGACATTAATTTTCCTTGTTTACATATTTTATTGATTTTTTTTTAGACACTACTACATAAGGTATTTTTTGGTAATGTTATCTACTTTGGTGAACATATAGGCATGATTGCAGAGTGCCAGTGGTGTTAGTTGTACAACTGAAATTTGCTTTTATTTATTATTATGTCACTTTATATAAATAAAATGGGGCGGTGACATGCCATTACTCAATGCATTGGTACATGCAAATATTGAGGTGTAGAATCGTGGCCCACTTGACTGAATTTTTGACCCAACCAACTAGGAACAACCTTTCCGAAATCCTAGCCCCGGGGAACCTCTACAAATTTCCTAACCCTCTATGCCCAAGATCTAATTTCCACCCATAGTGATTCCAAACCGTGTGCTCAGATCATCATTTTCCTATCACCTCCCTTAGCCTCCTTAGAGAATCCTTACTATCCAAACTCTTTCAACTTCATTCCTCTCCTCTCTCCCCAAAACTTCAACAAACCCAAATATGAAAAAATGACCAGAGTCCCTTCTCGCCATACTCTCTTTCCAAGACTTATTCCCTCTCCTTCCCCAAAATATTTATTCCCCATTAATGGTTCACCTACCCACTCTCTAAGTCTCATAACTGACATTCTCTCCCCCCCCACCAAATAATAAGAATTACTACATAATAAATAATCAAACTATTTTAGTTATTTAATCAATGTAAAGAGTCATGAGAGGGCCGAAATTAATTTAGTATTAAATTATTCATAATATTATAGTTAAAAACATAATCAAGCTTAATCAATCTTAACGCTAGTCATAAGCTTAGTCATTAATCAATCTTCTAGCATAATAAACCACATAATACTAATGTATCCAAGTGAGTTATGTTTTTGTAGATAACATACACATACCTTGTATGCATACTAATAATACCAACAAGAAATTACAAAGAAAACAATCTTTTAGTATGTAGGATAATAACTAATCTTAACATAAAATGGTTGCAAAGTGGGTGTTACAAATTTCTCCATTATATTTATCATATATATCTTACATATTATTAATATTTTTCTATTAGTTAGTAAATGAAATATTGTTTATTTCATTTTCCATTGAATTTTTTCCCTCACTCACGAATGTATTAAAAGTTCTAAGTGAGGTTGGTTGATCATATTTGCATCAAGGACCTAAGCGATAGCTCAAATTTCTAAGTGTTCAGAAGTGCACCGAACTTGGGCAACTAGCTAGATCTCATCTTCCTGATTCCAGAGCCATGAACGGTTCGGAAAATAGACACCATATGAAGAAGTTATCGTGATTTGAAAAGTCTAGTAAACTGCAATTTCTCGCTTTTGACAAAGTTTTACTAGTTTTTGGAAATTCAAAAAAAAGATAATATTCCTGGGAATATTCCTTGAATATTCCTCGAAATATTACTTCTAGACCAATTCTATGCTGAAAAGTGTCGAGACCGTATTGGTCAATGGGTTGAATGTTGTGATTTTGGTTCAATCATAGGCTGGCACGTGGTGGGCTTGGAGGCCACCACATTGCCTAGGTATGGTGTATTAAAATTTTTGGGGAGCCAACCGGAGTCGACCACGAGACCTCCTACACAACACGCGGGACTTTTTATCTTCTGCTCTATCGAATAGTTCTTAACATGTAAGGGTTAAAACTTTTATTTAAATTTTAATACGTTTTCATTCGAGGGAGTAGAGGGGCCAGTCCCTCCCCATATGGCTTAAGTCCATAGATCGTTGGCCAAACTCCAGTGCATCAAAAATTTTAACTGTCCGCAGTTTACGGTTAGACCTATCACATACCACGGGGTGAAGGTCTAAATGCCAGTAGTTTTTAAACCCCGACATTTGTTCCGGCAGATAACACGACATTAAAACTTAACTGCCAACTCTATCACATGCAATTTATTGCCACATTTTTGTAACTGACATTTAAACCTCCATCAATTCAATGGGTACGACCGTGGGGTTTGCGGTCATGTGGCCACCTAGCGGTAACAATAAATTTTAATCATTTATATTGGCAGAAATTTTGGTGCGCCCCTATTTTTTGGGGATTTGGTGAGTTTAACTGGAGTTTAACTTGAGTGCTCCATTTTTAGTGGAGCTGATGTAGGGGATAATGGACAAATCTTTTTTTGGCTCTATCTTGAGCTATATTCATCCATTATGAGTGTGAATAGTCATTTTCGACTATCGCATATATTCCAGACTCATTAGTGAGGTTTATAGATCCATCAAAGGAATTTTGAGTAGTTTTTTGCTTCAAAGAAGTTCTAGGGGCCACTAGGGACACCATGGATCAGCAATAGTTTGAGGCCTAGCTAAGGTAGCTAAAGGCCTTATTTAGAAATCCAATAGTCAATTTTGGATGATTTATAAATTATCAAACTAATGGTGTGGTTTTCAGATCCTGTAGAGGAATTTTGAAGGATGAGTTGCTTCCTTGAAGTTCCAGAGGCCACCAAGGCTAGTAAGTGCCAGCGGGAGAATGAGGCCTATCTGGAGCAACCAGTATCCATTCTCATCAAACCAATAGTCATTTCTGACTATTTTTATACTTATGAATCCATTTATGGAGTTATTATAATCTTTTGAGGAATTACTGTGGTCTAGAGCCCACACAAAAATTTTCTTTGACCCTAGAGACAAGGGGTGCCACCAGGTGTTGGAGGTTAAACCGGAGCAGCCAGAGGCCAATTTCAGAGAACCAATAGTCCATTCTGACTATATTTCACATTATAAGTCAATTTAATGGAGTTTTAGATTCATTTAAATAATTATAAAGGTCAAAGAGCTATAGGGAAGTTTTGGGCATCCTAGGGCCAATAGTGGATGGAGGCCTAGATTGGGGAGAAAGTGCTCAGCTTGAGAAAATTATCATTCCATTTTGGAGGTATGTTATGTGCTGGACACAATAGGTGAGGTTTTAGGGATAGAAAAATAATTTCGAAGGAGTTAGTGCCACTTCAAAGCTCAGGGAAGCTTAAGGGCACCGACAGAAGGAATCAAATCTAAGGGAACCTTCATCTATTTTCAAAGTGATGACAACCACGACAGGGGTATGATGGTATTATAAACCCATTGGTTCAGTTCAAATAACCATTGGAATTGATTTTGTAACTTGTAAAATAATATTTTCATCATAATCCCAAAGAGCCAAGTTAGGATGACAAGAGCTCAAGGAGACGTAGCCCATGATATTCGGGTGAACTACTATATTAAATTTGTTGTTATGTGTTGATGTTTATTTCCTACATTATATGGTTGTTACACATGTTTAATATTAGAAAAAAAAATGGACTTAAAGCACTTAAACAGTTAAAAAAAATTACACCAGTTTCAAGCATAAAATTCTGCAAATGTCAACTATAAGCTAGATCATTTATTTGCTTAAGTGAGTGGGAGGTTCTTGAAAGTCATAAAAATTTATCCAACCCATTTTCAGATCACTGGTACATTTTCAATCCCCATAGGTTTACCTTTATTTGTATTCAAATGGAGCACAATAGTAACTAGAAACTAAAATACCAACTAGTAACCCTAAAAAAATTAATAAGATTTTGTATTGAGAGCTCTATGAACTATTCTGCAAGTGCATTTACCAATTGAATTAATCCTTATTGCTACTAACTCTTAACTAAACCTTTCACACTTTATTATTAAAAACATTGAAATAAAATTCATGTATAATTAGTGGTTTATATATTCCAATTTATGAAATAACTTAACAATCACAATATCAATTAGTTAATAAGGGGAAATTTTATTAATGACAAGAGGAAAAATATTATTGAAGTAGCTTAGTTATATGGTGTGCGTGGAAATTGTTTTATACCTCAATGCATTTTGTTTTTCCATTTTTTCCAATAGGTTCCTTTCTTGACAAACATATCAAACGCTAATATTTATTAGTGACTTATAAATATTTAAATCTCCATAGTGGAATTATATTTGTTAATACTGGAATTTCAATCCACTAGTTCTACCTATTAGGATTAGTAAAGAAACTTCAATAAATTTAATATATCAATTCAAATTACACAAGGGAAACCATATACAAAGAAAAAATTAAATTTAGGTTGGGTATTAGCATATTTTCATTGAAATTATACATTTATTTTTTGGTTAGGTTGGGCTAGTTTAGAGAAAGAAATCTACTTTCATTACAAAAAAGGGGCAAACCAAATTTTTTTTTTTTTTGTTGCAAGTAAATTCCAAATACATTATCATGTTATTTTAGTTGTTTTCATTTATTAATATGAGTATGCAATTGAGGAATGGAAATGGAATCCAAATGAAAGACCATGAAATTTACAAACCTTGGACTTGGTGTGAGATCTTTGCCTTCTACCCTCATTTTCTTAGGAGTTTCTCCTATGATATGATGAAACATGTATCCCAACATACACTAAAGTAAATTAACACCCAATTTTTCAATAGTGTATATATTACATCTTGTACCAAATGGAAGTAGTTCATAGTTGTGGGCATCCATATAAACATTTTCTTCAATAAATATCTTAGGCCTGCAGGCAAATGGGCCTCTTCCATATAGTTAGGTCTTTAAAAGTAGCCTACATATTTACATGTATAATAGATCCTTTACATATATAATATGGTACCCAATTGTCAATATTTTATGTTTTTCTATGAAAAATCATTAGAGAAGTGGGCGAACATGAAAATGGCTTTTTTTGTGATATATTACATGAACTTTGAAAATGACCATTTTGTGACATATTGCAAGAACTATAGATGATGAAAATCAATGTCACTCATCACTTTATTTAGTTCGTCTTGTGCTAAGAATATAAAATTACCATTCCATTGGTGAAAATATAAATAAAATCCCGGTAGAATTAATGATCCCAATTAATAGGAACATCACCATTTCTCAAAAATATCTTCATCCCAACATGATATCTCACACTACTATGTGATATTACATATATTTCTTTTATTGATGGTTATGGATGTTATGTCACCCTGAACTTTAATGATGAAAATAAGAAGGAAAAACATTCTCTAACCATATTTTCACTCCTTACCCATAAATATTAATATTGAATATGAATTAACCTTTCTAATAATAGTAATGAATATAAAAAATGCAACATGAAAAAATCTAATTCATCGCAACTCTAACAACCTTTATATATTTTGCATGATTAAAAGTTGTTTTGTTTCAAATTATTTTCCGAACTCGTTTACATCTATTTTATTATAGTTGTTCATGAATTTGTGCAATACAATCAAGTTTTCCATATCCATTTGGAAAAATTCTACTCGCTCAATTGATCTGGTGGGAGCCCAGAAGTTGGTTGCTAACTTACTCAATTGATCCGACGGGAGCCAAAAAATTGGTTTCTAACTCACTCAATTGATCTGGCGAGAGCCCATAAGCAAAGGGGAAAAATGGAGAGCAGCGACGAGATTTCTATAAGCCACAGTAACTATTGTCTCGTCAGAGCCCATAATCAAAGAGGGAAACTGGAGAGTATCGTGGATATTTCCATGGCGAGATCCCATAACCAAAGGGGAAAACTGAAGAGTAGCGTGGAGATTGCCATAAGCCACAGTAATTGTTTTCCAGCGGGAGCCCATATCCAAAGGGGAAAAAATGGAGAGTAGGGTGCATATTTCCATAAGGCTCGAGTACTGTGGAGATTGCGAGGAGCCACAATAACTATTGTCCCTCATCATCTTGACATAGCCAATGTGATTGCAAGATTTTCTCTCAGCGTACATGATGTGCAAAGTCTGGAACTAAGTGCTCACACAAAAAAATCCAAATCTCAGGTCTCATGCTCTCCTCGTTTCTCTCGTTTCTCACTTTTCAGACACGTCAAACACTTAAATATTTATAAATGTATAGATCAGTTGTAGGACTGAGATCTCCAGTGCCTCCAAATCCCTTATAAACCTAGTTAGGGAACCCTGACCAACCAAAGGAATGTATTTCAAATCTAGGGTTTGTAGGGTTTGTGAATAAATGTACTCTGTTGGGGGATGTTGCCACTTCCATACCCAATTTGCAAGATTTAGGTATTAAGGCCTTGAATAGGGTTTGTAAAAGCTTAGCCCAATTTATAGCGGTAAAATCCTTAATTTTTCATACTTGTTCTCCTTCTCAGACCTTCAATACACTCTATAGTCTTGTGCATAGCTCCTCAATACTTCCAAACTACCCTCTAATGGTAGAGATTTCCACTGGAATTTGGTCACAAACATTTGTATATCCTTTTCTTATTAATTTTTATCATCCGGGTCTTAATTCTTCCACTCCTTTCTCAACCATGACCACATACAACAATCTCAGCTAGTAAGATAAATCCGAATCATAACGAGATGATGTTTGATCATTACCTGAATGTGTAACTATACCTAGATAGTTGTTATGTTATTATTATATGCTATGTATGGACCCTAGGTGAGGCAGGGCCAATCCTTAATGGATAGAACCTATGAATTTTCTCCTTGTAATTGTAATTCTTAGACGTTATGGTTATTAACTATATATACCATTGACACCTCATGAGGTTTAGCAGCACAAGGTATCCTATCAGTCAATGCAGATGTTTCCAAAGCAGTTTCTATTGAAAGGGGTATTATCATTTTGATAGTCCCCTAATAGGGCATTATCAATTTCATATCCCTTGTTAGGTCCCCTAATAGAGGGGTGTTGAGGGGGCTGCGGAGGACTGTCGAACCTGTCTGTAGGAGAAGAGCATAAGGTGTTGAATATATTCTCTTTCTTTATTTTTTAATCTGAGAAAAAATATGAAAAAGTGAATTCTAATTTTCCCTTTATCAAGCACCCTTCCTTCATTATGCATGTTGGTGGTGCTTCCTACTCATTGTATTCATTGGAAGCAAAATATAAATTATAGTCATCATTATTGATTGGAAAAACTCTGATGTTTGGCTAAATAATGCTTCATTTTTATATCATCCAAATAATAAGAAGTTTTCTTCTTCCTTTCCAAATAACACATGAAGTTGACCTCCCATTAGCAAAATCTCCTTATTTACCATTAAATTAAAGAACCTCATGTGGTAAACTCTACCTGGTTTTGATATAATACCTTCCGCAGATGCACCAGGTAGACCAGGCAGAGGAGGAGCACAGATTTCAAGACAATTATTATTTAATTGTAGGTGGAACCATGAGCCAATGTGCAGAGGTAGCAGAACCATGATTGAGCCTCGTTTGGAGAGGGCCCAAATTTTCCGAGTGTCCAAATTGGAGAAATTTTATATGAATTTTACACCTCTTGGAGACATGAGTCTAATGGAAGTGTCAGTTTCTACAATAGAGGTCTTGATTTTTCGGCGATATTCCATATGGGGATGACGATGTCATATTTCAGCATGTGGATAATTGATTTTATGCCATTTGACACCACCTTTGCGATGGTGCATTCAGATCTAGTGATTGAGAAATTTATTCTTCAGCCAACATTAAAGTTGAGGTATATGAATTGTTTTTTCCATTTAATTCATTGATTAATGTTGTAGGATCCTTTATTTCATGTCGATTCCTCCTTGTTGTATGATTCAGATTCTTCATGTTTATTTTCTGTTGTTTATTCTAGTTGATGTAATATGTGAAGTATTTATGTGGATTTGATGTGGATTGTATTTACGAAAATTTATGTTGTGAGATCCCTTTTGTTGCCTTGATGGAGGGATACTCTTTGTCACCATGTGTGAAGTTTTCATGCTAATAGGAGGTTTGTATGAGTGAGAGTTCTTTGCAGTGGAACGTCTCTTGGAGAGGCTTTTCTACTCATGTTGAGGGCTCTTTTCCTTGTATGAAAAGTAAAAAACATCCATGTACATCATCACATTTTTCAACACCAAATGAAGCGGCCAACACCATCAAGACACTGACAGAAACGTAGTCCACATTGGGTGAAATATGTTATTAAACATTTTGCGTTTTGTTGTGTGATTGTTGGCATGTTTTCCTCTTAATTATATCTTCATATGTTTTCATTAATGCTTTGATAAAATGTAATTCTAACACATCAGACGAAGAAAAAGTTATTGGTTAAAAGGGTATCATAAATTTACCTAGATCATGCCATCACCCACTACTAATTCACCCACGCGGGTTCCAAGTCAAAGAATTCTAGAGATTGACCCAATGTAGTAGGGATTTATTATTATATTTGGTCTTTAGAGAAAAGAGATACAGGACAGACATCACATTTTGAAGAAGAGCCTTATAGTCTTGAAGAACCTCTAGTTGGGAATACTCTAAAACAAGAAATATTTGAACTAGACACACTAAATAGGCATATCAAATAGGAACATGAAGATTTGAAGTTGCAGAATCAAATAGAGAAGACCATAAATGATAATACTGTTTCACATTTGGGTTTATGGTTCAAGAAGAACATAAATTTGAAAAATAAGAATAACAACTAAACTAAAAGATCATAAGCCTGAAATATAAACTTCTAATGAGAAAGCCAAGGGTATATGTTTCCACAAGGAAGGAAAAGAAGATGAAATTAGATATGTCTTGGCAGAAGTATCGAGGCATATGCAGTAACATGATGAAGAATCAGAATTTTGTATTTGCATGAGGACATGCAATGATCTCCTAGGGGCGTATGAGGACCCTCAAGACTTCCTCAATTTTGACATCCATTTTCACTATATTTCCTTCTTTATGACATATCCATAAGCTCAAAAAAGTATTTAAATGCACATTTTCCCCTGTTAAGGTATCCTAATTATCTATTTTTCATATTTCAAATATTCCTTATTAGTAGAATAATTTTTTTTTTATCTACAGAATTAATGCAATTATGCAGCTAAACTCTGTTTCTGTAGCCACCATCGTGGTTCAAGAGGTTTTGAGGAATCAGTGAAGAAGTGAAACATACGAGTAGTTGATAAATGACCTGGTCATGGATCCTATCCTATCCATGTATACAGAATCAAGGAAAAAATCCTCTAGGATTGCAGTCAAAGGGACGGTCAAAAGAAGAACCAGAACAAGCAAGTGAGAAACATTGAGACTACAAGATTTCCTCTCCACATAGAAAACCTTGAAGCAATGAATTTCACATTTCTGTTTAAATTTTCATACATAGTTTGCTTAGTCTTAGAAGGTGGAAAAGCCTTAAACATTTAATACAAAATTGTTATAAATACCAGGTTGTGTAGTTGTGAAACAAGTTCGAATTATTGTGAGATTTTTATATTCTTAAACTCATTTTTTATTCACTTATTGAAGAAGGAAACGTCCTAGCATCTTAATGCGTAGCTATTAAAGAATAGATCAGAAGCTATTATGTTGTGGAGGACCCGTGCGCACATAAGAGGCTTATTTATTTAATTTCTTTTTTTTCATAGTTCATTTTTTCATGCTTTCGTTGTATTTTTCACATAGATACATGATAATTTTCTGTTGTGATTTATAGAATACATGTACTTTGTTTTCATTTGCATTTTGTAGTCCAAATACATGCTTTACTTTCATACTCTATACATAGGCTTTGCTTTCATTTACATTGTAATTATTTTCAGATTTCTATAGTGTAGATGATCAAGTTTATGATTGTTCTTTCAATATTTGTTAGCATCATTTGCTGAATATCATTATGTTAAGATATAAGTTATATTTATGATTTTCTATATTTAGAGACAATTTATCATAGTAACAGGCATATATTAATTTATTATACCTTAAGTTATCATCATTTAGACTAATTTCTTTTCATGCAATATAAGTTTACCATAGATTATTTTTCTTTCTTAAAAACATTTCATTTTCTTCCTTCTTTTAAGCTTTATTTTTCAATCATTAAAATATTTCTTTTAATAAGTGTGAATACTCTTTAGTAATATAATGTTTTAAATTTCATTCATATAATGTATCCAAAATCACACAAAAAAATATTAGAGCTCCTTCTATAACTTTAGTTTTACTCTAAATCAATCACTAACTATTAACAAGCTAACATAACATTTTCATCATAGCTTTTGAACTTAGCTGAATTTAGATTTCGTTTCACAAATTATAAGTTTAGTTTCTCAATATCATTTAGACATTTAAAATAAGCACAAAAATCATAAAACAACTTTAAACCTATAAAATCACCATAATAAAATTAAGAAAATACTTCAATAAAATTAAGTAAGAAAATACTTCTAGCATATACAATACACTTGCCGTTCATAACATTAGCAACTCTAGTTCATAATTTATAATAGCAATTTAAAATAAATTGACTAAACATAGACTTTTCTTTTTTCTCTTATTTTATAATAAAATCTTAATGACACCTATTTTTCTACGTTTTTGTTTAACCAAAGTTTAATTTGGGTTGTCGTCTGCCTGACCAACTACTAAATGTATGATGTTGGAATCCTTACTGGTCTCATTTGCACATCGACAACCAATACATCTTTACACTCGTATTATCGCACCGTCTCAGGACTACAGTGCTGTCCAGCTTTAGGTCGGTTCTTTTCCGTTGTCTTATGCTGGAGATTTGGGAAATTCCATTCCTATGAGGAGCTACAACTTGCGATTACCTAAAAGTAACTTTGGTTTGAGGTTGTACATTTTAATTAAAACAAGCTTGTGTTGGCTATGGAATTTTTAATGTCGAAACGCTGTTAGTTGCTAGTGTGTTAATTATGGGGTAATTTTAAGGGTTGCGCAATTATTGAATACATTTGGGTTCTCCTTTTGTCTATTAATGTAAGGTATACATAATGCATTTTCTTTGTTTAAAATGCACCGATGTAGATGTATTTCTAATAACTTCATAATATTATTCAAGAGGATGTACCATGTCTTTAATGTTTCCTAATAGATGTTATCTTGGCCAATCAAATGTTGGTTTACCTTTTTCTTATCCAAAGTGTGAATCTCTAGACATACGGTTGTGCAACATAATAAATTGGTCGAATCATTTTCATTATGTTGTTATTTCTTTGTTTTGTATTTAATCTTACTTTATACTAAACATGTAGATAAATGATTGGTCATCATGTGTTCAAGATTTTTATTATTCACTGCTACGCTTTGATTTATCATATTATATATTGTTTCTGGATTTCAAATAGCTCTTAACAATACTGGATGTTGGTTTCAATTAGGATGTTTCTTACATATATCACTGCACTCATTACAGACCAACAGACCTATGGCTTGCATCCCTAATATTTTATACTAGTTACTTTCTTTCCCTATCTACTTTATGGTAAGAGAATAGTGTAAGTTCATCTTTTATTGCCATTCTCATTTATATGTTGTAAACGTGTACGTACTGCGATCCTTTAGGAAGGTACTGAAATTGTGTGCATATTCAAATAGGGGTCCAAGGGTATTAATGTTAATGCGTAATCATGTATCTCTGAATTTAAGTCTATGGTAGCTGTAACTTACTATCCAGTTTCAATTGCTAGAAATTCAAATTCTAAATATGCACGTATTCTACTAAGCTTATTTTCTTTTCTGTACATATTAATGTTAAATCTGAAATATAATTTACCCCTTTCAATAGCTATTCCCTTTTTCCTAATTTTAGCCTCGTTCACTGAATAGCTATTCGTTTTTTCCTAATTTTAGCCTCGTTCATAAGGATTGGTGCCTCCGATCCTTAATAGTTTCCCAAAATATTCGACGTCAATAGTTCATTCCTAAAATTGTACTCTTGTCATCCAGTTTTAGATATGTCCGATTGACATCATATGTACAGACATACCATACCCTATACCACTTTCTTTCAGTTATTTGAACGAGTAATCTCTTTTTATTTCTTAAATAATTTACTAACTTCGCAACCAGCAACATAAACAACTTCATTAATTCTATCCCTAACCATAAATTTCATATAATGACCAATACAAAATATAAAACCACACTGTAATGGTTACAATCATCAGAATTTCGACATAATAATAAATATCATAATTATATAACCATTCCAAGAAATGTTTAATGAACAGATTTGTAGTTGAGAAATACCTATAGATAGTTTCAAATAACGAGAACCATTATGCAAATTATTACTATGTTCGTTCTACCAATTGGAACATTTTGGAAAGAATTTTTTCCCACCCAACCATGAACCTTTACCACATGTTCTCTTTCGAGCTCCTCTTCTCTCCACAAGAGAGAATTTTTTGTTGTTATGTTCAAGGCATTTTTATGTCTTACTTCCCAACAGACTTTCCTTAGCCAAGTGGTGCTTTCTAGGGTCTGCTAGCTTCATAGCCTAGGATTTTTCTTTTCTATTTAAAGAAAAAAATGTCTTTTTCATTAAATCTAACCTTTCTCTTTCCTTACCCTTCTCTCAGCTTTTTTCCCACACTCAGTGATTCAATGAGCTTCATAATGAAACTTGGGGTTGGACCATTTGATCATAGAAATAAATTTTAAAGGGTCACAATTAATCCGTTATGAAGATGAGATAAACCACAATCATCAACATTTTATTATTTTTTTATATGATATTTATTTTCATCAAATTTTCTCTATTTATTAATAAAATATGTAGTATTGTGTTTGATAGTTTTATCTAGTGAACCATGTACATTAACTTTTATAAAACAAAAAATACAAAAAAAACAATCCCCCAAATTTTTTGTACTTGTTATTTTTTATAATTTAATATAAATACTAGCTAATATTCCATATATCCTTTATTCTAACTTACAAATTATAATTTACATTTTACAAGTTATAGCATTCATATTTTTTATATTTTCTCTCACATACACACACATGTATATATATTTTATAGTGTATTTTTTTTATATTAAAATAAATCTTTCGAAAAATCACATGAAAAAATAAATGTAAAGAAGAAAATATCAGAAATAAAAACAACCAAATAAATAATGAAAACAATAAATACCATCCTAAAGTAATAAAAATAAATAAAGGCTAAGTCAATATAAAAATTAATTAAAAATAAAATATAATAGATAAATAAATTAGATATATATATATATATATATATATATATGCACGAGCATCTTGTTTAATTGTCATTTTGTATTTAGGTGATTTAGGAGGTGATGTTATTTAATTATTTTATAAATTATGCACATTTTAAATAAATTGAGAGGAAAATCTGAGTGTGAGGTTTATTGTAAATATTCTCTTAACAAATTGAGAATATGAGTTGGAGTTGAGTTGTATAGATATTTTAGGGATTATGAACTCCTTAAATGGAATTTAGTTGAGTCAAAGGAGGGATAAAGCTATTTTAGAATTTGGTTGAGTTATTTGTGGAGGAAATCATGGACTAAAATTAATCCACAATTATGCATAAATATGAAGCTTTATGTGAGGATGGAAAATAGAGATAGAGAATGGAATAGGACAGAGGAAAAAATGTAGAGAGGGATGGTGTGCCAGTGTGAAGAATGGTGAGGGCCAAGAAGGCAACATTTGTAAGATTCAGCCAAAAGGGTTTGAATCTGAAATTTCTTGTTGTTATTATATGCAAGTATTTTATTTGTGTTCGATTCTCTCTTCATATATATTTTGTATTGAATCTAAGTAGTTTTTATGAATATTTTGATGAGGATTTCAATAAAAAGGGAACACACACTCTGTTATGCATAAGTATCTGATTTGAGCAGAATTTCTGCATCATTTTGGTATCAGAGAGGAAGATGCCTGCCTGTTGTGGGAGTAAATTGGTTGCAAAATTGATATATTTATTATTATATCATTCCATGTATTCGCTCTATTCCATGTTTTCTATTGTTTATTTGACTCTGCAATTATATATATGCATGGAAAAGTGTTGTTGAATTTAAGGTGTGATTGGCATTAATTCCAATCGAAGAATTGATCTCAGTAACCCACGAATAAAAGCTGTTGTAATCCTAGATTATCATAAGAAATGCCAAAAGAAATGTTTGACTTGGATGTAAGGCGGGTGCGGATATCGTGAAATGGAAAGGGAGTGTTGTTTTGGAAGCAAGTGTAGTGGTTTCCAGATTGCACCTAAATTTGCGTGGCTGCATGGCTTGGCTAACTGCCTTGGGACGCATCAGTGATAGTAGTGGTTTGGTGATTTTAATGTGCTAGTAGATCGCTGGTAAAATTGGTCAAACAGAAGCTCAATATATTTAGAGCTCAGGATATTCGACCAGTGTGTCTTTGGATCTACAAGGAAAAAATGGCAAGCACCTAGAACACCGAGAAAGTGAAAAGTTTCAAACCCGGAAAGTGAAAATTTGGCCCAATTTCTGACGGCCAATTCGTCGCTATTCCGACACATAGTCGTCGTAAGAGTGATAGTTCGAGGACGGGAAAAAAATTGTTTTCCATCCTGTCGCAATTCCGACACACTTAGAAAGTGTCGCACAACTGACACTTTTTCTGTCGTTTCCAAACAAGCGTCGCTCTTCCAACGTTTCCCAAACCGTCGCGCTTTCGACATTTGTAAACTGTCGCACTTACGACGAAATGTGGTCTGACGTTTTGAACATCGCTCTTCCGATGCTTGTAAACTGTCGCAATTCCGACGAAATGTGGTCTAAAGTTTTGAACGTCGCTCTTCCGATGTTTGTAAACCGTCGCAATTCTGAGGAAATGTGGTCCGACGTTTTGAACGTCGCTCTTCCGACATTTGTAAACTGTCACAATTCCGACGAAATGTGGTCTGATGTTTTGAACGTCACTCTTCCGACGTTTGTAAACTATCGCAATTTTGACGAAATGTGGTCCGAAGTTTTGAACGTTGCTCATCCGACGTTTTTATACTGTGTCTCTTCCGACGTTTTTAAGATGTCGCAATTCAGACGCTTACAAGGCGTCGATATATCGACGGTGGGTTCAATTAAAAAAAAAATGAAACTTTAAAACAGGACAGTAAATCTCCAATATTTGTTATGAATTGTGGGTGTTTCAATGATTGTGAAATATTAGTATAATAAACCACCCCGCACCGCTTCGACTATAGAAAATCATATAAACATGGCTCTGTATTTCAAAAAACAGGTTTAAAATAGAAATAGGGAAACATTTTTTTTTTCCAATTGTTATGAACATAATTCGATCGTGAAATATTAATATAATAAACCACCCCGAAGCGCTTCGACTATAAAAAATCATTTTTTTTTCACAAGAGAAAAAACGTTGTTTTGAATATATTATATGAAGTAAAATTTTCCATGAAGTCATTATATTTTCACATCTGAAGATTGGAACCCAAATATCCATCCAGAAAAATGGAAGCCCCACCCCAGACAATGATAGAAAAAAACCCCATGTCACATACAGCGACATGATATAAAACCCAGTAACGGTCCACATGGAGATTATCGACAATCTGAGAAAGCATCCAAATATGCCCGAGGCATCTATAAGAAAGTGAAATAGAAATATGTAGAATAGTAAGGCAGCAGATAGAGTACCGATGTCCATTGTTCCAAATACAAATTAAAGTACCCAAAATCCTTGAACAAAGAAAAATGCTAATCATGTGAGGAGTGTGATATGTCCAAAATATAAAAAGACCATCAGACCATATCAATAAACCAGCGACATAGACCAGCATCGCTAGTTTTGAAAGCAGAGTGATAAACATTAATCATTATTTTTTCACAAGAGAAAAAATGTTGTTTTGAATATATTATATGAAGTAAAAATTCCATGAAGTCATTACATTTTCACATCTGAAGACTGGAACCCAAATATCCATCCAGAAAAGTGGAAGTCCCACCCTAGAAAATGATAGAAAAATACCCCATGTCACATACAGGGACATGATATAAAACCCAGTAATGGTCCACATGGAGATTATCGACAATCTAAGAAAGCATCAAAATATGCCCGAGGCATCTATAAGAAAGTGAAATAGTAGTAAGTAGAATAGTAAAGAAACAGATAGAGTACCGACGTCCATTGTTCCAAATACACATTAAAGTACCCAAAATCCTTGAACAGAGAAAAACGCTAATCATGTGAGGATTGTGATATGTCAAAAATATAAAAATACCATCGGACCATATCAATAAACCAACATCACTAGTTTTGAAGGCAGAGTGATAACCTGTCAACACATAAAATAGTATCATAAAGCGGATACAGGAAATGTGCAGAGACATGTACTGTTCATATACACCTCACACAAAAAGCATCCATGATAGAGAAAAAATATGTATAAACCCAAGCTCAATTTTATGTTCTGGCTCACTTGTTCCCAGAAATAAAAAGCATCTGTAGAAACCCAGGCTCGCTTGTAAGATCAGGCTCGCTTGATTCCAAAATTGGTAACCATCTATTTCATCCGAGATGTAAGGTTCAGGCTTGCTTGTTTCCATTAGTAGCCCGCTACAGCATCCACCCTGTTCATAGCAAAAAGGTTCCTGTAGATATACAGAGAAAGAGTATAATACGTAGACCATATAAACATGGCTCTGTACTTCAAAAAATAGGTTTAAAATAGAAACATGGCAACATTTTTTTTTTCCAATTGTTATGAACATAATTCAACCGTGAAATATTAATATAATAAACCACCCCGCAGCGCTTCGACTATAAAAAATCATATAAACATGGCTCTGTATTTCAAAAAATAGGTTTAAAATAGAAACAGGGCAACATTTTTTTTTCTAAGTAAAGTTAACCTATTAACAGTAGGAATAAAATTACACCGAAGTCGAAAACATTGCCCAGACTCATGGCAAATTTGTCATCAAAAAATCAAAAAAGAAGAATGCCCTCATACAGAGAAACCAATCTTGAACGTTTACAGAATTCAAAAATATTACAGAGGTCCAGCACAGTAATATAATCTAAAAGCGGCCCACTTAAGTGGGCCACGAAGAAAGAATAACAAATTAATCAAACTACTCCTCTAGTGGTTCCTCAACTATTCGGCACCATCCTTTAGAAGGTCCAGGATCGCCAGGTGCTATCTCCACATTCATCCCACCACTCCCCTCCTGAAGGCCCGAATGCTGGCCGACTTTTTCAGAGCTCAGACCCGTCGGACGGGTGCATTGTTCTTCCATTTGGGCCTCCTCACGGAAAACCACAGTAATTGAAGTCGTGATTCGTGGGCAGTTAAGAGAGAAATGAAAGGAAAAAAGCGCAGTGCACGTCATGGGAGAAGCTGAAGCGATGGGGAAATGAGGAGCAGGGGAGCCCATATGGTGGCGAGATCCTAGAACCCGACCATGCCCACTTGTAGTATCTAGATAACGACCTGCGTGATAATCACTGGACTCGGAAGACGACTCGGTTGAGGGGCTGGAGGGAGCACGCATGGGTTGACCTCTAGTTCTCCCCCTGTGGAAACGCATCCTTTGATGCAGGCAAGGCATGGGTGTAGTCTCAGTAGTGGGCACAAGATGAGATGGAGAAGAAAAATTACAAGAAACAGAGGAAGATAGACACAGACCAGACCGAGAGAAATGCAGATATGCACCAAGGCCTAAGCAGCAGTTCAGCTGGCCACTTCTCCTTCTCGTCACAATGATCAGGCAGTGTAACCTAGCAACCGGCTCGTCTGAAAAACCATAGAAAAACGCCATTTTATCGACCCAACTGCAATGCAATCGAAGAACGCCCGTCATAATTAATCTCTCATTAATGAGATTCGAAGGCCGGATCATATTGGAGCATGCGGAATCGCTAACAGGAGTGGAGGTCCGATCTTGAACAGTGTTAAAACTTAATGCGATTTGATGTGAAAACCTTGGAACTTAAATATCGGCTAATTGAACAGCGTTAAAACTTAATGCGATTGATATGAAATCGCCATATCTATGTCCCATCGCCTTAAACGCCATCGAATGCACCCGCATCCGGGAACTAGGGAAACTTTTGATTGTGGACACGTGGCAGAAATTGATTGGAGCGCATCTTTGTTTGGGCCGCTCGCACAGTGGAAATTCGGACCCGAAAAAGATTAGGGTTAATTTAATAACAAATTTGCGTCACAACTCTCCTTCCGTACGCCAGCCCAACTTTGGACCCGAAAAATATTAGGGTGGAATTCATTTGGTTTTCGCGTCACAAAATTGGCCGACGTCAACCGGATATTTTGGAACGCGAATTTGGTTTGAATTATAGTTTATTGTCATTTGAAGTCCGGCGGGCTCGACTTAAGAACAATTTTGTTTGATCCCATGTTATAAAAGTTGTGTTGGTTTTCTTTGATAATACAAATATTTATAATAAATCATGGGAATACCACACTAAACATGTGGAAAAGTTATATAAATTAGTGAGAACAATCATTTTTATGTAAAAATATTCAAATGTGCTTTTGGGAAATAAGAATTCGAGTATTTGGTTCATATTTTTTTAAAGGAAGGAGTGAAGTTGGAGCCTCAAAAGATGCAAGCTATTACAAAATGACCTATTCCTAAGAAAATAAAGGTTCTTAGAAGATTTTTTATACTTACATGATATTATTGATAATTTGTTAAGAATTATGCATGCATTTCAAGTCCACTCACATATCTCTTGAAGAAAATATCATTTATATGGAATGATGAGGCTACTTTGGCATTCTCTTTTTTAATGGATGCCATGTCTTCTACACCAACATCGGTTGCACCTACTTTTGGTAAAACATTCATAGTAGAGTGTGAGGCACTAGGACAAGGAATTTACGTAACATTAACACAATAAGGGATATCATTGGCTTTTAAAAGCAAGGAATTCAAAGAAAATATTTGGTGAAATCTAGGTATGAAAAATAAATGGAAGCAATATTACATGCAATAAAAAATGGGGATATTATATCATTGGGAGGTACTTTAAAGTCAAGATATACCATGATAGCATAAAGTATTTTCTCAAGCTATGATTTTCATTAGAAGATTAACAAAAATGAGGAGAAAAAATGCGAAGTTTTAATTTTGAGATAATCTGCAAAAAGGGTAAGGAAAATTTAGTACATGATGCTCTTTCTAAAATAGAAGAGGCCTCAAATTTATATCCAATTACATTTTCTATTCCTAGGTGGCTAGAAGAAGCTTGCCATAATGGAAAAAATGACAATAGTACTAAACAAAAACTAAAATTTATAAAGGATGGGATGAACTCTATGGAGCATTGGGAGTGAAAGAGAGATATACTTTGGTGCAAATGTAGAATATTTTTATGTACGCAAGCATATTTGAATAAACAAATATTAAGGGAGTCCCATGTCTCTCTGATGGTAGGACGTAGGGTTCCTTAAAACATCTCAAAGGATCAAAAAATATATTTTTGGAAGGAATGAAGAAAGATATTCAAAATTTTGTAAGAGAAGGTCAGGTTTGCATAATAAATAAAAGAGAGATAGTAAAATCTCTAGGGTTACTTCAACCATTCCACATACATATCCAAATACTAGAAGATATATCAATAGACTTTATTACAGGGTTACTGAAATATAAAGGTAAGTATTACATTTTTGTGGTCATTTATATAGACAAATTTTGTAGATTTTTTTTGTAGAGCTCAAAGTACATAAACAAAAAGCCAAGTGGTAGAAGTGTCCATGAAATAAGTTCATAGTCTTCATGGTTTTCCTAAAGTAATAGTAACAAGAAACTTTTGGAAATAACTATTTAATATGAGTGGAGAAACACTAGCTGCCATGAGTTCTACATATCAAACACAATCAAATGGTCAAACAAAAATAGTTAACAAATGTTTTTAAGGTTATCTACAATGTTACTCTTTAGATTAGCAATCTTAATGGATGAAGTGGGTTTGTCAAGGAAGAATGGTAATATGATACTACCTATCACACATCTACTAAAATTTCCCCATTTAAGGCCCTTTATGGATATCCAACTCCTAGTATCTCATACTTTTTGCAAGATAAGTCCAAAGTATAAGAAACAGAGTCACATATGGAAATACTAAAGAAAATTTGAAAATTATTATGGAAAACCTTCAAATTACATGAAACATGATAAAACAACAAGGGGAACAACATTGAAGTGAAAGATAATTTGAGGAGGATAATTGGGTATTTTTTAGATTATAGCATTATAAGCAATCTTCATTCAAGAAAAAGAAGAATAAAGAATTAGCTCAAAAATTTTATGGCCCTAAATAATTATTCATAGGATTGCACAAGTGGTATAGAAGTTATATTTTCCTTCTTCTTGCATTCGTAAGGTTTTTCATGTATCTTTCCTAAAAAAGGTTTTGGGAAAAAATATGCCAATGTAAATAGAACTTCCAAAATTAGATGAAGAATGAAAGTTGATGCAGGAGCATTAGGCAAAGAGGAATACTTTGTATTTTATTGAAACTTAGGGGTTTTTAAGATTTTAGAAGAGCTAGATTTTTATAAATGATTTGAGTGGGTTTTATGTATTTTTAATTAAATATTGTAAATAATTGAGAATATGAGAGAAGTTAGTCAGTTGAGGATGTAAACGGATGAGAGATTTTTCCAAATATTAATTTAGAAATTAGTTTCATAAATTTTGGGCGAGAAAGGATCCTTAGGGATTCAAGAGTGATTTTAGGATTTGTTGAGATATTTGGGGGTTTGTTGAGTGATTAAAGGGATGAAAACCAAAACTGGTTCTATTAAATTTGTATAAATTATCAAGCCTCAAAGGCATTGAGATCAGAGAGAGTGTGTGATTAGAGAGCATGAGTTTCTACTTGGAAGCCTTCGGGGAGTTTGTAAAGGGCCAATGATTTGGAAATTAGGCCAAGGAAGGAGATTATTATGTAAGTGCTGTGTGAATTAAAATAGAATTTTATTTTCTGGAGATTACGCCTTCTTTATGAGTTTATATTGTATGAATAAATTGGGATTCAATATAAATTCATTTGGTGTATGTTGCTAGTTTGTAAGAGAAAAACTGTAATGAACACTCTTCCAATGCAGTAATAATTTGCTGCGTATTTTTTATGAGATTAGATTTTATAAATCAATGTCAATTTCCATATTACAACTCAATCCAGAATCGTTGAGATGAATGTTGGATGTGCTATTATCATGTGTAAAGGGTTAAATAGGTGTTAATAAATTTGGGTCTTTCGATAGAGAACGTATCAGTGTTCGTTGAATGTGTTGATCTTTTGATGAAAGATACAGATATGATTGGTGTTGAAAGAATGACTTCTATCAATGTTGATCCACGTATGGACACATCGATTCTGGTGTGGTAATGATCAGTTGAATCACTGATTAAAGGAATGGGTATCAAAAGAAGTATTGAACGCAAGCTATGGAAAGGTCGATGTATGGCACAGAGTCCGAATAAAAACTTTGTTGCTAGAATTATGAAATTGAATTATTGTGAAAAGAGAACCGATTTAAGTTAATATCAATTCATGTTTTGAGTCAAATGGAGTCTACATTTATTGATAAGAGCGCAAGAGGGATTGATCAGCGTGGAGGAGGTTTGAACCATATTTCAATCCAAATTGATATTTATATTGGCTTTTTAAACTCGATTTCCAGGATGGTGTAGGGAAAATTATGGACGCAGAGATTGTTAATCCTCTCTGCGAACTATAGTAGAAGCAAGTTATGAAATGAGGTTGGATCTGACTTATAATTCAATGGCAAGAAGGCACAGGGCTGTTGTTTTAACACTCTGTTTATTTATTTGGAATTCAATTAGAACGATTTTAATTGTTGTGTTCCAGTCGCAATGCAGGAGTTAAATGAACAGCGTGAGAAGAAATTATGGTGCGAGGAGAGCATTACAACTGACTGAACAATGAAGGGTGAAGGCGCAATTGGATTTGCGTTAGCGTTCATGGAGTGAAAGGAGCGCAACTCATTCAGAAGTAATACAAAACTAGCAAAATAAATGTTGACTGTGGAATCTCGGAAAGGGAAGCAAGCTTACGGAAGTTAAGTTTAATGCAGCCATAGCATGGTCGATATTACATTATAAGTGATCAAATGGTTACAAGGTAAAAAAAATTGAAGGTTGTTGGATGGAAGAACGGTAAGTTAATAAGGCCAGATGCATATTAATATGGTGCATTGGGGCATTATGACTGATTGGTTTTTTATGTTGGCATTGGTATTAATTTGTTCAAGTTGAAATTTCAAAAGATGGTCGATATGCATAAATTGTGAATCCATCAACAGCATGGATGAAAATATGGGTTATTTGAAGTGAAATCACAATGTTGAAACACTTTCATGCCATGATAAGCATTGGAGTTTTAATCATTAAAGCCTGGAAATTAAACAATGAAACTAGTGGGTTGTTAAAATCTTTTATGAGACTTTGGTAAAGGTTTCTAATGCTATGTGAAGTTTGGGTTCAATCAACAGAAAAGTAAATTATTGAGTTTATGGTTTTTGAACCACATTATTGAGGAGCTTCCGTGAATTTATGATTGTAATTTACCCAGACTTGAAGTATTATTTGGGCTATTATCGAAGATGCATTTTTATATGCATAGTATAGTAAAGATTCTGAGTATTGCAGGGTGTTGACCTACATCATTTTGGTATCAAAGCTCGGCTCTGTTGAAATTGAAGATGTTTGTTTTTCTGAATGAGTGCAGCAAGTTTTGTTGAGAATTGAAGTGTGTTTTATTTAAATGTGTGAGGAAGACTGGAAGGAAGATTAGATTCTAAATATAATATGCAGCAGTACAAAATTGCAGTGAACAAGATTGCAGAAATGAATGGAGGACAAGATCATGTAGGATCTTAAAGGTGAGATAATTTTCTGATTTGAAATTTGTGATTAAGGTTTATGGTTGCAGACAAAATGGTGGTAGTGAACCTGACATTCAGCTAAAGTCTAGATAAGGAGGACAATTATAGTGTTCTGAAGAGAAGGTGAGTTGAAGAGATAGCCTAGAGAAAGCAGAAGAGAGTGCTCAAGAGGTTCCAGAGGCAGTGAACCAGTACTTACCAAAAGACCAGGTCCAGTGAATCAGATTGGTGAGGTAAGGGACAACAGGAGCGCTTGCTGTTGCAGAGGCTAGTCCAACTCATGGTGAGTGAGAAACTCATGGAGAAGATGATCATGCAGGATCAGAGAAGAGGTTCAGAGGAATGCCACAGAGGTAAGATGACTGATAAAGTCAGAGAAAGAGAAATTGCAGTAATGAAGGTACAATTGCAGGTACTACAGGAATGGCTGCAAGAGGAGGAAAATTAGAAAGGAGGATGGATCTTTCCACTGAAGGGAAAGAGAGTGATTTGGAAACCATTGCAGATGAAGTTGAGGCAAAGTGTGATTGCCTTATTGAAGAAGGAACTTAGAGTTCTTGAGTCAGAGATGGAATTTGAAGATTCCACATGCAGATTTGTTCAAAGGGAAGTGCTTGAGGAAGCAATCAAGACTGAAAAGTCTTGCAGTTTTAAAAATAATAAGTTGTGTATGTTCGGAGGTACAGCACAGGGAGATGAGCAAGATTTAGAGTTTGTTCAAGAAGAGTTGAATCTGAAGTCTGTTCAGATCGATGCTGTGATAGCAAGATATCAGGAGGAGATGAAGACAAAGGAGTCTAATCAGAATATTGGTGCAGAGAGAGAAGGACCAGTTGATGATTGGTCAAGAACTGGTGAAGGTATGGAAAATTGTGTGAAGTTTCCAAGTTCCACTCCTAATGAAATTGTTGAATTGTATAGGAAATTAGATCTTCAAGGAAGAGAATTGGAGAGGCAGAGAACTTACACACAGGATAACTTGCTGAAGAAGCAAGGTAAGACAGTTTTCATGAATGACAGTTATGAAGCAGATGATGGAAAGAAAGAGATACTAGCTGACAGTCTCATGGTGAATGCAAATCAGCATACTGATGTTCTGACAAAGGAGTTGGAAGAAAACTTAGAGCAGCGTACTGAAGTGTTGCCAGAGGAAGCTGAGGAGAAAGCCAATGGAAATTTTCTGAGTCCTGAAGAAGATTTGGAGCTGCAGAGAGAAAACTTGGTGATTGAATCAACAAGTGAGACCATTGGGTCTTGTGATTTTGAAGCTGACAATTTGATTTTGTTTACAGGTGATGCAGAAGAAAATCCATCAATTGGAATTTTCTTGGAAGAAGAAGAACTATTGCAGGAAGAATGTGAGACAATCATATCTCATAAGCAGTGGCTTGTTACCATGGGTGACAAGAAAGAGTTGGCTTGTCTGTATAGCGAAGAGAGAAATGTGGGGCAGAATTTTGGAACTGCTATAGTGTTTGAAGAACTTGATTTGATTGCCAGAATCAATGAAGATGATGATGGACAATTACTGAAGATTGTCGAAGGGAAAGATGGAGGTTATGCTAGAGTTAATTTGCAGCATGTTGATGAAATGCTTGAGAAGAAATGGCTGGAATGTTGGCTGGAGACATTTGAACCAGAGAAAGAAGTTGCAGGAACTGAAGTAAATTTGCTTGAAGTTGTGAAAGGAGCAGATACTAGTTTGTTAAAATTGATTTTGCTTACTAGTATACAAACAATGATAAATGGATATGTTACTACAGGAAGAGAATTAAATGATAATTTATTTTCTGAAGATAAATTTGCAGGTGATGAGCAAAAGAATGTTGCAGAGGGATAGGAAATTTGGGAGGCAACAACATGTGGGGTGACATCTGCAGGAGTAAAACCTGAGGCAACGAAGGCAACATTGACAACAACAACATCAATGTTGGCAACAATAAGAGAAGTAACAGCAGAAGCAGCTACAACAGCTGAAACAAAATAATTTGGAGGCAGCAGCAGTAGGCAAAGAAATTTCCAGACAGAGGAAAGGCTGGACAAAGAGATTGAAAGAATCAGAAGACTGATGATGAAGGTGTCTCAAAGGCAGCAGACAACAGCAAGAAAGCAGAAGAATTTAAGAAAGGGAAAGACAAAAGTAGAGTATGAAAGTATAGTTGGAGGCAGGATGCAACATAAGATATGAAGACCTGGAGAAAAGCAACAACCAGCAGATGATGACTTGCAGAATAAAGTATGGGATCTGGGAAGACAAGGAAAAAGACTTAAAATGCATGATCAGGATATCATGATCATTTTCAACCTTGGAATTCTGATTCAGGAGCATTAGGCAAAGAGGAATACTTTGTATTTTATTGAAACTTAGGGGTTCTTAAGATTTTAGAAGAGCTAGATTTTTATAAATGATTTGAGTGGGTTTTATGTATTTTTAATTAAATATTGTAAATAATTGAGAATATGAGAGAATTTAGTCAGTTGAGGATGTAAAGGGCTGAGAGATTTTTATAAATATTAATTTAGAAATTAGTTTCATAAATTTTGGGTGAGAAAGGATCCTTAGGGATTCAAGAGTGATTTTAGGATTTGTTGAGATATTTGGGGGTTTGTTGAGTGATTAAAGGGATGAGAACCAAAATTGGTTCTATTAAATTTTTATAAATTATCAAGCCTCAAAGGCATTGAGATCAGAGAGAGAGTGTGAGTAGAGAGCAGGAGTTTCTACTTGGAAGCCTTCGGGCAGTTTGTAAAGGGCCAATGATTTGGAAATTAGGCCAAGGAAGGAGATTGTTATGTAAGTGCTGTGTGAATTAAATTAGAATTTTATTTTCTGGAGATTACGCCTTCTTTCTGAGTTTATATTGTATGAATGAATTGGGATTCAATATAAATTGATTTGGTGTATGTTTCTGGTTTGTGAGAGAAAAACTGTAATGAACACTCTTCCAATGCAGTAATAATTTGCTGCATATTTTTTATGAGATTTGATTTTATAAATCAATGTCAATTTCCATATTACAACTCAATCCAGAATCGTTGAGATGAATGTTGAATGCACTATTATCATGTGTAAAGGGTTAAATAGGTGTTAATAAAGTTGGGTCTTTCGATAGAGAACATATCAGTGTTCGTTGAATGCGTTGATCTTTTGATGAAAGATGCAGATATGATTGGCGTTGAAAGACTGACTTCTTTCAATGTTGATCCACATATTGACACATCGATTCTAGTGTGGTAATGATCAGTTGAATCACTGATTAAAGGAATGGGTATCAAAAGAAGTATTGAACACAAGCTATGGAATGGTCGATGTATGGCACAGAGTCTGAATAAAAACTTTGTTGCTAGAATTATGAAATTGAATTATTGTGAAAAGAGAACCCATTTAAGTTAATATTGATTCATGTTTTGAGTCGAATGGAGTCTACATTTGTTGAGAAGAACGCAAGAGGGATTGATCAGCATGGAGGAGGTTTGAACCATATTTCAATCCAAATTGATATTTGTATTGGCTTTTGAAAGTCGATTTCCAGGATGGCGTAGGGAAAATTATGAATGCAGAGATTGTTAATCCTCTCTGTGAACTATAGTAGAAGAAAGTTCTGAAATGAGGCTGGATCTGACTTATAAGTCAATGGAAATAAGGCGCAGGGTTATTGTTTTAACACTCTATTTATTTATTTGGAATTCAATTAGAACAATTTTAATTGTTGTGTTCCAGTCGCAGTGGAGGAGTTAAATGAACAGCGTGAGAAGCAATTCTAGTGCGAGGAGAGCATTACAACTGACTGAACAATGAAGGGTGAAGGTGAAATTGTATTTGCATTAGCGTTCAAGGAGTGAAAGGAGCACAACTTATTCAGAAGTAATACAGAACTAGCAAAATAAACGTTGACTGTGGAATCTCGGAAAGGGAAGCGAACTTACGGAGGGTAAGTTTAATGTAGCCATAGCATGGTTGATATTACATTGTAAGTGATCAAATGGTTACAAGGTAAAAGAAATTGAAGGTTGTTGGATGGAAGAACGGTAAGTTAATAAGGCCAAATGCGTATTAATATGGTGCGTTGGGGCATTATGACTGAATGGTTTTTTATGTTGGCATTGGTATTAATTTGCTCAAGTTGAACTTTCAAAAGATGGTCGATATGCATAAATTGTGAATCCATCAATAGCATGGATGAAAATATGGGTTATTTGAAGTGAAATCACAATGTTGAAACACTTTCATGCCATGATAAGCATTGGAGTTTTAATCATTAAAGCCAGGGATAATTTTAAGGATGGGATATTATCTTGAAATTTAAAAAATTGGCGAATCTCACTAGTCCCTGATATGCAAACTATAAAATGTTTATTGATGTATTTGTAAAATTATTCAAATTTATGATGATATTATATATATTGTCTATATAATGTTGGCAATTTTTAACATAAAATAATTTTAAATTGTAAAATTTGGGCGAATCATTTTTATAAAAAAATGGAAATTGGTGAATCTTTTTTTTTGAAAAACCATGGAAAATTAGCCCACCTGCGAATATTAGCCCCTAAAATTTTCCATGATTAAAGCCTTGAAATTAAACAATGAAACTAGTGGGTTGTTAAAATATTTTATGAGACTTTGATAAAGGTTTCTAATGCTATGTGAATTTTGGGTTCAATCAACAGAAAAGTAAATTATTTAGTTTATGGTTTTTGAACCACATGATTGAGGAGCTTCCGTGAATTTATTATTGTAATTTACCCAGACTTGAAGTCTTATTTGGGCAGTTATCGAAGATGCATTCTTATATGCATAGTATAGTAAAGATTCTGGGTATTGCAGGGTGTTGACCTGCATCAAAAGTTGATTCTTGAACCACAAAAATTTATAGATAAACATTCTGTATCTATTTGACATATAACCATTATGAAGTACCTAATCAAGTGGAAGAATATTCCTCTAGAAGAAGTTACATGGTAAAATGATCAATTCGTGATGAAATACCCACGACTAAAGGGTTCGTTTGAAGTTTTGACAAAGGTTTTGTTATATGTTTTATATATTGCGTGGCGGAATAGTTTTATTGTTTGTTAAGGTCCCACATAGTGATCAAATTTGAAGGGCAAGTCCGAATTTCAATTAGAAGGGAATATATCTATGTCGCCCTTACATAATGAAAAGCTTTAAAAAAAAAAAATTCAATTGACCACATTAAATTATTTTTACATTCCATTTTCAGAAAGACAAAACCGTCCATCTTTATATTAATAAAAGACTATTACATATACAACAATGAAGAAGGCTCCATATTTCATTGCTTAAATATCTCATTGGCAATGTCAACATAAGTCTTGAAGACACTATTATAAGAATTTGGATGCATACCACCGGGATATAGGAGATTCTTATGTGTCAGATTGTGTAATGCAATTTTGACTTTGTCTCACAAGGAGCAGCAGCATGGAGGTCTAGATTTTTCTTATAGAAATTTTTTATTATTATTTGAAACGTTGTTTATAGATATGAATACAACAATGAAATTATGAGCATTGTGGACAATTAGTCAAGCTCATGATGCCAAACCATGATGATGTAAGTTTGGAATTTAACATTTTTACATGTTAAAGACAAATAGTCAAAATCACTGACAACTTAGTATGTCATAATTAATAATCATTCCCTGTTCACTTTTGTTAATAGGTTTATGTCACATGATGATCACTCTTCTCTGGCATTTACTTGTATTGAAGATCACTATTCTAGGAATAAGGAGTTATTTTCTCCAAAATAACCCTAGCCAGACATTGACAATGCATCAAGGATATCTTTCTATGCTTCATAAGTACATATGTTCTACTTCTAAATCATGTCTTGGAAGTGGTTGTTTTGCTAGAAATTATTCACCAGTTGGTTTCATACCAAATTATTTTTCTCATTTTTAGCATCCAATACATGAAAAAGATAATGGTTTAAAACAATATAGATGTTTGAAATTTTGCAAGAATTTTCTGGCACACTTTGAATATGAATTTTGAAGTCAAGTGCATGATGCTGTATAGGATCAAGTGTCATTTTGAATACCAAATGTTTCACAAGAAACTTCTCAACATGCTACCTTGCATTAAGGATTAAATGACAATATTGCATCAACTATTTCCATAATAAAAGTGCACCTCGGCCATAAGACTAAACAACTACAAATGTTGTAGATCTAACAAGACCACACAATCAAATGTATTCCAGAAGGCCAATACTATATGAAAAATCAAAAGGATTTTGCAACCAAAAATACCTTAGGAAACTAATTCAATTAGATACACCAAACCATCAGCAAAAAGGAAAACCAGCCTACTCAAAAGGCAAGCGTTTACCTCCTTTGACAAAATTTTGAGTTTCGAAACAAGGGCCTTTATTGTCTTTTCAATGCCCCTAGTATTTTGAACGGGGTTTTCACCAACTGCAACAACCTAAACAAAAAGTTTTCATTTCAAATTATTTTCCACAAATTTAAGATACAACCATTGTCAGTTTTGTATTTCCTAACAAGCTCATAAATTTTGACAAAAGAACCAAAATTTTTTAATACCTGATAGCAATTTTTTTCACTCAAAAACTATCTTAGACTCAATAAACCCAACCCAAAACTAAAAAACCAAACACCATAAGACCCTACAAAAATGAATAGATGATCTTAATCCGGTACCATCGACAAAAAGTTACCTTTACACCCTCACTTATTAAACCCTGTGCTGTTGAATTTTAACTTCAACTGCTGCAGCAGAAGGACGGATGCAGCAGCAACATTTTTTTTGGAGGTTGCTTGCATGCCATCCAGAAATTTAATTCAACATTTAAAATTCCTGCAAGTTTTTTTTGTAGACGGCCGCAGCCATATTTCTGTACAGGATTGTATTTAAACACAACAACCAACATTAACACAATTCACCAACCAGAAATTAAACAAACAGAAATTTACCCCCCAGTTTTGTAAATTCAAAAGGAGGACACGTGGAGCATTAATATTGGATCGCATGAAATTGAAGGGAATCTGAAAACCTGAAAACCGGACCCGAAATTTTTATAAGGCACATTGGATTGAGAATTCGCGTTACAAATTAGGCAGACGTCAGCATCCCATTTTGGAACGCGAATTTGGTTTGAAATTCAATCTATTCAGACTTTTGAAGTCCAACGGAAAGGGTTCTTTAATGTTTTGATAATTTAATTTTATGTATGATTTAATATATACATATGTTTTAAACATATGTTATATATATATCATATGCGAAATGAAAGGTGGGCCATAGAATTTAGTTTTAATTTTATTTTTTTAAAAAGAGGGTTTATTATAATATGTTTTATATGTTACGGCATATAAAAATAAAAAAGGACAAAAAAGCTTGGTAGTTTTTTTTATAGACAGTACGTAAATTTTTTATTACACAACAGTGTGTAAAAAGTGAAAGACTGAGTGTAACTTTTTAAGTGTGTATGCACAACAGTGTGAAAGTGAAAAACACAGCAGAGTGTTTTAGAGACAGAGTATGTTTGTTTTGAACAGACAGTGAGTTGGTTTTATGCACTGCGTTTTGTAGCAATCATAATTTTGTAATCCCTCTCAGTGAGGAAGTAGTGTAATAGTTTTTTTTTGAGTTATTGAAGGGAATAGAAGTTTGTTTTCAAAGTATTGAAACTCTATCTCCTGTCAAAGAAATTTTTATTTTCTCTGTGTCAGAGGAAGGGAGATTTATTCTCCATTCATTGTTCTGGAATTTTTCAATATTCCAACATGTGCAAGAACAACAGATGTTGTGGTTCCATCCCCAGCTAAATCATTCGTCTTTGCCTCAGCTTGCCTTACCAACTTAGCCCCAATATTTTCAACTGGGTCCTCTAATTCAACCAATAAAAAGGCCAAAACCATAGCATTGAGATACATTTCATTACACTGTCAATAACAATAAAATTTGACTCAGACATAACCCTTTCCTTTTATTGTTTTGAAAATCTTTATGCATTACTCTAATGTGGCTAGTCCATAGGCCTAGTAGACCACTGGGTAAAAAATATGTTTCCTTTCACCTTTTAGTTTTCAAATTATGCCTACCAAATCTAAGACATTTAAGAGGGGGAACTAATACAACGTTAAAAATAAAACTAGAGCACACATCTACAAATTACCTCCTTAGCTACTGTCACACCATCATTAACTATTTTTGGAGAACCATGCTTGCTCTCCAAGACAACATTTTTCCCTTCGCCCCAAGGGTGACTCCAACAAGATCAGCAAGTTTGTTCACAGCGCCTGCAAGACAAATTGACAATGCTTTCAGTAAGTGTGTAATTGAATGCTGGACCATATGCCAAAACAACCCTCCATGAATAATTAAAATAACACATTAAAATCGAATATAAGTGGACAAGGAAACATCCACCGCAGTGAAGTTTCACGTGCAGGTGACCTTCCTTTAAACATAATTTTTTCTCTAACCTGAAATTTTTTTGTCACTGAGCCATCCTTGTTGAAGTACAACTCCTTTTCCATAGCTCTTGTATTAACTACCTTCTCTCTATCACGTAATATCAGAGTCCCTCTTCTTCTTGAGTGATTAAAGGAAATGGGTGAAAAAACTGAAAGAGAAGACAATTGTCTGCCATAATTATCAAACATTGCACCCAACTTCTTCCCCTTTCCATTGTTACCCAATGAGGTAGATGTGGCAATTGTTGTCATGCTTCCCAAAGCAGAGGCCATCTTCTCTTATCCTGAATATAGAATTACAAGATATTCATATTAGTATGAACCTTAAAAAACATGACTTCCATTGATAAAAACCACTTTTAAGTTGTAACAGGAAAACTAAACAACTATCGCAACTTTTGGCAACTTCTGGAGCATTAAGAGAGAAACAACCAAAGAGAAATACAACCACAATCCTAATTTTAATGAGACCAGACTATATATTTTCATTAATATAATAGAAAGAAATCACGACTATATTAAGGCCAGCATAAAACAATCTTTAACCAGTGTCTCTCGCGGCCTTCAGGTTGCCATGCTAGAGGTTGTGTATTTTTAATTTAAATTCTTGACCTCTCATGCCCATCTATGAATGCATCCAATGGGATATCTACATCAAATGCTCCTTTATATCCCGAAAAACCCTACTACAAGAGCACCAGTGTTGATGGATCACCCCACACCATCCCACCCACTAGAAACGGTGAAAAAGGAAACCCGAGAAAACTTCGTGAAATATCTCAAGATGGCTATATGGGTGGTTCTTATGAATGAAATAACCATTCAGAACATGCTCATCAATCCAAACCATGAGTATTATGTGACGATATTCAAGCAGGCACTGAATCGGATTTCTAAAGCTATGTTAGAGAAACCCTAAACTCTCACTGAAAATAGGTGAAATGTGGCACCACTCAGAGATTTACATGTGCCAATTGGTACAAGTGGTAGAAAATTGGCATGCTCAAACAATGAGGTGATGCAGGAATGACATGAGGGAGAAAATATCAGAAAAGCCCCAAATCTGGAGAACTAAAGCTCATCACGAAGATGAGATTGACAACTTTACATGATGTAACCTATGAAATCGTAAATGGAGAAATCATAGTGACAATAAAGTAACCTATGTAACAATAGAGTCGGATTCATCCTGGGAGTGGTAATGGGAGAAATCATAGTGAACAACAGGAAACATGCAGAGTTTCTGACAATCAAATAGATGAAAAAACACATACAAAAAACCTAGATAATAATCATGAACAAGCTTAATATTGAATTATGAACTGCAAAGGAACTTACAAAATGTGACATTATGAACCTGGTCAAGCGCACAAGAAAAAATATCCTGGACATGACCCTGGTTGACAAGTTGTATTTCTCATGATGCAAGAGGATTTGTACCTGCACTGCCAAGTCAATCAAAATCCATCATTATCTATACAATAAATACAAGTAATTCATATAGTATTTTTTACTCTAAGATGCATTCTTATGATAATGTTAGAACATATGTTGAAAATGTCAAAACATACTTGAATAAGCTCCTCTTCATTTCAAGAACAATTTATTGGATTCACATGAACTTGGAAGAAGCCTCCCATGATCTGAAAGAGTAGCAACTAAGTCAACAGTGACTTTTTTGTTGCTACACCGGATCGAGGGAGGTTTTCTCCAAGATTAAATCACTTCAATAAATTATTCTCTACTAAACAGGGCCAACCACGTGAAGGTGGAAGCTCTTATTTCCCCTCACACCCCCCCCCCCCCACCCCCACCTCCCCCTCCCCCCCTCACATCACTCTTAATTCCCAAATACCCAATCTATATTTCATTTTTTACTCTCATGAGCATTAAAAAAAATATTCAATAACTAATAAAAAATCAATTCAATAAAACGTACGCAAGGAAACATTGCAATTAATGCTTGACATAAAGATAGTATGATAAATGAGTTTTTTATATAACGCAAAAAACGTTCCAAGTATGGTAACATTTGTCTTATAATAATACAATATTTTACATTATAAAATTTTCTTTTTCTTCTTCCTATTTCTAAAGCTCCTAGTTACATCATCAATATCATCGTGCTCTGCTCCTGTTTCATGCCTTTCGACCCACACAACTGACCTAGTTGCGTAGTCACGATGTCTGGTCTCATCTAGTGACGAGGCATCGCGTACAAAAATAGATAATATTAAATTTTAATTGTCATTTTTAAAATATCATTGAACTAGTTCGGTAATATTAAAAAAAAAATTGCAATGAGATTATTTACCTGGTGCACCAGTTGTCGCCGCTGACCTAGTTGCGTAGTCACGATGTCTGGTCTCATCTAGGGACGGGGCATCGCCTACAAAAACAGATAATATTAAATTTTAATTGTAAGTTTTTAAAAATCATTGAACTAGTTCGGTAATATTAATAAAAAAAATTGCAATGAGATTATTTACCTGGTGCACCAGTTGTCGCCATTGGGACTGTTTCCCTGTCTTCCTCTCTGGTGGTAAGATCCTCAAGGGAAAAATTCTTTGTCATTTAAACAAAAAACGTTATAAAGACAACCATCAAGGTATAATTAGAAAAAATTATAAGTGGAAATTAATTACCATCACGGTCCTCAGTGATAGTAGCATTGTGGGTCTGGTCCCCACTACAATGATTAGGTTGCACGTGAGGATCATCTACATCTGGGTCTAAAACTGGGTTATTTTCCTCGTCGGTAGTGTTGCTCCCCTAATTTAAACAAAGTTGTTAGACATTAAATTTATCGACGAAAACAAACATATTGAAAGGTTAATGTTTTACCTTATTAGGCATTCTGGATCTTGGGACCTGCCCCAAGCTTCTGCGATGTTCAACTATGGCTTGATAGCCGAAATGGAAAGCGATATTTTTATCTTCCTCTATAGTTTCTGTTCTGAAGTCATCACCCTACATTACATATCATTGTGTATTTTTAATCATATTTGATAGGATTACAAAAACCTTGGAAGGCGATGCAATTAATTATAAGATGTTTAGCTACTTAATTACAAATGTTGCGGCTAATTTCAAGTAGTCACCCTGGCCTAGCTTATGATGGCCCTTTTTTTCAATCCTAGCTTTGGTTTCCTTTGAGGTGTCAGGCAACCTAGCATCAAAATATTGAAGTCAGATATGACGTAGCACACTTTTATTTTAGACATAGAGAAAATTAAAGCTATTGAATTAAAGTTGTAATTTACCTTGTGGGTCCAGTTGGCATTTTTCCTTCTTTATTTTCCCTTTTCTCTTTTCC
Organism: Pinus albicaulis; assembly: GCA_034641835.2. NCBI lineage: Eukaryota > Viridiplantae > Streptophyta > Pinopsida > Pinales > Pinaceae > Pinus > Pinus albicaulis. Next base: position 464,485,190 of record CM076570.1, on the reverse strand, counting down.
GTCATGGATGAGTGCTCTCCACTCACTCTCTGGAACTGTGAGAGGATGATCGTATCTAGGGTTAAATTGCAATTGTGTCCTATAGGTGTCCCTGGTATATTTCAAATATTTGCCGGCTACCCGAGCCACCGTTGTTCTGTCAAATGTGCCGACCCCAAAAAGGGCTTCTAGATAATATAGAAGTTCTTTTTTCAGGTTGGAATTCTGGGAATTCCACCCTGTGCGTATGGTTGGGCCAAAAATTACCAACGCATGGCTCTCCAAAAACCTGTAGAACTCATTGTTTCCTACACAGAAAAAAAAAAATATTATCATTAATTTAAAAATAAAAATCATGATAAATATGTTTTAGATAAAGTACATGAAATAGTTAAAATATTAAAATTTACCTGGGAGTTGTACATGCTTTATAGGGACACCTTCATCGTTCACCAAAAACGTGCCATTAATGGTCCCTGTGGAGCTGACATGTGTAGCTCCAGGAAACGCAATAATGTAGTTGGCCATATCAGCCTCATCATTGCCAACACGTTCAGCGGTTGGCTGGGTGTCTGCTTGGGTAGGGTGTGTTTCTTGGCTGGCACCTAAAGGAGTAGAAGGTGTACGAGAGGGTTGTTGGGCAATCTCTTTCCCTTGTGTCCCACTACCACCAACACCGGGTTCATCAAGTGCCAGAAAACGCTACATAGAAAAGAAATTTTTGTTAGTTTAGTCAATGTAAAAATTAAAAATCAAACTATCACAATTCATCTCATGCAGAACAAAAAAAATATCCTTTTGACTTTTTATTATTACCTGATATGTTTCTAGCTGGCTCATAAGTTGTTTTATCCTCTCTTTTGTTTCAGGTGTTTGAGGCGCGTCTATCAAAGTATTAAATTTCAACCTTGCATCTCATGCCTTTTTTCGCAACAAGTGCACTGGAGATAGGGAAGAGGAAAGCTCTTCCTCAAAGAGGAAATCATTAGGCGTACCATGGTTAGGTGTCTGCATATTTGAACAAAATTAATATTATTTCAATTATGTAAATAATTAAAATAACTGAAGATAGAGCAATGCTGGCACTTTACATGTTCTTTTGTTGGCCTCTTTCTGCGATCATCCCATCTCGGGGTTGTTCCTATACTACCATGATCATTCTACCACATTGCAATAAAATTATAAATGTAAAAACTTGAAAAAAATATCTAACTTGAAAACACAAAATGAAAACTAAAATAATTTCTAATAAGACACTGGAACACAAAGTTAGAGTTTCAAATATGCCTTGCATTGAATTCAGTCCTGTAAACATGTCATTGCACATTAAGGCACCCAAACAAGAGACGAGTTGACAATGAAGACCTTATTGAATATATTGTTGGAGCAAATTCTAGTAAACTTGTTGTGAAGACCTTGAGGACATTTTTGGAGCAACATTGTTGAAGCTGATGGTATAGCATTGTTGGAGATGATCTTGAAGGGCCTTGAAGTGAAGCTTTTGGAGCAACTATTGAAAAATCCTTAGAGCATTTAAGTAAGGAAATTTCTATCTTCCATCACCTTTTTCCTTTCAATATCCTTTAAACGATTTTGTTGATATTTCATGTTTGAAATCATGTTATAATTCCTTGATTATATGTGTTTGGGGACTTTCCCTTTGAAATTACCCAAAAATACCCTGGCAATTTTATCTTCAGGATGCATGTTTGACCCTATTGTTCAATCTTTTGATTGATAGGAGTAAAAATAGAGAGTTAGGGGGCTCTTGACTTGGTTTTGTTGGGCCATTAGATCCCTAAAATATACTAGGGAGAACCCCCATTGAGTTGGAGGAGAGCTAGCCTGAAGTGAAAAGAGGTTGGTGAGGTGATAATGGGGCTATTGAATTACACATGGTGTCACACTTTAGCTTTAGGACTTTATCTTGAGAAGTGCGATATTTTGCTATATCAATTCTCAATTGTTTACAACATTACTGTTAAGAGCTAATAAGAAGTGATGTTGAGGGGTTTTTGGGTATAAGAAACAATACCATTTAAAAACTAGGGTTCTCAGTCCTTGGCATTCCTTCACCTGGGCCTAGGGGCACACTAGAATAATTTCACACTAAACCATGCAAACTAAGTAACTTAACAGATCCATAAAGTAATAATAATCATAATTCCTAATTTCCTATTGTATGATATGATGCAAATTATTCAAAATTGAAGCAATGAAGACATGCAATGTCTGAATTTCAAGATTGATGAACCAATACAAGAAGTTAGAAACTACAACTTTGATAAAATACTCTGTGTCCTAACTCCAGGAAGGAATCTAGTTTGTAGTACAGAACATGCATCGTGTATTATCAATTATTAATTGACAACAACTAAAAGTCATCTACCTCATCAATTCCTTCCCATTTTGTGTTTTTATGTTATATTCCTTATAAAAGTGTCAAATTTCTCTCAAAGTAAGCAACCATTGAATAAAATAAAAAATAGTTGAGATATGATTGAGAAATGGTCATTTATTTCTTGAAAGGATCTTCACAATTTCTTTGGTTGTTTTTCATTTCAAGAAACAAGAAATGACCTAAGAAACTATCGTGATGTAATATAAGAAACAACGCGGTGCAATGGCCATTTGCAAAGCCAAAATGATGTCCATTGAGGACATGGCCTTTATTTTGTTCCTGTTTCATAGGAGTTTCGGGTAGAAAAGGAACTTTGTTGTTCCATTTCTAGTAGTAAAAAGGGAAAACCTTCTTTTTACATGGAAAATAATTTACCTTTCTTTTTTCAAGATAATCTAAAAAAAAAAAAAAATGAACTATACTGCACACATTCTTAGATAATGTGAAAGTGGAAAAGGAATACCCTACACAAGTGATGCACACATGTACATTTGAACACTAGTGGATTTTTGTAGTTGAAATGAAATGTTTGTTTTCATTTAAATGTAGGGTTTTAAGGCAGGGAGAAATAATGGCTGCCAAATTAATAAGCGTTTCTTTGGGAAAAATTTAAATCTTGTATTGGGTGATGAAGATAATAGAGGGTATTGAATCTTGATTCTTGACATGGTGTTTAACTTGAATAACTCAAATGATTATAAATATCAGTGGATGAGTTCTTTTTTTCAAGTATGTCACTCAAAACTCTTATGTCAAAGCACTGTATGATGGCTAGCATTTCCTTGTTTCCCTTTCTTTAGTTCAATGTAAAAAGTATATTAATATATTGGAGCACGAATGATAACTATAATTGTTTGCTCTGTAGTATATCCAGCCCCAAGATTATGAAAATCTTTCTCAAGTGGAGCTATTGGTTATTGATGAAGCAGATACAATTCCATTGCTTGTTGTAAAGGCTCTGCTCGGGCCATATTTAGTGTTTTTGTGCTCTACTGTAAATGGGTAATAATTATAAATGAGCCAACCACAATCACAGATTTTGTAACCATTCGGTTTCCATGGATAGTGATGATGATATTAACCCTATATATCAGTGACCTATATCTATATGATAATGATGTCAACATTGACCTTGATATGGTTGTATGGATGTGACCTTTGGTATGTCATCGGAAATCCCCAAATATCAGAAAATCCCCAAATATGGAGAAGTAAATCTCATCACTTTCAATCTGGAGTACTACCCTTGTGATAAATTTGATGAATTTCGATCTCCCATTCTCTACCACTTTTCACTTCACCTTCAATATAGATCATACCAAGGGAAATTCGTTACTGGGTGTTGAGATGGATGAGTTTGTCGAACTGAAATCCATAGCTTAAACTTCATGAAACTGGTGGAGTCAAATTCATGCAAGCACAAACACATCTTACAAATCCTCTTTGAAACTCATCCGAAAGAACATTGGAAGACATCTAGAGAGATCCCTATAACCTAACACAATCCAATGGAATTGACCAAAAAAACCCAAATAGAGTCAACCCTACTATAGGAGGAAGGGCCTGCAGTAAGAACTTACCATTTTGCAAGAGCTGAGGGAAAATTCTGTTCTTCAAGAGCTAAGGGCGAATGCTATTCTGCAAGAGCTCAAGGAAAATGCTAAGGGCAAATGTTGTTCTACAAGAGCTCAGGGTGAATGCTATTCTGCAAGAGCTGAGGGCGAATGCTGAGGGTGAATGCTATTCTGCAAGAGCTGAGGGCGAATGCTGAGGGCGAATGCTATTCTGCAAGAGCTGAGGATGAATGATGAGGGCGAATGCTGAGGGAAAATGTTGTTCTGCAAGAGTTGAGGGTGAATGCTGTTCTGCAAGAGCGGAGGGCGAATGCGTGCGTGATATCAGACATTAATGTAGTTTTTAATAAAATCATTTTTATGTAGTGCGCATATAAGTTTCATATTTTTATGTAGCGCGCATATAAGTGTCATTATACCGACGGCGGAAAAAGCGTCGCTATTGCGACGGATGCCTCCAAACTTTGCAATTGCGACACTTAGACATTGTGTCGCACCTGTGACGTTTGGATGCCGCCATCGCAATAGCGACTCTTTGCGGCATAGTGTCGCAATTGCGACGTCTTCCTCCAAACATTGCAATTGCGACACTTTGTCTAAGTGTCAGTATTGCGACACTTTTCTCTAAACGTTAGTATAGGGACGGTTTCGGGCGAGATTGAAAAAATTTGGGGAAATTTCCAACATTTGGTCAAAAGCGTCGAAACCAAGTGTCGGAATTTGCCCCAAATGTACTAGTGAGAATTTGGTTGAGTTATTTGTGGAGGAAATCATGGATTAAAATTAATCCACAATTATGCATAAATATGAAGCTTTGTGTGAGGATGGAAAATAGATATAGAGAATGGAATAAGACAGAGGAAAAAATGTAGAGAAGGATAGTGTGCCAGTGTGAAGAATGGTGAGGGCCAAGAAGGAAACAATTGTAATATTCAGCCAAAAGGGTTTGAATCTAAAATTTCTTGTTGTTAGTATATGCTAGTATTTTATTTATGTTCTACTATCTCTTCATATATATTCTATATTGAATCTAAGTAGTGTTTATGAAGATTTTTATGAGGATTTCAATAAAAAGGGAACACACACTCTGTTATGCGTAAGTATCTGATTTGAGCAGAATTTCTGCATCATTTTGGTATCAGAGCGGAAGATGCCTGCCTGATGTGGGAGTAAATTGGTTGCAAAATTGATATAGTTATTATTATAGAATTCCATGTATTCGCTTTATTCCATGTTTTCTATTGTTTATTTGACTATGCAATTATATATATGCATGGACAAGTGTTGTTGAATTTAAGGTGTGATTGGCATTAATTCCAATCAAAGAATTGATCTCAGTAACCCACAAATAAAAGCTGTTGTAATCCTGGATTGTCATAAGAAATGCCAAACAAAATGTCTGACTTGGATGTAAGGTGGGTGCGGATATCATGAAATGGCAAGGGAGCGTTGTTTGGAAGCAAGTGTAGTGGTTGCCAGATTGCACCTGAATCTACGTGGCTGCGTGGCTTGGCTAACCTCCTTGGGACACATCAGTGATAGTAGTGGTTTGGTGATTTTAATGTGCTAGTAGATCGCTGGTAAAATTGGTCAAACAAGAACTCAATATATTCAGAGCTTAGGATATTCGACCAGTGTGTCTTTGGTTCTACAAGGAAAAAATGGCAAGTGCCTAGAAGACCGGGAAAGTGCAAAGTTTTAGAATTCCTAACACCTACAAACGCTGGATCGCTGAGTAGAAGCAACGGGAGTGTAGTGAGCTTCCAAATCTGGTTTAAAATACTAAGGATCTACATTCTTTCTTAGATTCGTGGGAATAAGGAACCTCTACAACATCAATCTTTATTTTTCTGGTCCTGTAGTGGAGCAATTCTTTCTTATTTTTGTCTTCAATGTAAATTATTACCTAGTCATTATTGTCATCAGTTTAGCAAGCCGAGAATCTTTGGACCTCTAAGAATTTATTTGGCAAGGTGGAAGACCTTTAGTTTCCAAGGTTAACCATCCCTTATTTGGCAAGCTAAGAGTCTATATTTCTGAGCTTAATAGTATTGGGTTTGGTAGGCCGAGAGCCTCTTACTATCAGAATTTAGAAGCCCTTCCCTCAAAGTTTGAATAGAATACTATTTAGTGAGGTCGAGGCCAGTTATCATTTGAGGGTTGAAGTTGTCTTTATCCAAGGATGAGAGTCTCATTAAATTGTAGAGCATTATCCACACGATATGAATCACACATTATAAAAAGGGGGCTGAGTTTGATTGATTTTCTCGAGTAATAAGGCTACATTTATTCTACAGTTTCAACTTGAAATTTTGTTTTGTTGCATAATGTCCACCAAGTAAGGAGAAAGAAATCATGTGTCATACTTTGTTTTTTTCTTCATACCATAGTCGTTTTGCAGAACAAATTCAAAATATATATATATATATGAACGATTGATGAGGTGCATATGTATAGGTTTAGGAATTGATAGGAACTCATTGATTGAATCCCGATGCACTGATAACAGTTTCAGAATTAGGAGAATGATGTAGCGTGTAATTGGTAGAGCATTGGTTTGTAGATGAGCTATGTGCAGTGGAAATTTTTGTGGACGTAAAACAAAATTGTGATTGCAGAAAATTCATCTAGTGTTGAGTAAATAGAGCTTACTCCAAAGCATGGACAATCATACGCAAATAAGGATGACAAGTGTTCAAGTTGGAAATGCATGAATATTTGAGCTAATTTCGGGTAGAGGATGTGATGGTTATTCTATGAATTTTTGGTCTAGCAGTGCCATTCTCTTTGTTCTTTTGAAAAGTATTTTGATAATATTTTGTGTTGTTATATATATTGATACTTCGGAAGAGGAGCTATAGTGCGGAATCTCAAGAACTATTGGTGGGCAAACTATGAAGGTGGTAAGTCGAATGAGTTTTTATGTTATTTAAATAAATTAAAATTGATGTGTAATTAAAGTTGAGAAGAATAGTGCTTAAGCCAATATACACTTTATGAGTGTTTCACCAAAATTCGTGAGTGGGAAGAGAGATATCTTAAGAGAGATAATGAGTGGAGTGATAAGTATTTTAGTGTATTAATTTTATGTAGAGTAATCACATAAATTTGAAACATCAAATTAAGATTTCAAGGTCAAATGAAGAAATTTGTATAGCTTGAATCAAGGTAAAGTCCATCATTGAGTTATTGTACAAAAGGGTGCATTTTTTATCCAAGATGAAGAGTTGTTGTAAATTATGGAGTCAAAGAGTATTAAATCAAGTCAAAGGTTTGAATGTAATTGGGTGCATGATCGGTGGAGCCCAACACCCAAAGAGTTGGTCATTGTAGCACAAGAATTATTGCATTTGTTTTTTGCAGCAAAGAGGAGCAAGAAATTTGCCCAAAAGATGATTCTAAGACAGAGAATCAAAGCATGCCAAGAAGTTAGGAGTAGGAAGAGAGCTTGGATTGTTGGATGGCAAGTAGGAAGGCTTGCTAAAAAGGGGATTGAATGAAATCCATAAGTGAACATATGAAGTTCACAAAAGAGGTGGAGATGATTGTTGATAGTCATTTCAGAGGTTCTGTGAAAGACCACAACGTAAGAAAGAAGAAAGAAGATGCCAAGGAAAATGGAATATGGAAGTAGTTGACTAATGAAGAATATGAGGGGGAGAAGGCTGAGATAGCAGTTCATCATGAGTTATTGATGAAATTGTTGCAGGAAAATACGAAATACTAGAGACATGGTTTTACCATGAGGAAGAAAGTGAAATGGAAGAGACTACAAGAAAACATGAACCAACATGTAAATATGCAGTTAATAGAAGAGTTGAGGAATCTCGAGCATATGCTGAGTGAGGAATTGAGATGTGAAGAACTCAGAGAAGCTGAGTTGGAAATGGAAGTTTCCATTTGTGGACTAGAATAGGGTGAAATTCTAGGTGAAGAGAAAAGTTCAAAACAATTTGAAGATATGATGACAAGGGAAGAAGATGAGGCTATGAAGCCTTATATTTTTAAATCTCATAGTTTGTGTATGTTTGCAGGATGTGCAGAAGATGATGGACAATCTGGTGAAACTATCACAAAAATGAATAAAGCTCTTCAGGTGAAGTATGATGGAGAATGCCTTTTAGAGGAGGAAGGTATTGATTTATTTCAACAGAAAGAATTTATAAATGAATTTCTATTTGGTGTAAGACACTTAGTTGAAGTTGTTATGGAGCAGAGGCATAATGAGAATGTTGTAGTGATATTCCAAGGAGGTAAACAAATGAATTTGTTTAATGAAATTGATGAAATAATTTTGCAATGTGATGATACAGAAAATAGGATAACTCAGAAGGATTGCAAGAAGAAGAATGAAACTGGGAATGAAGGTTGTGATGAAATGCTGGAAAGATTTCACATGGAAATATAATTCTTGGAAAGATGGCTCAAGTAGCCTGAAGGAGAGATGAAGCTTGCAAAACCTGATAAAGAAGAGATTGCAGTTACCATGCATGATAGGGATGAAATGTTTCTAACATTTATAGAGTTAAGTGAATGTTTTAACTCTTCAAATAATAATGTGGTTGTAGGTACAGAAGAAATCATTAATAGATATGATGTTGAAATCAGATAAATTGAGTAGAAAGTATTTGAAGATTAGATGAAAGATCAGGAACAACAAGAAAGTTATGTCCTTAGAGACATAAAGGAAACAAAAGTATTAATCTAGAAAGATAAAGATGAAAGAAGCCAGTAATTCAAAAGAGGATTTATTGAAATCCAAAAGGACTATGATGGGAGATTGGTTCTTGCAACATCAAAATAGGCCGAAAGGTCTTGTATTTTTAAAACTAATAGTTTGTTGATGAATTCAGGTACAACATTGGATGAGAAATTTGTTACTATAGGACTAATCAATGACTATAGTTGTGATCAAGGAGAATTTCTTGATTATTCTTAATTTGAGGAAGTTGAGTGTTTAATGCAGTTGGAGATGGAAGCATCAAACAAAGAGGAATTATTTTGAGGAATTAGCGAAATTAATTGTTATAGAGGCCGATGGAATCTAGTTGACAGAAAGAGTGATGTTGGTGATGCTGATGTAAAGCCAGTTCGAGATTCTTTTAAATTTTTTAGACTAGAAGAATGGGTATTTGCATTTTGACGCTAGTCTGTATTTCCAAAAATAAGGATGATGTGGTATGGAAAACCAAGAGTTACATTCAATAGTGTTATGAAAATACAATTTTGGGAATTTTGTGCAAAATTACAACATGGAGTTGATACTTTAAAAGACCAGCGGCAAAACATAGTTTGGAATCATGGAGGTAGCAAGTCATTGAGACTTGTGGCTGTCGCATTATTACAAAAACATGACAGACCTCATAGACATGATTCTATGGAAACTTCTCTACATGGGCAGCCTGATACAGGAGAACCCTTCTTAATTGTCATTTTGTATTTGGGTGATTTAGGGGCTGATGTTTTTTTAATTATTTTATAAATTATGCACATTTTAAATAAATTGAGAGGAAAATCTGAGTGTGAGGTTTATTGTAAATATTCTCTTAATAAATTGAGAATATGAGTTGGAGTTGAGTTGTATAGATATTTTAGGGATCGTGAACTTCTTAAATGGAACTTAGTTGAGTCAAAGGAGGGATAAAGCTATTTTAGAATTTGGTTGAGTTATTTGTGGAGGAAATCATGGATTCAAATTAATCCACAATTATGTATAGATATGAAGCTTTGTGTGAAGATGGAAAATAGATCTGAAGAATGGAATAGGATAGAGGAAAAAATTTAGAGGAGGATAGTGTGCTAGTGTGAAGAATAGTGAGGGCCAAGAAGGAAACAATTGTAATATTCGGCCAAAAGGGTTTGAATCTAAAATTTCTTGTTGTTATTATATGCTAGTATTTTATTTGTGTTCGACTCTCTCTTCATATATATTATGTATTATATCTAAGTAGTGTTTATGAGGATTTTGATGAGGATTTCAATAAAAAGGGAACACACTCTATTATGCATAATTATATGATTTGAGCATAATTTCTACATCATATATAATAAAATAAAAAAAATAAAAAATAAAAGGACTTATAAATAAAACAATACTACCTAAAAAGAAAAATAGAATAAAACTATGTTAACACTAGAAATAATATTTAAAATATATAATTATAAATCCACAAAATAGGTGAACATCAAACCTCAAACACATAAAAAAAAAACATAGTGAAAACAAAAGGAGAGGAAAACACTAGAGAAAGGAACACTACTTAGAGCATAGAGATGGAATCCGACAACTGCTAACAATCCACCCATCATCCCTATTCAACGGACGACGGGTTTTCCCAATCGCAATAGCTACCCTAAATTTATGGTGATGGAAATGCTCAACCCTAGCAATGACTTTGGATTTTTCCATACAAATGTGATACTTCATGTTCTTTGCATGCTCATCTAAAGCTTAGGAACTCATTCTACCATGCTCGATGTTAGCAATATGCTCTTCAATCCTTTTATTAATCGATCAACCTGTTTCTCCAATGTAGGGAATCCCACGGGAGCACGGGATCAAATAAACATCTTTCATGCTTTTGGGGTCCAACGGGTCTTTAAGAGATCTATAAGGGAACCACGAATGGTGTTCAAACGTCTAAAAAAAGAAGAGATCTGATGCTTCCTTAAAAGCTGAGCGATCTTGTCAGTAGTAGTTTGTATTAATGGAAAATAAACTCTACCAACCAAATCATCTTTATCTTTTTTCTCATTAGGAAATCTGCTAGCATTCTTAAGTTAAGTTAAATACCAATAATTATGTGATCAAATATTATGTAAATTATGAAATTCAAGTTTCAAATACTTTTGACTTAATTAACTGTAGTAATATATCACATAAATGCAACATATATTCACTTTAAATTCTTTAAATAAAAAATAGAACATACATTATTTTATTAATAATTCAAAAAAAATTATAATAAAAAAATAAAATATTTCTAGAACAATGAACTCTGAAAATATATATTACGAAATTATAATTAAAAAATACTTTGTGATATAGTCTAAGGATAAGTTTTTAGCTGGAAATAATAGAAAATTTAGATAAAAACGATGTTTTAATGGATTATTGAACAATCCCTCTGGTCAGCTCTACGAAAGAGTGTCTGAACTAGGAGATTCTGGCTTCTATAGAATGCTCGACAATCTCCATACAAATCAGCTATTATATAGCACACAAGATCTAGGGAAGTTAGAATTGCACCCTAAGAAATAGAAACCAATTTCCTATCCTAAGGTCTCGTGAACCAACTCACTAAAATAGGAGATTCTCCATTATCTTCAACACTCCCCCTTCAACATTACAAACTTAATTTTTTCAAGAGGCTTAGTGAAAAAGTCTGCAACATTATCACACGTTTTACAATATACAAGATGAATTTATTTTGATTGAACTTTCTCCCTGATAAAGTGGAATTGTATATCAATGTGTTTAATGTTCTTGTGAAACACTGGATTATTAGAAAGTTTGATTGAACTTTGGTTGTCGCATTTGATTGTTGTTGCATCTCATTGTTCTTCCCTGACATCCTGGAAAAGTCTCCACAACCAAACTGCCTCGCATGTTGCTCCACACGTGGCTTGATACTCTGCTTCCACTCAAGATAATGGAAATGTGTTCTATTTCTTACTGCACCATGTAATCACCCTGGATCTAATTCTAAATTCATGGCCTATTATGGATCTTCGGTCGTCGAAATTTCCAGCCGAGTCGAAATCTGAAAATCCTGTCAATCTAACATTAGAAGAATCAGTATAAATAATAGCATAATCTACAGTTCCTTGTAGATACCTTAAAACAAGTTTTTTTTCATTCCAATGACTCTCAAGTGGTTTGAAAATCTATTTAATTAGCACACTCGCAGCATAAGCCAAATCTGGTCGAGTGGTGGTTAGGTAGATTAGGCTCCCTACCAGCTGTCTATAAAGTGTTGCATCTGCCTCTTTATAGCCATCCTCACTCTGAATTTTAATGTTCTACTATAGTGGTACTACTGTAGCCTTGCACTTATCCATCCTGAATCTTTCAAGTAGACCTATGACATACTTACCCTGGGACAGAAAAGTTTGTCCTAAATCTTTCCATATCTTGAGACCCAAACATTATCTTAATTCACCAAGGTCTTTCATTTCGAACATATGTGACATTTGCTGCTTGATTTATTTTATTAGATCAACAACATCACCTGTAATAATTATATCATATACATACAAAGAAATCAACACTATGCGCCCATTTTCATCTTTCATGGTATACAAATTAGGATCGTTCCTGCTTCTATTGTAACCATGATGCAGAAAAAATGAATCAATATTTTCATACTATGATTTGGGTGCTTGTTTTAGTCCATATAGATCCTTCTTTAATCTACAGACTAAATGTTCTTTTCCTTTCTGAACAAACCCCTCAGGTTGATCTAAGTACACCTCCTCTTTCAATTCCCCATTTAAAAATGTAGATTTTACATCTAGTTGGTGAATCATCCAATGTTTCTTAGTAGCTAAAGAAATCAACATTATGATAGTCTTTAGTTTACCTACGGGGGTGAAGGTTTCCTCATAGTCAATACCTTATTTTTGTGAATACCACTTTGCTACCAATCTAGCTTTTAATTTATCTATGGTTCCATCTGCATTAATCTTGGGTTTATACAACCATTTACACCCTATGGTTTGTTTCCCATTAGGAAGTTCAACCAGCTCCCAAGTGTTATTTTTGAGGATAGATTCATATTCCTGTTCCATAGTTTTTTTCCATTCACTGCATTGATTTGCTTCACTATAACTAGAAGGTTCAACAACATTCATCATACTAGTTATAAAAGAATTTTCTCTATATCTAGCAGGAAATTGAATATGCCTAACTGATCTTCTGAGCGTTGGTGTAGCTTCCAACCCATTCTAAATTTCCTTTGACGAACCCGGCTTGATTGCTGTGTTTGGAAGATCTGATTCTGCCTCTTTCTTCTGATCCTGGCTGTTACATGTTTCTCCACTTTCTTCCACCAAAAACAGAATATCCCATTCCTCGTTGCGCTTATTAGATTCATCACAAACCTGCTCATGGAATATGACATCTCTACTAACAAAAATCTTGTGAGTAGAGGGATTAAATAATCTATAAGTTTTAAATTGTGAATAATACCCTACAAAGGTACATTTGATGGCTTTTCAATCTAGTTTTCTTTTGTGTTCCTTTGGAATGTGAGAAAATGCTTTAGACCCAAACACTCTTAGATGTTTTACTGCAGGTTTAAATCCATGTAATGCCTCAAAAGGAGTTTTAAACTTGAGACTTCTTGTAGGACTCCTACTTTTCAAATACACTGTGGTATTCAATTCTTCAGCCCAAAAACCATTTGAAAGATCCATACCTTTCAACATGCTTCTAGCACACTCCACCAATGTTTTGTTCTTTCTTTTTGCTACTCCGTTTTGGTGAGGAGTATGGTGTACTGTGAATTTCTGTAATATCCCATGGTCTTTACAATACTTGGTAAGTTCCTCCTTCATGTATTCTCCCCCTTGATTGGAGCGTAGAATTTTTGTGTGCTTCCCTGTTTGATTTTCAATCATATACTTGAACTTCTTAAAGTATTGAAAGGTGTGGCTCTTATACTCATGAAATATACCCAAGAAAACTTTGTGCCATCATCAAAAAACAGTAAAAAATGCAGTGCACCTCCTAATGACTTTGTTTGCATGGGTCCACAAAGGTCTGTGTCCACTAATTCAAGCATGTCTCTCTTCTTCATTTCTACTCGAACATGGAATTCTTCTCTATGCATATTTCCTAATGCAAAAGCATCAAAATCATTATGCACTTGTTTAAATATAGGAAGATCTCTTACCATTTCCTTTTTCTGAAGTAATAGCAAATCGTTGTAGTTAATATTACCATGTCTTTGGTGCCACAACTCTTCTGTAGTCAAACTTGCTGCTGTCAAAGCTTGATCTAGTGTTGTCTTCACATCCAATTTGTACAAACCTCTTGTTCAAATTCTTGAAGCAATAGTCTTCATGCCATCTCTAGTATAAAAGTTAGATTTAAAAATTCTACTTTGAAATCTTGATCTGTAATCATGGATATAGAAATCAAATTCTTTGTCAATCCGAGCACATACATTACATTATGGATATATCTGACATCACCATTGGGTAAGATAACAAAAATTTTCTAGCACCCTTTGGTCTGATGAAATCTATCATCACCAAGGTAGATTTGTTCTCTGTTGTTGATTTCTTTAAAATCCTTGAACCATTTTCTGTTCCCCGTCATATGTGTGGCTGCTCTGGGATCTACATACCAGGTGTCTGCATCGACCTTCTCACCTAAGTTTTCCATGAACAATCTGAAGTCCTCAACATAGTCATCATTTGCAAAATGACCTGAATGTCTTTTCTGCTTCCGTTGATCTTCATGAAATTTCTTCTTCCTGCACTCCTTATCAATATGACTCATTTTTCCGTAATAAAAAAATTTAATTACAGATTTTCTTTTATTTAGATGCATACCTTGAGTTTCATTTGGTCTTTTCTGTGTGTTTCCTCCATTTTGCTACGATGGATTTCCTTTTCCTTTGGAAAATTTATTCTTTGCCATTAGCGCCAGATCTGCACTCTAGGTTTCAGGGTCAATCTCCTTTCTTCTTCCTAAATTAGTATTCCTATAAGTTCTTCAAACTTTGGGATTTTCTCTCTTGCACTTTTCCTAGTGATAAAAATTTGGTAGTCATCAGTCATACCATTCATGGTAATCGTGACCAACTCTGCATCTACAACTATCTCACCAATATCTCACAGTTTTTTCTTCAGTTCTTTGATTCGCGATATAAAGGAAGCAAATTTTTCATTCTCCTCCATCTTTATGGACAAAATCTTGCTCTTCAAGAACCATAGGAGATTTGTATTCCTAATCTCATAGAAATCCTTCAATATGGTCTAGATTTGATTTGATGATTTACATTCTCTGATATGCAGTATGATGCAATCTTTCATTAACATCTTCAACACTGTCTTTTCTTTACCTTCTCACTTCTCCCAACTTGGGACTGATGCTGTTCTTGTTGCTGGCTTCAGCTCATCCCCATTTGCAATCGTTTACGCATTATGTACTTCTAACACTGTATTCATCTTAAATTTCCAATTTGAGTAATTGGAGCCATCAAGTTTGTTACTCTCATTCAAGTTTGATTCAATTAATTGATTGCTCATCTTGATGGCACTGGCTCAGATTTCTCATAGGTCTCTTCGGCACTTTTTTTTCTTCTTAAGTGGATCAACAATAATTCCTTTAAAAAAAATCTTTAAAGGTACTTTTCCAAAACCTTATGACCAAGCTCTTCTCATAAAGGAATATTAAAAAATTCACTCATAACAAAAGAATCATTAAAAATAAATTCCCTTCACAAAGAAATAATTCATGTGCTTTTCTCCCAATTTAAGCTTCAATGCCAAATTAAGCATACAATAACACAATCTGGGGTTTCAGAGTTAAATTTCCACACTCTTCTGGTAAAAGCACCAAATTCAATATACCACGCTCTTCTAGTAAAAGCACCAAATTCAATATACCTATAACTCGTCAGCTAGGCGTAGGGCAAGAAGTCCCCGGATAGAACGTAAAGAACCCTACTCCAATATGATGACTTAAGCACTTACGGGCAACATCGGTGAGGATCTGAGGAGCCAAGGATGCAACAGTTGTGCTCCATCCTATCGTGGACTCTCTTGGACAACTGTGAACCTCGTGCGAATGGATTATGCAATTGCAACTATTAAAGCATATTAAAGAGTGAGGATGGATGTTCTCTGTTTGGAAATATATAATGTGCTTCATTGTTGACAACATTCCTCCACCCCTCCACACCTCCTCCACAGCATGGGAGTTCTCCCCCGCAGCACGGCTCCTCTACGGACAACAGTCCTTCATCAAATCGTCAAATGAATCGCGCTTCTTTCATGATCTCGCGGGCTCTTTTGCCAAATTCTCCTCTTGACGACAACATTCCAGCTGACAGCTCTCCCCACACTCTCTCTGCCCGGCTCCGGCATTGGTGCGTTCAGGCAGCAACAACGACAACACTCAGTAGCCACGATCTAAATGCAGCAGCGAACTCAGGTGGCAGCACAGGGTTTGAGGATCTTGGCAGTGTCGGCCCACAGTCCACTACCAATGTTGAGCACAGTTCCACGCAGCAAGACTCCTCCTCACCATTTGCTCACTGCACCACAACATCCACCACGGCTCCTCCTCACGCTTCTCCTGTCTGAGGGCTGAGACAACACTGGAGCCTCAATGGAAACGTTGGCTCTCAGTCCCAAAGCCTCAATGGCAGCAGCGTTCCTGAGACTGGATGGCATCGACGCAGGGATGGCTAACTCATCCTAGTCCACGAATAGCGTTCCTGGTCACGTTGGCTCAGCCTTGCAAGTTTGGCCTCCCTTCTGTCTCTCACAGCATTGCAAGAATGACAGCGGTCCAACGTTCCAGTAGCGTTCCTCAGATCTGCTCCTGTAGGAAACACTTGGAAGGAAGCGCTCCTCAGAATCATTGGGGCACAACAAATTAAGTAGGCATGTAGCACAAGGCTCCTCCTTGCACAACTGTGCACCAATACCAAGATAAAAAACAATGTTTGAATGGATTATTCAACAATCCCTCTTGTCAGCTCTATGAAAGAGAGTCTCAACTAGGAGAGTCTAGCTTCTACAGAATGCTCTACAATCTCCATACAATTCAGTTATTATATAGCACACATGATCTAGGGAAGTTAGAATTACACCCTAAGAAAAAGAAACCAATTTCCTATCCTAAAGTCTCGTGAACCAACTCACTAAAATAGAAGATTCTCCATTATCTTCAACAAATTTAGCCAGAAATCCTAATTATACTTGTAGATTTTTTTGTTAGAGAATTTTTTTTTATTTTCAATAGTTTAAAATTTTTTAAACACTCTCCCAATCAAAACATATCAAATGTCTTGAAACGATAGAAATATTCACTAGAAATAAGGGAGTGAAATCAATTGAATACGAAGTTTAACCAAGTCTAAGTTGTCTTTGTAAAATACTTACTATTTAGGATTAAAGATGAACGAATATTCAAATCGTCAAATTTTTCTAGAATTTTATAATTGTTTGAAAAGTGAATTCTATAGTTGTTTGAAAAGTGAAATCAGTTGAAGACAATGTTTCCCGACATCTATGTTGTCTTTCAAAAATACTTACGGTTTAGGGTGTCAATAAAACTAAGATGTTTGACTTTTTTTTAAAAGCACATCAACAACTGAAAACAAAAGGGGCTACTTTCAAGATATGTTTAATGAGTTATATCATCTTAATTAATTTTGAACGGAATATATTTATTTTTATATTAAATATAGTACGATAGTATTTTATATATATTATAAATTTTACTTAAAATATTATCTAAAATTAGTTTTCTGCATTTGTTCAGTTGATGATGAGTGTGAAAATAAAGTAGGACCGTAGGTAGTCAATCTAGAAGTAAAAGTTATAATGATAACCGTTAGAATATAACCCGTGTCATAGTGACAACAGTTCGAATAATTTCAGTATCATGCAAATATACGACAGAACTCTGGCTGCTTTCCTATATATATATATATATTATTAAAAAATATTTAAGTTATTAAAAAGAAGAAAATAATTAATGCCAGTCATGAAAACTTGACGTGAGGAACAACGCATTGAAAGCTTAACTGGCTTGAATTTTGACAACGTCAAACATAGCTTCAACTGAATTTTGCAAACTAAAAGAATAATACATTATTTTATTACGGTCATTAAACGAGATAATTAGACCGTAGACCGTAGTTAGATTAATACATTAAGTTTTCATAGATATTGATGGGAATCTTTTTAATTATTAGATATATTTGATTTTAATTGGTGATATTGATAATTTTTAGATAATTTTGTTGAAGGAAGTTTTTTTTAAAATAATCAATTGGAATTTTGGATTGTGATATTTTTTTAAAGTGTTAATTTATATATACATTTATAGATATGAAAATACATTTTAAAAGTCTAGACTGTTCCTGGAAATAACATCCAATTTTTTCATACCAAATGTGATAAGTGTAAAATGCATCTACTTAATTGTTTAGTTTAATGAGATAATTGTTTAAATCTGATTGCAATTTTTAGAAATTTAAGTTACAATTCTCAATCTTCAAAATCTTAGAGTACCTAAATTTTTTGAAGAAGTGAAGCCATTTTCACGGTAAAAAAAATTCGAACACTCCACTGTCCGACTGTAAATAAAACCTTCATTTAATTCACCTTTGACTGCGTCGATGAGGAAAGCACAGGCACAATACTCGATGGAATGGCTCTCCACCGCTAGCTGGAAGACAGTCTATGTAGATTATAAGTCAATATCTGATTAGAGAAGGACTACCTTGAACGATATTCCCAAAAATGCAGAGGAAAAGTCAAGCCAAGCCAAAGGTAACCCTAATGGCCAACACATATCTCGGAGCTCACACGTACCACCGTGCCCCGTGCCCTGTATCCTTTAAATTCACATAATAAACTGGTCGAATCATTTTCCTTCTGTTGTTCTTTCTTTGGTTTGTATTTAATCTGACCTTATACTGAACACGTAGATAAATTCATGGTCATCCTTTGTTCAAGATTTTTATCATTCACTGATATGCTTTGATTGATCATATTATATATTGTTTTTGGATTTCAACTTAGATAACTCTTACCAATACTGGATGTGGGTTTCAATTAAGATGGTTCTTACATATATCACTGCATTCGTTAGGAACCAGCCGACCTATGGCTTGCATCGAGAATATTTTATACTGGTAACTTTCTTTCCCTATCTACTTTCTGCTAGAGAAGAGTGCTTGTTCATCTTTTTTGGTTTATATGTTGTAAACTTGTAACTCATTACTACATTAAGGGCATTACTCATTGCAACTCATTACTACAATTTTGAGGGCATTTTTTTTTTTTAAAGACACTTGTTATTTTAGCTATTTTATATTAAAATTTAATATCAATAAAATTGTCTTAATTATAAAATTGAAGACAAAAATAGTGTGAGATAAAAATAGTTTCACAAAATTTTATATTTAAGACAAAAAATTTTAAGCCAAAAATAATTTTAGACAAAAATATTTAAGAAAAATTTATTTTAAGACAAACCTTTATATTTAAGACAAAAACAACTTGACACAAAAATATTTTAATACAAAACTTTATATTTAAGACAAAATCAATTTGACACAATAATATTTTAAGACAAAAGTAATTTTAGACAAAAATATTTTAAGACAAAATTTTATATTTAAGACAAAAGCACTTTGAGACAAAAATATTTAAGACAATGGTGACTTAAGACAATGGCAATTAAGACCAAACCCATTTAAGACAGTTAGCAATTAAGACAAAATCATTAGCATTCAAAATTTTGCATTGAAATAGAGTGAATAGTGGATAATTTTATTTTTTATTTTTGAAAATAGATATTTAAACCACATGAAATTTAATCATGTCATACTTTTTTTTTTATGTTATGTTTTTCTTTTTTCATTAAACCACATTCTTAAAATATAATAAATAAATAGATAAAAAAATATTATTTTTTGGTTGGCCACTCAAGGGGATTTGAACTTTGAATCTCATGTTTTAACATAATACTTCATAACAAGGTGATTGTCAATTGAGCTACATTCCATGAACTAGTTTATTTTTTTAAATATGTGAAAAAGTTTAAACTAGCAATTGCACGAGATGTTGCAAAGGAAATGTCCTAAGGCATGAAATAGAGAAGAATCCTCACACATAAGAAATAATTAAATGATAAACATTAGTAAACAAAATGACATTCAAGAAAACATTCAATGAAGAAGGATCATTAGGTACAAGGAATGAAAATTTGGTTTTCAAATAGTAAATTGGCATTTGACATTCACCGATATGAAACATTAGATTATTCGAAAAATGTTATGGGCACGATAACATAAACATATTGTTGGGGGTATTGGAATGATCCAATTGAGTGAGTTGTTGAGGAACTATTGCCTGATGAAGGAGAAGGCAGTGGTCCTTGAGGGAGACAAGTTGTCAGCTTCAGGAGTAGGGGTTGTTTTTAGATTAAATTTTGCGAGTTGCCTTTTTTTACGTGTGCCACAACCTTGATCTCGCTGATAGTTCATTAGCTAGATACTTGAATGCCTCCTCGGAGAGGTTATATTCTAGTTGATTGAGTTCATGATAAATGTGGGTGAAGGATGACCTCTCTAGCTCCTGAATCCACAGCCAAATTTGAGACATCGGGGATTGAAGCCTCAAATTCTACCTATAAAATTTGCATTAGCCCAGTCAACAACTATTTCAGATTCCCATCTCTTGCAACCTCTTCAAACCATAAGTACATTCCAAATAAAGAACAACAAACAATGTTGAGAACTCAACCTTTAAATTGGATATATAAAACAGAGTGAAGAGAAAGAATAATCAACATATAAGGAGAAACATACCTTTTTAATGAGATCACCTGGAGATTCTCCGATAATTTTAGTGGGATTTCCTTCAAAATTCCTACAAGATATGCTGTCAGATATACGAAGTATGAAAAGACACGATACATTATAGCTACGTAACTTGATATTGGAGGAAAAATGAATTGCTTTACCTTGAAAAATTTATTATGAATACCATTTTCGTGTGATCTCCAGATGTGGGTAAAAGTGCATTATATAAGAAAATAAAAAATTTCATGAACTTCCCATGAAAGTCAGTGCATCGATCGATTTTAAGTTTTTTGTTGTGTGTTGGTCTCTCTACTATAGAGTTGTGGGATAGTTGTATCATGTAAGTAAACTATATTCAATAAATCATCTTGCACTTACCCTCATAATTGAGGAGTAGTGCATTTTTATGTGCAACAGTATGGTCTACGATCTCATAATTGTGAACTAAGAATAATATATGTTAACCAAAGTTTTCCATAGGTATAACTTACCCAATTTTCACCCTCTAAGGGTTGTCTTGCCCACGGTCGTAGACATCTTCTGATGACTACTATAATCAGGCCACTTGCAATACTTTTTCTAGAGTTTAAAGGAAATACCTCGAAGAAAAAATAAATAAATAAAAGAAGAAAACATGTTGTAACAATTTAGTTAGACAACAACTGACAATCGTCTTGAGGTGGAAAATTCCAGCGCAATTGAAAGAAGCGAGACAAGTCAAGGTATTCCAGAGATAAATCGAGACAATTGTGAAACTTTTTCAAGGATGCAACAAGAACTTTTTATGTACATAATAAGAAAATATTTTCAAACGAGAAGATACCAAAGTGGGCATGCACAAGAAGAATAACCAAATAAATAAAACTCAGTAAAGGATGCACAACCACCACTTCAAACTGGCTTCTCTAAAACACATACAACTGCAATAAATCCCACTAAAGCTTACAAATTTATCAAACCCTAACTTACTAACAAATTTGACAAGCCAAAATGCTACAATTTGTTGAGTCACCCCCAAATCAAGTAGTAATTATTGCATGAATGTACATTTGTTTGTAATTCTATTTAAAAGGTTGAAATTATCTCAAGAGCATAAAGAATATATCCAAGAGTTAAAAAACTGGAAATTTTGCCTACCCCCATAAGGTATCATCACACACGGATAGGTAACAACATAAAAGTATAAGTCTAAGCCTCAATGACACTTCAACATGTCAACAACATATGTGCAACAATGCTTAATGAGTTTGTGTATTGGCTAAAGAGATGTGCATCCATCCATCCAAAAATAAACATCTCAATCAATCCAACACCATAAATTGAGCTAAATAGTTCATCATGTTATTCAAGATATTACAATATGGTCTTATATTAGCTCACATATTCCTTGAATATTTGAAAGGGAAGCTGCCTTAGCATAGTTGACCAGAAAGATTCGTACTCTAAAAGACAAAAAAAGACAACGAAGAAAAATAGCAGCTTTAACTCTAATCCAGACACTTCATTCTTAGCAACATGATATCTAATGAAGATGATACGTGGAAACAAAGGATTCATATATTGTCTATCACATGTCAAACCAAGTGAAAAGCCACATGCACAGAACACATCAAAAATTGGGTTCATAGGTCAACTTGTATTCTATGGTTTCAAACCCTTCTTGTCTCCTTCAAGGGGGTTTCTTGAGGTCCTCAAAAAGGCTTCCTTTTTCTAACCAAATGGTTTTTTTCTTTCACACATGTATGGAAATGTACTTTCCAAATCATATTGTAATAGATTCATAAGATGATATTATTGGTATTAGCTACACCTTATTTGGAGACATCCTTATTATTATAGGGGTTGGTTCCTTTCTATTGGATGTGGTTGGTGATGTGAATACTACACAACTTCTAGTTAAGATTCATTCTAACTCTAACAAGCTTATGGATGATTGTTTACAAAGCGAGACCCCTCTAAGCTTAACTCATTTGATTCTTTGTTTGTTCATGCTAATTATTGTTCTTAACTTTCCTTCTCCAAGGGGTTGAGAATATTTGCTTCATTTATTTTACATAGCTCGGTGAAAGAAGAAGAATGGAGATTGTCTCCACGTCTTTTCCATTTCGTTAAGTTACAAATAAAAAAAGTCAAATTCTATAGCCAATAGACTAATATCCTCTTGATACACCTTTAATGAGTTATGCATAGTTCTCACCTATCACTGTAGCTCAATCAAATGACATCTAATAGCTCCAAGACACCATTATAAATGGAGTAGTTGTGAAGTTGTTGTTAAATGATCTCCTCCAAATCTTCAATTCTCATGAATTTTTGGGGAGGAGGGTATTTTGGTGTATTGAACGGGGCAAGGGGACATAAGGGTAGCATGGATGGGTAGAAGTGATAGGTTTTAGAATGGTTTACTAAGATCTATAATCCTAACATTAGAGAATGAGAAGGAGCCTTAGGGCCTTATGGCCTTCTGGCATAGGGGCCAGGGGAACTATAGGTAAGGCAATGAGAGAAATTGATAGGGGAAACCCCAATAGTTGTGATAAGGGGATTAGGGGCCACATTATCCCAAACCATACACACTTATCCCATAACCATTGAAGTCCCTATACCTTTAACCTAATAGCCACAATTCCTTAACCCCTATAGTCATAACTCATAACAAATTAACCCCTTGATCCCTTAAACCCAAAGTTGTTAACCCCTTAACCCCTAACCCCTAACTTAGAATCCTTGAACCCCATAAACCCCAATCCCATATCCTCTTAAACCTTGATCCTTAACCCATAACCCCTAGCCCCTAAACTCATTAAATCCTAACCCCTTAACCTAATTAGACCTAAATACCATAACCCTTAGGCACTTAACCCCTACATCCCGTGACATGTAAGCCCTTGATGGTTGATCGTTAACCCTTAACTCCATTAACCACTAGGCCACTAACCTCTAACCCTTAAACTCCCTATACCCCGACCCCCTAACCCCTAAAACCCATAATCCCTAACCCTTTACCCTTTACCCTTAACCCCTTGCTCCTAATCCCTTAAACCCTTTAACTTCTAGAACCCCTTATCCTTTCTCCCAAATCATAGGTGCTCTAACACTAATATTCTTGAGCATATTATGCTTTTTCCTGCTAACTACTCCAAATACAACCTCTAAGAACTAGTAGTGTCAAATGAAAAGAGCTACAAGGTCCCCAAATCTGATTTATATTTTATGGACAATCACATTTCCCCCAAATATCCTCCACGTATTTTCCTTGGTGTATTGGAGTTTGAAAAATACATAAGATGCCACATGTAATCCTGATCATAAGACTCAAATTTCCTAATGAGTAGGAGGCCCTAAAACTCAAACAACATCTTAAATTATACCTAAAATCACTAAAATTTCCTATCCTAAATATGAAATTAGAACTTCTACAAAATTATAGGGCAACAAGGAAACCAACTTCCTCTTATATAAATCTCTAACACCTTCTTGAGGACAAATACAAATTTTGAAATTAATTGTTGAAATTATGTTCTTGCATCAATAGCTACCAATGTATCCTTGTAGGAGACCCCCTTTAACAATAGTAATACCAATGTCCTTTACCTAGAAGGAAATCCTTACATAATTCTCTGTTAGATCCTAGCAAGCATGAAATTTTTTAGTAAAATGGATGTTCACCTTACAAGATTCTATCCTCATGGCCTAAGATAAGGCATCCCTCTATATCACCCACGACTATTGCATTAATGGTACACTATTAAAGAGAAAAAAAATTTGAATGGATCATTCTTTGTGTTGAGTTTCATGGAGAGTATAGGATATTTTGTTGATCTGGTCTTGTAATTTTTCATCATACTCGTTAGAACTTTCTCCAACCATTTTCTTAATCTCTTTCAGCTTAGTGATTTTTTGTTGTTCAATGTTTAGCCTCTATAACTTAGATATAAATATCGCCTTTAATTCATCTAAGGCCTTAGCTACACCCTAGGGATAAATCTATATGAACTTCATGCATTGGAGAAGGTTCCCCCACAATGTTGTTAGGAACTTTATCAACTTAGAAACTAGCACTACAATCCTTTTCACCCTCCAAATGAATCCACATAAGAATCGATGTGGTTTTTCATCACCATCACCCTTCATAAAGTTATTGGAACTACTATAACCATATCATTGGCTAGTTTGTTCACCAAGATAAAACCTTATGGACATGTTTGAATAATTAGGGCTACTCCCCCACTTGAACTAAAATTCAAACATAACATATTCCACTTCTACTTGTATTCCCACCTTCATTTTGTTTTCACTACTACTATATCCCGAAATACTAATAAAAGGTGCTTTCAAGTCAAAAGTAGAATAAAAAGTTTGGATTACCTCTAGAATTTTGAAATTCATAGGGTGGTTGGTTTGGATTGGATCCACTTTTCTTAGGATACATCATGTATACTACTTTACATTCCTCTACCTCAAACAATTAGAACACATTATTAAGTGTTTCTTCCTCTTCTTTCTTTGTGATTATATCTCTCTCCATAGGCTAATCAATACCTTACAAACCAAGGCTTTCTTTTAGACAATCATGATCCATCTAACTGAACGTGCTCACCTCCTTGTGCCATCACTTGTTTTCTCTCTTCCAAATTTCTAGACATACTCTCCCGACCTATTCTTCTCTCCAAGCTCTTTCCAATTATTAAATCCCCTTATTTGAACAATTTTTTGGTATTCTGTTGACACCTTTGAAACCTTTTGAACTCTTTTACTTGTGCCTCTATGTTTCCATCCTCACTAATACCCATTTCATTACCAAAGTATTATGATGAATCCCCTTCATTCTATTCATCCACCACTTCTTAATTATTTCATTTTGATTAAAGCCATATTTTTACCTCTTTAATTCATGTGATTACTTCATGGTACCTTATTCCCTTACTTATTCAATATCATTCAATCCATTCTAGGTCACCTCCAAGAATTGGAGCTTACACTTCCATGGTTGGAGAAGTAAAAAAACAAAGAACATGTGTTTATGGGTTACAGAGAAACTCCCCACAACTACCGTGTGTCCTTTGCATCCCTCATAATGAAAATTGTGTGAAGGGATGTAAATTTTAGTGTGGAGAACACAATGTGGTGCTCTCTTGAGAGGGAGCTTTAGATCCCACCAGAAGAGGATATTTTAGCTCCAAAGGTGGGGCCTCATGAAGTTGTGGCACAACAAAAATATTGAGCAGCAGAGGGTGAAGACATTAACTCAAGAGAAACCATCCAAAGTAGGTAGAAAAAGAACCAGGGAAGATGATATACTTGTGCATGATGCAAGGGAGAATGTGGGAGCTCCTTCAAATTTGTGTAGGAAAACGAGGTCGCGTGAGAGGTACACTGGCTACATGGCTCTTATGGCTAAGCTTATAGGGACTAAGCCATCCTATTTCTAGGAATAAATAGAGAAACCTATATGGGTTGAAGCAATGGTGGAGGAATACAAATCCATTGTAAATAACGATGTTTGGGAAGTGGTCCCAAGACCATCAAATAAATCAAGTGTGTGTTATAGATGGGCCTTCAAGGTGAAGCCAGTAGCACACAGAAGAAAAGAGAAGTATAAGGCCAGATTTATGGCGAAGGGGTGGTATTGAGTTGAGGATATTGACTATGAGGATACCTTTTCTTATATAGGAAGTTACTCATCCATTAGATCGATTATTGCTCTGGCTACGCAAATGGGGTGGAAGATCCATGTGATGGATGTAAAAAAAACATTTCTCAATGGATTTATTGAGGAGGAGATGTACATTGATCAACAAAAATTTCTTTAGACATTTGATCGGGAGTCTCGTGTGTGCAGACTCAAATTGTTGGTCAATAATTGTCATTGATGGAATATAAGCTCTCTTGATGAAGCTCTCTTAATGGAAAATTGATAGATGCTCCACTATGACATATGATGAAATACATGTGCACTACCATATGATGGCATGATTCTATACTATCATGATGAAATGGAAGACACACCATGATGAAGAAGCTCTAATGATCTCTTACTATCCCAATCACCTTCTGCACTAAAATTTTATGAACAGTCACAAAGAAAAGTAAATTTAGACACCTTGGAGGCATCCTTTCACAATGAATCCTAGACCATATCAAAGAGGAGTTTTTTCCTCTTTCCAATGAGCCTTTACTTGCCTTGAAACCCCCAGCGGTTTGTGAGATATTGAATTTTTAAGTTTAAGAAAATATTTTTTTTATCTAGCTGACTTATACTCACAGCTTCATGTCGGCCTCCCTCCAAAAGACATGACACTTCATTCCAGTCGAAAACCACTATAAATATAAGACTGAAACTTCATTTTCAAATGATCAATTTGGTGAAGAATATTTGAGGAACACAAACATTAAGGAGAGTTCACATCTCATGAACTGAGGCCAAGGGGGACTTAAAAATAATATTTTTTGGGTTATTCTTCCTCAAGCTCAGACAAAAAATTATATTTGTCTAGCCACCTATGGTAAACGATCACTAATCTATTGGTGGGCAGTAATAAATTCTGTGGGAGACTTGTTGTTATACTCTTCGACTATCCTACAACACTTCGGACCTAAGTTTGTAGAGCTTAGACTATCTTACAGCACTTCAGACCTGAGTTTGTGGAGATTATACTATCCTAAAATATCTCGGACCTGTCATTATGGTGCTCAGACCATAATACAACAACTCAAACTATACTAAAGCACCTCAGACATTTTTGAAAGTATTATTTAAGACTCGGACACTTGAAGGATTGCACCTCTGACCTTGAATTACATAGCTACAACAACCTTACTCTCGAGCCTAAGACAAATCTACTTAATGCTTAGTTGTAGCCTCGAACCTCCTTCAAAGTTAGACTAATACACTACAACAAATCAACCGTTAGGAAACCTGTGATTGTGAACCTATAAAAAGGTGTTTGGACGGTGTTTTTTGACTCGAATAGTGAACATTGTAGAAGAATTTTTTCCTTTCAGTGGATTTCACTTTAGTGAAGACTCAGACTTATATGAGGACTATTGAAGTCACATGATGGGAAAATTACAGTAAAGAAATAGTAATGAATAATCTTGTTGATGAAATTCAAGTAAGTACATTACACATTTTCTATTAAAGAGACTGAAGGATTGGTGTCCTTGGAGTAAGAGCTCCAAAACACAAGGTTGGTGCCTTCATAAGATAGGGTTTGAGCCTTAGAGGTCGGAGCCTCATCAAAGTCCAAGTTGGTTCTTGGAAACATGTTGGTGCTTGTTTCATAAAAATGTTGGTGCCCTTCAATCATTTACTGTATACTATTATTAAAAAAAGGGATTGAAGTTCTTATTAATCCTTAATATCATTATTATACACCTCTATGTCTTTAATTGTGAAGAATCTAGCTGGAATTAATTAACAATTGAAAAGAAATACTGATTCACCCCCCTTTCAGTATTTCCAACAATTGGTATCAGAGCCAGCTTGTTCAATATCAGCTTAACAGCTGGAAGAAGGATTCTTAGGCACAATGAAGAAAATGGAAGCAATAGGGAAACTACCTATATTTGATGGAACGAATTTTGGTTTTTGGAAAAAAGAGGATGTCCTAATATCTAATGTCTATTGGTCCTAAAGTATGGCACTCTGTTCTAGATGGGTACAAAGCTCCCACCAATCTTCCAACTGATCAAGATGAAAGAAGAGCCTACATTGCTAATGCCAAAGCTTAAAATTACATCACTAGTGGAATTACCGATTCTGAATTTACAAAAGTCATGAACCATAACTCAGCGAAAGAAGTATGGGATAAGTTGGTTTCTCTATATGATGGCGACTCCAAAGTCAAGAAGGAGAAGCTTCAAACCTATAGAAGGCAATTAGAGAGTCTGAAAATGGATGATGAAGAAGATATTGCATCATATTTCCTCTGAGTAGCTGAAGTGGTTAACTTTCTTATAGGACTAGGAGAAAATATTGAAGAATGCACCATTGTTCAAAAAATCTTCAGATCGCTTCGTGATAGATTTGACTACAAAGTAAGTGCCATAGAATAAATGAAGGATCTAGATACTCTCAATATGGATGAACTCCATGGAATCGTCATTGCCTATGATATGAGGAAAGGGAGTCCAAATTTCAAATAAGCAGCCTTTAAAGCCTCAATATCTACAAAATAAGGAAAAGGATGGAATTACAACAGTGATGAATCTGATGCTAAAAAAGAATTAGCTCAATTTGTACGAAGACTAAAAAGGGGGTTCAAGCTAAAAGGTAAGTACCCTCTTATTGGTTTCAATTGTGGAATAATAGGTCATAATGCTACAAAATTTGCCCATAACATGATAACGATGATGAAAAGGAATCTAAAAGGATGATGTACAAAAAGAAAGGGTTTAATAAGAAAAAATTCTTCTCCAAACAAGATGAGTCCAATGAAGATAAATTTGTAGTCATAAAAAAAAATCAACTAGAAATATGCCCCATCACAAAGAAAGAGATGATGAATCATATGAGGAAAGTGATTATGTTGGAAGCAAAGAAACACTATTCATGGCATTTACAAATGATGATGAATCAGAACTAGAAGATGAAAGAAACATGGATAGTTTGTTGATGAATGCCATTGAAGAAAATGAGAATATACAAAAGAAGATAATTTCTCTCAAAATAGAAAGAGAGGAAGAAAAAATAAGGGAAGACTTCCTGAAAATTAAGCTAAAAGAGAAGGATGATATCTGTGAAAAAATTGAAGTTGAAATAGTATCTCTAAGAAAGGAATTAGAGAAAGTGAAAAAGAGTTGGCAAAGCTCTCTAGCTCTTGACAACATTCTTAATACTCAAAAAAATCAACACGACATGTCTGGAATTGGTTTCAAAGGAGAATCATCAAGTATAAAGAATAATGCCAAAAGATATGCTGATATACTCTCTTGCCATCCTAAAGAAGAAAAGTCATCTTGTCAGGAACAAAGTCCCATCTCAAAACCAAGAATTGAAGAAAGAGCAACTCCAAGGAAGAATGTTAGATACTACAATAGGTACCAAACTATTTTTCTTGGGCATTGTTACAATTGTAAAAAATTTGGGCATCAAGCTAAACATTGCAAGGCTCATAAGAACGAAGCACCAAGATTGAAAAATCAAACAAACCAACTACATGGTCCTAAAGAGCAAGGAAAAATAAAAACTTACAATTATATTGATCCCTTGGCTAATTTTGATCCTTCTTTCTCATTATGTGATAATTATGATCGTAATGAACAAAATTGTCCTCTCAAAAGGGAGAAAGCTAAAAACATAAGTCTCAAAACTGATAAATGTGGCCTAGCTCTATGTGCTCATAGTGAAAAAAATCATTGGTTCATGGATAGTGGATGCTTAATAGATATGATATGTGACCAAAAGAAGTTTATCTCATTGAACAAGAAAAATGGAAATGTATCTTTTGGAAGTGGATCCTCTAAAATCACTGGAAAAGGAACTGCTACCCTTGTCAATGGACTAGGAAAGGCTAAAAATACCTTGCTAGTAGAAGGGCTCAAACACAATCTCTTAAGTGTTAACTATATTTGGGACCAAGGACATAATGTTGTCTTTAGTACAAAAAACTGTGAAATAAGAGATTCATCCTTGGGAGAACTTGTGGCGAAAGGAGTAATAACACTAGATAATGTTTACATACTCAGTAGAATCCAAGAAGATAAATGTTACTTAAGTCAAACAGATGAAATTTGGTTATGGCACAAGCGATTGGGGCATACAATTTTTGATAACCTAGTTGACATCAGAAAAATTAATGCAGTAAGGGATATTCCAAAAATGTGCAAACCAAATCAAGTTGTATGTGGCCCATGCCAACATGGAAAGAAAACCAGAACTAGCCACAAAACTAGGGATTTATCGACAACAAAAGCTTTGGAAATCATTTATGCAGATTTGTGTGGGCCAACAAGAACTCCAACTCTTCAGGGTGAAAGGTACTTTTCTCTATTTGTTCATTACTATACTAAAATGATGTGGATATATTTCATAAAATATAAATCCGAAGCATTTGAATGTTTTAAAAATATTAAAGCTCTCATTAAGAATGAGAAATATTCTAATATTAAATGTCTTAGAACGGATAGAGGAGGATAATTCACCTCAAAAGAGTTTGATGAATTCTATAAAGATCATGGAATCAAAAGAGAACCCTATACTATTAGGACACCCTAGCAAAATGGAGTAGTTGAAAGAAGGAACTGAACCATTCAAGAAATGGCAAGGACAATGCTACTAGCAGCAGATTTGCAACCACAATTTTGCAGAGAAGCAGTTGGCACCACAGTCTATACCTTAAATCAAACTCAACTAAGACCTAATAATGAAAAGAATCCTTATGAATTATGGAAAGTAAGGCCTACTTCAGTAAAATATTTCAGGGTTTTTGGAAGCAAATGTTTCATAAAAATAAATGATGACTCACTAGGTAAATTTCATTCTAGAGTTGATGAAGGAATATTTCTTGGATACTCCACTAGGAGAAAAGCTTACAAATTTTACAACTATTTTCTACGAATAATAGTGGAAAGAATTGATGTAAAGATTGATGAAGGTCTTCCAGAAAAAAGGAATTGAAGATGATGAAGTTGAGCCTTTATTTGAACAAAGTGAAGAAGAAGAACCTGAAAAAGAAGAGGAGAATGAAGAACCTCAAAGTGAACCTTAAAATGAATCTTCACAAACTCCCTCCAAGATCAAGTTTGTTCAAAGATATCATCCAGAAGAACAGGTCATCGGAAATATAGATGAAGGAATCCAAACTCAAAGAAGGATGATAAGCACCCCTAGAAAATATGATGTGGCTCTATTATCTCTAATAGAACCTGAAAATTTTTCTCAAGCAAGCCAAGATCCTCATTGGATAAAGGCCATGGAAGAACAAATGTCTCAAATCGTAAAAAATGAGACTTGGGAACTGGTACCTCGCCCAAAAGATAAAAATATAATTGGAACAAAATGGGTATTCAAAAACAATATGAATGAAGATGGACAAATCATCAGAAATAAAGCTAGACTTGTCTCCAAAGGATACTAGCAAATCGAAGGAATTGACTTTGAAGAAAACTTTGCACCAGTAGCTGGAATGGAAGCCATAAGAATGTTTTTAGCATTTACTTGCTCAAAAGCATTCAAGGTTTATCAAATGGATGTAAAACTAGCATTCCTTAATGGAGATCTCAAGGAGGAAGTTTACATGGGGCAACCAAAAGGATTTGATCTTGCTGAAGGAAAATACCTTGTATGCAAACTAAAAAAGGCCTTGTATGGATTAAAACAAGCCCCTAGAGCATGGTATGCAAAGTTGGATCACCATCTGCAACAAGAAGGTTTCAAAAAGGCAGTGGCATGTAGCAATCTCTACATGAATATGGACAAGGAAAAACTTCTGATCACTCTTGTTTACATTGATGATCTAATCTTTGCTAATAATGATGAGGAAATGAGCCATGAATTTGCTCTAAATATGTCCAAAAAATTCGAGAGGTCAATGATTGGTGAGTTGTCTTACTTTCTTGGGCTAAAAATATCTCAAACTTCTACAGGCATGTTTATATCTCAAGAAAAATATCTTAAAGACATGCTTAAAATATATAGGATGGAATATTGTGCACCTATGAGCACACCAATGACCACAGATTGTAAATTAAGGAAAGATGATGATACCACTGAAATATATGCAACTCTTTACAGGTCAATAATTGGAGCTCTCCTATACTTAACTGCTACAAGACTAGATATTATGCAAGCAGTAGCAATGGTAGCAAGATTTTAGTTAAGTCCTAAACAATCCCATCTAGTAGCTGTGAAAAGAATTCTTAGATATCTGAAAGGAATGACTAATTTCAGTATTTGGTATCCTAAGAGTTCAACTCTTATTGTGACAGCTTATTCTGACGTTGATTGGGTCGGAAGCGTGGATGATCTAAAAAGCACCAGTGGAAATGCATTTTTATGGGTGATTTTCTTGTATGTTGGCTCAACAAAAAGCAATCATCTATATCCCTTTCTACAGCTGAAGCTGAATATATAGCTACTTCTAATTGTTGTACACAAATTCTATGGATGAAGGAAGCCTTGAAGGATGCGAACATAGAAACTAAGGAACCAATTACTATTCTTTGTGACAATACTAGCGCCATCAGTCTTTCAAAGAATCTGGTGATGCACTTAAGAACCAAACATATTCCAATCAAATACCACTTTCTTTGTGAACAAGTTGCTGAACACAATATCAGGTTAGAATACATCAGTACAAAAGAGAAAATTGTGGATATCTTTACAAGACCCCTTCCACGAGAAGCATTTGAGTATCTTTGCCAAAAGATGGGGGTCATTGCTCTTGCATCACATTAAATCAAGAAGCATGTCAGGGGTACAGTATGTTAGGGGGAGTAGCATGACAGGGGGGGTACATGGGCACCCCATTTGCCATTGATTTCAAAGGGGGGAGAGAATTTTATAATATTTCCATCAATGACAAAGGGGGAGATTGTTGGTCAATAATTGTCATTGATGGAATATAAGCTCTCTTGATGAAGCTCTTTTAATGGAAAATTGATAGATGTTTCACTATGGCATATGATGACATACATGTGCACTATCATATGATGGCATGATGCTATACTATCATGATGACATGGAAGAAACACCATGATGAAGAAGCTCCAATGATCTCTTACTGTCCCAATCACCTTCTGCACTAAAATTTCATGAACAGTCACAAAGAAAAATAAATTTAGACACCATGGAGGCATCCTTTCACAATGAATCCTAGACCATATTAAAGCGGATTTTTTCCTCTTTCCAATGAGCTTTTACTTGCCCTAAAACTCCCAGCGGTTTGTGAGATATTGGATTTTTAAGTTTAAGAAAATATTTTTTTTATCTAGCCGACCTACACTCACAGTTTCATGTTGGCCTCTCTCCAAAAGATGTGACA
Organism: Pinus albicaulis; assembly: GCA_034641835.2. Taxonomy (NCBI): domain Eukaryota; kingdom Viridiplantae; phylum Streptophyta; class Pinopsida; order Pinales; family Pinaceae; genus Pinus; species Pinus albicaulis. Next base: position 464,451,691 of record CM076570.1, on the reverse strand, counting down.
CTTCATTCCAGTCGAAAATCACTATAAATATACGACTGAAACTTCATTTTCAGATTAGAAATTCAGTTAAGAATATCTGAGGCAGAGAGAACATTAAGGAGAGTTCACATCTCATGAACTGAGGCCAATGAGGACTTAAAAATCATATTGTTTGGGTTATTCTTCCTCAAGCTCGGACAACAGATTATCTTTGTCTAGCCACCTATGGTAAACGGTCACTAATCTATTGGTGGGCAGTAATAAATTCTATGGGACACTTGTTTTTATACTCTCAGACTATCCTACAGCACTTCGGACTTGAGTTTTTGGAGCTTAGACTATCTTACAACACTTTAGACCTGAGTTTGTGGAGGTTAAACTATCCTACAGTATCTTGGACGTGTGATTGTGGTGCTCAGACCATAATACAACAAATCAAACTATAGTATAGCACCTTGGACCTTTTTAAAAGTATTATTTTAGACTCGGACACTTGAAGGATTTCACCTCAGACCTTGAATTACAGAGCTACATCAAACTTACTCTCGAACCTGAGATAAAGCTACTTCATGCTCAGTTGTAGCCTCAGACCTCCTTCAAAGTTAGACTAATACACTGCAACAAATCAATAGTTAGGAAACCTGTGATTGTGAACCTATAAAAAGGTGTTTGGACGGTGTTTCTTGACTCAAACAGTGAACATTGAAGAGGAATGTTGTCCTTATGGTGGATTTCACTTTAGTGAAAACTCAGACTTATGTGAGGACTATTGAAGTCACATGATGGACAAAAGTACAGTAAAGAAATAACAGTGAAGAATCTTGTTGATGACAATCAAGTAAGTACATAAAACATTTTCTATTAAAAATAAGACTGAAGGATTGGTGTCCTTGGAATAGGAGCTCCTAAACACAAGGTTGGTGCCTTGAGAAGATAAGGTTGGAGCCCTAGAGGTCGGAGCCTTATCAAAGTCCAAGTTGGGGCTTGGCAATAGGTTGGTGCCTGTTTCATTAAAAGGGTTGGTGCCCTTCAATCATCTATTGTATACTATTATTGAAAAAAGTGATTGAAGTTCTTATTAATCCTTAACATCATTATTATACACCTCTCTGTGTTTAACTGTGAAGAATCTAACTCGCAATAATTAACAATTGAAAAGAAATATTGATTCACCCCCCTCTCAGTATTTCTAACACAAACAAGCATTGTACAATCTCAAACAAGTATGTTGTGCTTGGTACACCAAGATCAATAAATATATCATTGGTTTGGGCTTCACAATAACTGAAGCAGATACAAACTTCTATCACATATTGGTAGAAGGTAAATTCCTTATTATTGTCATATATGTTGATGATTTTATTTTGACTAGTGATTAGTAGTTGATGAGATCTTGAAAGGACGACCTTGCAAGGGTATTTGAAATGAAGGGCATGGGTCTCATGCGCTACTTCCTTAGGTTGGAAGTATGGCAAGGGGATGGGGAACTATTTTTGTCTCAAGGAAAGTATGCAAATGAGACACTACATAGATTCTACATGGAGAGTTGTAAATCCATGGAGACACCTCTAGTGAGCAACTAGAGGAAGGAGGATGCCACTTTAGGTGAAGGAGTTGATGCTACCATTTATTGGTAGCTAGTGGGTTCACTCATGTATCTTCTGAACATATGAACAGATATCCATTCATCTCCATTCATTAGATTAGTGCAAGGAGAAATTGGATTTTTTTGCAGATTTCTTTCCCCAGTAAATATATTGTGCATGTATGTTATTTCTTATTGCATGTCTGAAATTTTTGTTCTAAATTATGAAGTAACTTTAACAGAGAAACAAAGTAGGTTTGTGTTGTGATTTTCATTAACACTTCATGAGTAGTTGAAAATATAGACCATAATTTCTACAAGCATGGTGGAGGAAAATTACAGAATATTTGTTAGCAGACAATCTGCCCACTTCAAAATATATACGACAACTTTTTTGAGAAGAAAACACTTAGCATGATTATCTGATCTAGATTCAGTTTTATGTTACTTCTGGATGATCTCAAGTATCTCTACCAATTTTTTGTTTCAAGGTACACTAATAAAAATTTGTTTTCCACTCTAGCTATTGGTTTACTTTGTGGTCTATTTGAGACACACTAGCTAGTTTTTTACGTGGTCCTTATTCTGAACCTTTGCTCCTGTGGATCTTCCAGCTCCTTCTACGATTTGGGATTGGTTGATCGGGGGATTTCCAAGGATCTTAGCTACTACATGTTTGTCTTATTTTTCTTCTATTTGAGATGCACTAGCTCGTTGTTTTATGTGGTATTTCTTTCGAACCTTTGCTCCTATGAATCTTCATGCTTCTCTTTGGTTTGGGATTGGTCGATCAAGGGATTTCCAAGGATATTTAATACTATGTCAGTGCATTCATTTTGGTTGGTGGAGTTGGAAACATATCTGAATTTTGAATTTTATCACAAAGGAATCTCTTGGGGTCATTAATTGTTCTAGGGGGATATTTATTTTCTAGGTTGTTCATTAATTGTATGAGGGACAATCCATTAATGGTTTGCATTGTCATTGAAGATCTTTGCCGATTGTCTACTTCATGAGATTTTCTGAAGGATATTGGTTGGAGATGATTTGAAAATCTATTGTATTTGAAGGGGTGTCCTAGTGGATTAAGCTAGTGATGATCTACATCGAGTGGGATCTATAATTTATAAGTGACATTAATTTTCCTTGTTTACATATTTTATCGAGGTTTTTTTAGACACTACTACATAAGGTATTTTTTGGTAATGTTATCTACTTTGGTGAACATATAGGCAGGATTGCAGAGTGCCAGTGGTGTTAGTTGTACAACTGAAATTTGCATGTATTGAATATGATGTCACTTGATACAAGGAAACTGGGGTAGTGACATGCCATTACTCAATGCATTGGTACATGAAACTATTAAGGTGGAGAGTTATGGCCCACCTGACTAAATTTTTGACCCAAACAACTAGGAACAACCTTTCTAAAATCCTAGCCTCAGGGAACCTCTACAAATTTCCTAACCCTCTGTGCCCAAGCTCTAATTTCTACCCATAGTGATTTCAAACCGTGTGCTCAGATCATCAATTTCCTATCACCTCTCTTAGCCTCCTTAGATAATCCTTAGTATCCAAACTCTTTCAACTTCATTCCTCTCCTCTCTCCCCAAAACTTCAACAAACCCAAATATGACAAAATGACCAGAGTCCCTTCTCGCCATACTATCCTTCAAAAACTTATTCACTCTCCTTCCCCAAAATATTTATTCCCCATTAATGGTTCACCTACCCATTCTTTATGTCTCATAACTGACATTCTCTCCCCCCCACCAAATAATAATAATTACTACATAATAAATAATCAAACTATTTTAGTTATTTAATCAAAGAAAAGAGTCATGAGAGGGCCAAAATTAATTTAATATTAAATTATTTGTAATTATATAGTTAAAAAAATAATCAAGCTTAATCAATATTAACGCTAATCATAAGCTTAGTCATTAATCAATCTTCTAGCATAATAGACCACAGAATAATAACGCATCCATGTGAGTTATGTGTATGTAGACAACATACACATACCTTGTATACATACTAATAATAACAACAAAAAATTATGAAGAAAATAATCTTTTAGTAGGTAGGATAATAACTAATCATATCACAAAACGGTTGCGGAGTGGGTGATACAAATTTCTCCATTATATTTATCATATATATCTTACATATTATTAATATTTGTCTATTAATTAGTATATGAACTATTGTTTATTTCATTTTTCATTGAATATTTTCCCTCACTCACGAATGTATTAAAAGTTCTAAGGGAGGCTGGTTGATCAGATTTGGATCAAGGACCTAAGTGATAGCTCAAATTTCAAAGTGTTCAGAAGTGTGTCAAACCTAAGCGACTGGATAGATCTCATCTTCTTGATTTCGTAGCCATGAACGGTTCGGAAAATAGACACCATATGAATAAGTTATCGCAATTTGAAAAGTCTAGTAAACTGCAATTTCTGGCTTTTGACCAAGTTTGACTAGTTTTTATAAATTAAAAAAAGAGAGTATATTCCAGGGAATATTCCTAGAATATTTCTCGAAATATTCCTCAAAATATTCCTTCTAGACCAATTATATGCTGAAAAGTGTCCAGACAGTATTGGTCAATGGGTTGACTGTTGTTATTTTGGGCCAATCATAGGCTAGCACGTGGCAGGCCTGGAGGCTGCCACATTGCCCAGGTATGGCATTAAAATTTTTGGGGAGCCAATCGGAGTCAACCGCGAGACCTCATGCACAACACATAGGCATTTTTACTGTCTTCTCTATCAGATGGTTCTTAATATGTAAGGGTTAAAACTTTTATTTAAAGTTTAATACATTTTCATTTGGGGGAGTGGAGGGGCTAACCCCTCCCCAAATGGCTTAAGTCCATAGACCGTTGGCCAAACTCTAGTGCCTCAAAAATTTTAACTATCCGCAGTTTATGGTTAGCCCTGTCACATGCCACGGGGTTAAGGTTTAAATGCCAATAGTTTGTAAACCCTGGCATTTGTTCTGGCAGATAACACAACATTAACAACTCTATCACATTCAATTTATTGCCACGGTTTTGTAATGGGCATTTAAACCTCCATTCATTCAACGCTTATGAGTGCAGGGTTTGCGGAAATGTGGCCAGCTAGCGGTCACAACAAATGTTAACTGTTTACATTGGCAGAAATTTTGGCGCACCCCTAGTTTTTGGGGATTTGTCAATTTTAACTAGAGTTTGACTTGAGTGCTCCATTTTTAGTGGATCTGATGTAGGGGATACCGAACAAATCTTGTTTTGGCTCTACGTTGACCTAGATTCATCCATTTTAAGAGTGTGAATAGTCATTTTCGACTATCTCATATATTCCAGACTCATTATTGAGGGTTATAAATCCATCAAAGGAATTTTGAGTAGGTTTTTCTTTAGAGAAGTTCTAGGGGCTACTAGGGCCACCATGGGCCATCAATAGTTTGAGGCCTAGCTAGGGTAGCTAGAGGCCTTATTTAGAAATCCAGTAGTCAATTTTGGATGATTCATAAATTAGAAAACTAATGGTTTGGTTTTCAGATCTTTTAGATGAATTTTGAAGGCCGAGTTGCTTCAGTGAAGTTCCAGAGGCCACCAAGGCCAGTAAGTGCTAGCGGGAGAATGTAATACCCCCAATTTGTGTGTTGAATTTTTAAAGTTAGACATTGAAATTAAATCCTAAAGGGGGTGGACCCCAAGGGATAAGTATGGTGTGAATGTATTTGCATATTTTATTTGAGGAAATAAATAAAATGATTGTGCATTTTGACCAAGATGAGAATTAGAGATCACTTGTCAAATCCATGAGGATGGATAAGGCAACAAATCCCCAAAATCTTTCAAAAATCCTTGAAAGAAATTAATTTAGATTTGAGGAGGAATCTAAATTTCCCCAATGAAGAGGAGTAGTTGGGAAGAGGTAAAGAAAAGCTGGAAAAGCTGAGGAAAAGCTTAAAGCAACTTTAAAGAATCCCAAAAAGGGGAAGCCTAGGCTAAACAGGAAAGAAAGCATCCTGCTATTCTGGACGCAGAATTAGAAACATGCTTTGGGGAAATATGAGCTTAAATAAGCTTCTCCTAAGCAGATCAGGGGTTGATCTGTTCTAGGAGGTGATCTCTACTCGGGGGTGAGTCCTGGGAGATAAAGAGGACTCTAAGGTTGGGAGGTTGGTCAATTGCAGATTGTGGTATGTTCTGAAATTTTTGTGATTTTACTTTTTGATGGTATGAATTGACTACATATAAAAAACAAAAAAAAATTAAATGGTGTGATTGATGTTAGTACTACATTTAACAGAATCCATCCTAAGGCATTCACCTTCCAGATTCTGTTTAGTTGTAGACCAGACATCCGTAGAGTAAAAACTCCAGAATCTCTAAACCAATGTCGGTTTAAATCTGAAGTTACTTAGCCTCTACAGATTGATTAATTATTGTTTTGTCCCTGTAGACACAAAAGTGATATTACATGTTTATGTGTATGCTAGAGAAACAGTATAGCAGAACTAAAGTTACATGGTACCACTCTAAAAGAAGATAGGAACATTTGAATATGACATACGAAATTGTGCCAGAGGAATAGTAAATCTACTCTCTAGGATTTCTATAATGGTTATAAGTGAATAAATTTCACTTCTAAATCTACCTTTAGTCCTTGAATCGTGTATCATAGCCAAATATTTAATTTATAGTTAAGAATCTCTATTCAAGCACTATCGCCTATCTATATATCAAAAAAATATATATAAGGGCTTAATAGCTCTTATCACATCCTACATGCACAGATTATGTCCAATTCTACTTTTACCCATTGAGATAATGATCATAGAAATTTCAAGGTGTATTTACCCCAAACCCTTGAAATACGTAATATGTCTATAGATTAAATCCAAACTTTACGAACATCTTCAAATAAACTATTGACTTCATGTGTAAGCATTTAACAAAATTATACATATATAGGGATAAGTATCAAGATCAAACACCAATACATCCTTTTCACATCGACTATATATGTGCTATACCTATATATATGAACCCTATATGTAAAAAGGGGAAATACAAACATGTATTATATATATAGAGAGTCATATAAGTCAAAAGAAAGTCTAAACATGAATCGTAGATATGAACTATTTAAGTGCAAAAAGGAACCGCCGATATGGATCGTTTTGATAAGATGGAGCATATATACGAACTATAAATGTGAAAATGGCATTGCCGAAACAAATCACTTAAGTTAAAACGAAGCATATAATATCTGATCCCTATAGTTAATTTAATAAATGTATAAGAAAACTATATAACTGCGAGGCGGTGAATTAAATTATTCTGCCTGTGGCATATGTCAAATGAAACTCTCGGAACTGTACCGACTATGGTAATCCACGGCACTCTAAAGATGTTTTTTTTTTTTAACGTTAAACAGAACTATCAAGAAGTAAACGAGCCAACGCTAATACGACGCTTACAGTTGCACGTAACTACCGAGAGAAAAATCACAGTTCGTTCTAATAGTGTTTGACATACATGCATATATACAAGAAAAAAAAAACAGGGAGCTGTATACACACAGGGCGCCACGATAATAACTCAGTAGTTCAGTGATTTTAGAAAAGGATTGAATGAAAAGACTATAAAACAAATCAAATCGGATTCCAAGAAGTTAAGCGCACACTATAGTTATTATTGAGACATACATAGTCGGCCAAACAAACGTAACTCTTTGTTACGCCAAAGCAAACGAGGTCGCGGCATCTTCGAGTCCATAGAGGAAACTAAATAAAACTATGAAGTGACGCACCCAAAGCGAGGGACAATGACATGTTTCCTTGCTATAGGTAAGTTCCTGCAACCAACTGAAATGATGTTTTTATATGTCAAAAGCATTAGGTTAAATCTCACAAGCCGCGTGACATGACTTGCGCGCAGGAGGTAGATTATCATTACCAAAATGATAGAAATAATGGCGTGAGCTGTTGTTCAGGGAGGTGGACCACCGACATAGTAAATCGGTACCCTATCCTCATATGAACCCATTTTACAATAGCCAGTAAATCAGATTTGAAACTATAGGCGTAAGTAGAAACTGACGAATCCTAATCGCCCTTGATTTCCGAGAACCGAAAACAGTTCAACATAAATTTATAATCATAAACCTACAGTAAATCTGATCGAGCTTGGGAGAGATTGATCGATAACGGAATGAGAAAAATACGTCACCATAAAACTAATGCACAACTCGTTATCATCGACAGAATGGAGTTAGGGTTTACCTGTAGGGAGGGGTTCCCCCCCTCTTACGTTGTGCTGATGATAATCACTAGAGAATGAGAATACTCTACGCGGTGTGAAGAAAGTTTCCAGACGGTGCTGTGGCGACATTTAAATCCGGGTGTAGAGACACCTCAGACCCTGCGCTCAGAAGTATGCACCAAGAAAATAGCCTCAGACGATTCCCCGTGTAGATCCATTTGAGTACCTGCAAAAATATAGGTACCTACAATACATATTTACTGCAGAAATGACCAATTTAGGAACCAGAACTCTCGCAGGGTAAATGATTAGGGTTACAATTGAGCGGAGTGCACAACTATGAAAAATTAAACCAAGGATTTAAACGCTCTAAAGGTTCGGCTAGCTATCTGTCCCAGTGAACTGAATGAGAGGCAGACTCCCTACCTGCGCAATACATGCAGTAGAGGATTTTCCACTGGAGAGGAAAAAAAAAAGAGAAACAGATAGAGAGGGTCTGGCAATTTGATCGACTGAAGGGTCTCCGATTAAAAGAGCACTCCAACCCTAATTTCCCTGTTCCAAATCCTCAGAGAATCCCGAGGTGGATTGGGAAACCCATCTAAATCGACAGGAGGGTACAAAGTAATAACGTCCTTTCAAGGATGATACATTTCTCCTGCAAAAAGAACTAGAAAAATATTATAAATCACGTAACCGTCAAACCTGGCGGTACTGAACCCGGCGTTAGGCGGCCATACAACCACTATGCAGTACAAATATGGAGTAACCTGTGGACGAACACAGGACGCGCAGGTTTAATTCACAACCGGGGCTAAACCGTCGAACTCATTCCGGAGTTCATAGGGTCTACGCAATGCGCAGACAGTCGGCTTTAGGTTCTGGGGCAACAGGCGTACTGCATTAGCTGGAAATGAAGTGCCACGCTGTGACTAATTCTGCAAGACTGTACGCAATATCAGTCCTAACAAGTTACAAATAAGGTTTTGACACGTTTCACAAATTCAATCATGAAAACGCCGAAAGTTCTTGACGGGCCATCGGCACAGATATATCACTCTGCCCATACACGCTATTGATCAATTTTATGATAGGAAAATGCAGGTTTACTATGGATGCCCATTAAATTACCCTAGGTCAAAAATTCTATGGGGAAAGCGGCAATCGCTTGCCGTTGAGAGGCATCGATACCTGTACATATATATATACTACATGTGCCCCTTCTATAATTATATCATGGGGTATAAATATATACATATGGGTTATAATATATCTATATATATAAGTTTGATATATGTATATGGTCGCATGCCACTTTCAAATCAACCTTGTCCAATTATATATATATATATGGTTTTGATAGGTACGGGCGTTATATATATGTAATATACAAAGATCCTATGGGGGAACAAAAAGATATATATGTGTTATATATGAACTTAAGATATATATGTGTTATATATGGATTTGAGATATGTATATGTTGTATATTCTATATACAAATCTCCTATGTGATATATATGTGTTATATATGGATGTAATGTGAACCTTCGTAGGGGAATAGTGGACAAGAAACTCCTTGTAGTTACAAGAAATACTAAAGGAGCAGAGGGAAGGACAAGTAATACCTAACTCCTGAACTTAGTATTCAAATAACCCTGTAATTAACAAGGAAATCCAAGGATACATGGAAAAAAAAAAAAAAAAATTGTAAACTGGAGGCGTTACAGAGAATGAGGCTTATCTAGAGCAGCCATTGTCCATTCTTAGAAAACCAATAGTCATTTATGACTATTTTGATACTTATGAATCCATTTATGGAGTTTTTAGAAGCTTTTTAGGACTTATATAGGTCTAGAACCCACAGAGAAATTTTCTTTGACCTTAGAGACAAGGGGTGCCATCAGGTGTTAGAGGTGAAACCATAGCAGCCAAAGCCCAATTTTAGAAAATAAATAGTATATTCTGACTATATTTGACATTATAAATCCATTTAAGGGAGTTTTATAGTCATTTAAATAATTATGAAGGTCAAAGAGCCACAAGGAAGTTTTGGGCATCCTAGGGCCAACAATGGATGGAGGCCTAGATTGGGGAGCCAATGCTCAACTTGAGAAAATTATCAATCCATTTTGGAGGTATTTTATGTGCTGGACACAATAGGTGAGGTTTTGGGGATAGAAAAATAATTTTGAAGGAGTTAGTGCCACTTCGAAGCTTAGGGAAGCTTAAGGGCACCGACAGAAGGAGTCAAATCTAAGGGAACCTAGATCTGTTTTCAAAGTGATGACAACCATGACAGGGGTATGATGGTATTATAAACCCATTGGTTGAGTTAAAATAACCATTGGAGTTGAGTTAGTAACTTGTAAAATAATATTTTCATCATAATCCCAAAGAGCCAAGTAAGGATGACAAGAGCTCAAGGAGACGTAGCCCATGATATTCGGGTGAACTCCTATATTAAATTTGTTGTTATGTGATGATTTTTATTTCCTAAATTATATGGTTGTTACACATGTTTTATATTATAAAAAATAAATGGACTTAAAGCACTTAAACAGTTAAAAAAAATTACACCTGTTTCAAGCATAAAATTTCACAAAAGCCAAGTATAAGCTAGATCATTTATTTGTTTAAGTGATTGGGAGGTTCTTGAAAGGCATAAAAAGTTATCAAACCCATTTTTATATCACTAGTAAATTTTCAATCCCCATAGGTTTACCTTTATTTGTATTCAAATGGAGAAAATAGTAACAAGAAACTAAAATACCAACTAGTAACCCTAAAAGAATTAAAAGATTTTTATCGAGAGCTCTACGAACTCTTTTTCAAGTGAATTTACCAATTGAATTAATCGTTACTGTGACTAGCTCTTAACTAAACCTTTGACACTTTATTTTTTAAAACATTGAAATAAAAAACATGAATAATTAGTGGTTGATATATTCCAATTTATCAAATAACTTAACAATCACAATATCAATTAGTTAATAAGGGGAAATTTTATTAATGACAAGAGGAAAAATATTGTTGAAGTAGCTTAGTTATATGGTGTGCATGGAAATTGTTTTATACATCAATGCATTTTTTTTTTCCATTTTTTCCAATAGGTTCCTTTCTTGAGAAACATATCAAATACTAAGATTTATTAATGACTTATAAATATTTAAATCTCCATAGTGGAATCATATTTGTTAATATTGGAATTGCAATCCACTAGTTCTACCTATTAGGATTAGTAAAGACACTTCAATAAATTTAATATATCAATTCAAATTACACAAGTGACACCATATAAAGAGAAAAAATTAAATTGAGGTTGGGTATTATCATATTTTCATTGAAATTATACATTTATTTTTTGGTTAAGTCGGGCTAGTTTAGAGAAAGAATTCTACTTTCATTACAAAAAAGGGGAAAACCAGAAGCTTTTTTTTGTTGAAAGGAAATTACGAATACATTATCATGTTATTTTATTTGTTTTCATTTATTAATATGAGTATGCAATCGAGGAATGGAAATGGGATCCAAATGAGAGACCATGAAATTAATAAACCTTGGACTTGGTGTGAGATCTCTGCCTTCTATCCTCATTTTCTTAGGAGTTTCTCCTATGATATGATGAAACATGTATCCCAACATAGACTAAAGTAAATTAACACCCAATTTTGCAATAGTGTATATATTAGATCTTGTACCAAATGGAAGTTTTCGATTGTCATGGGCATCCATATAAACATTCTCTTCAATAAATATATTAGGCCTGAAGGTAAATGGGGCTCTTCCATATAGTTAGGTCTTTAAAAATGGCCTACATATTTACATTTATAATAGATCCTTTACATATATAATATGGCAGCCAATTGTCAATATTTTATGTTTTCTATGCAAAATCATTACAGAAGTGGGTGAACATGAAAATGGAATTTTTTGTGATATATTACATCAACTTTGAAAATGAGCATTTTTGTGATATATTGCATGAAATATAGATGATGAAAATCAATTTCACTCATCACTCTATCTAGTTCCTCTTGTGCTAAGAATATAAAATTACCATTCCATCAGTGAAAATATAAATAAAATTCCGGTAGAAAAGCCATTAATGATCCCAATTAATAGGCACACCACCATTTGTCAAAAATATCTTCATTCCAACATGATCTCTCACACTACTATGTGATATTACATATATTTATTTTATTGATGGTTATGGATGTTATGTCACCCTAAAATGTAATGATGAAAATAAGAAAGAAAAAAATTCTCTAACCATATTTTCACTCCTTACCCATAAATCTTAATATTAAATATGCATTGACCTTTCTAATAATAGTAATGAATATAAAAAATGCAACATGAAAAAATATAATTCATTGCAACTCTAACAATCTTTATATATTTTGCACGATAAAAAATTGTTTTGTTTCAAATTATTTTCCGAAGTCGTTTACATCTATTTCATTATAGTTGTTCCTTAATTTGTGCAATACAGTCAAGTTTCCCATATCCCTTTGGAAAAATTCTACTTGCTCAATTGATACGGTGGGAGCCTGGAAATTGGTTGCTAACTTACTCAATTGATCCGGCGGGAGCCCAAAAACTAGTTTCTAACTCACTCAATTGATCCGGCGAGAGCCCATAAGCAAAGGGGAAAACTGGAGAGCAACGACGAGATTTCCGTAAGCCACAGTAACTATTGTCTGGTGGGAGCCCATAATAAAAAGGGGAAACTAGAGAGCATCGTGGAGATTTCCATGGCGGGAGCCTATAACCAAAGGGGAAAACTGAAGAGTAGTGTGGATTTTGCAATCAGCCACAATAATTGTTTTCCAGTGGGAGCCCATAACCAAAGGGGAAAACTGAAGAGTAGTGTGGATTTTTCAATAAGCCACAATAATTGTTTTCCAGTGGGAGCCCATAACCAAAGGGGAAAAACTGGAGAGCAGGGTGGAGATTTCGAAGAGGCCTGAGTAGTGTGGAGATTTTGAGGAGCCACAGTCGCTGTTGTCCCTCATCATCTTGACATAGTTAGTGCGACTGTGGGATTTTATCTCATCATCCATGATGTGTAGAGTCTGGAACTAAGTGCTCACACAAAAAAATCCAAATCAAAGGTCTCATGCTCTCCTCCTTTCTCTCATTTCTCACTTTTCAAACACGTAAAACACTTAAATATTTATAAATGTATGGATCAGTTGTAGGACCGAGATCTCCAGTGCCTCCAAATCCCTTAAAAACCTAGTTAGGGAACCCTGACCAAACAAAGGAATGTATTTCAAATCTAGGGTTTGTAGGGTTTGTGAATAAATTTACTCTATTAGAGGATGTTGCCACTTCCATAACCAATTTGTAGGATTTAGGTATTAAGGCCTTGAACAGGGTTTGTAAAAGCTTAGCCCAATTTATAGCGGGAAAATCCTTAAGTTTTCCTACTTGTTCTCCTTCTCAGACCTTGACTACACTCTATAGTCTTGTAATTAGCTCCTCAATACTTCCAAATTACCCTCTAATGGTAGTGATTTCCACTAGAATTTTCTCACAAACCTTTGTATATCATTTTCTGATTAATTTTTATCATCGTGGTCTTCATTCTTCCGCTTCATTCTCAACCATGACCACATACAATAATATGAGATAGTAAGATAAATCATAATCATAGCGAGATGATGTTGGATCATTACCTGAAGGTGTAACTATACCTAGATAGTTGTTATGTTATTATTATATTCTATGTGTGGACCCTAGGTGAGGCAGGGCCAATCCTTAATGGATACAACGTACAAAGTTTCTCCTTGTAATTGTAATTATTAGACGTTATGGTTATTAACTGTACATACCATTGACACCTCATGAGGTTTAGCAGCACAAGGTATCCTATCAGTCAATTCAGATGTTGCCAAAGCAGTTTCTATTGAAGGGGGTATTATCATTTTCATAGTCCCCTAATAGGGATTTATCATTTTCATATCCATTGTCAGGTCCCCTAATAGAGGGATGTTGAGGGGGCTGCGGAGGACTATCGAACCTGTCTATAGGAGAAGAGTAGAAGGTGTTGAATATATTCTCTTTATTTATTTTTTAATCTAAAATAAAATATGAAAAAGTGAATGCTCATTTTCACTTTATCAAGCACCCTTCCTTCATTGTGCATGTTGGTGGGTCTTCTTGCTCATTGTATTCATTGGAAGCACAATATAAATTATAGTCATCATTATTGATTGGAAAAACTCGGATGTTTGGTTAAATAATTCTTCATTTTTCTATCATCCAAATAATAAGTTTTCTTCATCCTTTCCAAATAACACATGAAGCTGATGTTTGTTTTCTTTTGCTCAAGGTTCTATTTCAAAGGAAATTGGTGGATCTTGTATTCAAATGGCCTTCTAATGGGAAAGGGGTTCTAGTAAGATAGTAATTTTTATTTCCAGAGCTTGAAACATAAAAATATGAAACTAACAATGCTTTGTATCTTTAATAGTTCTCACTTCTGATAATAGATCGATGGGAAGTCATTCTAACCGATAGATAGGTCTTTCTTTTTTTTTTGCCTTTGCTTCATACGAGAATTGTAGAAATAAACCTCATAGTCTCAAATGATGTCCTGATAAGTATTTGATCTATTTTTGTTTGAGAAGAAAATATTACTTACGTTGTATAAGATTCAATATTTGAATATATTTTCAAGAGAAATGCAAATTAAGCTGGACTATTTGAGTTCATTTTAGGGACTGTCTTTGTAGACTGTGTCTATCCTTACTCCCTTTAGGTTTTGAATCATCAAGGATTGGAGCTTCTATAAACTGGAGCAGGTCAAGATGTTTGAAACTTGGGTTTTCATGTTTTTGTAGCATGCCCAACTCTTTAAGGCGACAAATCTACATGTGGGGAATTTTTTGAATGGTGTGAGTCCAAAAGTTTAAACTTGTTTCTCTACATTGATGATTGCTGCCATTGATCAATGGACATGTTTTTGCTTTGCCAGTGCTTTTTTTTTCTTACCAAAATTGGTTTAGCCTGTACCTTCTTCTCATTTTTTCACCTTAGGAACACTCTTTGTAGAATTTTCCTATCATTACACCTTTAAAGCTTTGAATCATCAAGTATTGGAGCCCTTATAAACTGGAGGAGGTCAAGATGGTTGAAACCTAGATTTTCTTGTTTTTGTAGCATGCTTGCTTTAAGGTGACAAAGATACACGTGGTGGATTTTTTGAATGGTTTGAGTCCAAAAGTTTGAACTTTTTTTTGTGCATTGATGATTGCTACCATTGATCAATGGACTTGTTTTTTATTTCCCCACTTCTTGTGTTTTCTTAGCAAAATTGGTTTAGCTTATATCTTCTTCTGGTTTGTTTCTTTGTTCCTCTTTGAAGATTAGTTTTGTTTTCCCATTTTCTTTTTATCGTTTCAACATGTGATTTATCAATGCTCATATTTGTCTCCTTTGTCTTTCAATTGCTTCACTTATATGTTCTTTCTATTCCCATTTTCTTTGATGTTGTTTTTTCTTCCCATGGTCTTTTTCTTTTTCTTTTTTGTTTCCTTTCTATTTTCTCCGTGTCTCTTTTTTTGGTATTTGTTTCCTGCCTACAAATGATACATGTCTTGACTCTTAAGGGGTTTGAATAAGTTGAAGCAAAGTTGCTAGTGTGAAATTATGACAGTAAGTTGTGCTCGCTGCTAACACAATCTTAATTTCATGTAATATTTTGAGAGTTGTCAATAATTTCACTTCGCTTATGAGTGCCAAGATGTCAATTTCTCCTTTTCCTATGTGAA
Organism: Pinus albicaulis; assembly: GCA_034641835.2. Classification (NCBI taxonomy): domain Eukaryota; kingdom Viridiplantae; phylum Streptophyta; class Pinopsida; order Pinales; family Pinaceae; genus Pinus; species Pinus albicaulis. The sequence continues at coordinate 464,436,082 of CM076570.1, read as the reverse complement.
TTAACACTTTTATCTCATTGTATTATTAACTGTTGAATTCCATGCTTCAAAAGTGTTGTCTAAAAAGTACAAAATACTAACATGTATCTTGATATTTGCCAATAACTCAATGAAATTGCAGTTGGATGAAAATATTTTGGGTGTACTTTCTATTGCATTAGAAAGTGAAAAAATTTAAGAGATGATTGTAGCTTAGTTAGTTACATATCTCAAATACCTAAATTTTAGTTTGGGCATAGGTATCAAACACATTCTAAGATATTAAATAGTTCATTTTATCATATTTCAAATTGAAAGGCTTGGTTATAAGTTTTTTTAAATATTTCATGAGTACCATATATTTTGTATTTTATAAGAAATTCTTTAGTTTTCCAAGTGTTACAGTAACTAGCCAATGAATAATTTTACTAGTGAATAGCTAATGGAGTTGTTTTATCTATCTATATATATATATATATATATATATATATATATATATATATATATATAACTCTTGGTGTACTAGAAAAAGAATGTGGTAATGAAACTCCTTGACCATGCACCTTAAACTATTGAGAAAAGAAATTGACTTCTTCCCTCATGATTCTAATACTTGCCATTGGTTGAGAAAATGAAAAACTTACTATAGCCGTACACAGTGAAATACAATTTGACTTATTTCAGAAATAAACAAAATTCTGATGTACGGTGTGAAGAAAAGAGATCTCGGATATAAAGTAGGTATGGTCATCAACAATCTTAAGATCTCGAAAATTTTGTACATCTCCATGGATGTTTCTTTCAAAGATGCTACTATAGGGCTTCAATATTACTATATAAAAGACATTTTTTTTTCTCAAAACTAAAATATTATTAATGTCATTCTAATCTCTCTTCAATTTGATATGTTGGAGATAAGTAATTTTGAGACTGATATGAAAAGTTGAAGCTTTATTTGTTGATGAAGAAACCTTTACTCTGGATTTTAAATCAGATGTTGATTAGGAAGCCCAACAATAGGATGAAGAGAAACTCTTCCTAAGCCTTCTCTTGCTATAAGAGATTCATACTTGATGAAGTATGAATTTTGATAACGAATGATGACATTCTTTACTGTTGGACTGCTCTTATATTACAAGATTTCAGTCATTGTTTTGAAGAGAATGCCACTGAGTATAGATTTAAAGTATACTTCTCATACTTAATAAAACATCTTTAGGGGACATGGTATCTTCATAAATATAGAGGTAGGATTGGCTGGGACTTCAAGTAAGTGAATAAGATACCAACAGTTGATCCAATTCCAGGCATTGAAATTTACTCAAGATCTATTCATAATATTAAGAAAACATACACCTAAATTTTGCATTGTCAATTTCTCGAGAACAACGATTGGTTCCAAAGGACACTATATATAAATTTTTGATACCAACATGAACTAGTAAGTGCTGGGTGTTCAGATTTTCTCATAGGAGCTGGTCCTTATATATGGACATAGAAGTGATCAGATCACTTCTTTGTTGGCCTTGAAGGTCATCCATACTTTGAAACATTCTTTTAAGAATGATGAAAATCGAACTTCCTTGACATATCTTAGATCAAGTGGATGTATGGAGAATATTAAGTCACCAGCGTTTCGAGAAAATATCGTAGGCATACTCTGGAAGAATTCACTAATTCAAGTGTTGATTTTCAGCTTCAACCAAGTCCACGGAGATTATACTTCTATTAATATTTTCCGAGCCAAAACAAATGCTAGATTCCAATGGAAATACTTTTCAAAAATCATTACTAATTATATTTATAATGTACATACCATTCCTTGTGATGAAGCCTTACAAAGTGACCTTCTTTACTTGCCAAGTTACATATGTAATCACAACCCAAAAAGAACCCTAGGCCCCTGGGAACTCCCAAAGCTCAATATTTAACCGAGATTCTCATAATAGGATCTTACCACAATTACCAGCCCGTGCCTGAAGAGAGATAAAATTTACAATGTGAAGGGGCTTTGTGAGGATGTCGATAACCTGCACAACCATCCACTAAAGGTGGAGCTTGATTTCTCCTGGCTGTGTCATATCATTCCATCATTCTTGGAATCATCAAGGAACACGATATTCTGTGAAATGAGAATAACATTCTGCAACATACAACTACGATTTCGAGTACGTGCTTTAATTTCTCACGGGAGAGCTCTCTCACGCAAACAACTTTGTAATAAGTCATGCCTCCTGCTTTAAATATTTAGTCTCAACGATTCTCCTATAATATATTCCTTGATTCATTCATGAAATATAGGTGGATTCTCAGATATATAGCACAAAAGGCTTGTAATTATCATATTTCCAAATGAACAGTTTTGGCAAGGTGCTACTGATTATAGTCAACATGGATATCTTCATGAATACAAGAGCCTCCTGATCAACATCTTCTCCATTTTATCTAGGAAGAAGTAAATTAAAGATAAGATTGAGAGGATATTTATCTGTAAAAAAATCTTATCTATAGTTTTAAACTAAACATAGCTCCCTCTGAAGATCAGAAAGGTATCCTCATCCAAAGCATAATCGTCAGCCTATATGTAACCTACCACTAATCCATAGTCATTCAGTAATCCAGCTTCTTAAGATCAACGTCTTATTACATGGTATTTTTGTTGAAAAATTCATCAAGAAAAAAGTGTTGACAATTCATTCTGTCAGGGACTCCATAGCTCCTTCTGAAGATTTACTTCAGTTGATCATATAGCTTTCATTAATGAGACTTTATCATGATGCAACTGTGTCAGTAAACTTGACCTGGCAGATTTTCTCACATGCTCCAATAATTCAACAATGACTTTAAACAATAGTGTAATCAAGAGACAAACCTTAATAGAAGAATCATACATTTGTATCGTAAGTACTTATGACTGTATGAAGATACAAAGAGACAAGCTCTCAATTTTATATATATTTTTTATTTTGACTTGGAGTTATCTGCATTGTTCCTTTTTAACTAACTCTTATAAATATGATTATGTCAAGGTGTCTTAGAGATAGCCCTTATTATCATTGTTTTTAACATATTTTTCCACTCTCTAGATATACCAGAAAGAGCCAAAGGAATGCATAGATTAAATCAAGGTGAGACAATATACAACCAAAAATTTAAACTCCAGAACATGTTATCATAGGCCAAATTCATGAAGTCGTCAATATGCTTGGAATATATATATATATATATATATATATATATATATATATATATAATAAATGTTGGTGTACTAGAAAATAATCTGGTAATGTAACTCCTTGACCATGTACCTTAAACTGTTGAGAAAAGAAATTGACTTATGTTTCCAACATTCTGATACTTGACATTGGTTGAGAAAATGAAAAACTTACTATAGCCATACACAGTGCAATACAATTTGACTTATTTCAGAAGCCAATGGAGGGTCCAAACAAATTATGATGTACGGTGTGCAAGAGAAGAGATCTCAGATATAAAGGAGGTTTGGTCATAAATAATCTTAATATCTCCACAATTTTGTACATCTCCATGACTGTTTCTTTCAAAGATGCTACTACAGGGCTTCACGATTATTGTATAGAAGACATTTTTTTTCTCAAAACTGAAAGAGGATTAATGTCATTCTCATCTCTTTTCAATTTCATACGTTGGAGATAATTATTTTTAAGACTGATATGAAATTTTGAACCTTTATTTATTGACGAAGAAACCTATACTCCACCTTTTAAGAAACTGTTGATTATGAAGCCCTACTGTGGGATGAAGAGAAGCTTTTCCTAAACCTACTCTTGCAGTAAAGGATTCATACTTGTTGAAGTAGGATTTTTGATAACGAATGATGACATTTCTTACTGTTGGACGGCTCTTATACTACAAGAATTCAACGACGATTTTGAAGAGAATGCCACTGAGTATAGATTTAAAGTATACTTCTCATGCTTAGTAAAACCTTTTTAGGATACATGGCCGTTTCATAAATTTAGAGGTAGGCTTGGTTGGGACGTCAAGTAAGTGAATAAGATACCAACAATTGATCCAATTCTAGGCATTGAAATTTACTCAATATCTATTCATAATAATTAATAAAACATATGTCTAAAATTTGCATTGTCAATTTCTAGAGAACAACAATTGGTTCCACAGGACGCTATATATAAATGTTTAACGCCAGCATCAAATAATAAATGTTGGATGCTCAAATTTTCTCACAGGATTTGGTCCTTAGATATTGACATAGAAGTGATTAGATCACTTCTTCGTTGGCCATGAAGGACATCCATAATTTGAGTCATTGGTTATGAAAATCGAACTTCCTTGACATATCTTAGATCAACCGGATGTATGAGAATATTAGGTCACCAATGTTTCGAGAAAATATCATAGGCATACTTTGGAAGAATTCACTAATTCAAGTGTTGATTTCCAGCTTCAACCAAGTCCATAGAGATTATACTTCTATTAATATATGTAGAGCCAAAACAAATGTTAGATTCTGATGTAAATACTTTGAAAAAATCATGATTAATAATCATTATAATGTACTTACCATTCCTTGTGATTAACCCTTACAAAGTGATCTTCTTTCCTTGCCCAGTTACATATGTAATCACAACCCAACAAGAACCCTAGGCCACTAGGAATTCCCAGAGCTCAATATTTAATTGAGATTCTAATAGTAGGATCTTACCACAATTCCCAGCCTTTGCCGGAAGAGAGATAAACTTGACCATGTAAAGAGGCTTTGTGAGGATGTCGATAATCTGCACAACCATCCGCTAATGGTGGAGCTTGATTTCTCCTGGCTGTGTCACATCACATGTAAGGTGGTACCTTATGCCATCATGCTTGGAATGATCATGGAACACAAGATTCTGTGAAATGAGAATGAAATTTTGCAACATACAACGATGGTTTCGAGTACATGCTCAAATTTCTCACAAGAGAGCTCTCTCACCCAAATGTCTTCATAATAATCCATGCCTCCTGATTTAAATATTTTGTCTCACTGATACTCCCAGAATTTTGTCCTTGATTCATTCATGATATACAGGTGGATTCTCAAAGATATAGCACAAAATGCTGCTAATTATCATCCTACCAAATTAGCAGTTTTGGCAAGGTGCTACTGATCACAGTAAACAGGGATATCTTCACTAACATGAGAGCCTCCTGATCAAGATCTTCTCCATTTTATATGGGAAGAAGTACATTAAAGCTAAGACTGAGAGGATATTTATCTGTAAAAAAATATTATCTATAGTGTTAAATTGATCATAGCTCCCTCTGAAGATCAGAAAGGTATCCTCGTCCAAAGCATAACCATTGGGGTATCTCTAACCTGCCACTAGTCCATAGTCATTTAGTCCTCCAACTTCTGAAGATCAACGTCTTATGACATGGTATTTCTGTTGAAAATTTTATGGGGCAAGAAGTGTTGACAAGCCATTATTCTAGGGACACCATAGCTCCTTCTGAAGATTTACTTCAGTTGAGCATATAGCTTTCATCAATGAAAATTTATCATGCTGCAACTGTGTCAGTAAACTTGACCTGGAAAATTTTCTCACATGCTCAGATAACTCAACAATCACTTTAAATGATAGTGTAAACAAGAGACAGACCTTAATAGAAGAATCATACCTTGCTATCATAAGTACTTCTGACTGTATGAAGATACAAAGAGACTTGGTCTCAATTTTATATATATTCTTTCATTTTTTCTTGTAGTGATATGCAGTGTTCCTTTTGAACTGACTTCTATAAATATGGTTATATCAAGGTGTATTAGAGCTAGCCCTTATTAGCATTGTTCTTAACATATTTTTCCACTCTGTAGATAGAGCATAGATATCCCAATAAATGCATAGATTGAATGAAGATGAGCCAATTTACAACCACGAATTTAAACTCCGGAACATGTTACCAAAGGCCAGTTTCATGAATTCATCAATATTCTTGGAATTATATATATAGAATAATTGTTTGTGTACTAGAAAAATAATGTGGTAATGAAACTCCTTGACCATGCACCTTAAACTGTTGAGAAAAGAAATTGACTTATGCCGTCAAGATTTTGATACTTACCATTGGTTGAAAAAATGAGAAGCATACTGTAGCCATACATAGTGAAATACACTTTGACTTATTTCAGAAGAAAATGGAGGGTCCAAACAAACTTCTGATGTACGGTGCGTAAGGGAAGAGATCCCAAATATAAAGGAGGTCTAGTCATAAACAATCTTAAGAACTCCACAATTTTGTACATCTCCATGACTGTTTCTTTCAAATATGCTACTACAAGGCTTCAAGATTAATGTATAGAAGACTTATTTTTTCTCAAAACTAAAAGAGGATTAATTTCATTCTCATCTCTCTTCAATTTGATACACTGGAGATAAGTAATTTTAAGACTAATATGAAATGTTGAACCTTTATTTGTTGATGAAGAAACCTATTCTCTGCCTTTTAGGCAACTTCTAATTATGAATCTCTATTGTAGGATGAAGAGAAACTCTTCCTATGCCTACTCTTGTTGTAAGATATTCATAGTTAATGAAGTATGAATCTTGATAATGAATTATGACATTCTTTACTGTTGGACTGCTCTTATATTACAAAAATTCAACGAGGGTTTTGAAGAGAATGCCTCTGAGTATAGATTTAAAGTCTACTTGTCATACTTAATAAAACATCTGTAGGAGACATGGAAGCTTCATCAACCTAGAGGTAGGCTTGGCTGGGACTTCAAGGAAGTGAATAAGCTACCAGTAGTTGATCAAATTCCAAACATTGAAATTTACTCAAGATCTGTTCATAATAATAAAGAGAACATACCTCTAAAATTTGCATTGTAAAATTCTAGAAAACAATTATTGGTTCCAAAGGACACTATATATAATTTTTTGATGCTAGCATCAACTAGTAAGTGATGGATGTTCGGATTTTCTCATAGGAATCGATCCTTAGATATGGACATAAAATTGATTAGGTCACTTCTCCGATTTCCATGGAGGACATCCATACATTGAATCATTGCATTAAAAATGATGAAAATCAAACTTCCTTGACACATCTTAGATCAAGCGGATGTATGGAGAATATTATGTCACCAATGATTTGAGAAAAGATTGTAGGCATACTTTGGAAGAATTCACTAATTCAAGTGCTAATTTTCAGCTTCGACCAAGTCCACAGAGATTATACTTCTATTAATATTTCGAACAACAAAATAAATGGTAGATTCCGATGGAAATACTTTGAAAAGATCTTGATTAATAATCATTATAACCTTAATAACATTCCTTGTGATGAATCATTACAAAGTCACCTTCTTTCCTTGCCGAGTTACATATGTAATCATAGCCCAACAGGAACCCCAGGCCCCTAGGAACTCCTAGATCTCAATATTTAATCGATATTATCATAGTAGGATCTTACCACAGTTCTGAGCCTCTTCTTGAAGAGAGATAAAATTGACCATGTCAAGAGGAATTGTGAGGATGTCGATAATCTGCATAACCATCCTCTAATGGTGGAGCTTGATTCTCTCGGTTGTGTCATATCACATGTAATGTGGTACTTGATGCCATCATGCTTGGAATGATCATAAAACATAGGATTCTGTGAAATAATAATAACATTATGCAAGATACAACGATGATTTCGAATACATGCTCAAATTTCTCAAAGGAGAGCTCTCTCACCCAAATGGCTTTGTAATAAGCCATGCCTCCTGCTTTAAATATTTAGTCTCAACGAGGCTCCTAGAATTTATTCCTTGATTCATTCATGAAATATAGGTGGATTCTTAGAGATATAGCACAAAATGCTACTAATTATCATCCTGCCAAATTAGAAGTTTTGGCAAGGTGCTAGTGATCACAGTCAACAGGGATATCTTCATGAACATGAGAGCCACCTCATCAGCATCTTCTCCATTTTATCCGGGAAGAAGTAAAATAAAGCTAATATTGAGGGGATCTTTATCTGTAAACAAATATTATCTATAATTGTAAACTGACCATAGCTCCCTATATAGATTAGAAAGGTATCCTCGTCCAAAGCATAACCATTGGGCTATCTGTAACCTCCCACTAATCCATATTCATTCATTCATCCAGCTTCCGAAGATCAACGTCTTATGACATGGTATTTCTATTGAAAAAGTAATTGGGCAAGAAGTGTTGACAAGCCATTCTAGGAGGGACTCCATAGCTCCTTCTCAAGATTTACTTCATTTGAACATATAGCTTTCATCAATGAGACTTTATCATGCTACAACTGTGTCAATATACTTGACCTGGAAAATTTTCTGACATGCTCATGTCATTCAACAATGACATTAAACAATAGTGTAATCAAGATACAGAACTTAATAGAAGAATCATACCTTGATATGATAAGTACTTATGAGTGTATGAAGATACAAAGAGGCTTGATCTCAATCTTTTATATATATATTTTGTTTTGTCTTGGAGTGATCTGCACTGTTCCTTTTGAACTGACTGCTATAAATCTGATTATGTCGAGGTGTCTTAGAGCTAGCCTTTATTAGCACTGTTCTTAACATCTTTTTCCAGTCTGTGTATAGACTAGAGAGAGCCCAAGAAATTCATAGATTACATCAAGATGAGCCAATTTACAACCACAAATTTAAACTCCAGAACATGTTATCATAGGCCATTTTCATGAAGTCATCAATATGCTTGGAATGAATATATATATATATAAATATATATAATAAAAAATTTTGGTGTACTAGAAAGATAAAGTGGTAATGAAACTCCTTGACCATGCACCTTAAAGTGTTGAGAAAAGAAATTGACTTATGTCATCAAGATTCTAATACTTGGCATTGGTTGAGAAAGTGAAAAACACACTTTAGCCATAAACAACGCAATACAATTGGACTTATTTCAGAAGCCAATGGAGGGTCCAAACAAACTTCTTATGTATGGTACACAAGAGAAGAGATCTCAGATATAAAGTAGGTCTGGTCATAAACAATCTTAAAATCTACACAATTTTGTACATCAACACGAAAGTTTCTTTCAAAGATGCTACTACAGGGCCTCAAGATTACTATATAGAAGACAATTTTTTTCTCAAACCTGAAAGAGGATTAATTTCATTCTCATCTCTCTTCAAATTGATACGCTGGATATAAGTATTTTTAAAAGTGATATGAAATGTTGAACCTTTATTTGTTGATGAAGAAGCCTATACTTTGCCTTTTAAGAAACTGTTGATTATGAAGCCCTACTATAGGATGAATATAAACTCTTCCTAAGCCTATTCCTTTTGTAAGAGATTCATACTTGATCAAGTAGGAATTTTGCTAACGAATTATGACATTCTTTACTGTTGGACTGCAGTTATATTACAAGAATTCAGCGATAGTTTTGAAGAGAATGCCACTGAGTATAGATTTAAAGTCTACTTCTCATACTTAATAATAGAACATCTTTAGGAGACATGGCAGCTTCATCAATGTAGAGGTAGGCTTGGCTGGGACTTCAAGTAAGTTAATAAGCTACCAACAATTGTTCCAATTCCAGGCATTGAAATTTACTCAACGACATAATTTTGTCATGTGAACAACATAATTTTGTAGTCAAAACAGAATATAGTTGTTGTTGTAAGCATATAAACTGGGCAAAAAATTTGTTTTCCAAGGTTGATGTACAGGAATTCAATGCAATATCTGCATCGAAAAGGAGGTGTTAACATTCGAAAAGAAAATTTATACATTGGCATATCAAATTCCACACGGCTTACATATGAACGAACCTCCTGGCTCTCACCACATAAATTTTTTTTTTTTTTCAGAAGGAAAAAAACGCTGTATATATTAAAAGAAATATATGACAGTACATGATCATCAATACCATCTCAAACTGTTATTTAAAACAGCGAGAAAACCCCATATGCCAAATACATCCAGAATACACTTCTGAAGAGAAGTATTTCGATGTTCATGGCCAAAAACATAACGGATAGTATAAAACATATCCACGAGATCATCCCTGTATACATAGAAAAGAGCCAGCAGAGAGAATATGCAGCATCATATTCATGAAGTAAAAAGAAAAGAAGATAACTGAAATGAAAGAAGGCAAACAAAAGGAGAGATCCATAGTGTCTCCATGACTGATAAAAGGCAGTCTCGCTAGGCAAAAACCAGATCAGGCTCGCTTGAAAATCATCATGCATGCATGACAAAAGGAATTCGAGTCACTTGATAATTATGCTTGATCCACTTGAAGAAGAAAAGTAGCCCTGGATAATACCAATACCCCTGCACAAACTAAACAGGCTCGCTTGATGAACTGTCCTGAAAACAAAATAGCACCCACAAAAAGATGAGATTGGTCCCCTTGATTGGGGGAGATCCGGCTCCCCAACTCGATCCGGAGATCCAACAGCTTACTCCATCCAACCAAGACCATCGTTTCCATCAGATCCGGGATCAAAAGGAAAAGATTTGTCTTGACGAGAAGTGTATACGTCTGCCATCGGGACCTTGCAAATACCCAGTGCAGCAGATATCAAGAGATCATAACCATGACATACACGGAGATCCCTAGAAGCTACGAGGAATCTCTGATAACGAAATAGAGGCAGTGGACACATAAGTCCAGAGATCAATAAATCAGCTTGCCCGAAAAGCAAAATTCCACGATCTTAACTCGAAATGAAATAAAGACGGGGAAAACCGATTTAGGAATAAGCAAAGGCTCGACGCAACACCAAATAAGAGTCGCCCGGATCGATAGACAGCAGTCCGAGAAGGCCGGAATAGCACTGATGGGACGGAGATGACGGTTGGCGAACGGTCACAGATGAATGGGCGAACGGTCAAAAAGAGAAAGGGGAACGGATGTCATTTATGTTGAGTTGGTGAACGATTATGACAATTAATGAGACAAAACTCCCGCAATGGTCATAAATTCTAATCACCGCCAATGTCAGGTGGAAGGAGAGGGAGATTAGAACAGCCAGTTCCCCGTAAAAATAATTCAAATTAGCCGGAGAAAAGAACGGCTAGCCGGATAAACCAGCGACCCCGCTACAGTAGCAAAAGAACTCAAACAGAGTACCGGAAGGCCGGAATAGCACCCCACAGCATGAATGGAGACCCTTAACGCCAGGATCCAGCGAATGCACCAAGATCTAGAATGGTGGACATCACAGTGTAAACACGCGCCATACGCCGATATCACAATCCATGAAAACACCCAGCAACCAGTTCTTAACCAAAGCGGAAAACGAAGATGTCAAACCACATCTCGCGATGGCTTTGTGTGCAGCTACCCATGCTTCATGTATCCCCTGGGCACCAAAAACTGACCAGAGATAGAAAAACCCCCAGATCAAAAAAACAGAGGGATCACCGTCCCTTCTAATCCATTGGCCATCAAGAACACCGCAACCATGATCTCGCGCTATGGAATTTACAACTTTCACCAGCTGTGAGTTGCAGAGAGGCACGACCTGCAGAAACCCCAAAGTCACTCAGCAGGATTGGTCAGTACTGTTGCTCCTGCCAGGAAAATGAACAAACTATGCCATCATGTTGCATCAACCCCCAGATCTTCACTACCCTATTCTATTTTGCGCTCTATGAACCTCCAAAGCATCACTACCCTATTCAAACCACACATCTCACTATGGCATTGTGAGCTGCTACCCGCGCTTCAAATGTCCCCTGGGCATATCTAAAAACAGAGGGAGCATTGTTTCACAATGCATCCAAAAACATCCCCGACTCACATGCATCCAAAAAAACAAATGCTATTCATCTCGACATGACCGAGTGGTTTCGCCTCACCTTGAACCCCATCACAGTATAAACAGGATAAAGACGGAGCAGCCTGAGTTCACCCAGAGCCACCATAAGCAACATATACTTGTTCAGCCTGGGTTCCAGCGAATTGCAAATTCGATAGCCACCAAAAATGATCAAAAAATGTTCATATTGGGTACCAGCTAATGAACTCCTTCATTAACCACCAAAAACTTGCACAAGTAGTCGACATTGGGTACCAGCCTCAAAACATGCATCAACAGCCACCAAACTCAGAACGACCATATATTCAAATGGGTTCCAGCTTGGCAAAAACAGGCTGACATCTTACCACTACTGATCCAACTACACCACTGAAAAACAGTCCCCTGGTAGAAACCGAAGCATGTCTCTCAGAGCCCCCCCATCTTACCCAGGTCTCACAACACTCTGTGCTACATGAAACAGACATGTCCGCCCAACGGCGGCCAAAGAGAAACTTTCATCGGCATCCTGTCGATCAATGAATCCACCAACTTCTGTGCTATCGGATCTCAGGTTTATTACAATCACTTCCTCACCACATAAATTATGGGATTTATGATCACAAGACAAACACACATTAAAATGTAATCTTGGGGATTGAGAGAGTGGTTTCAAATCAAATAAAATTGAGATTCATTGCCATAGGTTTTTCCACGGAATAGCGAGAGATCAAAATTACAATGGAGCCAAAATCGTACAATCGTTTCAAACTGAAATATAAATTATCTTATTTTGGATTTTAATATATTGTTCTTGGTTCTAGATATTAGAATATAGAAACTTTGTGGTAACAAGTTTATGCCTGCTAGTTTATCACCATATTTCAATGTTTATATACCATCAGATTTTCAAAGGGCCCAACCCTGTCACAGTATTCTCATTTTTATCATTTGGACCTTTCTTTCTTTGATTGATAATTAAGTTTTCTATAGTCTCACTTATTTTATCATCTATTTGATTTTGTAAATTAAAGAGATTGGAAGGATTTAGGGAAAAATAATTATCTTAGGAAGTGCGATTAACACTTGGAGTTTTAATTGTTACAAATTTAGTTGGACAGCGCAGAACTAAAGTTAGCGAATCTTTTATGTGGGAGGAGTAAATGAATTCACCTCCATAATTGGTAAATGGTATGTGTTTGGAGAAGTTAACAAAACATTCAATTCTAATTCATAGCAAACCTGTATTAAATCGATGAATTCACCTCCATAATTGGAATGAGTTTGGAGCAGTTAAAAATACCTTCGATTGTAATTCATAAAAAACCTGTATTAAATCTTCCCAACAGAATTTGAAGAGACGATCTAGATTTTGTTTTTAGAGAAAAAAAGTGGAACAAACCTTTGCAGGCAAACCTGCTGCTGTTTCACTACCAGAGAGGCCTGGCGAGCCTGAGTGCGCTGTAAGCTACTCAGTTATGAGTTTTGTGTTTTCATGTTCTACAATGGTTTCTAATCAGATTATATTTTTTCTTTTGGAATTATTGGTTTACTGAATTTCTTGTTGTGGATCTGACTTTTTTTTTTTTTGGTCAAGAGAGGCATTTGCAAGTATGGTGCCAAGTGTAAATTTGATGTTCCAAAGCACAAAGGGGAATCTTTAAAAATATCAGAGCACAAAGGAGATGGGGATGTTGTTCTAACTGTAGGTATAAAGGCTGCTATCATGCACAATTCCAACGGCTTACCAATTAGACTTGTGAGTATTTGTTTGGATTTATCTATTGCTTAATGTAACGATAAAGGAGTCTATCATTTGCGAATTAAATTTTTTTCATTTCAAAGTCACCTTGTATTATATGGTTATTAGTGTTGTCTAGATCTCTCCAATGATGAAAATGGACTTCCCTTATGTGTTCTGTTTGATGTAATTCATTGGAATCTGGTTGGCTTCATTGGGTTTTGTGTCTATAAGTGTGGCTTTGTATTGAGATTGTTTGAGCTTGCTCTCAACATTTTTCACTTCTGAGAATGCCTTGATTTTTTTTTTTATCTAATATTGTGGATCCTATGATGTTGCAGGGTGAGACACATTGCCCATTTTATTTCAAAAAAGAGAGGTAATTTTACAATGTGATGCTTTTTTTTATCAAATCATGAAGAGAATTCAAAAATTCTTATTCATGTCATTATATATGTACGAGTAAATGGACTAAGAAGTTTTAGCTTGACTATAGAAAGTATGGATGTTGGATTTTGTTAAACTTTTCCATTGACATATTTTGCAACCTTGCAATAACTAATATAAATAATCATTTTTTTATTTCATGTTGCAGTAGTAAATATGCCACCTACTGTTATGCAATTTTTTGCCAATAATAAACCTTTAGTTTTCTATTCAAGGGTAAGTTGGAGCCTCCTTTATATTTTAGAGTAATTTTTCTACATTGTTTTGTATTTTTTATCAAAATCTCTGATGCTGACGTTGAGCTCTTCTATAGTTAAGTTTTTGTGGTTAATTAAATATACTCTAGCACCATCTTTTCTCTAGTGTATTCTACTCACCTATTGACTATTATTCATATGTTATTAAATGCTTCCCCAACATAGTTTTAGAGCTCCTATTCGTCCATCGAGGCCTCGAGAGAAGGAATGTACAGTGAGTAATTTATTATTTAATGTTTACCTTGTTCATATAAACATTTATTTGTGCAGAGATGTTTCATATAGCTACTTTCCTCTTGTGATGATTTAGGGACATGGTTTGTCTCTATAGGGGAGCATAGAACATTTGCAAAAAATTGCCTTTAGCTAGGAATGTCTTTCTGAAGAGTGATTAAAAGTATGTTACTACTACTTTCTTCTGAAAGTGTGCTTGGTTTTCTGTAGTGTTAGAGATACTAAGGCATGATATAGGTACTAATTATGGTGCCGATATTTAGCTTAAAATATGACATAGAAAGAATGGCCAAGCCCTCCAAATAGAGAACTTAGGCTGACTAAAGGTGTTAAGAGGGTGTCTCCATGTTGGTCTATGTTACCCAAACTACATCCTCTCAAATGCGTTCAGTCCTTAACACAAATTTTCGAAGTGGTGAATTTCACTGCTCACAGGATAGATGAATTGATTCATCATGTTTGCCTACTTTCGGTTGTTATGTTCAAAATTTGTTGAATTAAAATGGATGGTGAATGAACTCATTCAAACTTGACAATTAAATTCTGTTGAATTGAATTAATCCTATTTCCATACAATACCATTTAAATTTTTCTTTAAATTCATTGAAATTAAAGGAAATTTGTCTCGAAATTCTTTTATCTTTTACATTAAATGAATGTAATGTTCATGTTTTCCTTTTTAGAGCAAGTCATACATGATTTCTTCTTGATTGTGTGTTTAGGTTGGGAATATTGTTCAGCCTTCATTGTATGCCTTTGAATGTGCTCTATGTATACATAAGCCTTCCCATGAATGGATTTCTAGTATGTATGTCTTTGAAGGTCATCTGTTATGGTTGAAATGGGTTCTCTAAAATGGTTTCCAGAGTGGTTGTCAGATTTGTTTTATACATTCATTGGTAGATGAAATATCATTTATCGATAAACATAATGCCTTTTGTTTTCCATCTCTTGTCTGAAATGGATCTGAATAACTCCAAACATAAAAAAAGGAAAATTCTTGCAAAAGTGTGAATTCAATGGTCACCCTGAATACTAAAGGTCAAAGGACACAAGAAGATGAAACAAATCATTTGATGGTTTCCATTTTAAGTCAAATTTATAATATATGATGCATTTTTGATATAATAACAACTCAAGAGATTGAAAAATTGAAGCTTCGGAAAAAGAAATGGGGCCTTCCCATAGTGGACAAAGATTGTCTCCAAGTCAAAGACTCAAGGTCATTGCCTGAAAAATATTTCGAGTCGGTAAGAATACATGAAATCTATGACGGAGAGTGTATATCCCCAAGCATGAATAGAAACAATCAAATGATGGTTCTTTCAGTTTGGGTTTCTTGGGTGAATTTTGTTCTTTATGGTGCATATAATTGCTTTGAGAGCACGTACAGTATCAGTCACATGAATGATTCCTTAACTGTTGTCATTATTTCCCTAAGTGTTGGGATTGATTCCATATTTAATGGAATCGATGATTTTGAAGCTACAACACTTATTTCAATTTCTCTGTTCATTGGTTAGTCAACTAATACTTAAACTAATGACTTGCATGGGTTGGTGAATTAATATTGTGCCCATATAATGTTTAATGTGTTCATTGCTTGTGCGCTGAGAACCCCACATTTTTTGCGTTTTCCTAATTCATTGATTTGTTGAAGTTTTGTTGTATGGCTCCTATAACATGTTGATAGTTGACTTACAACAATCGTATTAATGCATTGGAATCGAGGAATGGTAGTTACAACTATGGCATCGTTTATTGCCTAGCCATTGGTATTGAGCCTTTCTATAGCCATGCATTGCCCTCTGTGTATTTAGTATAAACCCCATAAGTTTAGAATCTACTTTGATAAATGTATTTCTTTCACGTTATATTTTAGGTTTAATTAGGATTTTTTTTAATGTGAGGATAGAGATGCTTGGAACAGGCTATTATTGATGATTCAATTTTCCTTATTGAAATAATCCTCATGCATTTACATTTCAGATACGGAGCATTCATACTAATTTAGTGGATCCCATGTATCAATCATGGTGAGCATCAGACATGTTCTTCATAGGTGCTAATAGTCGTTTTAGAAGATACAATGCTGAATGAAGCCTCTAAGATGTTAATTTAAATGATGATGGTTCCATTTTCGAATTGGTTGTAGGAGATAGTGGATGAATAAGTATGCTACTATTATCCCATAAGATGAATGTAATGATCTCTCTCTTGACACAAATATGGGCTTGGCTTGCAGTGAGGTCCGAGAAGGAAAATGCATAGTTCTTTTGGATAGGTGGTCATCAGTTGAAATCATCTCTCGGAAAATTATCAAAGTGTAGGTTTGAAATATATGGTGGCTTTTCAGATAAGGATGTTGTTTGTTGGGAGTCAAATGCACCATGGTATCTGAAGCATTTTGAGGATGTGTCAAATCCACTAGTTATTTGGGATGTTCTATTGGCACTGTTGGATCTAAAGGTTCTAACATTTGTCATGTCTCCCAATTCACAACAATTTTTTTTTTCTTTTCTACATACATAATTTACTTCACCCAATGGTAAAAAAATGCATAAAAGGCTTTCATATAGCATTCCATATACTTATTGGGTGACTATATATTTCATTTCTCTTAAACCTAACTTTTTCCCTTTATCATTTTTATTAAGAGCTTTCCTATGTGTACATAATTATATATATGTTAGGTTTATATGTGAGTATGGCATAAACCATATAATGAAATTCCGTTTTTGCCTTAGAACCCGCATGTTGTCAATTAGTAATGTTCTAATGGGGTTCTCACTTGACTCTTGGTCTTACACGACCTTATGCATATTTTGTTTGTAAATAATAACCAATGGTAATTTCACTCGACGTGTGAGCAGATTTCGTATAGATTGTGTTGGTACATGTGAATTGACTACATTAATTTGGTAGTACCATCATATCGTTTGATGTGGATTCATTTTCAGGGTTCCCGCCTCAATATTTATGTTTCCGTGTTGATGATTGTTATTTCTAGCCAGTTTTACATACCTTTATGTCCTCCTCATTTATGGCATTTATTCTCTGGTGTTAATTTTCGTCGGCCTCCACTTGACATTTTTTTGATTTCCCAACCATGAGTCATCGATCCATTGAATTTTGCCTCGATGCGTGCCACTTGTAGGGTCGAGATGAATGAGGTTTTCGCTCTGACTTATGGTTCTTATGGTTTACATTCTCTGGCATAATATTCATTTGCCCTTCTGCTGAGCGGTGGTTTCTCTGGTCTTATGCTCCTGGTTTTTTCATCTGGCATCCATGTAACTCTCTATGAGTTGTCCCACGACGCAGACTTACACGATGTCTGGTTCTCTTGGTAAGTTTTACCTCTGATATATATTTTTTCATTGTTATAGGGCGTATATGTTCTTGAAGGTCCAAGCTCTGGTTTAATTGTATACCTATTTCTCTTTGCGCTGAATGTATGTGAGTTTCACATGGTTATTTCTCATATCCTGGTAGAAGAAATTGCATTCGAACCCACGTTCGAACACCTATCCATCTCACCTCTCTTGTGTTATAGTTCATATAACTCCTTCATATCATTCATTTGCCTTATCTATGTTCTACTTTTGTAACACAAGATTGATTTGCTGACTGAACAATTTTCTTATGCTTCTACCTCCTTGTCTTGACTAAGAGAATAATTTCGACTCCTCTGGAATCAACCTTCCCATCGTCGGCGTGGCGAGTAATTTTTATTCATAGGAAATTTCTCTCTGGTTCACATTTTTCTAGAGGTACATTGGCTAACAATAAAATTTCGTCAAATTTTAATGCCAAATCACAAATTTTTATTGCCTCAGGCCTCTGGTTACATTGGCATTGGAATTTATCTGACCATGTAACGATTTTTTCTTACGTTCAAGATATTAACTCGTTCCTCTTGGAAGTTGCATAACACATAATCTAAAATTTTTCCATGCTTCTGACTTATACAGGTATTGTCACGTTTTGAATCTGCCCATGAACTTGGTTTTATCCAACTATTCAAGTGGCTTAGGTAGGTGGTTTTAGTAAATTTTTCTTCTGGCTAATTAGGACCTTGGACTTCCTTGAGAGACCTGTGCGGGTTTTGGCATTTAGCACTCATACTCCCTGTGTACTGTTAGAATTTTATGAGTTTGCCATAGCATTGTTTATATTACTGTTATGTTCGTTTATACGAGGACTCGTGAAAATTGTCACGGTAGTAGCCATACATTTAACTCATAATGTTATTTTCTTTGACTTACAAAGTTGTATCAGATTTGGTTTACAATGAGGATTAGTCTTTTGCTGGTTTCCATACCAAGATTATTTATTTCTAGTAGTGATTTCTATGTTAAATGGAACTGTGGTGTCGCCTCACCTTATGATTTCAGAAATGGTTCCATTGTCCACTCATTTTGAATCTATGTGCTAGATGTATATTTTGTGTGATAACTTTGTTCCTTCTCTAAAATTTTTACTACTATCCCTGAAGAGCTGAATACTTAATTTCATGGGCAATTAAAATATACTCTTTTCCTTTTTCACTAGAATATAAACATTTATTTAAGATCTGGGCATTTTGTAAAATTTTTACTTACAGCAGTTAACTGATCCTGTAAACACTTCATGGTCTATTTTCAGTTTCCATAATTTCTTTTACTCCTTTCCAGTAATCTATATCCTATCCATGCCCTGTCTAAATACAACACATGTATTTAAAACACCCCTATAAGGATAAAATTTTATATCTAAAACACACCTATCAGGATAAAACTTTATGCGCACCTCATGAGGCTCTTTATATTTGTTTAGGCATATGTACACTTTATTGACATTCTAGAATGATGTATTACCATTGAATTATATAAGTGTACCTAGGGTTTTTCCCTTAATTTTTTTTCTAGTAAAATCTTTCAGTAACATCTAGTATAATGACATGAATGTCTAATTTAGAGTTTCTAATTTTCTTTACACTCTGTACAGATATAAATTGTCATCTGTTAAGTTTCATGTTATATTTCTGTCCTATAATACAAGATTTTTTTTTGTCTATTAACTAGCAGCGTCTGAATGAAATTTATCTTTAAATATCAAAATAATTATCATGCATATGAATGTTAGTTCTACATGAGCATTTGTCAATCATATTTCTTCAAATCTGCTATCCAAAGTGTAGATATAAAATGAATCTGTTCACAATTAACTTGCAGCCTATTATTAAATGCACCCATTCACATGCAGATTTCTAGAAGAACACTCTACTTGTTTTAACACTGTGCATTATACTTTCAGGGCATGGTTACCTCACTATATCCCTTAGTTACATTGTCACTGTTATTAATTTAATTTCCGAGTAATATAGTCAATTTCATACTTTCATTAGTATATATTTTTTTTATTTTATAACACATGAGCTTATGTAATTATATCATTTCCCACAGGGAATAGATTGAAGTATGTCTATTTCAGTTGTATTTTTTACCTATCAGGTTATCATGTTTTCTTTTCCTATATGCAACAGTTATTTTATTAACTCAGAAGCAGATTAAAGTTAAGCATCCCAATCCTTTTTGGGGATAAAATGTATCCTCAGATTTAAACCATAACGGTTTAGAGATTCTGCTAGATTATCCCCACAGATTTAATTCTTACTACCATACAGAGATGAGAGGATTAATTTCATATACACACCTCTGTTAAAAGTAAGGAACATAAATTTTAACTTAAATAGAATATTTGCTACAGCATGCACTAGTACAATATTCCAACAACCTTTTTTTTAACCATTCACAGAAAAATCCTAGGGGCATACCAATTATGCAGATGGCCAGTCCTCCTAACCTTAGAGTTCCTTTGTCTCCCTAACTCACCCCTGAGCTGAGATCTCCTCCAAGAACAGACCAACCCCAGTCTGTTCTCGAGTAGCTTATTTAATCTTATGCTCCCCAAATCCTGTTTCTAATTCTACGTCTAGAATTACTAGATGCTTTTCTTCCTGTCTGCTTAGGCTTCCCTTATTTAGGGACTTTTAAAGCTGCTTTCTGCTTTTGCGGCTTTTTACCTCTTCCCAACTACTCTCCACCTCATTGGGGAAAATCCATATTTTTCCTCGAAAATCTAATTTAGAAATAATTTCTTTGAAGGCTTTTTTGAAAGATTTTTGGGGAAACTCTTAGCCTCTTTCCACACCTCATGGATTTGGCAAGTGATCTCAAAATTCTTATTTGGTCAATATGCACAGAATTATTTTATTTATTTTTATAATTAAATTAATTACATGCACACAATACCTGTTCATTGGGGTCCACTCCCCTTTGGATTAAAGTTCAAATGTCTAATTTGAAGGGAAACATAAAACTAGGGGTGTTACATATTCCCCCTTGAAAACAAACACTGTCCTTGGTGTTGACAACTAACTACTAGAGTTCATTTTGAAAATAGATATGGATATTTTTCCATCATCTCAGCTTCTCATTCCCATGTAGCTTCATCAGTA
Source organism: Pinus albicaulis (assembly GCA_034641835.2). Taxonomy (NCBI): domain Eukaryota; kingdom Viridiplantae; phylum Streptophyta; class Pinopsida; order Pinales; family Pinaceae; genus Pinus; species Pinus albicaulis. Next base: position 464,415,135 of record CM076570.1, on the reverse strand, counting down.
GTAAAGTGCTTCCACTGCACCTTTACTCTTGCTATTGTTCGATTTCTCAATTCAATTTCTTCTCGCTCCAATATTTGAAGTGGCTCTGGAGGGAACTCCCCTTCTAGTTCCACCTGTATCACATTCCAATCAACAATGTGAAAAGCATCATGCACATATATTTTTAATAACGAAACATGAAACACATCATGCACTTTAACATGGGGCAGTAGGGCCAGCTTATAAGCCACTAGTCCCACCCTTTGTAACACCTCAAAAGGCCCACAATATAGAGGAGCCAATTTTGCACAACTTCCCTCATAAAGTGTGCTCTTTTTGGGCTTAATACGTATGTACACATGATCACCCACTTTGAACTCTCGATGTACCCTCTTCTTATCAGCATAGTTTTTCTGTCGATCTTGTGCTATTTTGATTTTTCTTTGTATTTGTTTGACAATCATTTCCATTTCTTGTAATGTATCTAGTCCCAATACTAGCTTATCTTCTGATTGGCTCCAACTTAAAGGAGTATGACACTTTCTTCCATAGATTTCCTCGAATGCACTCATCTTGATGGAGGATTGATAGCTGTTGTTATAAGAAAATTCAGCTAAATGCAAGTAGTCTTTCCATTTTGATGGCCTATCCATCACATACATTCTCAGCATATCCTCCAAGATCTAATTTGTTCTTTCTGTTTGACCATCCGTCTGAGGGTGATATGAAGTACTAAAATTAAATTTAGTGCCCATGCCCCAAAACAGACCTTTCCAAAAGGCAGTTGTGAACTTAGCATCTCTATCTGAAATAATCATCCTTGGGACCCCGTGTAGCCTTACTATCTCTTTTAGGAACTCATCTGCTACTTGGGATATCCCAAAAGTAGATTTTACAGGTATGAAGTGTACAACCTTTGTTAAATTCTCTACGACTACCATCGTCGAGTCATGCTGGTATTTTGTCCTAGGTAACCCGGTTATGAAATCTATAGAAATAGTGTCCCATTTCCATTCTGTAATTGGCAAGGGATTTAATAGACCAGCTGGGTGTTGGTGTTCAACTTTGAATAGTTTACATTCCATGTACCTAGCTAAATATTCTGCTACATCCCTTTTCATTCTTGGCCAAAAAAAAATCTTTTTCAAGGTTGTAAGCATTTTCTGATATCCCGGATGTCCTGCATATGGCTGCTTATGGTATTCTTCTAGGATCTCTTTTTTCAAAGATTCTACATTGGGGATATACAATCTGTTTTTATAGTAGATCATCCCTCTCTGGTTTTGGGTATACTTAGCCATTTATTTTTTCTACATTTTCAATTGCAAATTTTCATAATTGGGAGCTTGATTCGCTACCTTTTTAATCCACTCTTCTAAGTCAAGGCTAGCACTACTCCCAATGTTGCTGATGTTTTGGCAAGCATTTCTGCTTAGTGCATCCATAATTTTGTTTTCTTTCCCTCTGATATGTTTTATATCCATATCAAGTTCACTCAGAAAAGACAACCATATGGCTTGTCAAGCATTCAAATCAGTTGGGGAAAAGAAATATTTAAGACTAATATGATCAGTCATCAACGTAAATTTCTTTCCAAGAAGATAGTGTCGCCACATCTTCAAGGCATCAATTACAGCATCCAATTCCAAGTCATATACACTATAGTTCTGTTCATGTGTCTTAAGTTTCCTAGACTCATATGCAATAACGAAATTTTCCTGTAACAGCACTCCTCCCAGCCCCTCTCTGCGTGCATCGGTGCATACACAAACTCTTTGTCAGGATCTACAATTTTCAATATAGGGCTGTAGTGAGTTTTAGTTTTAGTTGTTCAAAGATATTTTGGCATTTTTTAGTCCACTCAAATTTGGTGCCTTTTCTCTGTAATGAAGTTATGGGATATGCTATTACCGAAAATATTTCCACAAATCTTCGATAATAACCTGCAATTCCCATAAATGATCTTACTGCTGAAACATCAGTTGGCACCGGCCATTCTTTAATAGCCTTTATTTTCTCAAGGTCAATAGCCAATCCTTGTTCCAAAATGATATGTCCCAAGCACTAAATCTTGTCTTTATAAAATTCACATTTACTGAATTTTGCATATAACTGGTTTTCCTTCAAATTCTACAAAACTATTTTTAAGTGTTCTTGGTGCTCTTCCTCACTTTTTGAATAAACCAGAATATCATCTATGAACACTAGTACGAATTTATCTAAGTAGTTGTTCAAAACACTGTTCATTAAGCACATAAACATGGTAGGAGCATTTGTCAACCCAAAAGGTAGGACTACAAATTCATAGTGACCATACCTGGTTCAAAATGTTGTTTTACTAATATCTTCCTCCATAATTCTGAGTTGGTGATAACCAGTCCTCAGATCAATCTTAGAAAATATAGAAGCCCCTCTTTCCTGATCAAAAAGGTCATCAATTCTGGGAAATGGGTACCTTCTTTTGATTTTCAACTTATTCAGTTGACGGTAGTCAATGCACATTCTAAAATTTCCATCCTTATTTTTCACGAACAGCACTGGTGCTCCTCCAAGGAGACACACTCAGTCTGATATACCCTTTATCCAACAAATCTTGCAACTGCATTTTCAGTTCCATGAGTTCAGGGGGGCTCATCCGATAAGGGTCTCTGGAAACAGGTGTTCCTCCAGGCACCAAATCGATCGAAAAGTCAATATCTCTTTTAGGGGGAAGATGAGGAATCTCATCTGGAAAAACTTCCTTAAACTCTCTTACAGCTAGCAAAGTGTCCAGCAGGTTTTCTTCAGGTTTTTGTCCTAATTCTTCAACGTGTATAGCATATACTTGATATCCCTTCCTAGCTATCCTCCTTAATTGCAGAGATGATATTTGTCTTACAGAAATTGGTTTTGGTTTTCCCTTGAGTATAAAGGGTCTCCCTTCCTCATCTATGCAATGCAGAGTTTTATCCCAACAGTTCATCATAACCTTTCTCTTTTCTAACCAGTCCATTCCTATCAACAAGTCGTATGAACCTAAGGGAAGAATGTTTAAGTTTACTTCTATCTAAACATCATTCAATTTAATTTCTATTTGAGGTAACTTCTGAGTTACCTTTCGGTTGGTGCTAGTGGCTAGATAGACCAACCAAGACTGTTGAAATTTTTTCAGTTTTGAGATTGCATTTCTCTACAATTTGTGGACTAATGTAACTCAAATAAGCACCTGGATCAATTAAAACTGTAACAAATTAGTCAGTAATATTACCTTCTATCTCGACCATAGTAGCCTGATGTTCTGCTTGTCGGTTTTCAAATGCTGCACTGATAGTGGGTATATTCCTTGCTATGTCATTCACTGTGGTAGCTTCTCGATCCCTCATAATCATCTGAATATTTCGATGTGGACAATTCCTCTGCAGATGAGGTTCTCCACAACCCCAAAATTTCAATGGTTCCCGCATTTTCATTGCTCCCTCCTTATTATCTCCCTGTATTTGTTTTGAGCCAACTTGCGACTGAGTAATTTGACTTTCCTTGGGTTTGATAAATTTCTTCCGCTGATGGTCCCTGCCAAAATTATTCAAGTAAGCTGGTTTCTATTTCTTCCCTTTCAATTTACTCTTATTTACCCAACTTTTCCCATGTTCATCCTTGCCTTTAAACTGCTGATAACATAGTCTAGGTTTACTCACTACTTCATCCATAGTTTTTGGATTATCCAACTGTATTTTCTCCTTCTACATAGTAGGCAAACAATTCAAAAACCTTTCCACCATTGCCTTCTCTTCACGAATATAAGGATCATACCTTAGCAGATTTGTGAACTTGGTGACAAACTCATCGTTAGTGAGTTGTCCCAACCTGAGTTCATAGAACTCCTTTGCTTTATCATCATAATAACATTCGTTGAAATAGTGGTTTTTAAATTTGACTTGGAAATATTCCCAAGTCACTGTCTTTTCATCAATGGCATGGACCATTTTCATCTCCTCCCACCACAAGGTAGCCTTACCCTGTAATTGGTAAACAACTAATATAGCCTTCAGATTACTTTCATATTCATAGACCTGGAAATATTTAATCATATTCAACAACCAAGCCTCAGCATCTTCCTCCTTCTCCCCATCATAGGAGGGAGGTTTGATCTTTCGGAATTCCCCCTGTAATTCCTTTCTTTGTTTAGACTGATGTCTAGTAGTGTCATCTTCCTCATAATCATCAGAGAACTTGCCTTTCTTCCTCTTTCCGGAACCTTCACCTTCTTGGCTGTTTCGTGAAGTCAATTCTCTGATGAGCTTTTCTTGCTCCTTACTGGCTAATGACAACCTGTCATTTTGGCTTCTTAGCTCATCCATCTCCCATTGAAACTTGTGCAACATAGTCATCAAAGGAGCATTGGGATCTGGCATGTTATCTTCATCACGCAGATCAACATAAATTTCATCACCTTCAGTCATTAAATTTTATGTTTCAGTACCACTGTACACTAAACAAAACAACATCGGTAATTTTTTTTTTTTTTTCAACAAGAAATAATTTATGCAGTGAGCACAACAATAGCCCAATTTTGGTAACATGGGCTCTGATACCATTTTTCATGTCTCCCAATTCACACTCCCAATTCACAATTTTTTTTTTTTTTCTACATACATAATTTACTTCACCCAATGGTAAAAAAATGCATACAAGGCTCTCATATAGCACTCCATATACTTATTGGGTTACTATATATTTCGTTTCTCTTCAACCTAACTTTTTCCCATTATCATTTTTATTAAGAGGTTTCCTATGTGTACATAATTATATATACGTTAGGATTATATTTGAGTATGGTATAAACCATATAATGAAATTTCATTTTTTCCTTAGAACCCTCGTGTTGTCAATTCGTAATGTTCTAATGGCGTTCTCACTTGCCTCTTGGTCATACACAACCTTATGCATATTGTGTTTGTAAATAATAACCCATGGTAATTGCACTTTACGTGTGAGTCGATTTCATATAGATTGTGTTGGTACATGTGAATTGACTACATTAATTTGGTAGTACCATCGTATCGTTTGATGTGGATTCATATTCAGGGTTCCCGCCTCAATATTTATGTTTCCATGTTGATGATTGTTCTTTCTAGCTGGTTTTACATACATTTATGTCCTCCTCATTTATGGCATTTACTCTATGGTGTTAATTTTCGTCGGGCTTCACTTGAAATTTTTTTGATTTCCAGACCATGAGTCATCGATCCGTTGAATTTTGCCTCAATGCGTGCCACCTGTAGGGTCTGTTAGTTCCATTCTTCACAGCCTGTCACCAGATATCAACATGAGCTCTTACTATGTCTGGTTTTGTTAGATGTTTTGCACTTGATTTTCAGCACAAAAAATGTCACAAGTGTGTCCATAAGAAGAAGATCGGAAAAATATTTCCAACGGTATATCACACTACCATAACTGGCTCCCGGATTAGAATATATGATCAAAATGAATGAGTGATTCTTGGTTATGCATGTTTTGAGGTCAGTTGTTGCACACAATGACAAGTTTAGTACAAAATCAGTTTGTGAAATAATGGTAAGGAATTTTTCAAAAGTGAAAGAGCTTTTTGTTCATAACATACCAAAAAACAAAAAACTCCTTCAGTTTATTCACAGGTGCTACTATGTGGGAGATATATAGTGATATTTGGAGCCTACATTAAAACAAAGCAAAATTTTCATATTTTTTACTGTTTTAGTCATTTTAGTGCGCAACCATTTTACAACAGATGGAAAGTAATTCTGAAAAACAAAAGGAGGTTTTCATTAAACACGAGCCATATAACAAAAACCTCTTTCATTTTATTCAAAGGTGTCACGAATTGGGATATGTGACTAGATCGTTACAACTCATTTTTACAGATTTAAATTTTTAATGATTTTCTGTTTTAGAGATGATTTTGTGGAACAGATTGCGAGCAACTGGAAACGAATTTCCCAAATTTGAGTGAGTTTTTTCTCCAAAATTACCTTATCTACACAAACCTCTTTCCATTTTGTAACAGATGCTATGGTTTAGGAGCTACGAGTTCATCTTCAACACCTATTTTCAGAAATTCAACCCAAGTTTAATGTAACTGATTCTATTTTTAAGAAAATGGTTGAGCTCAATTCCCTTAGTACAAGGATGAGAAAATGTATATATTTTATGAATTTCATAGTGTATAGGTTGGATTTTTGTAGCAGAGGGAGGCTGCTATTGGATTGCGTAAATTTTTCCTCGAATATTATTTTAATAAAGCTTTTTTCTTCTCTTTAAATTTGGGATTCAACACGGTGTTTAATGCGCAGCATGTTTTTCTTGTAAATTCATTTCCATGCTTTGTTTTTTCTGCTAATTTTTTTACACCATTCTCTAAGGGAAGTGTTAGGAATCCATCCATGTACGATTCTCCTCTCACAATGATTATGTTGTTTGATGTAGTGGTTATATTTTCAGAATCCATCCTCTGTTAGATGCTCTTTTGAGTAACCCGGTGCTTCTCTTTCTTCTAAAGTTGTCACTGTAGATCCGTCCCCTGATTTATGCCTACAGGGTAGCAGTCTTTTCCCTATTTTCTTCTCTCATTACATCTTTAATTTTGTTGTACATTTCACTTACTTTGCCCCAAATTTGCTGGCAGAAACTAGCCTCCAAATTCATAGCCCAATAGTCCCTTCTCTTGCTCTTTTCAACCCACAATTTTCAATCAAAACCTCCTACTTATATACCTAGCCTAAAATTAGCTTTCATTTCAGTCATTCTCAAGCCCTATTGATTACTTATCGCTGAGATTGACCTAGAGAGAGCCCTCTCCTGTTCTGGTAGGGCTAGCTACCAGACTGAGTGTGGTATGATGTTACCCTGAACTCTGCCTTTTTCAGCCTGAGGTAGATTTAGGCACTAACATAGTGGTGACCATACTGGGGAAGAAAATTTTGTTGTTTTCTTTATAAACTACAGACAGAGCCTGAAGTTAGCCAAGTAGCCTTCGAAACGCTCTTGCTTTGCATTAGCGAAAGTAGATGAATGCTGCTTCAGTCAATCTCCGGTCTAGTTTATGAACTGAAGATCCGGTTTCCTCAATAACATGTATCAATTTCAGATTTTATTGTTGATGGTGGACAAAAGTCTGACACATATGAAGGCTGAAACATTCACCTGGTGACTCCAACTCAATCCAGAGATTCCAGTGCTCACTGATCCATTGATGCACTAAAATAAAATGGTAGGGTATGTGGCAGACCCTGCACTTTGTGAAGTTTTAAAAGAAGTTAGAGATCAGTTAGTGGATTTTGAAATTGATGAAGTATTTTTCATTGTCGTGCTTCAATTTTTGAGTTCTCTAAAGTTTCCTCCGGAAGCTAAAACTGGTTTCTTTGAGTTAGTTGTTGAAAAATTTGAGAAGGAGATTCAGTATTTGAATGATCAGATCCAATCATATGAATTATGAGATCCCAAAAGGTTCTTCGAAACTCTCCCTCCTTCAAAACAAGAAACAATAGAGCTGCCCATGGATGTTTGCATTGACAGTGTGCAGCTGGAAGTATGTATTGCAGAGTTGGGGCAACAAACAAAGTCTGGCTTTTGTGATCCTATTGCAAGGTACATGGAAATGTTTTTCAGTTTGAATGATAGATCAAATTTTCTTTTAAATAACTAGACTCGTTATGTGCATGTATGGCTGTCAGCATTTACATTTGTGTCCTGGTTGAAGCACTTTCAAGTAGCATCCTTGTCACAGTTACTTTATTAGTTGATCTGGCATTACAATGTTACTTGATATATTGGTTTCGCAGCAAGGTAGGGTAGATTTGAAAATAAATAAGCTGTCAAAGGCAACAATTCAGCTTCTGGTATTTGTTTATGTACATATTGCAGTATGTATATGTTTTGGATTGGTATGAGTTGTTTTGGGTTTGCAGTTTTTGACTCCATTACCCAATGGATGAAGGCACTTGTCTTCTCTCCCAAATATCTGTTGTTCTTGGCACCTCCAAGGAGCTACCATCCCCACTGGAGCCAATGTTAGTTCCAGTCTTCACAGCCTATCACCAGAGATCAACATGAGCTCTTACTATGTCTGGTTTTGTTAGATGTTTTGCACATGATTTTCAGCACAAAACATGTCACAAGTGTGTCGATCAGAAGAATCTCAGAAAAATATTTCCAATGGTATATCACACTCCCATAACTGGCTCCCAGATTAGAAGATATGATCAAAATGAATGAGTGATTCTTGGTTATGCATGTTTTGAGGTCAGTTGTTGCACACAATGACAAGTTTAGTACAAATAATTTTTCAAAAGTGAAAGATGTTTTTGTTTCTAACATAACAAATAACAAAAACCTCCTTCATTTTATGCACAGGTGCTACTATGTAGGAGATATATAGTGATATTTGGAGCCTACATTAAAACAAAGCAAAATTTTCATATTTTTTACTGTTTTAGTCATTTTAGTGCGTGGACATTTTACCACAGATGGAAAGTAATTCTACAAAAAAAAAGGAGGTTTTTGTTAAAACGAGCCATATAACAAAAAAATCTTTCATTTTATTCAAAGGTGTCACAAATTGGGATATATGACTAGATCTTTACAGCTCATTTTTACAGATTTAATTTTTTAATGATTTTCTGTTTTAGAGATGATTTTGTGGAACAGATTGCGAGCAACTGGAAATGAATTTCCAAAATTTGAGAGAGGTTTTTTTCCAACATGACCTTATCTACAAAAACGGATTTCATTTTTGTAACAGGTGCTATGGTTTAGGAGCTACGAGTTCATCTTCAACACCTATTGTTAGAAATTCAGCCCAAGTTTAATGTAACTGATTCTATTTTTAAGAAAATGGTTGAGCTCAATTCCCTTAGTACAAGGATGAGAAAATGTATATATTTTATGAATTTAATCATGTAGAGGTTGGATTTTTGCAGTAGAGGGAGGCTGCTATTGGATTGTGTAAAGTTTTCCTCAAATATTATTTTAATAAAGCTTTTTTCTGCTCTTTAAATTTGGGATTCATCACGGTGTTTAATGTGCAGCATGTTTTTCTTGTAAATTCATTTCCATGCTTTGTTTTTTCTACTAATTTTTTTACATCATTCTCTAAGGGAAGTGTTAGGAATCCATCCATGCATGATTCTCCTCTTACAATGATTATGTTGTTTGATGTAGTGGTTATCTTTTCAAAATCCATCCTCTGTTAGATGGTCTGTTGAGTAACCCGGTGCTTCTCTTTCTTCTAAAGTTATCACTGTAGATCCATCCCTTGATTGATGCCTACAGGGCAGCGGTATTTTCCCTATTTTCTTCTCTCATTACATCTTTAATTTGGCTACACATTTCACTTACTTTGCCCCAAGTTTGCCGGCAGAAACTAGCCTCCAAATTCATAACCCAATAGTCCCTTCTCTTGCTCTTTTCAACCCACAATTTTCAATCAAACCCTCCTACTTATATACCTAGCCTAAAATTAGCTTTCATTTCAGTCATTCTCAAGCCCTATTGATTACTTATCGCTGAGATTGACCCGGAGAGAGCCCTCTCCTGTTCTGGTAGGGCTAGCTAATAGACTAAGCGTGGTATGATGTTACCCTGAACTCTACCTTTTTCAGCCTGAGGTAGATTTAGGCACTAACAGGGTCGAGATGAATGAGGTTTTCGCTCCGACTTATTGTTCTTACGGTTTACATTCTCTGGAATAACATTAATTTTCCCTTCTACTAAGCGGTGGTTTCTCTGGTCTTATGCTCCTGGTTTGTTCATCTGGCGTCCATGTAACTCTCTATGAGTTTTCCCATGATCCAGACTTACACGATGTCTGGTTCTCTTGGTAAGTTTTACTTCTGATATATTTTTTTTCATCGTTATAGGGCGTATATGTTCTTGAAATTCTGAGCTCTGGTTTAATTTTATACCTTTTTCTTTTTGCGCTGAATGCATGTGAGTTTTACATGGTTATTTCTCATATCGTGGTAGAAGAAATTGCATTCGAAGTTGCGTTCGAACGCCTATCTGTCTTGCCTCTCTTGTGTTACAGTACATATAACTCCTTCGTATCATTCTTTTGCCTTATCTATGTTCTGCATTTGTAACACAAGATCGATTTGTTGACTGAACAATTTTCTTATGCTTCTACCTCCTTGTCTTGACTAAGAGAATCATTTCGACTCCTCTAGAACCGACCTTCCCATCATCGGCGTGGCGAATAATTTTTATTCATAGGTAATTTCTCTCTGGTTCACATTTTTCTAGAGGTACGTTGGCTAACAATAAAATTTCCTCAAATTTTAAAGCCGAATCATAATTTTTTATTGTCTTAGGCCTCTAGTTACATTCGCGTTGGATTCTATCTGATCAGGTAACGATTTGTTCTTACGTTCAAGATATTAATTCGTTCCTCTTGGAAGTTGCACAACACATAATCTAAAATTTTTCCATGCTTCTGACTTATACAGGTATTGTCACGTTTTGACTTTGCCCATGAACTTGGTTTTATCCAACTATTCAAGTGGCTCAGGTAGGTGGTTTGATTAAAATTTTCTTCTAGCTAAGTAGGACCTCGGACTTGCTTGAGAGTCCTGCGCGGGTTTTGGTGTTTAGCACTCATACTCCCTGTGTACTGTTAGAATTTTATGAGTTTTCCATAGCATTGTTTATATGACTGTTATGCTCGTTTATAGGAGGACTGGTGAAAATTGTCACGGCAGTAGCCATACATTTAACTCATAATGTTATTTTCTTTGACTTACAAAGTTGTATCAGATTTGGTTTATAATGAAGACTAGTCTTTCACTGGTTTCCATACCAAGATTATTTATTTCTAGTAGCGATTTCTATGTTAAATGGAACTGTGGTGTTGCCTCACCTTATCATTTCAGAAATGGTTCCACTGTCTACTCATTTTGAATCTATGTGCTAGATGTATATTTTGTGTGATAACTCTGTTCCTTCTCTAAAATTTTTACTACTATCCCTGAACAGCTGAATACTTAATTTCATGGGCAATTAAAATATACTCTTTTCCTTTTTCACTAGAATATAAACATTTATTTAAGAGTTGGGCATTTTGTAAAATTTTTACTTGCAACAGTTAACTGATCCTGTAACCACTTTAGGGTCTATTATCATTTTCCATAATTTCTTTTACTCCTTTCCAGTAATCTATATCCTGTCCATGCCCTGTCTAAATACAACACATGTATTTAAAACACCCCTATCATGCTAAAATTTTATATTTAAAAAACACCTATTAGGATAAAAATTTATGCGCACCTGATGAGGCTCTTTACATTTGTTTAGGCATATGTACACTTTATTGACATTCTAGAATGATGTATTACCACTGAATTATATAAGTGTACCTAGGGTTTTTGCCTTCATTTTTTTTCTAGTAAAATATTTTAGTAACATCTAGTATAATGACATGAATGTCTAATTTAGAGTTTCTAATTTTCTTTACACTCTGTACAAATATAAATTGTCATCTATTAAGTTTCGTGTTATATTTCTATCCTATAATACAGGAATTTTTTTTGTCTATTAACTAGTAGCCTCTGAATGAGATTTATCTTTAAATATCAAAATAATTATCATGCATATGAATGTCAGTTCTACACGAGCATTTGTCAAGCAATCTGATGTCCAGAGTGTAGATATAAAATGTATCCGTTCACAATTAACTTGCAGCCTATTATTAAATGCACCCATTCACATGCAGATTTCTAGAAGAAAACTCTACTTGTTTTAACACTGTGCATTATACTTTCAGGGGATGGTTACCTCACTGTATCTCTTAGTTACATTGTCACTGTTATTAATTTAATTTCTAGGTAATGTAGTCAATTTCATACTTTCATTAGTATATATATTTTTTTCTTTTATAACACATGAGCTTATGTAATTATATCATTTCCCATAGGGAACAGATTGAAGTATGTCTAGTTCAGTTGTATTTGTTACCTATGAGGTTATCATGTTTTCTTTTCCTATATGCAACAGTTATTTTATTAACTCAGAAGCAGATTAAAGTTAAGAATCCTAATCCTTTTTGGGGATAAAATGTATCCTCAGATTTAAACCACAATGGTTTAGATATTTTGCTGGATTCTCCCCACAGATTTTATTCTTACTACCATACAGAGATGAGAGGATTAATTTCCTCTACACACCTCTGTTAAAAGTAAGGAACAAAAATTTTAACTTATATAGAATATTTTCTACAGCATGCACTAGTACAATATTCCACCACCTTTTTTTTTAACCATTCACAAAAAAATCCTAGGGGCATACCAATTATGCAGATGACCAATCCTCCCAACCTTAGAGTTCCTTTGTCTCTCGAACTCACCCCCGAGCTGAGATCTCCTCCAAGAACAGACCAACCCCAATCTGTTCTGGAGTAGATTATTTAAGCTTATGCTCCCCAAATCTTGTTTCTAATTCTGCGTCCATAATTACATGATGATTTTCTTCCTGTTTGCCTAGGCTTCCCTTATTTAGGGACTTTTAAAGCTGATTTCTGCTTTTCCAGATTTTTACCTCTTCCCAACTACTGTTAGGTCCCTATATTACTAGTATAGTCCCTTATTGTTGTTAGTGTAACCCCCTTATTGTTATTATTGTACCCTTGTAACCCCCATTTTGTTATTATTGTGCCCTTAAATTATTATTGTTAGGTCGGCTAGGATTACATTGTGGCCCACTAGGATTACATTATGGCCCCATGAACTCCTATATATAGAAAGGAGGTTTTGTAAATTGTATCATCCAAGAATTGTTCATTCATGTAATGTATTGGAGGTTGCCCCCTCGAAGTGGCTTATTTCTAAGGCGTTGATATCTCATTTATTCTATTTTTGGAGTTGGTTACACAACATTTGGTATCAGAGCTTTGGATTCTAGGGTTTCGCTGCTCCAAACAGGTCATCGTGGCATTTTCGCTATAAATTTTTTTCTACGAAGCTTCAGAAGCTGAAATTTTTAGGGTGCGAAACTGAAATCTTGAGGAAGGTTGTCTAAAAATTTCAGATCTTGGTTCGCAATATTTGAGGAGATATCATCTGTGGAAGTTAGGTATTTTTTCAGGCTCATAAACAGGTCATCTTGGAATTTGCGCTATAAATTTTTTTGTACGAAGGTTCAGAGTCTGAAATTCATATGGTACGAAGCTGAAATCTTGAGGAAATTCGTCAAAAAATTTCAGAGCTTGGTTCGCAATATTTTTGGAGATATGATCTGTGGAAGGTAGTGCTTTTTCAGGCTCCTGAATTGCATCTCAAAGAGGTGATCATGGGAAAAGTTCAATAACTCTCTCTCTGGGCATTGGATTGGAGTGCCGTAAAAAGTGGCATTAAGTGCACAGACTGTAGTTTATTGGCTATCAATTTCAGAGACAAAGGATGAAACAGTGACACGTGGCAAGTCGTACAAGTTCGCTCTACTGAACCAGTCCATAATTAGGTCATTGTGGGAGATTGGACACAACTTTGTCTTGGAGAATCCAAATCAGGTCATACCTGTGGCATTCAAAAGAAAATTTATAGGGCTACTACAATGCTTAATTGCAGATATTGAAGATCTGCAATCACAGAGATAATACAATTTCAATATCGAGCTCCTCAAAGAAAGAAAAAGGTGTGTAATGTTTTCAAATTGCACAAGTCTTGTTTGAATAATCAAGTTAAATTGATCCCAAGGGCATATTGTAGAATAGATATCAGTATTGGATTCTAAAATGGCCCCTAAAAAGAATTCAACACCCATTAAGCCTTCAGAAGGCTCTACTATGACTCATGAAGATGAAGAATGGCAACATGACATATCAAAATTACAAGAGCAAATTTCGCTCTCGCAAAGAACAACAAAAAAATGAAATGGAAGTTTTGAAGAAAGGCGTGGAAACTAAGATGGATGGTTTGAAGAAAGGTGTGGAAGCTAAGATGATTGGTTTGGAAGCTAAGATGGATGGCATGGAAGTGGGCATGGAAGCTAAGATTGATGACATGGAAGCTAAGATCGATGAGAAAATGGAAAACATGAAGAATTTTCTAAAAGCAGACATGGAAGGTTTGACAAAGTTGATACAAGAAAGGTTTTCTAATGGTGAAAAGATAGTAGAAGAACCTCATGATGAGAACAAAATAAATGTTAATAGTGATTTCATAAACTCTAATGTTGGCGGGAAGAACCATCATATTCCAAAGATGGATATGAGGAAGTTTGATGGAAAGAATCCTGTAACATGGATACTACAGATGGAGCAATATTTTGATCTCCATAACGTACAAAACACACAAAAGGTACGCATTGCAACTTTACATTTAGAACAAAATACATTTGTATGGTATCAATGGCTTTGCTCTCGTAAAAAAATTGTCACTTGGTCAATTTTTACGGAGGAAATGATAGCACATTATGAGGATACAAAGAGCAACACCTTCTTTACCCAATTGATAAATCTCAAACAAAAGGGTTTAGTGGGGCAGCACAGTGAGGACTTCCAAAAATTGAATATAAGGGTAACTGATCTTACAGAGGAACACAGGATTGATCTCTTCCTAGGCACTTTAAAGGATAACATCCAACATGAAGTTTGCGTTTTGGAACCTGATTCATTGGAGAAGGCATTCGGGTTGGAAAGAAAAGTTGAATGTAAAATTATGGCGACAAGGAAACCTACCACTCAATTCTATAAAGAAGGAAGTGTTGCTACACCTAGATTTCCACAACCTACAAGGTTGACACCATAACAATTGGAAGAAAAAAGAGCAAAAGGGCTTTGCTACAGTTGTGATAGCAAATACACTAAAGGTCATAAGTGTGCTGAGAAGAAATTATTTTACATAGATTGTGAAGAAGAAGAAGAAAATGAACAAAAAGAGGATATACACCAGGAACCACCCCTAGAAGAGGAAGAAATGAATCCGACCATATCGTGTAATGCACTGGCAGGAATTACCACTCCTCAAACTCTCAAGATAGAAGGACATATAACGAAGAAAAGGGTAATAGTGTTGATTGATTCAGGTAGCACCCATAATTTTATTCATTATAAGGTAGCCAAGGAATTAAATTGTTTCCTATACCCAGCACCCGAATGTCAAGTGATGGTTGCAAATGGAGGAACTATAAATTGCTCTGGAAAATGCCATAATATCAAGCTAACCATGGGGGAATATGTATTGACTAGTCCAATGCTTGCCATTCCTATGGGAGGTGCTGATGTTGTACTAGGAGTACAATGGTTACAATCTTTGGGGACGGTAGCTTTTAATTTTCAAGAACTTTTCTTGAAAGTTTTTTCAGAAGGAAAGGAAGTCGAATTACGGGGTATTGAAGGGAAGCCAGGAAGGATAATAAGCTCTAATGTCATGACAAATCTTCTAAAGAAATAACAACGAGGCGTAATTGCACAATTATGCTCACTAGAAGTTCCGACATCAAAATCATCTATTTCTGCAGATCTCTAACAAGTCTTGGACAATCATTCCAAGGTGTTTGAAACTCCCAAAGGACTCCCACCTATTCGTGATCATGATCATGCTATTCATTTGATTCCAGGAAGTGGTCCTCCAAACATCAGGCCTTATAGATATCCTTACGTCCAAAAGAGCGAAATTGAACGTATGATTGCAGAAATGTTAGAGGCGGGTATAATTCAACCTAGTCAAAGTTCTTTCTCTGCTCCTGTAGTATTGGTACACAAGAAGGATGGATCATGGCGAATGTGTCCGAATTATAGGGAGCTCAATAAGCTCAACATTAAAGACAAATTTCCCATTCCTGTGATTGATGAATTATTGGATGAATTACATGGAGCAATTTATTTTACCAAGTTGGAGCTTCATTCAGGATATCATCAAATTAGAATGAAGACTGAAGATATTCCAAAAACATCATTTCGAACTCATGAGGGTAATTATGAATTTTTGGTCATGCCTTTTGGCCTTACCAATGCACCTTCTACATTTCAAGGGTTGATGAATTCCATTTTCAAACCCTTCCTTAGAAAATTTGTGCTAGTATTTTTTGATGTTATACTAATCTACAGCAGGTCTTGGAAGGATCATGTTCAACATGTTGACAGGGTGCTCAAACTATTGCAGGAGAAACAATTATATGCAAAAACATCCAAATGTTTCTTTGGAGTACAAGAGGTGGAATATTTGGGTCATATTGTATCTCACGAGGGTGTTAAAGTAGACCCTAACAAATTAAAGCCATTAAGGAATGGAAAGTCCCCACAACCATAAAGAAGTTGCGAGGATTTCTCGGGTTAACAGGGTATTATCGCAAGTTTGTTAAGAATTATGGGAGAATAGCAGCACCTCTAACAGCATTATTGAAGAAAGATGCATTTTCATGGACTCCTGAAGCAACTAAGGCCTTTGAACGTCTTAAAGAGGCAATGTGCCTAGCACCGGTCTTAGCTACGCCAGACTTCACGAAAACCTTTATTGTGGAATGTGATGCCTCAGGAAATGGAATTGGTGCGATTTTAATGCAAGAAGGAAGACCCATTGCTTTTGAAAGTCGTCCAATCAAAGGAAAGTATTTACAGAAACCTATTTATGAGAAGGAAATGTTAGCAATACTGCATGCACTAAAGAAATGGCGAACTTACCTAATGGGAAGACACTTCAAGGTAAAAACTGATCATGATAGTCTTAAACACTTTTTGGAACAAAGACTATCTTGAGAAGAGTAGCAAAAATGGGTCACAAAGATGTTGGGTTATGAATTTGAAATAATCTACAAAAAAGGAAAGCTTAATGTTGTTGCAGATGCACTCTCATGTATGGACACTCATTCAAAAGTTGCAGCAAGATCCTATTACATCTGATACATTTAGTTGGAAAAATGATTCCTTATGGTACAAAGATCGCTTATATCTTTGTAAGAATTCCTAACTAAAACAAAAGATTCTTCTGGAATTGCACACTTCTCCTTTAGGAGGACACTCGGGATTTTTAAAAACTTACCACAGGGTGAAGAAAGATTTTTTTGGGATGGCCTTAAATCTGATATTCAAAATTTTGTGGCGGAATGTTTGGTTTGCCAGCAGAATAAAGTGGAGACAATTAAGACCCCGGGACTTCTACAACCTTTATCTATTCCAAGTCAACGTTGGGAGGAGATTTCAATGGATTTTATCACAGGTTTACCTAAGTCTAAAGGAAAGAGTGTCATCAAGGTGGTAGTTGATAGACTTACCAAGTATACACACTTTGTGCATTATCCCATCCATTTAAAGCAAGTACAGTTGCTACTACATTTATGGATAGAATTCAAAAGCTACATGGAAGCCCAAGGGTTATTGTGAGCGACATATATCCCATTTTTACTGGAAATTTTTGGACGGAGTTATTTTCTTGTTTGGGTACTCAATTAGCTCATAGCTCATCTTATCATCCTCAATCTGATGGTCAAACTGAGATAGTAAATAAATGTTTGGAAGGATATCTTAGTTGTTTTGTATCTGATAAACAAACACAATGGGTCAAGTGGTTACCTCTCGCTGAATGGTGGTATAACACTTCCTTCCATACTGCAGCAAAAATGACCCCATTTATGGCACTTTATGGATATAATCCACCATCGATTGCATCATCTTTAAGGGAAAATTTGAAGGTTCAAGCAGTCGAAGATCACATCGAGCATCAGCAAGAAGTTCTCCAACTCTTAAAGGATAACCTTAATTTGGCACAAAATCGAATGAAACAACAGGCAGATCAACATCGTAGCGAGAGAAGTTTTGATGTAGGAGATTGGGTATTTTTACGGCTACAACCATACAAAAAAATGTCCCTCAAGCAAGCAAAGAAGGATAATAAATTATCGCCAAAGTACTATAGTCCTTACAAGGTGTTGCAAAAGATTGGTACTATGGCATACAAATTGGAGCTTCCTGCTTCTTCGCGAGTGCATCCAGTTTTCCATGTTTCATGCTTAAAGAAGGTTATAGGTGAAAATATTCAGTTCAAACAATATTTCCAGAACTTGATGAGGAAGGAAAAATCATATTGGAACCTGAAGCGGTCACGGAAACAAGAACTCGACAACTACGGAATCGATCAATTTCAGAGTATCTCATCAAGTGGAAGAACTT
The DNA here is from genome assembly GCA_034641835.2 of Pinus albicaulis. Taxonomy (NCBI): domain Eukaryota; kingdom Viridiplantae; phylum Streptophyta; class Pinopsida; order Pinales; family Pinaceae; genus Pinus; species Pinus albicaulis. The sequence goes on along the minus strand of CM076570.1, from coordinate 464,397,047 downwards.
TCCCACTGAAGATTCTACATGGGAGGATGAGAATTTTATACAGAAGCACCCAGAGCTACTCAAGCATTGAGGACAACACTTTTTTGAAGGAGAGGGGCATGTTAGGTCCCTATATTACTAGTATAGTCCCCTATTGTTGTTAGTGTAACCCCCTTATTGTTATTATTGTACCCTTGTAACCCCCATTTTGTTATTATTATGCCCTTAAATTATTATTGTTAGGTAGGCTAGGATTACATTGTGGCCCACTAGGATTACATTATGGCCCCATGGACTCCTATATATAGAAAGGAGGTTTTGTAAATTGTATCATCCAAGAATTGTTCATTCATGTAATGTATTGGAGGTTGCTCCCTCGAAGTGGCTTATTTCTAAGGCGTTGATATCTCATTTCTTCTATTTTTGGAGTTGGTTACACAACAACTACTCTCCACCTCATTGGGGAAAATCCATATTTTTCCTCAAAAATCTAATTTATAAATAATTTCTTTCAAGGATTTTTTGAAAGATTTTTGGGGAAAGTCTTCGCCTCTTTCCACACCTCATGGATTTGGAAAGTGATCTCAAAATTGTCATTTGGTCAATATGCACAGAATTATTTTATTTATTTTGATAATTAATAATTAATTACATGCACACAATACCTGTCCATTGGGGTCCACTCCCCTCTAGATTAAAGTTCAAATGTCTAATTTGAAGCGAAACATAAAACTAGGGGTGTTACATATCCCCCCCTGAAAACAAACACCATCCTCGGTGTTGAAAACTAACTACTAGAGTTCATTTTGAAAATAGATATGGATATTTTTCCATCATCTCAGCTTCTCGTTCCCATGTAGCTTCTTCAACAGTAAAGTGCTTCCACTGCACATTTACTCTTGCTGCTATTCGGTTTATCAATTCAATTTCTTCCCACTCCAATATTTGAAGCAGCTCTGGAAGGAACTCCCCTTCTAGTTCCACTTGTATCACATTCCAATCAACAATGTGAGAAGCATCATGCACATATATTTTTAATAACGAAACATGAAACACATCATGCACTTTAACATGGGGTGGTAGGGCCAGCTTATAAGCCACTGGTCCCACCCTTTGTAACACCTCAAAAGGCCCACAATATCTAGGAGCCAATCTTGCACAACTTCCAACATATAGTGTGTTCTTTTTGGGCTTAATATGTAGGTACACATGATCACCCACATTGAACTCTCGATGTACCCTCTTCTTATCAGCATAGTTTTTCTGTCGATCTTGTGCTGTTTTGATGTTTCTTTGTATTTGTTTGACAATCCTTTCAATTTCTTGTAATGTATCTAGTCCCAATACTAGCTTATCTTCTGGTTGGCTCCAACTTAAAGGAGTACGACACTTTCTTCCATAGAGTGCCTCGAATGGACTCATCTTGATGGAGGATTGCTAGTTGTTGTTATAAGCAAATTCAGCTAAATGCAAGTAGTCTTCCTATTTTGATGGCCTATCCATCAAATACATTCTCAGCATATCCTCCAAGATCTGATTTGTTCTTTCTGTTTGACCATCCGTTTGAGGGTGATATGCAGTACTAAAATTCAGTTTAGTGCCCATGCCTCCAAACAGACCTTTCCAAAAGGCAGTTGTGAACTTAGCATCTCTATCTGAAATAATCATCCTTGGGACCTCGTGTAGCCTTAATATCTCTTTTAGGAACACATCTGCTACTTGGGTTGTCCCAAAAGTATATTTTACAGGTATGAAGTGTGCAGCCTTTGTTAAAGTGTCTACCACTACCATCACCGAGTCATGCTGGTATTTTGTCCTGGGTAACCTGGTTATGAAATATATAGAAACAGTGTCCCATTTCCTTTCTGTAATTGGCAAGGGATTTAATAGACCAGCTGGGTGTTGGTGTTCAACTTTGACTAGTTGACATTCCATGCACCTAGCTAAATATTCTGCTACATCCCTTTTCATTCTTGGCCAAAACAATTTCTTTTTCAAGGCTGTAAGCACTTTCTGATATCCCGAATGTCCTGCATATGGTTGTTTATGGTATTCATCTAGGATCTCTTTTTTCAAAGATTCTACATTGGGGATATACAATCTGTTTTTATAGAAGATCAGCCCTCTTTGGTTTTGGGTATACTTAGCCATTTCTTTTTTCTACATTTTCAATTGCAAATTTTCATAATTGGGATCTTGATTCGCTACCTTTTTAATCAGCTCTTCTAAGTCAAGGCTAGCACTACTCCCAATGTTGCTGATGTTTTGGCAAGTATTTCTGTTTAGTTCATCCGTAATTTTTTTTTCTTTCCCTCTGATATGTTTTATATCCATATCAAATTCACTCAGAAAATACAGCCATCTGGCTTGTCGAGCATTCAAATCAGTTTGGGAAAAGAAATATTTGAGACTAAATGATCAGTCATCAACCTAAATTTCTTTCCAATAAGATAGTGTCGCCACATCTTCAAGGCATGAATTACAACAACCAATTCCAAATCATATACAATGTAGTTCTGTTCATGTGTCTTAAGTTTCCTAGACTCATACGCAATAACGAAATTTTCCTGTAACAACACTCCTCCCAACCCCTCTCTGCATGCATCGGTGCATACACAAACTCTTTGTCAGGATCTGCAATTTTCAATATAGGGGTTGTAGTGAGCTTTAGTTTTAGTTGTTCAAAGCTATTTTGGAATTTTCTAGTCCACTCAAATTTGGTGCCTTTTCTCTGTAATGAAGTTATGGGATATGCTATTGAAGAAAATCTTCCCACAAATCTTCAATAATAACCTGCAATTCCCATAAATGATCTTACTGCTAAAACATCAGTTAGCACCGGCCATTCTTTAGTAGCATTTATTTTCTCACGGTCAACAACCAATCCTTGTTCCGAAATAATATGTCCCAAGTACTAGATCTTGTCTTTATAAAATTCACATTTACTGAATTTGGCATATAAATGGTTTTCCTTCAAAGTCTGCAAAACTATTTTTAAGTGTTCTTGGTGCTCTTCCTCACTTTTTGAATAAACCAGAATATCATCTATGAACACTAGTACGAATTTATGTAAGTACTTGTTCAAAACATTATTCATTAAGCACATAAACGTGGCAGGGGAATTTGTCAACCCAAAAGGTAGGACTACAAATTCGTAGTGACCATACCTGGTTCGAAAATTTGTTTTACTAATATCTTCCTCCTTAATTATGAGTCGGTGATAACCAGTCCTCAGATCAATCTTAGAAAATACAGAAGCCCCTCTTACCTGATAAAAAAGGTCATCAATTCTGGGCAATGGGTATCTTTTTTTGATTGTCAACTTATTCAGTTGACGGTAGTCAATACACATTCTAAAAGTTCCATCCTTATTTTTCACGAATAGCACCGGTGATCCCCCAAGGAGACACACTCATTCTGATATACCCTTTATCCAACAACTCTTGCAACTGCATTTTCAGTTCCATGAGTTCGGGGGGGCCCATCTGATAAGGAGCTCTCGAAACAGGTGTTGCTCCAGGCACCAAATCGATCGAAAATTCAATCTCTCTTTTAGGGGGAATATGAGGAATCTCATCTGGAAAAACTTCCTTAAACTCTCTTACCACTAGAAAAGTGTCCAGCAGGTTTTATTCAGGTTGCTGTCCTAATTCTTCAATGTGTATAGCATATACTTGATATCCCTTCCTAGCTGTCCTCTTTAATTGCAGAGCTGATATTTGTCTTACAGAAATTGGTTTTGGTTTTCCCTTGAGTATAAAGGGTCTCCCTTCCTCATCTATGCAATGCAGAGTTTTATCCCAACAGTTCATCATAAACTTTCTATTTTCTAACCAGTCCATTCCTATCAACAAGTCATATGAACCTAAGGGAAAAATGTTTAAGATTAATTTTGTCTGAACATCATTCAATTTAATTTCTGTTTGAGGTAACTTATGAGTTACCTTTCGCTTGGTGCCAGTGGCTAGTTGGACCAACCAAGACTGCTGAAATTTTTCAGTTTTGAGATTTCATTTCTCTACAATTTGTGGACTAATGTAACTCAAAGAAGCACTCGGATCAATTAAAACTGTAACAGATTGGTCAACAATCTTACCTTCTATCTCGACCATAGTAGCCTGATGTTCTGCTTGTTGGTTTTCTAACACTGAACTGATAGTGGGTATATTCCTTGCTATGTCATTCACTATGGTAGCTTCTCGATCCCTCATAATCATCTGAATATTTTGATGTGGACAATCCCTCAGCATATGAGGTTCTCCACAACCCCAACATTTCAATGGTTCCCGCATTTTGACTACTCCCTCCTTCTTATTATCTCCCTCTATTTTTTTTGAGCCAACTTGGGACTGAGAAGTTTGACTTTCCTTGGGTTTGGTAAATTTCTTCCACTGATGGTCCTTGCAAAAATTCTTCAAGTAAGCTAGTTTATGTTTCTTCCCTTTGAATTCACTCTTATTTACCCAACTTTTCCCATGTTCACCCTTGCCTTTAAACTGCTGATAACATAATCTAGCTTTCCTCACCGCTTCATCCATAGTTTTTGGATTATCGAACTCTATTTTCTCCTTGTACACAGCAGGCAAACAGTTCAAAAACCTTTGCACCTTTGCCTTCTCTTCATGAATATAAGGAACATACCTTAGCAGATTTGTAAACTTGGTGACAAACTCATCAATAGTGAGCTATCCCAACCTGAGTTCATGGAACTCCTTTGCTTTATCATCATAATAACGTTCGTTCAAATAGCGGTTTTTAAATTTGACTTCTAAATCTTCCCAAGTCATTGTCTTTTCATCAATGGCATGGACCATTTTAGTCTCCTCCCACCACAAGGTAGCCTTACCCTGTAATTGGTAAACAACTAATCTAGCCTTCAGATTACCTTCATATTCATACACCTAGAAATATTTAATCATATTCAACAACCAAGCCTTAGCATCTTCCTCCTTCTCCCCATCATAGGAGGGAGGTTTGATATTTCGGAATTCCCCCTATAATTCCTTTCTTTGTTTAGACTGGTGTCTAGTAGTGTCATCTTCCTCATAATCATCAGAGAACTTGCCTTTCTTCCTATTTCCGGAACCTTCACGTTCTTGGCTGTTCCATGAAATCAATTCTTTGATGAGCTTTTCTTGCTTCTCACTGGCTAATGACAGCTTGTCATTTTGGCTTCTTAGCTTAGCCATCTCCCATTGCAACCTATGTAACATATTCATCAAAGGAGCGTTGGGATCTGGCATGTTATCTTCATCATGCAGATCAACATAAATTTCATCACCTTCAGCCATTAACTTTTTTGTTTCAGTACCACTGTACACTAAACAAAACAACATCAGTAATATATATATATATATATATATATATATATATATATATATATATATATTTCAACAAGAAATAATTTATGCAGTGAGCACAACAATAGCCCAGTTTTGCTAACATGGGCTCTGATACCATTTTTCATGTCTCCCAATTCACACTCCCAATTCACAACATTTTTTTTTTCTACATACATAATTTACTTCACCTAATGGTAAAAAAATTCATACAAGGCTTTCATATAGCACTCCATATACTTATTGGGTGACTATATATTTCGTTTCTCTTCAACCTAACTTTTTTCCCTTATCATTTTTGTTAAGAGGTTTCCTATGTGTACATAATTATATATATGTTAGGATTATATGTGAGTATGGTATAAACCATATAATGAAATTTCGTTTTTGCCTTAGAATCCTCATGTTGTCAATTCGTAATGTTCTAATGGCATTCTCACTTGCCTCTTGGTCTTACACAACCTTAATCATATTTTGTTTGTAAATAATAACCCATGGTAATTGCACTTGATGTCTGAGTCAATTTCGTATAGATTGCGTTGGTACATGTGAATTGACTACATTAATTTGGTAGTACCATCGTATCGTTTGATGTGGATTCATCTTCAGGGTTCTCGCCTCAATCTTTACATTTTTGTGTTGATGATTGTTCTTTCTAGCCTATTTTACATACATTTATGTCCTCCTCATTTATGGAAGTTACTCTTTGGTGTTAATTTTCGTCGGCCTCCACTTGACATTTTTTTTATTTCCCAACCATGAGTCATCGATCCGTTTAATGTTTCCTCGATGTGTGCCACCTATAGGGTCGAGATGAATCAGGTTTTCGCTCTGATTTATGGTTCTTATGGTTTACATTCTCTAGCATAACATTCATTTGCCCTTTTGCTGAGCGGTGGTTGCTCTGGTCTTATGCTCCTGGTTTGTTCATCTGGCATCCATGTAACTCTCTATGCGTTCTCCCACGACGCAGACTTACATGATGTCTGGTTCTCTTGGTATGTTTTACCTCTGATATATTTTTTTTCATTGTTATAGGGCATATATGTTCTTGAATTGCCGAGCTCTGGTTTAATTGTATACCTATTTCTCTTTGCGCTGAATGTATGTGAGTTTTACATGGTTATTTCTCATATCCTGGTAGAAGAAATTGCATTCAAACCCGCGTTTGAATGCCTATCCGTCTCACCTCTCTTTTGTTACAGTTCATATAACTCCTTCGTATCATTCGTTTTCCTTATCAATGTTCTGCATTTGTAACACAAGATCGATTTGTGGACTGAACAATTTTCTTATGCTTCTACCTCCTCGTATTGACTAAGAGAATCATTTCGACTCCTCTGGAATTGACCTTCCCATCGTCTGCGTGGCGAATAATTTTTATTCATAGATAATTTCTCTGTGGTTCACATTTTTCTAGAGGTAAGTTGGCTAAAAATAAAATTTCCTCAAAGTTTAACACCGAATCATAAATTTTTATTATCTCAGACCTCTGGTGACATTGGCATTGGATTCGATCTGACCAGGTAACTATTTGTTCTTACGTTCAAGATATTAATTCGTTCCTCTTGGAAGTTGCATAATACATAATCTAAAATTTTTCCATGCTTCTGACTTATACAGGTATTGTCACATTTTGACTCCGCCCACGAACTTGGTTTTATCGAACTATTCGAGTGGCTCAGGTAGCTGGTCTGATTAAATTTTTCTTCTGGCTAATCAGGACCTCAGACCTCCTTGAGAGTCTTGCGCAGGTTTTGGCATTTACCACTCATACTCCCTGTGTACTATTAGAATTTTATGAGTTTGCCATAGCATTTTTTATATGACTGTTATGCTCGTTTATACGAGGACTAGTGAAAATTGTCACGACAATAGCCATACATTTAACTCACAATGTTATTTTCTTTGACTTACAAAGTCATATCAGATTTGGTTTATAATGAAGACTAGTCTTTCGTTGGTTTCCATACCAAGATTATTTATTTCTAGTAGCGATTTCTATGTTAAATGGAACTGTGGTGTCGCCTCACCTTATGATTTCAGAAATGGTTCCACTGTCTACTCATTTTGAATCTATGTGCTAGATGTATATTTTCTGTGATAACTCTGTTCCTTCTCTAAAAATTTTACTACTGCTCCTAAAGAGTTGAATACTTAATTTCATGGGCAATTAAAATATACTCTTTTCCTTTTTCACTAGAATATAAAAATTTATTTAAGAGCTGGGAATTTTGTAAAATTTTCACTTGCAGTAATTAACTGATCCTGTAACCACTTCAGTATCTATTTTCAATTTCCATAATTTCTTTTACTCCTTTCCAGTAATCTATATCCTGTCCATGCCCTGTCTAAATACAACACATGTATTTAAAACACCCCTATCAAGATAAAATTTTATATTTAAAACACACCTATCATGATAAAATTTTATGCGCACCTGATGAGGCTCTTTACATTTGTTTAGGCATATGTACAATTTATTGACATTCTAGAATGATGTATTACCACTGAATTATATAAGTGTACCTAGGGTTTTTCCGCTCATTTTTTTTCTAGTAAAATCTTTCAGTAACATCTAGTATAAGGACATGAATGTCTAATTTAGAGTTTCTAATTTTCTTTACACTCTGTATAGATATAAATTGTCATCTGTTAAGTTTCATGTTATCTTTTTGTCCTATAATACATGATTTTTTTTTCTATTAACTAGCAGCCTCTGAATGAAATTTATCTTTAAATCTCAAAATACTTATCATGCATATGAATTTCAGTTCTACATGAGCATTTTTCAATCAGCTTTCTTCAAATTTGTTGTGCAAAGTGTAGATATAAAATGTATCTGTTCATATTTAACTTGCAGCCTATTATTAAATGCACCCATTCACATGTAGATTTCTAGAAGAACACTCTACTTGTTTTAACACTATGCATTATACTTTCAGGGCATGGTTACCTCACTGTAGCCCTTAGGTACATTGTCACTATTATTAATTTAATTTCTGAGTAATGCAGTCAATTTCATACTTTCACTAGTATATATCTTTTTTTATTTTATAACACATGAGCTTATGTAATTATATCATTTCCCATAGGGAACAAATTAAAGTATGTCTAGTTTAGTTGTACTTGTTACATATGAGGTTATCATGTTTTCTTTTCCTATATGCAACAGTTATTTTATTAACTCAGAAGCAGATTAAAGTTAAGCATCCCAATCCTTTTTGGGGATAAAACGTATCCTCAGATTTAAACCACAATGGTTTAGAGATTCTGCTGGCTTCTCCCCACAGATTTTATTCTTACTACCATACAGAGATGAGAGGATTAATTTCCTCTACACACCTCTGTTAAAAGTAAGGAATAGAAATTTTAGCTTAAATAGAATATTTGCTACATCATGCACTAGTACAATATTCCAACAACTTTTTTTTTAACCATTCAAAAAAAAAATCCTAGGGGCATACCAATTATGCAGATGACCAATCCTCCCAACCTTAGAGTTCCTTTGTCTCCTAAACTCACCCGTGAGCTGAGATCTCCTCCAAGAACAGACCAACCCCAATCTATTCTAGAGTAGCTTATTTAAGCTTATGCTCCCCAAAGCCTGTTTCCAATTCTGCGTCCAGAATTACAAGATGTTTTTCTTTCTGTTTTCCTAGGATTCCCTTACTTAGGGACTTTTAAAGCTTCTTTCTGCTTTTCCAGCTTTTTACCTCTTCCCAAATACTCTCCACCTCATTAGGGAAAATCCAGTTTTTTCCTGAAAAATATTTTTTAGAAATAATTTCTTTCAAGGATATTTTGAAATATTTTTGGGTAAAGTCTTACCCTCTTTCCACACCTCATGGATTTGGCAAGTGATCTCAAAATTCTCATTTGGTCAATATGCACATAATTATTTTATTTATTTTTATAATTAATAATTAATTACATCTACACAATACTTGTGCGTTGGGGTCCACTCCCATTTGGATTAAAGTTCAAATGTCTAATTTGAAGGGAAACATAAAACTAGGGGTGTTACAACATTAAATTTGTTTGAAACAATACTCTCCAAATGGCTCTCTAGCTAGTTCTCAGGGAGTCGTTAGGCGTGTGCTTTGGAAAGGTGTCTAATTCATTTACCAAGGAACTATCAAAGGAAATTTGTCATCACATTCATCTGCTATTCATTATCTGCGGGCATTTACTGCTATCAGGCATCAAGACAGAGTCTCTAAGTTCTAGGCTATGTGAGGTCGAGAAGAAAGAAAGCATTGATAGGCATGAGCATTTGAAGGGTTGGACCAAGTTATTGTAGAGAAGTGAGCATGCGCTTAGGGAAAGGCTTGCATACTTTATTATGTTAGTTATATCATGTTGTGCTTATGTGCAACCTGTTTTCCATCTAGGAAAAAAAACTTGGATCCAGGAGGAGCTCCACAAATAGAGAAATGGGTTTCTTTGAATAGTGCCAAAGTACCTGATCCTCCTAATAAACTTGGAGGATAGATCCGAGAACTTGGGTTAAAGAGGTAAGGTCTGGAGTGTATATGAACTCCTTTTGTGGAGCAAGTTATTATTTTCTTTATTTTCTTCGAGTGTGGTGTTGGATGTCATGGTTCTTTGAAGTAGTATCAAGGATGCACACAAACTGTGTCCAGGCGTCTATTAGAAGTCTGAGGCACAGAATATATGTACTTTTATATGTCCTTGATCATCAGATTGAACCTTCAATCTCTTCTGTTGTGTATTCTCAGTTATCGTTGTATCATGGATGCTTTTGATTTTTTTGTAGCATCACAAATTAATAACTATTTTCCTCAATGCTTGCTAGAATATGGCCCGATCTAATATAAATTATGTTACTGGTCCCATTATATCCACAAAAGGTTTACCTCTCTAAAAAAAATTTGATTTTGTGTCTCATCTGGCAGAGTTGCCTGCATTGGTGAATATGTTTCCTCATAGTGTTGTACCTTTTGCAATGCACCTGTGCAATTTAAATCTCCTGAACTTACCCACTCTCAAGCTGGGTGTTGTGATTTGGGTAGCCAAAATCACAAACTCCAGTGTTGTGCGGTTTCCATGTAGGTTTGTCCTACTATTTCTCTATGGTTTTGCATTTTCTGTGAGATATGGGCTCTCAAAAAAGCGACTGATATGTTCTTCTATCTATCATCATTGCAATATGTAAAATATTTATCTGAGAACTTTCATCTACGTGGATGTCCAAAAACTTTAAGTCCTCTCTGTGGCATACTGATGCAAAGATTGCTGCCTGAATTTCTACTTACAAGTTCACCAATATAGATATGACAGGTTTTGATAGATGGAATTAAAGAAAGTAAATTATTTTAGCTCTCTAATGGTAAGAAAACATAGCTTTCTTCGCCACATTCTCCGTTTTGTTAGCGGTCACAAGTGAAAAGTCAGCAAATGAAATTTGGATCAGGGAGTGGTGTAAAGTTAGCTGAAATAATATTGAACATTGTATTTTTTGTATTAATATGATGTGATTTATTTCAATATTCTTGGTGCCATTTTATTTAATCATAAATTTTCATATAGTTGTACAATTATGAGCTTTTGGAACCAGGTTTTCAAAATTTTATTTGTCACAGATTGAAAAGATGTTACCAAAAAAAAAATCACAGTTGAATATTGCAGTGATGGTTAAGCGGAGTTACTATTAAATCTTTGCTAATTACATACAACGGAACTCATTTAAATAAACCAAATTCATATATTTAGCTAATGACTCATCAATGTGTGATTAGTAGCTTGAGGAGATTCTTTTTTTCATGGGAACTGGTAGATTTGTATTGATTTAGCAAAATTGCATTGAGATGTATACTACAAAAGTGAGTTGTCTTTGGAAGGGGCTATACCTAAACATTAGGCTCTGAGATTCCATCTAAATTTTTTGGAAGAAATCAACGTAGAAAGAGTGGGCCTAAGTCTATAGGTGGAATAAAGGATGTCCAGAGAGATTGCAAAAGGGAGACACAAATGAAGTCCAAAGAAAATTTTGATCAGATAAATGCTTTCTCCTATAAATGGTACTATTGTTTGTCGTGAAAGTAGTAAGATAAATCAAAAGGATGCAGAGAAGGAGATGATTTTCACAACAAATAATACAATTAGTGCCATGTTTGGCTTACTGTTGGTGTTGAGATGTGAACAATATTGAAACCTTTTTTCCACATAAATGATCAACCCAAGGGCATTAGTTATTTGAAGACTAAGGTCACAGTATATGCAAGGGAAATCACAGAACCTGCTGTTAGATCACATGCTTAATCAATGAACACACAAGCCACTGTAACAATAATTAAAGTGAATTGTAGAATTAAAAAGAAATTCACAACAATTTAAAGGATTATATTTGTAGGTTTTAACCTTGTACATAAATTATCTGTAAAGGAATCTTAAAGACGGAAAATAAACAGTAGTGAGAGCATAAAACATAAAACAGATAAACACAGAGATTTTCCCCTGGATCCCAAATCGGGACGACCAGCTTAATTTTTCATTATTTTCCTTTTAGTGTTACAACACACATATATACATGTCGAAGCATACATAAACCCCAATCCATTAACCCTGGATTAGAACATAATCGTAGTTCCCTTGACCAGATCTACAAAATACCAGGGGCCGAAAACCATCATGCCCCAAAACCATGTGCAAACCCATGCACAAAACCATGGGCGGGTCTTCCAAGGACCAAAAAAAAATTTCCGAGGCACTACCCCGGACCCTGAAAGGGGGGGCTACCACCCCACCAATGTTGTTCCCAATGCAACGTACAAGGGGTGCTATCGCCCCCCCCTGTGACCCCCCCATGCGTGATTAGTCATGGAAAGAATATAACACATACCCAACATTCTCCCACTTGTTGTTTTCTTTCCGCAGGGGGCCACAAAAGAGCTTAGTCATTAGCCCAGTTCTGCAACACCCATTGTTTCTCTACACCAAGAGAAATTCTGAGTGCTTACAAACTTCATTAATGCATCTGCAACATTCTTCAAAGTGTCCACCTTTACTAGCAACACCCTTTTAGCCTCAACCATATCTCTCACAAAGTGATATTGAACATCAATGTGCTTTGTCTTTGAATGATAAGCAAGGTTCTTAGGCATGAAAATTACAATTTGACTATCATAATCTATCCTTATATCTTGCTGCACCAACCCCATTCTTGAACACAATCTTTGCAACCAAACTTATTCCTTGCTTGCATGAGTGGCTACTATGTATTCAACCTCTGTACTTGAAAGAGCCACTCATTAGGGGAATTTTGAGGTCTAAAATGGGCCTACTAAGAAAAATGTACAACAAAAATAAACTTTATAACAACCAATAGGATTCAAGATGATGATGTCAACCATGGGGGATGATTTACCATTTTTTAAATAAAAGGGTAAAAATATTAAAAAATAATAAAATGAAAAAACTACTTTTTCAACACATATTTTCAACTTATCTCCCAACGTTTTTACTCAAATTTCGAGCGGGAGTACTCATTGGATGCGAAATTTAATTCCTCATCCAAGAAGTAACCATTTTTCATACTTTCAATGCGTCCTACTACACGAAAAATGAGAAATACATAAAAAAATGTGATTACAATCACATTTTTTATGTATTTCTCATTTTTTCGTGTAGTAGGACAACGAAAATTATGCAACATGGAATTTTCTGAAAATTAATTAAAATGCTTGTAGTACATGGGAAATAATAAAATATAGGTTGAAAAATTAGTTCCCTCTAAAATTTGATGTCATCAAATCTTATTTGATTTTTTCACTATTATTTTATAATTTCCTTAGGAGACTGGCTAGACCTCAAAATTCACGGTGACTCAGCACGCCTCCAAATGAGCTAAACACATACCCACTTGTAGATCTTCTTTGGTCAGGATCTCCAGCCCAGTCTCGTGTGAAACACGAGTCCTTTCTTTCCAAATCAAGGCTTCCACAGTAGCAGCCATAATCTGGTATATGCAAATTGTTGAAAAACACCTTCACACTACGCATCCCGATACTCCTTCTTGGGTTTTGACAGCCTTCGATATCCCTTGTGTGCAATGTATGTTTGGTACAAACCATTCAATACATCAGGCTACCCACTGCACTTGCATATGGAACACAATACATATCCTCCTCTTTTTCTTTTGTCTTGGGACACTGTTCGGCAGATAGCTTTACACCTACAGGAATAGGAACATTCACCGGTTTACTATCCTGCATATTGAACCTCTACAATATAGTCTCGACATAGTTCCTCTGGTTTAAACAGAGCTTCCTCTTTGCTCAATCTCTCTTAATTTCCATGCCCAAAATATAGTTTGCGGCACCAATATCCTTCATGTCGAATTTGGAGAACAACTGGGTCTTCAAATCTTGGATAATTTATTTGTCATTTCCAATCAACAACATATCATCCACATACAGACCAAATAAATAACACGGTCACCAATTAATTTAAAATAAACACAGTGATCCTCCTTTCTTCTGGTGAAGCCAAGTCCCTATATATAGGTATCAAATTTTTGATACCACATCCTTGATGACTGTTTTAACCCATACAGAGACTTCGTTAACCTGCATACTAGCTCTTTCTTCCCCTTCACCATAAAGCCTTCAGGTTTTTTCATGTAGCTCTTCTTCTAGATCCCCATGAAGAAATGTTGTCTTCACATCCATCTATTCTACCTCAAAATCAAATGCAGCAGAAACAGATAAAACTAATCTAATAGAAGTAACTTTGGCAACAGGAGAAAAAATATCACCAAAATCAATTCTTGGCACCTGGGAATAACCTTTTGCTACCAACCGAGCTTTGTATTTCTCCACCTTGCCTTCTACATTCATCTTCTTCTTAAACACCCATTTACTCTTGATGGGATTCCTTCCAGCCGGGAACTCCACCAGATCCCATGCCTCATTTTTATGCAAGGATTCCATTTCATCAACCATCGCCTCCTTGCAGAGTTTTCCATTCTCTGAATATACTTCCTCCCTGATGGTTCTGGGATCATCATAAGCTATAGTTAAAGCAAAATTTGAATAGAAAGTAGATGGACTATACCTTTCTGGTTGTCTTCTTTCCTGAGCTAATCTTCTCACAGCTAGAGTTTGTGGCTCTGCCTCTTCTGATTCTTCTTCTGTTGTAGAGTCTGATTCATCCTCCTTTATCTCAAACTCTATCTTCTCAAGTTCCTTTGGTAGGACTTCATGCTTAACAATATCTTTCACCTCTCTAAACACCACATCTCAGCTGTACACAACCTTCCTTGTTTTCAGGTTCCAAAGCTTGTAACCCTTTAAACCATCCTTATACCCAGTAAAGATTCACCTTTCAGATTTATTATCCAACTTGGTCATTTTCTCCTTTGGAACATGTACATATGCATCACATCCAAATACCCTTAGATGTGAAAGAGAGGCTTTCTTACCAGTCCATAACTCATGTGGTGTATTATCCTCCAACGCTGATGAAGGTGATCTCTTAACTAAGTAACATGCAGTCTCCACTGCCTCTGCCCAGAATTCTTGTCGTAACCCGGTACTACTGACCATGCTTCTTTCCTTTTCCATCAGAGTTCTGTTCATTTTTTCTGCAGCTCCGTTTTGCTGAGGGGTGTATGGAGTAGTCTTTTTTCGTGCTATACCACACTTCTTACAAAACTCTTCAAATTCCTTCTTGCAGAACTCCCCACCATTATCTGTCCTCAGCACCTTTATCTTCTTCTCTGTCTGGTTTTCCACCAGAGCCTTAAATTATTTAAATATGTCAAAGACTTCAGATTTATTCCTCAAGAAATATATCCATGTATTCCTTGAGAAGTCATCTATGAATAAAACATAGTACACAAACCTACCCAGTGATGGAATCGACGCAGGTCCAAACACATCACTATGCACAAGCTCTAAGATCTTGTTCGCCCTCTTAGCACCAGAAGGAAAACTCACCCGATTCAGCTTCCCATATAAACAATGTTCACAGAAATCAAAATCCAGAGAGCTATTAGACATACCTTCTACCATACCATTTCCATGTAGTATCCGAAGGCCCTTCTCTCCAATATGTCCAAGCCTTTGATGCCATAGCATGGTCGTTTCTCTAGAGACGGCTAGGCTTTCTGCTCCACTTTCGAGAACCACAAAACTATTGCAGCCAAAAATAAGAGTGCTACCTTGAAGCTTGTACAGAGTTCCAATCCAAACTCCCCGCATTAATACTAGTGCTCCCCAAAGCATCTTATAAGTATCTTTCTCGAACACTGTTTCTACACTTACATCATCCATCTTGCTTACATAAATCAGATTTCTGGCCAATGAAGGAATGTGCAGAACACCAGGAAGTGTTCTAATCCTTCAACCTTGTAGCTTTAGCTTAAATTTTCCATGTCCAACGATTCTGGCCTTCGTATCATCACCTAAGAAGACATCACAGCCATCACATTTATCATACTCACATAATCACTCCCTATGCGGAGTGAAGTGAAAGGATCCACATGAGTCAATCAACCATGACTCATGATCTACATGTGTATTTGAAGAAGAAGCCAAATACACATCCCCACCTTCATCCAAGGTAGTTTTTGCCTTTGTAGAAGGAGCATCATCAGATCCCTTTCCTTTCTTAGGAGCTTTAGATTTGCAGTACTTTTTGTAGTGCCCTTCCTTTCTGCATTTCCAGCACACCTTTAGAAACTTTCCAGGAGACTTAGATATCCCTATAGATTTAGATCTCCTACTTGAAACCTTATTCTTCTTTATGTTCTGGGACCTTCCTCGTAAAGATAAGGCATCTCCATTATGACCCTCCATATTTCTCCATCTCATTTCCTCGTACAGCAAGGATGAGACAATGTTATCAAAATTCAAGGAAGTTGTATTGCTACCTATTGCAATAGCCAGACTGTCCCACAAATCTAGTAGAGAACACAACAAACTGATGCACTTATCTTCATCTGAGATTTTAATATCAACAGATAACAGCTAACTTACCACAATATTGAAGGCATTGAGATGCTCTGTCAACGAGTCTCCATCCTTCATCCTCATGTTATACATATTTTTCCGCAGGAACAATTTATTCACCAGAGATATAGATTGGTACAAGGTCCCTAGCTTGTCCCACAAGGTCTTTGCCATAGCTTCCCCAGATACATTCAACAAGACTGAATTTGAGACACAATCATATTGTGCTCTTTGCCTTCTGATCCAGTTTCTTCCAGTCTTCATCTGACATTTTCGTTGGTTTAGTACACAAATCTACCGCGATCCACTGATATTTATCCACTAGAAGATCCTCCATATTGAGCTTCCACAACTCAAAACTCTAACCATTAAATTTCTCGATCTCTATCTTCTCACCTCTCGCCATCTTCTTTCACCGCAAGAATTGATCTCGAAGATCTCCCACTGAACAGGGTCTACCTCAGGCCCGAGAGAAAAACCCCTCAGCAGCAAAGGTGTCCCCTTGAAGCCGAAACTTTTCTGATACCAAATGTAGGTTTTAACCCTGCATAGAAATTATCTGCAAATGAATCTTAAAGACTAAAAATAAACAGTAGCGATACCATAAAACATAAAACAGATAAACACAAATATTTTCCCCTGGATCTCAAATCTGGACGACCAGTTTGATTTTTCATTATTTTCCTTTTAGTGTTACAACACATGTATACATGCTGAAGCATACATAAACCCCAATCCATTAACCCTGGATTAGAACATAACCATAGTTCCCTTGACTGGATCTACAAAATACCAGGGGCCAAAAATGATCATGCCCCAAAGCCATGTGCAAACCCATGCAAAAAACCATGGGGGGGTCTGCCCACCGAAAAATAAGGACCAAAAAATTTTTTTTGGGGTGCTGCCTCGGACCCCGATAGGGGGGCTACCACCCCCCTCTGACCCCCTCGACATTGCGCCCAATGGAATGTACACGGGGAGATTTTTCCCCCGCTGTGACCTCCCCATAATTGATTAGTCATGGAAAGAATATAACACATACCCAACAATATTGGAACAACAGTAACAAAGCCAACTAAACAAGAAATCAATGAAAATAAAGGTAACGCAGCACCTGATCAAAAGAGTGGGCCCAACTCTCTAATCAGGGCTATAGAAAACTCACAAATTACAGGTAAAATAGCAGAGTGCTATGCATTCAATTAATTGCAGAATATACTATGACAAAATCTATATGTACTGGGCTTATCCCCGATTCACAAATTGCAAGTCCTCTTTATACAATTGTTTAGGAAATCACGGATTTCATCTAACAACTACATATATACAATTATACAATTCATTACAACAACAAATTAGTTGCTAAAAAGGAACCATGAAAGGGCCTGAAATAACGCTTGTGTGAAACAAAGTCTGTTTTGTTGTAGCAGCAAGTGAAAATAGCGCTAGAAATTAAGAGCTGCTCCACGAATCACAGCTATAATCTTCCTGCTTTTTCCAAATCTGTAAAAATATGAGAGCTAATGTTTGAAAAAGGTAAAACCTCCTTGACTATTAATTCACTAATCAAATATCCCATGTAATATTAAAGAAACAGTTTTACATCGTATGTTTAAGAACAATAATGATACAAAGAGATAAAAATGTGGTGAAAATGGGAGAGAAAAGTATACAAATCTAGTACCTAACATCTCCCCCCAAATGGTCTATATGCATGTCCTCATCGGGCTTGTCATCTCCTTAGATCTGGGTTGGACTGACTGTGACTGGCATGAAGCTATGTGAGGTCATATTCTTCATCCATTTTTGTCCTAGGGGGTTTTTAACCATCTTTCAGAACAACATCCTTCCACTAGTCTGGGTCAACGTTATATCTAGGAGTATATTACTCGGCTGGAAACAAAATAAGCGGAAACTGAAACATCAGCCCCATCCCTTTGACCCCGCGGGTATGAATGCATGCTACAAAACCTGGCATCCTCTCCAAAGCCCATGCAAAGTTAGGTGCTCCAAATGGTTCTCGTCCTCTAACAGCTTAGGATGACAACATCCACCTAATCTGACAACTGTACAGTGCTTCCTTATGGAACATTGTAATCTGTCTAACACAGAGGTCAACACACCATTTCTGGGTTGCCAACATGTGTTATATATGCCCCTCAATCTGTAGAAAGGTGAAATGCTTGTTATAAATGTTTGATGACTAGCCATGCTCCTTCCTCATCATTAGTAGCCTTATGACTTGGTTCTCCTCAAATGTATCACAGGCCTTTTTCCATTTAATATGATTGATGGTATAGGACGTAAGATCTCTTAAATGAACATCCCCCACAAATGGAAGGGGGTTAAAAGACTGATCATGCCTCAGGAAGTACCCATACATGTAGATATCGCACATTAAGTGATGTCCTAAGATATCATGAATTTTTAAGATATGGAGAAATTGAATGGTGTCCTCAATCTCATGCCAAATATAATTATATATACTTTCAAGAAAAAAGAAAATAAATTGTTCATGAAAGAACGAGGCATAGCTATGTGTAGGAGGTCTGCGGGCCATTACCTACTGTGCTAGGGAGAACATCTTCTCCCTATCTGATTGCAGCAGGTGCACTTGTTCTTCCAATTCTTCTATGCTGGCCTTTTGTTTGGCTTGCTTCAGCCACGCCTTATCTAACTGGTCTATGTATCCTGTAATGATCCTAGCAGCCTGTTCTCATACCCGCATTGTCTCTTTATTGTATCTCTTTGCAGTAGACTTCCACCTCTGGATCTCAGTGGCCAGAGAAATTCCTGGCCTTCAAACAACTATTCAGTCGGACCATTCTGCGTAGCTACATAAGAGACCTCAACTTTTTGCTTTACTACATTCCACTTGTAATTTTTTACCTTCTTTTTCAACCAGGAAACTTGTCTCTTCAACTCCCGAACCTCCCTCTTCAATCTCATGGTTTCATTGAACTATAACTAGTACCTTTTCTTGTGAGGTAACCTTCTCTTTTCACACTATTCAATCCATTCCTGTTCGACAATAAATTTAGTTTTTGGGCCTATAATAGGCTCAGGAGGTGGAAAAATGCTACTGATATTGTCAAATAGTTCTCCTGTTGGGTCTTTTTGGTTGGGCTCCCTATTGTCAGGGGCATCTCCCTCTACATTTACTTCAGGGAATCCTGCCATCTGGTCAGAATTTCCATCGACCATTTTGTGTCCCAATGTTTCCACAGGAACCCCATCTTCCTTACGAGCCTCTGAGTGCTCCAACATAGATTCAACAATGACTGGGATGATATTTGTCATGTCCTTTCCATGGTTGACACACTTAAGCACCGGTGGGACATCTATTTCCTCCATTAATCGTTGGGGTGAGCGGAATCCTCTCACCCCTCTAGGCATCATGGACTGGAATAAAGAGCAGGGAACAACTTCATTATCCTTGTTTTCATCTTGGGTTGGACTTCCATGCCATATTACTTGAATCAGAGTCATTACCCTTCTATCCTCCTGCCCCTTGTGCATTATTTCCTCCTCTACAGTCGATACTCATTCTTGTGGGAAAATATCGACCTCGTGGTTTATTCCTTCTCTAATTTCCTGTTCCTCATGAATTAATTCTTTGTTTTCATGTTCTGGCTGAAACGGGGGTGGTTATTGTGTAACACATTGACTTGTTTTAATATCCATATCTGCTTGGGCAAATGATGCTTTTTCTTACAAAACATCATCAATTGCCATCCATTTTTCTGACATTCCACTTCCATGTTCATCATTGAAAAAGGTCGGTAACTGTATGATAGTCTCAACCTCATGCACTATATCCATAAATCCTTCATCTGGGGGTTCCTCAGGTGAGGTTGGTTCTTGTGTGGTAGCTCGACTGTGTCACCGATTATCTCCTCTCTCATTTCTTCAGTTTCTTCCTGATCAACCCCCATTTCCACTTCTTCAAGTTCCTCTTGATGAACCTCCAATTCTATTTCTTCTTGTTCCTCTCGATCAATTTCCTTAGAATATTATTCTCTTGCTAAACTAGCCAAAGAAATTGGCTCCTCTTCTCTAGCAGCAATAACGGCTACTATCTCTTCTTCTGATGACCAAAAGAGTTCTGCCCAAGAAACTCGAAATCTGACTATTACATGCATGACCAGTAAATGCACCAATCCATGGTTGGAGAGCATTGTCGGCATTTGACGAGAACGTCGAGTGGACTGTGCCATGTGCTACAACTTTTTTAGTAGGAGGAAGGGCATGTTTAAGGAATGCACCTGCACCTATGGAAATCAAAGGTGATTTAGAATTTTAAAATGATATTTAAACAGAGTTGTGGCCCAACCCTCTCAAGTTATGTATTTCATTACAAAACCTACGACTTCATCCCATGGATACGACATAGACTTGCACTCATATCCTCTGCGCATTTTAATGATGCTTTCTCCTACCTGCAACAATAATTCAGGAAACTCCGGGAGAGAAACTCGGCAAGAAAACCATTGTTTCCCTTGCTGTCTCAGCCCACTAAATTCTGCAATTATCTCTTCTATGATAGGAATTTCCAATCCTCTAACTCGTGAGCCATTCTCATCCAAATTAAGCGTGAACTCCATTGTGATTTCCCTTTCAAACCCCTACAATCTGTCAAAATAGGGATCCCATCCTGCATTGACAAATATTTTCCATACCTTTGGATTACTGCAGACCGAGGCTGTATTTTCAGGTTCATGCCACACAGCCAGTCCGCCCATATTGTGTGGACTGTAACAACACTTCTTGGAACAAGAAACCATTGGCAAGAATAGTGGGTCCTAGTTTGGATTAACAACATGGCGAAAATGAATGGTGGTAATGGTAAATACAGATGGAAATTCTTGAAAACAGAGAAAAATCATGAAAAGGTATGGTAAGTGAAATTAATAGAATGGTAATTATTTCGTAATAAATGGAAAGGACGTGTTACGAATCCAAATGCATATTTAAGAATTATACGGAGTATTAATAAGGATCATAAGGTGTACCACACACAGTATTGTAATAATGACTTACAAAATCATCATTATGACGTCATTAAATTGCGACGGCACTCCCCCCACAACTTTAAAGTTTTCGCCCGCGGCATTAATGTCATCACATGGGATATTTAATTAAATTGGTAAAATTCACATGGAGGTGTACATGTTGGCCTACTTGGATGAATTGACAGTTGGTAGGATGATGACGCAGTAATGATGCGGCTAGAGTAACAAAAGTACGAGTAACAACATCCAGAGTAACAGCATCTGGAGTAACTGCAGTGCGAGTAGCAACATCCAATGTAACAACATCTAGAGTAACATCAGTATAAGTATCAGCATCCAGAGTAACAACATCTAGAGTAACAGTAGTGCGAGTAACAGCATCCGAAGTAACATCATCTGGAGTAACAACAGTGCAAGTAGCAGCATCCGGAGTAACAACATCTAGAGTAACAATAGTGCAAGTAGCAGCATCCGAAGTAATAGCATCTGGATTAACAACAGTGTGAGTAGCAGCATCCGGAGCAACAAGATCTGGAGTAACTGTAGTGTGAGTAGTAGCATCTGGAATAACAACAGTGAGTGTAGTAGCATCCGGAGTAACATGATCTAGAGTAACACCATCATGAGTAGCAGTAATCGATACTTAGAGAAAAAATTTGATTTCTAAAACATTACTCCTTAATAGTAACTCCTGCAGAAAGGCAAAAAAATAAATAGTAACAGTATAATTCTTGATTATATATATATATATATATTACAGCGATGACGTAGAGGAAGAGTTCTCTGCTCTGATAACCTTCAAACCAGATTTCTCAGAGAGGTATTTGAGAAAATCATTCTTAGAGGTTGGGTAGTGTTATAATCTCAAGCGATGTCTATTTTCTGTGAATGAAGCATGTGTATCATCAATTGTGACTAGCTTGAATGTTCCATTATCAAATACAATGTCCACCTCATAAGGTCCCATCCAACGAGTGCAAAGCTTTCCCTTAAAATGCTTAAAGCGTGAGTCATAGAGTAGTGCCCAATCTCCCCTCTAAAACACCTTGTTCTTGATAAGAATATCGTGCCATTTCATTCTCTGCTACTAAATAACAGTCGTTCTCTTGACAACCATTGAGCGGATTTCATCTAGTTTATTGAGTTGCACCAGTCGGTGTTTCTGGGCATCAGATAGATCAAAACCAACTTCAAGGGCTATTCTAAGTGTATAGATTTCAAACTCTATTGGAAACAACAGGGTTTTCCCATAAACCAACTCAAATGGTGAAAACCCAGTTGTGTTCTACTATGTTATTTTGTACGCCTAGAGAGCTTTAGGCAGCTTTTGAGCCCAATCCTGATGATGGTATGCCACAATTTTTGTCAACATATTTTCCTATGTCTTGTTTGTGTTTTCTGCTTGTCCATTCACCTGGGGATGGCATGGAGATGTCACCCTATGTTTGAATCCATATTTATGCATAAGATTTTCTATCATGTGTGATGTAAATTGTGCCCCTCTATCTAAAACAATCTCTCTTGGAGTACCATAACGAGCAAACATTTCCTCAAATACAAAATCTGAGACCACCTCCTCTGTTTCTTTCGCAAAAAAATTGGCTTCTACCCACTTATTCATGTAATATTTGCAAATCAATATGTGGAACTTTTGCTGGGAGGGTGGGTTACGGGGTCCAACAAAGTCAATAGCCCATTTCTCAAAAGGTTCGAGGACTGGCTATGCCTGCAAAGGAATTTCTTGAGCTCGACGAGGCTTCCCCATACGTTTGCAACTATCACACCTCCTGACATAATTCTACACATATCAAAAGACAGAAGGCCAGTAACATCCCATTTGTAGCACATTATGGCCTATTATTTTTTCTGAAAAATTCCCTCCACAAGGACCATCATGGGCATTATTCAATACTTCATAAATATCATCGTCAGATACACATCGCTGAATCTCCTTATCAGCTCCTGTATGAAAACAATACCTGGCCATCCAAGAATATCGGGTGCTATGATTAATAATCTTTCGTTGGTCCCTGTATGAAAAATTATGATGAACTTTCCCTGTAGCAAGATAGTTAGCAATATCTACATACCATTGAGGTTTAGTAGAAACTGCAAAAATATGTTCATTTAGAAAACTATTTTCTATAGGTGTGCATTCATCATTTTTATCCGTCCTAGATAGGAAATCAACAACTACATTATATTTTCCTTGTTTGTCTACTATTGTGATATCAAATTCTTGAAGCAATAGTGACCATCTTGCAATACGACCAGGAATGGTAGGTTTATTCATCAAATACCTGATTGCTACATGATCAGTATGTACAAAATTAGGATACCCGATGATGTAGTGCCTAAACATATTGATAGCATAAATGACAGCCAGGAATTCTTGATCAGTATGTACAAAAGTAGGATACCCGATGATGTAGTGCATAAACATATTGATAGCATAAATGACAGCCAGGAATTCTTTTTCCGTCACCGTGTAATTCAGTTCAGCAAAAATTAAATTTTTTCTTACATAATAAATTTCATACGGTGTTTTGTCTACCTTCTACCATAAAAGAACTGCTACTGTTCTCTGAGAAGCATCATCATGTATGTGAAATGGTAATACCCAATCAGATCCTCAGAGAATTAGAGCCTTACAAACTAGCCCCTTAATTTTTGTGAAAGTTGTCTCACAGTCTTCAGTCCACAATAATTCTGCATCTTTTGTTAGCAATTGAAAAAGTGGATGTGATATTTGAGAAAACTTTTCTCTAAAGCATTTGTAATAACCAAGAAAACCAATAAAGCTACATACCTGTGTGGGTGTCTTTGGTACTGGGAAGTGTAATATTACCTCTACTTTTGCTGGATCAACTCGAATTCCAGCAGCTGAGAGAAAATGTCCCAATACTATCCCTTCTTCCCTCATCATATGGCATTTAACTGTACTCAAAGATACATGGGTCTTCTTACATATTTTGAGTACTTTCTCTGGATTTTCCAATCCCTCTTCAAATGATTTTCCATATGGAGTAAAATCATCCATATAGATTTCAACACTATCATCGACCAAATCAGAAAATATTCCAAGAATTTTCCTCTGAAAGGTAGTAGGAGCATTACAAAGGAAAAATGGGGGGACCTTGTATGCAAAGGTTCCCCATGGGCATGTGAAAATTGTTTTATCGTAGTCTTCCAGGGCTATCCGGATCTGGTTATATCCACTGAATCCATCTAGGAAGGAAAATATGTTTTCCCAGTGAGGGTGTTGTTGGGTATGTGTTATATTCTTTCCATGATTAGCCCCACGCGCTGTATGTTGCGTCGGGCGTAGCTGGGGGGTCACGAGGGGCGAAGCAGTCCCCACCGTTGGGGTCTTTCCATGATTAGCCCCACGCGCTGTATGTTGCGTCGGGCGTAGCTGGGGGGTCACGAGGGGCGAAGCAGTCCCCACCGTTGGGGTTTGGGGCAGTGCCCCGGCCAAAATTTGTTTTTTGTGCGGACCCACTCATAGGCGGATCCGCCCATGGTTTTGTGCATGGTTTTGCACATGGTTTTGGGGTTCGATGGTTTTCGGCCCCTGGTATTTTTGTAGATCCGGTCAAGGGAACTACGGTTATGTTCTAATCCAGGTTAATGGATTGGGGTTTATGTATGCTCCGGCATGTATATATATGTGTTGTAACACTAAAAGGAATATAATGAAAAATCAAGCTGGTCGTCCCGATTTGGGATCCAGGGGAAAATCTCTGTGTTTATCTGTTTTATGTTTTATGCTCTTGCTATTGTTTATTTTCCGTTATAAGAATCGTGTGTAGATATTTCTGTTCAGGGTTAAAACCTACATTTGGTATCAAAGCTATTTCAGCTTCAAGGGGACGCCTTTGTTGTTGAGGGTTTTTTGCTCGGGCCTGTGGTAGACCCTGTGCAGTGGGAGATCTGCGGGATCGATTCTTGCGGTGAAAGAATATGGCTAGGCTGCTGAAAGATAGAGATCGAGAAATTTAATGGTCAGAGTTTTGAGTTGTGGAAGCTCAAGATGGAGGATCTGCTGGTGGATAAAGATCAGTGGATCGCGGTAGATCCAGGTACTAAACCAACGGCAATGTCAGATGAAGACTGGAAGAAACTGGATCGAAAGGCCAAGAGCACAATACGGTTGTGTGTGTCAGATTCAGTATTGTTGAATGTATCTGGGGAAGCTACGACGAAGAATTTGTGGGAAAAACTTGGGAATTTGTACCAATCTAAGTCTCTGGTGAATAAGTTGTTCCTGCGGAAAAAGCTATATAACCTGAGGATGAAGGATGGAGACTCGGTGACAGAGCATCTGAACGCCTTCAACACTGTGGTAAGTCAGCTGTCATCTGTTGATATTAAAATCTCAGATGAAGATAAGTGCATCAGTTTGTTGTGTTCTCTACCAGACTCGTGGGACAGTCTGATTATTGCAATAGGTAGCAACACAACTACCTTGAATTTTGATGACATTGTCTCAGCCTTGCTGTCGGAGGAAATGAGACGGAGAAATATGGAGGGTCAAAATGGAGATGCCTTATCTGTACGAGGAAGGTCCCAAAATAGAAACATGAATAAGGTTTCGAGTGGGAGATCTAAATCTAGAGGGAGATCTAAATCTCCTGGAAAGTTTGTAAAGGTGTGCTAGAAATGCGGAAAGGAAGGACACTACAAAAAGGAATGCAGATCTAAAGCTCCTGAGAAAGGAAAGGGATCTGATGAAGCTCCTTCTGCAGAGGCAAAAACCACCTCAGATTAAGGTGGGGATGTGTATTTGGCTTCTTCTTCAAATACACATGTAGATCATGAGTCATGGTTGATTGACTCAGGTGCATCCTTTCACTTCACTCCCCATAGGGAGTGGTTCTGCGAGTATGAGAAATATGATGGTGGTGATGTCTTCCTAGGGGATGATAGGAAGGCCAGAATCATCGGACGTGGAAAGGTCAAGTTGAAGCTACAAGGTGGAAGGATTAGAACACTTCCCGGTGTTCTGCATATTCCTGCATTGGCCAGAAATCTGATTTCTGTAAGCAAGATGGATGATGCAGGTGTAAAAACAGTGTTCGAGAAAGATGCCTGCAAGATGGTTCGGGGAGCACTGGTATTAATGCGGGGAGTTCAGACTGGAACTCTGTACAAGCTACAAGGTAGTACTATTATTGATGGGTGTAACAGTTCTGTGGTTCCTGAAAGTGGGACGGAAAGCCTAGCTATCTCTGGAGAAAAGACCATGCTATGGCATCAAAGGCTTGGACATATTGGAGAGAAGGGCCTTCGGATACTGCATAGAGATGGTATGGTAGAAGGTATGTCTAATTTTTCTCTGGATTTTGATTTCTGTGAACATTGTGTATATGGGAAGCAGAATCGGGTGATTTTTCCTTCTAGTGCTAAGAGGGCAAACAAGATATTAGAACTTGTGCACAGTGATGTGTTTGGACCTGTGTCAGTTCCTTCACTAGGAAAATCTCCGTACTATGTTTCATTCAT